>OW569404.1:43333489-44533489 GCA_937654795.1 Cistogaster globosa | reverse complement strand
TTAGAGTTCCCAAAACTCCACATTAATCAGCCTCAAACCTTCTGGAACAGCGTGATATTTAGCGATGCGTCAAAGTTTAACATTTTTGGCTCAGATGGTCCACAAAAAATTTGGCGAAAAGCAAACAAAGAGCTTCAAGAAAATAATCTTATTAAGACTGTTAAGCACTGTTATGGTCTGGGGGTGCATGGCGGCATCTGGAGTGGGAAATCTTGTCTTTATAGATGATAAAATGGACAAGCACTCTTATTTAAATATTTTAAAAGAAAATTTATTTCCAAGTGTTGTGAAGCTGGGCTTAGATGGGAAATTCGTGTTTCAACAAGATAATGACCCAAAACATTCTTCATATCTTGTGCAGGAATGGCTTATATACCACTGCAAACAGTTGAAAACCCCTCCGCAATCGCCCGACATGAATCCTATAGAGCATATTTGGCATCTACTGGAAAAAAAGATACGGGAACATAACATTACATTCAAAGAATAGTGTAGTGCATCTATACTTAGTAAAGGCACTGTAAGAATATTATTTAATATAAGTTAATTGAACTTGAAATTCAATCCATATTTGTTTACAATAAGTATTTTTAAGAATTTAGTGAAGTAAAATTATGAATTGAATTTGTCCTTGGTCAGCATAAATGAACATTAAACTTTTTGTGGTGAACTGTTGCCATAGGAATAATGTATATGATTTTATAATGTAATATGATTTTTGAATATTCTCTAAATAATTGTTTTCACGCGCCAACAAATTATGGTAACTAAAAACAAAAAGAAATAAAGAATTAATCAAAAGTGCAAATTCCCGTGGGAACAGCGAATTCACTATAGATTGGTTATTGTGCCAAATTAATGCTGACCATAGAATAAATTAGTATATAAGTTGGAAATTTAAAAAATTAAGGACAGAATTGATTGAACAGCTTAAAGAAAAAAAGGCCTTTCTTTCTCTTCTCATTTGGAAATCGGCACTGTTGGGTGCTGAAGAAAAACGGCTGCAGAGCTTAGCAAATACTGAAACAAGTCCTTTTGTTTTTTTTTTTTTTGTTGACTGTAAATAAACTCATTATATGGCGATCCCGCCAATCTAAAAAGAATCCTATAAATAAACAGGATAAAATTGTTATGTTTTTTTTGGAGGAATTTTTTTTTTTAATTTTTTCCCTTGACGGAGAGTTCTACAATTTTAAATGACTCAACAAGAGGTGGACAAAATTTTTGAGAAGTGGAAAAAATATCTGAACGAAGAATACGTTCCAGAAGGAACATCAGTTGAAGAACCAACCACCTATACACCCACACCGAAGTCTGCTGGCCCTAAGCCAATTACAATAGAGCAGTATCAGACTAGACAGAAGAATCAGAAACTACATCTACAAAACTTTAGAAACCAAGCCACAAGTAAAAAGAAGAAAGGAGGAAAGAAGCTAAAATTTCAGAAAGCCTGCAAGGACCTGCAGCGTATAATAGGCATCAGTGAGGGAAGACAAAAACAACGATCTTCTAGGATTTTGATGTAACATTAAAATTGCACTTTAAAGATTTTGTATATATATTTTTCGTAAAAATGTATAGAAAAATAAGAAAAACCCAAGAAAATTTTGATAAGTGATGAATCTAGAATTACATACTTTTCAGATAACAGAGGAAGATAGAATAGAATATACATTAGAACAAATCAAAATGGGTATCGCAGATGCAAAAGTAGAGGGCCATGCGATTGCCAACGCTACAAATACAAATAAAATAACAATAGACCAGGAAATAATAATAATTCTATTATTAATTTTCGTAGCAGTAGTAATATTCAAGTTTCTACAACACTATATAAAAAAACAGGTTGTAAGAAACTCTGTACAAAATGCATAAATAATAAAACAAAAATAAAAAAAAAATTTCAATGGAGCAGATCTTTGACGAATTAGAAAGATTAATTGTGAATGCTAGGAAATCAATAACAAAAAAATATACAAAAGAAACTATACATGAAAAACTAAAGTTAATAGAGCAGTTAATTGAAAAATTCGGAAAAATTGTAGGACATTTAGAGATTCCCTTAAGAGACGAAAAGATTATTCAATTTAGAGACTTGAGAGAAACAGCAATTCAGCTATTGACAGAACATAAAGAGGAAAAATTGAAAATAGAGGAAAAAGTTGAAAATCTTAGAATCATGTCGAACCAGTTTTCGACGGAAATCAAAAACATGTTTATATTTTCCTTTCAACGATAGAAAGAACCTGATAAAATATATATTGGCAATAAAATTAGTAGACAAAGTCAGGGACATTTATACTTATTACAAAGAACGTATTAACACTTTGATAGCAGACTTGACATTGGTACAAATTTCGGAACTTGAGGACAGTTCAAATCAGGTAGCTCGATCTACGATTAAGACTATGAATGAAAAACTAGCTTTAGAAACTTTTCAAGAAGGTTTATATAAAGATATAAGAACAGCTGTAATAGCCGCACAACCCAAGACCTTGTCACAAGCCTTTGATATTGCAAGCACACAGGAAAGATCACTACAAATATCAGATACATTTACAACATTACAAATAAATAATAATAGACGAAACTATTACAATAACACAAATAGAAACAATTTAGGTTTTAAAAATAACAGAAATACAAATTATATCAATCCACAGATGGATAGGAACTTTAACAATATAAGGAATAACAGAAACTATAACAACAATAACAGAAATTATAACAATAGCAACAGAAACTCAACAGTAACATTGGAAACCATAGCAACGATAACAGAAACTACAAAAATAACAGACACTATAACAATAACAACAATAACTACAACGGCTATAACGATAACAGATGTAATAGAAACAATAATAACACAAGAGGAAAAGGCCACTCCAATGTTCATACTATACAACAACAGAGAAACGTACAAACCCTGGAAACTCATTACGAATCTCCGAACAGGGAAAACTAAGAGTATATACACTAAATATTGGAACATCAAATTTTCTTTTCCTAACAGTAAAGAACATCAACTATAAATTAACATTTTTAATAGACACAGGCTCAGAGATATCACTCTGTAAAGAAAATGTAATATACAACTATTACAAGAATACTGACAACATTTGCCGATTGAGTGGCATTACAAATGACTTCAAAGAAACGTTAGGAACTACTGATTTACAAATAGTACTAGGAGAACAAGTATTAACACACAGATTTCAATTAGTAGAAGAAGACTTTCCTAGCAGTACTGATGGAATTTTATGAATAGATTTTTTCTGTAAATACAATTGTCAGATTAACTATGAGACACTAACTTTAAATACTTGAGGGAGAGCAAATAATAATCCCAATAGAGATTAACACAAAAAGAATACATAATATAACCATACCCCCGAGAACAGAGAAGATAGTACCCATAAACATTGACTTAAAAGAAGATAGTGTGATATGTAGTAAAGAAATAATAAACGGAATATTTTTAGCAAACTCTATAATACCCAAGAATGGTCAACGCCATGTTAAAATCTTGAATACATTAGAGGAACCAGTACGCCTAGAGAAGTTGGGAGTCACAAAAATACCATTAAAAAATTACACAATTTATAAAACTAACATCCGCAATAACAATAAACACTCAGAGCAAAGATTTCAGAGATTACTAGAAGATCTAGATTTCAAGAACCTTGAAGAAGAAAATAAAAAAGTCATATGTGATATTCTACGACAATATCAAGAAGTATTTTATCTTAAAGGTGAACCATTAACGGTAAACAATTTTTATAAACAAAGTATCGAATTAAATGATAATACACCCACTTACATTAAAAATTATAGACTGCCACAAACACAATTAGATGAAATAAATGAACAGGTTCAAGAGTTGTTAGACAAAGACGTAGTAGAACCGTCTATTAGTCCATATAATTCTCCATTATTATTGGTACCAAAAAAGGGTCAAAACGACACAAAACAATGGCGTTTGGTTGTAGATTTCAGACGTTTAAACGATAAGATAGTAAATGACAAATTTCCTTTAACCAGACTTGAAGATGTATTGGACAGATTAGGTAGAGCTAAATATTTTTCCACTTTAGACATGACAAGCTCGTTTCACCAAATAGAACTTGAACCAAAATCAAGACCACTAACAGCATTTTCAACACCAAACGGTCACTTTCAATATACAAGATTACCATTTGATTTAAAAATATCATCTAACAGTTTCCAAAGAATGTTGACAATAGCATTAGCTGGTTTAGAGTCGGAAACATTTTTATACGTTGATGACGTCATTATTTTTGGATGCAGTTTGAAGCACCACAATGATAACCTTATAAGAGTGTTGAAAAGACTAAAACAATACAATTTGAAACTGAATCCAGCGAAATGTTGTTTCCTAAAACCAGAAGTTTTGTATTTGGGACATTTAATTACAAAGAATGGTATAAAAACCGACCCGACAAAATACAAAATAATTGAACAATATCCTGTTCCAAAAAACGCAGACGACGCTAGACGGTTTATAGCCTTCTGCAATTATTACAGAAGATTCATTCCAAACTTCGCCAAAATAGCAACTTGCTTAAATAATTTATTAAAAAAGAGTAACTTTCAATTGGACGGAGGATTGCAAAATAGCATTTGAGGCTCTAAGAGACAAATTAAAAAACCCGCCTATACTACAATATCCGAACTTTGACGAACAATTCATTCTAACCACAGACGCTTCAAATGTAGCTCTGGGAGCAGTCCTATGACAGGGTGAAATCGGTAAAGATCTACCCATATCTTATGCAAGCTGAACGCTAAGCAAACATGAAAAGAACAAATCAGTAATTGAGAAAAAATTATTAGGTATTCATTGGGGAATACAATTTTTTAGACCATATCTATATGGTAGAAAATTTACCGTGGTCACAGACCATAGACCACTTATTGCTTTATTTACTCATAAAAACCCGTCTTCAAAATTAACCAGAATTAGACTAGAACTATCTGATTATGACTTTGATATAAAATACAAAAAAGGAACAAATAATACGAACGCAGACGTTCTATCACGCATAAACATAAATTCACAAATATTAAGAGACATGATTCCAATCTATATTGATGAAAAAGAAAGGAAAGCCTTGGCAATAACACGAAGTATGATAAATAAAAGTAGTGATGAAAAGAAAAATATATGTGATGAAGATAATAATAGAAAAAACGTTCATAGAAAAGAAAATATTATAAAAGACTGCATATCTCAAAAAGAGACTGATCACCCCCTGATGTGGGAATGTACGTCAATAAATTATATTAAGGGTACCCAAAAGATTGAATTTATATATGATAATAAGCTGCAGCAAGAATTAAGAAAAGAATTGAAAGAGAAAAATGATAAAATAACGCGAATAATATGCAATAAAAGCGAACATTTTTGGAGAAACTTTTATTGAGATGAAAGAAATTGAAATTCAAGAAGTACGTACTATATGATAATGATGAAATATTTAAATATATAACGGCCGAAGAATTGAAAGAAAGGTGTAAAAATATAAAGAAGAACGATATAGAAATAATTATATAGAGAATGCCAAGAGAAATAAAAGATAATATAACACAATATAGATTGATACAGGAATTTCATGACTCACCACATGGAGGACACTTTGGAATAACACTTACCAAATTAAAACAAAGATATATATGGAAAAATATGAACAAAATGGTTAAGAAATACATAACAACATTTGATTCATGCCAAAGGCATAAACAAATAAGGAATACAAAAGAACCCTCTGCCATAACAGATACACCATCACACGGTTTTGATACTATTGTAATGGACACAGTTGGACAATTAAGACCATCTGGACAATTTAGATACATACTTACTATGCAGTGTGAACTGACAAAATATGTTGTTGCTTGTCCGCTTGAGTCAAAAGATGCCAGAACATATAGTCTTAAAGTACGGTTTATTTAACATTCTCAAAACAGATAAGGGAACCGAATTTACCAATGAATTAATGAGAGAGATTTGTGTATTATTTAAAATAAAACAAAATTTTTCAACACCTTACCATCATGAAACTTTGGGCACGGTAGAACGAAATCATCGCGTTCTGAATGAATATTTTCTAAATTTCGTGAATGACAATAATTGGCATGAATGGATACCATATTATACTTTTGCTTTCAATACGACACCAAATGTCGATACAGGCTATTCACCATTCGAACTAATTTTTGGTAGACTTCCTAGACTCCCAAACGACATTTTAGGTGATTCCAGAAAGATTTATAATATTGACAACTACTTAAATGAACTAAAGATTAGACTTCATCACTCATTACAAAGAGCAAGAGAAATAATCCTCGAAGTAAAAAGAAAAAGAAGTATAGAAAATGAAAGGAATCAGAATAAAATAGATCTTAGAATAGATTTAGTCTTAGTTAAAGTTTTAAATAGAAAAAAGTATGAAGATCCATACAAAGGCCCATAGAAAGTATTAGATTTAGAAGATTTAAATGTACTTTTAGAAATTAATAAAACTAAAACAAAACTAGTTCATAAGAATTTGCTAAAAAAATATTTAAGTTGACAAAAACAATATAGATAAGAAACATAAAGATAAGAATTTCAATGTAACAATATAAATACCAAACACAATTTAGAAGTAAAAAAAAAATATATATATATAAAACATAAAATATGTGTACATAACGCTTAAAATAAGCCTTAATTATAATTTTTTTTCTGTTTCATTTTTAATAATACCCAAACCTAAAAGGGTAAGGGTGTAGTGCATCTATACTAAGTAAAGGCACTGTAAGAATATTATTTAATATAAGTTAATTGAACTTGAAATTCAATCCATATTTGTTTACAATCAAGTATTTTTAAGAATTTAGTGAAGTAAAATTATGAATTGAATTTGTCCTTGGTCAGCATAAATGAACATTAAACTTTTTGTGGTAAACTGTTGCCATAGGAATAATGTATATGATTTTTATAATGTAATATGATTTTTGAATATTCTCTAAATAATTGTTTTCACGCGCCAACAAATTATGGTATCTAAAAGCAAAAAGAAATAAAGAATTTGTCAAAAGTGCAAATTCCCGTGGGAACAGCGAATTCACTATATATTGGTTATTGTGCCAAATTAATGCTGACCATAGAATAAAGCAGCGCTTCGCTTAGAGTGGGAAAACATTACTCCTGATGAAACGTCTAACCTAGTAAAAAGTATGAGTCGACGATTAGAAGCAATTATCCAAGCTAAAGGAGGCTCAACCAAGACTAGACGCGCAAAAACCAAGAATAAACAGAAAATTTTCATTTGTGTGGCTAAACTTTTTTTACATAGACTTACTTTGTTTTTTAGTTTTATAGCGTTGTATAGTAAAAATAATAAGATATGAATTATGTTTTATGTTAAATCGTAAATAAACACATCTATCTTTAATACGGAATCATTATTATTTTATCAAGTTAAGCAGATCCAAGATAATTGAGCAATTACTCTTGAAAATCATGATGTACCTAAACTTTATTGATTTACTGTATGTAGATATAATTCAGGTTTTAATATATTAAATTTTATGATTTTTTAAAAAATTATTGTTATATACAAATATTTATACACATAAAATAATTTTTCTTTGTATTACGTTACGTCAAACATATTTAACTTCACACTCATATGCGTTTTACGTATGCCCGACATATTTATTTTTAAACACATCAAAAATTTCCATCATTTTTTTTTATTAAGAATGGGTATTTCTATCATCAATGATTGTCAAATGATCGATTAAATGACTGTGACTGTTTTTGTTGCGAGTGATTGTTGAACGATCAATTAAATGACTCACTGTTTTTGTCGGGTTGTAGCTATTGCAAATCTTAATAAATTTAAAAAATGAAATGCATACATTTTTATTTTAATATGTTTGTTGTAATCCTTTTTTTTTTTTTTTTGCTTTTCGATTTCTGTAAAATACATGAGAGAAACTTATGTGCTGTTTCTGTATTACAGGCGATCAACTCGTCTGGATAATTTATATGAAAATAACTCAAAAAACTTAATGCTTTTTATACAAATTTCTCAGACGAGTTGATCGCCTGTAATACAGAAACAGCACCTTAGATAATTTAACCCGTTGCACACCATTAAGCGAAGTAATAAATATGATCATGTTTTTAATTATATTCTGTATCCAAACAACTGTATTATATTCTTATTTTCGGTACTATCTGACTACAATAAAATAATTTTGTGATTACTTGCAAACAAACCACCTAAACAGAACTGGCGTGTTGATTTTTTTATAAATAACCTAACAGTGATTTTTTTATGTCTAACTTCAGATGAATGAAATTAACAAAAAAAGTATTCAGAAATTGCCATTTGCTTAGGAATAAAGTAACAAATTTAAGGTATACATACATATAAATTCTACTTAGTGTCGCCTCCTGATAGAACAACTGCCGGTTGTTGTGATGGAATGTTAATTTTGTTTGTTTTTCCTACATGTGGTAAATGAAGATTTATCATCAGTGAATTTTGATACGTCTGATGGTTAATTGTTTGACATTGTTGTTGATGCTGTTGGTATTGATGTTCAACTTCTGGAGCAAACTTTAGAGGTATTCCCGATGTGGCGCCTGAAAAACGTTTACGTTGATTTTGAATGTTAAGATTGCGATTATTTCTATAGTTTGTACATGAGTTGTTAATGTTACCAGCAACCTGTGTTTTATTAGGGTTTGGTTGCTGATGTATATTATCAACCATGCCATTTGAATCGTTAAATAAATTTTGAAGTGCTTGAAGTCGGCGACTTCCACTTGTATTGTTAATTATATTTTGATTGTTGTTAAAATTAATAGATGCACTAGGATTACGATTATGTGTTTGTTGCTGATGTTGCTGTTTAGCCGCTTGCACAGCTGCATTTAATTGTAACATTTTTTGTAATCCCAAAACATTTGTTTGTTCTTCAATTTTGCGTTTAATTAAAGCATTCTGCATTATAATACTTGCATGAGTCTGAAGTTCTTCTTGACTCATAGGTTGCATTGTCGTTAAACGCTTATTGTCACTTTGTAACTGATGTTGTTGCTGCTGTTGTTGAGCTGCTAAAGTCTGTTGGACAATTGCTAGATTTTGAAGATTTTGTAATTGATTAATTATTAAATTATTGGACAATGCATCAAACTGCTGTTGCTGCTGCTGTTGTGCAGAGGTAAATGTAAGAACTGCAGTAATTGCTTCACGTTCTCTTTGAGGCAAATGTGGATTTGCTAATTGTACTACGAGACCATGTTTCGATATATCACCTTTATTATTTAAAAAAAATAAAAATATATATTTTCTTTATCTATTTCTTTGTGATTTTTGTATTGATTACCTTTTGCCAATCCTAACAAATACATTTGAGCTTCTGGTCGACTCAAGATAGCCTTTAATTGCAAATTTGCAAGAAGTGCTCCTGGCTGCTGTTGCATGAAAAGATTTTGTTTGTTATATTGCTGTTGTATGGGATTAATTTGTTGTTGTTGCTGAAGTAACTGTTTTTGTTGCAATTGTTGTTTAAATAGAAAAGAAAGATCTTCATTATTAATGCTGCTGTTGTTATAATTATTTTTTGGCTGCTGTTGTTCAGGTTTGGGAGCTGAATAATTATTTAACTGACCAATGAGCTTTTTAAAATTTTCCGAATCACGAATATTGTTGTAGTTGTTAGAACCGTTACAGCAGTTTTCTGCACTATGATTCCTACTACTGTTGAATGAATTCTGACGCCATTTAGCTTCCAACTGGTCAACCGAGGGAATATCATTTAACTTGATATTCGATGAAGAACGGGAATTTGTATTTCCTGCATTTTGTTGTCGAGGTTGCGGCGTTAATAAGTTTAACGGTTCAGTTTTTTTTTGTGTATGCATTGCTTGTTTGAAGAATTCGTTTAGCGAAGAAGAGGAGCCACTATTTTCTAAATGTTCACTGGAATTGTTTCTTGATCGGTTGCCACCAAAGAAAGGTAAAAATCGTGAATTTTTACTATGGTTTTCAAAATGCTGATCCCCAGTTCTGTTCATTTCAGCTTCACCACGATTTTGATTTACGTGAGAACGTGTTTTAGTTGTTCCAGAAAATTGGTCATATTGGAATGGTATCCGTTTCTTTGAACCATATTCAGGTTTTTCACAATGGTTGCTTACTTTCGAAGCATCTGTACTTTTAATATCGTGAGTATTGTTATTTGGATCTCTTTTAGGATTGAATTTTCGATAATTATCCGACCATTTTGATTTACCAGTCTTTTCAATCTGCAATTAATATTGAAAATACATTATACGGATATACAGGAAATTCCTCTACAAATCGGACAGTTAAAAAAATATTCTTCGGTCTTATTTATTTTTTTAAGATATGATAAGTTTTGAAATATTTCCTTATGACTACTACTTTATCTGTTAGATCTACATGTCTATATACATAAATATTTTTTTTTTTTGAATGTATGAAATTTCACAAACATTCGTATTATAAATAATCAAAACACTTTTGCCTTAAAAAACAAAGAGTATTGGAATACTTCTAAGTCGATCTGTTGATAAAGTATTTATAAGAAAATATGCGAAAATAGATCATTTTTTTTTTTAATCGATATCCTTCGAACTAAGATCATAGTAGTTCTAAGGTATATATACCTTATTTGCATATTGAATATGATTTTCTTTGCTTTCATCATTATTGATATCACCGTCACCACTTTCAATAGCACTTCGAGTACTTTCACTATTGCTTTGGTTTTTACTATGTAATTGTTGTTGCGCATCGTCTTCATCAAAACCACATAGTTCAATTGTATCTAAACGTGAAGTTGGTCCGCAGCTAAACCACTCGGGTTCTTCGTTTTGCTGGTTTTTGTAATGCTGTTCATATTTTTCATCTGTTTCTCTGTTGTTTGGATTTGAAACAACCAAAAATCCAGACGCAAGCCGTTTCACATAGTTTGATTTACTAGCATCTACGCCAACGGTTCGATCCTTGCAAGATTTTTCACCTATAACTAAAAAGAAACCAAACAAAACTTATATTTTGTAAAAAGTTTGTAACTTATTTACCTGAAATGTTATTATCCCCTTTAAGTTCACCACAGTCCGATAATTTTGATTGGTATTGTTGATTACCAAATGGGAGTTGATAATTACCAGCCCATTTATTATGCGTTATTCGACCGCTGCCAATGCGTCGTTGATTTGTTATAATAGCTGGATCCTGATCAATTAATAAATAAATAAGGCCAAAATGAAAATGCAGTTTTTTTAATGTTTAATATACCTTGAAATCCAGAGGTTGTGGTGGTTGGCTACTAATAATCGATTCATCCATATATTTACGCTTAACAAAAGCGGGCATCATATCATTGCAACGCGATTTCAAATTATTTACGTTATTGTTATTACTGTGAGAGACATTATTATTGTTATTATTACTATTGCTGTAATTGTGTAACAACCGTGTGGTATCAGTACTAGACAGTATTCTCCAAATATTAAACCTCTTAAGACGTGCTTCCAATTCAATTACATCACAATTCACAATGTTGGGTGGTACAAGTGGCGAAAGACATTGTTTTAACTTGAAATTCGACATCTCATTACGAATCATCCGAAGATTGGGACGGGAATATCTTATAATTGAATCGTTGCATGTATGAATATCAGATTTTGTTTTAGAAATACCTTTTTCGTAGCTATTGGAAATAGCCAATGACGGAGCTGATTTAGATGCAGTAACTCCAATCTTTTTTACTTTTAGATTTTCTTGTATTTCACAAACAGTGTGCTTACAAATGTCACTGACATCATCCTTTACTGGGCTAACGTGCTCGGATACATTATCCAAATCACAACTTGCCGTCGTACAGGAAATGGACTGGGTATATGGTGTAGAAGAGCGAGCGGAAAGAACCTGCAGCGACAACACCTCTTCTTCATTATGATTATTGCTTTCATGATGATTAAGACATGTCGTCGTTGCTTGATTATTACTGATCGTCTTCTTCAATATTTCATTGCTATTTTTCTCAGGAATGACAGAGTTGTCGTCATCTCCGTTCATAGTCAGTAAGATGTCCACGGAAACCAAATGTGTTTTCGTTGGAGGCGGTAGTGGAATCGCTACAGAAATCACCGATGGTTTAATTATTGATTGTCGCTCTAGTAACTTTTGTATTTTCAATGTTCTTTCAGTTATTTTAAAAATGTCATCTAATTTCACTTTTTTTGGTATTTCCATTAATGCCAGAGATTTTGTATCTTGCTCCTTACGATTTATGTCCACCACACTTACTGCAATCTAGACATTTTATTTTAATTATAAAAAAAAACAAATATTGTATCTTTAAAAGGTCACGCATTTAAAACGAACTATTGGATATAAATAATTGTAAATAACTTTTCAACCAATTAATATAAAAACATATTTAATTAAGAAATAATAAAATAGTTTTTTTAATTAAAATTCACCATAGGCTAGATTTCGGCGTGTTATTTGTGTACATTTTTTATTTTGTGGTTTTTGTTCTAATGCTTCCATTATCAAATCGAATAACTCCATTTGAAATTACTTGGCAAAATTGTAAGAAACAAGTATATAGCTATCATTTTTACAATTATTTTAAAACAATTTAACTGCCAGTTCCAAATTTTATTTTTTAGAAAAATTTAAATAAAACTAAGAACTCTTGAGTCTGTTTGTTATGAAATGTTATGAAATTAACAGAAAAACGAAAAGCAACATGGTATTAATCGATTTGGCAGTTGAATTCTCATAAATTTTTTAGACAACAAAAAAAAAAAAGAAAGAAAAAGAAATACCTTTCGGTATAAAATAGTTTACGTGAAAGTCCCTGTAAGTTGAATTTTCGATGTAATCATTTGCAATTAACATAGTGTGTATATTTCCGCTACATCAACAAGTCACATAAGTGACGGTTAAAAAAATTAGTACTTTTAAAACGGATGAGACTAAATCCGTTTTATACTGCGCAAAAGGTTCCCGATTACCTGTTAAGAGGATCTCCGAATGCAAAATATGATCCAAAAGTTACGTTCAACACCATAAAGCATGGAGGTACAAGCTTAATGTTGTGGATATGCTTTTTATATTGCGCAATTGAAGCCAATTCATTTTAAATTCATATATTCAAAAATATATTAAATAAGAAATTTTGTTTTGAGTCTTTCAACAAGACAACTACCAAAAACATACGAGAAGATATAATGCTCATCAGTGGATTATATACTACAATATTGACATCGTAGAATGATCTGCACAGTCGACCTATGTCCGATCGAGAATCTTTATACTGATGACTAGGAAGACGTCTATGAATCAAAACCTATTAACAGCAAGAAACTTCCGGCTGCAGTAAAAGAGCCTTGAAAAAGAATTCCAAAAAAAAATGTGAAGATTTGGTTGGCTCCATCCCAATGTATTGCATCTTCGTTACTGCCAATAAAACTTCTAATAGAAAATAATAATTTAGTGACAAAATTTTTTTCAGTGTTTTTTTAATATTGTTACTTTTTGTGTGTTCAATCTGAATAGCGCTTTTATTAAAATTATGACTGTTGAGCATATTTTGCAACTTATTTTAATAAAAAGTGAAGATATGCATAATTTGTAAAATTTATTAGTTTTTTAATTTTTAAATTTGTGTTTGGATTTTTATGCTTAGATATGCTTAGAACTAAGTAATATATAACTTTGGCCATAAGGCTTTGTGTTACTTCAACGAATAAATAAATAAAGTAATAAATCTAATAAGAGATCTTTCTGATGAGACTTTGATGTTTCTCTTACTTTAATTATGTGTTTCTGAAATAATTATATTACTTTAAAGAAGTTAAATTACAAATTAAGGATTAGCGTTGCCTTAATTGCTGTTTTTAGTGCAGTTAGTTGTATATCGAAATGTTACTAGTTAAATATTCTTGATCTTTTTTGTTGTAAACTTTTTGACAAATCCATTACACACTAAAGTCACAATGAATAACTAATAACAAATTTGCGCGCCAATTCTTTACTTAAATTTCTTTAAAATCAAAAAACAAGTTGTATAAATAAAAAAATTGCATGTTGGCGCGTATACAAATTAACTTGAGTTATACAGTTGTGTAATGAAAAATTACTCTGGAAAAAAGTTGCTAACCTTAGTGTCAGTCAAACTAAATTAAACTAAAATTTTATTGACTGCCCAATTAAAAAAAAGAATGGAATCTCACTATTCATTTATTTATGAAGTATCTTGCAAATCTACTGGCATCACCCATTCTACACTTCATTTAATTGTTTTTGTATTGAAACTGACAATGAAACAGTGATACTTTTCTTTTATAATATAAAAAAACTTTGCAAATTAATACGTATGCCTTTCATAAATGTCTGTAGTTTTTTTTAGATGCTCTAAACTTTAATGTATAAAACTATACATTAGTTTATACCCACCCTTTTTTTTTGTTAAGTACCTGGTTATTTTTCCAGTTATACCCATATTACCCATTTTACCGGGTAATAACTAATTTACACAAACAAGTTCGAAAAAATATTCAAAATTTACATTAAAATGTTCTCAGTGCATTTACGAATAAATAATTTGCTGCTTCAGCAACCTTTCCTTGCCATCCATAGACATACTACTTACTTGCATATACCCTTGAATTAATTTCTTTACTGCAAAGAAATAACTTTTAACGTGCGGTCAGATTAGTTTGATATTTGAATACTTTTTATTAATGGTTATTCAATCTTTCCTGACGTATCATTGCGAATGACAATTTATAATTAATAAATTTGATTGCTATCTTACCTTTTATATTAAGTAGGAACAAATATTTCTAAAAAAGTATTTGAGGAAATTTTTTTTCCCATAATTTAGTGGTTACAAGTGTCACATATTGATTTTTATTTTAGCTAACTATATAGATCATTTGCAAGCAAGACTAGAGAAACTAAAAAAGTGGTTCACACATATTCCAGATTTATATCATGCCATTTTTTAGGCATTTTTTTTAAATTCTCGTTTTAAATTGTAGCGACGTGTTATTAAAAAAAAAACATAAGCAACAAAAACATTCCCTCAAAATTCAAGCCATGCCATATTGCTAACCCCTCTTGCTTCATCGCTTAACAAAAATTTCATGCTAGTTTCATGAAAAATGTCTTAGTGTAAATTAGCCTACATATATGCAAAACAGAGGTCTTAAATATATATATTTATAATATATTTTAAATGTATGTACCAACACCTTCTCCTTTATGCTGCTTACATAAATTTTGACAAAGTTTGTAAGACCGAAGAAGGATCTGCAGATTCAAATATAATTTAAACAAATGCTGTTTTAAGCATTTCAAATATATTTTTATATGTATTTTGACAGTCAAGATATACAAATAAAAATAAAAATCAGCTGCAGAACTGCTCTCAGCTCTTTAAATTATTGCGCAACGGTTAGATCCTAGAAATAATGGGTTTACCCAAATGTGAGAAAAGGAGAAAACGTGACAGCCGATTGTAATGAAAATCTTATCTTTTGGAGTTTTGGAGGTCAAGGTAAGATAAAGGAAAACCAATTTTAATGAATTTAGAAAAGCTTCCATTTTCTACCAATCGCCCGTTTTCAAAATGTAGATTTTGATTTGCAGTTTAATTAATGTACCAACTTATAATTTAAAGCCACCAAATCTATAGCAATTGCGACTAATGTTTATATACCACTTACCACTTCAAATTGTAATCGCAAATTACTTTTATTTACATACTTTTTTAGTAGAGGGGAGATGTGAGGGAAAACAAACCGCTCGGAATGAAAGTTTAAGTGTAGTTTTAGTGTTTTCTTATTTTTCTTATATCAGGTTAAAAAGTATGATTTAATATTTGCCCCTGATTTGTTTTTCAGTCAAAAATTTCAAAGAATTGCTTAAAAATTATTTTTAAGCATTACGTGGGTTCCTGCGTGATCCTAATGTTACTAAAAACTGTTCCGTACTACAATTTTTGTTAAAAGAATAAGATTTTTCTTTCTGCACGAAATAGTTTAGACTTTTTTGGGGTAGATTGTGTAAACTGCAAAGCAGTCAGTTGATTGAACAGTAGACAATAGCAAATACAAAAAATAAGTTTCATGCATAAAAATGTGTACCATAATTATTAAGTTATTATTTAAAAGTTTTATTAAAAAATAATAATAATAAAATATATTTAAGAACATACAAAATAATTTATGTTTACTCTCATTTAAAAGAACTTTAAGGCGGAACTATAATGCGCATAAGATAAGTTAAACAAACTTAAACAACTGTGCAAATACATACTAATCATATGTGGCAAACTTTAATGTGCTTACGAAAACTTTTCGTCATGTTTCGTCAAATGTCACTTGCTCAAGCAAAGTACGATTGTACGATTGATTGTGCTTTGTGTTATACATTCATAAGGAAAAATTGCAATGAAGATCGACGTTGATAAACTTTTAGTTTTTTATTTAATAGCAAATGTAGAAAATGCGCGATAAAATTTAATTTTTAGTTGTTTGATTTACTGTTGACCACAAATACAAAAACAAACACAGAACTTGTGTTTTTTTATTGAATTTATTTTAGAATATGAACAAAAAATTTAAATATTTTTGTGAATGTTATTAAATATATATTATTTTTCTTTTTTAGAATTTAATTGGTATTTCTAGACCTAAGTTTTTTTTTTTTTTCTTTTTCTATAATTTGATCTGAGAGAATATGTTATTTGGTTTTAAACTCATTTTTTAAATTCTAAGTAATAAATTTATTGGCCATTAAGGCTTTGTTATTGCTTTTTGTAAAATAAAAAAATAAATAAATATATAAAATGATCTTTAAATACCTTTTTATTTTTAAACTTTGATTATTTATAAAGAAATTATTTTGCAAAAGTACAAAGTAAATATGATTGTGTAACTGTGGCAAATTAGTTACTAAGCTTCTGTAAGTACATTGTAGTCACCTAAAGTTCTTTAATGGGTTACCTAAGCATTTGACGGGGTTTTCCTTGTGTTTTTGACATAAGTTCAAGCTTGCTTATGCAAATTTTAGTTGGACCTTTACCCTGTGACGATTTTCTTTGGTTCCTTTTAATAAAGGCACATAAATTTACAGTACCATTCATAAGGTGTCAATCACTGATGATTTTTTTTATCACTTTCCTTATTAATGATTTGTTTAATTTCACCATGTTTAATTTTCTCAATTAAAAAAATCAGTGAATAATCTTTAAAGAGCGTAAAATTGACCCGTTATTTACCTTACATTTTATATTTTAATTATGAATGAAGTTGAAAAGATTTAAATTTATGAAGAGTAAGCAGGATAGGTGTATTTACGCCCGAACCTGTTCTTGAAATTTTGGTATTAGCTATGTGAGAGCCTAAAATAAAAATATATAAAATAATTTTTTCGTAATAATTAAATAAATAATAATAATTTTTTCATATTATCACCCGATTAAAAAACACGGATGATAGCAGTGTGACTGTTTTGGAAAGAACTGCTTTAATTAAAATACACGTGGCAGATTTTAAATTGACACCAAAGGTTAAACTTTCCTGCACAACATTTTTCTTTATGAACGCAAACCTTCTATTGCAAAACCATGAATAAAATATTATCAGTCATCATAGGTCAAACTATCAGTTTTTTTAATTGTTAATTTATTTAAAGTTTTAGTTCAAACAAAAAAATAAAAATAAATAAAGAAAATTTGTACTATAACTATAAATATTATGTCACGCTTAAGTAAAATTTTTTCACATGTTCATTACTGGTAATACTCGTATTATATATGCATTTTTTTCACTCTTTAATTGATTATCCATTTACGAATACAAATTAAATTTCTTTTATTCTTATTAATTTCTCTTAACAAAAATAAAGAGAAAATAAGGCTATTTAAGATTATATCAATTAGCTTACTTAAGTAGATATCACGTTTTTATCATCAACTATTCCACTGGCCTGAGCAACGTGGAAGTGACTTAAAAATTAACATTATTTAAAACAAAGTAAAAAGTACCAATCGAAATTTTTGCTATTAATAACGTAAAAACAAAAAACTTTTTATATTTCCTTTAAAAAAAATAATAAAAAAAAATATATATATATATATATTATAATAATATTAAAATATGTTGTATATACATATTAAGATGAATATTTAAAACATGTACTAAATTTTACTTTCTGGTTAATAAAACAATAATATGATCTGGTTTCATAATCTCGCTAGAAGCAAAGAGAAGCCAACCATAGATGCTTGAAATATTTGAATAATTATTGGACACCTTAAGAACTATGGTAGGTGAGGGCAGTGATCGTTAAACACTAAAGATCGCAAATCGTGTATATTTAAATTAATAGTTTTGTTTCTGGTAACGTTTAGAATACGAAGCCCGTCCGAAATACAATCCGCTTTAAGTTTTTTATTGTTAAAATATAGTTTTTATTCGATTTTGTTTGTGGTATAAGAGGGTATAACAGTGACTAAAACCCCGACCTTATCTGGCAAGTATAGCCTTTACCAGAACGTGTAATCATATCTTTTTCTTATGACTTTATCCTAGACTTAAACTAATAAACCTAACAAAATATACCATTACAACTGAAAAAGTACGGGAACATAGCTAAAAATGTCAGGTATAATTTAGATGTTGGTTTGAAGAAAAAATTATATATCGTCCATAAATTATCAATTTTGAGACATTGGAAATTATATATTGGTTTGAAATTTAATTTGCAACCCTAACAACTCAAAATAATCCACAATAAAACATTTCAATCTAATCAAAGTCGAAATTAAAAAGTAACTGCTCACGTTTGTGACCGAAATGGGTCGATTTGAAAACGTTCGTTTTTTAAAAGTGATAAATTTCGATTGCATTCCACAAACAAACCAAGAACAAAAGTTTTTAAAATGTAGAAAAAACATATTTTTAAAAAGGAAAACAAATTTAAAATGATTGTTTTTCAATCGATCGGTTTTCGTCACATGCCTTTATGTAATCATAAATCTTGGTCCACAAAGATAAAAGCTAAGGTCAAGTTTGGACAAAGTTGATTTATTACTATTAATGCACGCAGTTCCTACATTTAAATGCGTAATGAAGTAGAAATTTTATCGTTGTACTTTAAAAAATAAGCATTTTAGACGATAAAATCTAAACAAGGAACAAGCGTAGTTTAGTAAAGCTTCACCAGTCAAAAAGAAAATTATACAAATTGGGTCAATAATTTTAAAGCTATTCGACCAACACCAGCTTTACTTTTTAAAATTTTCCTGCATAGCTGGTCTTCGGCCGGTCAAAAGGATTTTCTTCTCTTTAGTACAACTAACATCGGCTTCGCATACTATAATTTCCTATATAGCAATAATTATCATCTTTTGGTTTTTTTAATTCCGAAGGCTTTAAAATTATAACTATATTGCCCAATTTGTTTTATACACTTTTGTGTTGCCCATAATTTGGAAAATAAGGGCGACCGCCAGTTTTTTATTTTAATTAACTATCACCCTGTATTATTTTCCGTTTGATTAGAGTAGTTTTACCTAACAAAACTTAAATCGAAACGAAGTTTTCTTAATCCTTGTGGACACCGATTTACATACATTTCTTGTGCAAACCACAAGTTATTGGAGACTGAACCAAGCACTAGTGCAAGTTTGGTTACTTACCGCTTTGTTTTCATTTCTGTTGTTTTTGGACCTAGGAGGTTTTAAAGCAAGTTTGGCCATTTCAATATCTGATTTAAAGTTATTACTTTTAACATTTTTAATGTTAAAAAGAGCACAGAATTCTTTCGGTGGCATTGGTGGTGGCGGTGGAATGACAAGTGAATTCTTCCTTTTATCGCGACGACTTATTCTTTCAATAATCTTAGAACTTAGTTGGGCATGTAATTTATTTGCGTCTACAGGATGCTTTGATATATATTTTTGTTGTACTGGTGTTGTTGGTGGAGGAGGAGGCGGAGTGGGACTAACGACTAATTCATTCTTAGTAGCCGTTGAATATTTTGACACAAATTTAGAGACTTCTCCAATAACATTTTTAATAACGCTGGCTCGTGTACTAACAATATCGCCATCTCTTGAAGACATGGCGCCTGCGCCATTTTCTTTTCTCTGATTTTCAACGTCTTTGCTTTCGGCAGTCTTAGATTGGCCATTTTCCAATGTTTGGCAGGTTGACATTTTATTATTTATTTTCTTTTTAATCTAAATTATTATTAAAAAAATTTTATTGAGGAAAACTATTTTATACCATGACTTACCAAGCTAATTGGTATTGTACGAAATTTATTTAAACAGATATATATCTAAACAATAATTTTTTATTACAAATTATTTTCTTATAAAATCGATCGAGGATTGGACAGAAGGTGATATGTTGTAAATTTTACTTAAGATTTGTATTTTTGAAAATTACAAAATGAAGTTCACGAAAAACTAAAATTCTTATTAGCTTTTTACCACTCTTTTATATTAAGAGCAGCAATGAAAATTAGGTGCCGTTACTTAACGTTGTTTTCTTTTTTTATTGGAATTTTAAATATTATTGAAAAAACTTCCAATAGAATCTAACAGGGTAGTTCATAATGAAGTTAATTAAACAGAGTTGAGACCAAGGCGAATCAATTACCAGGTGGTAGCGTAGGCGAATTCAGTATTTTTGCTAGTATACACGACTGTCAAACTCCATAGATAAAAAATGTACACATATTTTTTATATATGGAATTTGACAGCCGTGTATACCAGCAAAAAATACTGAATACGCCTACGCTGCCACCTGGTAATTTGATTAGCATGAGGACAAAAACAAAAAACGCGTGTATTTTGTTTGTGTAAATTTACTTGTACGCGT
The DNA here is from genome assembly GCA_937654795.1 of Cistogaster globosa. Taxonomy (NCBI): domain Eukaryota; kingdom Metazoa; phylum Arthropoda; class Insecta; order Diptera; family Tachinidae; genus Cistogaster; species Cistogaster globosa. Next base: position 44,512,520 of record OW569404.1, on the reverse strand, counting down.
CAGTAAACAGTGAAGAATAATGTAAAAAACAGAGAAGAAAGAGAAATTTATTGAACAAATTCTACTTCAATTCATTTTAACTTTAGTGTCCTTCGGAATATCGAACATAATTCCACTTCCGTACTCGTACTTTTTTTGCAAACCGCACAAATATTTCTTCATAAACATTCAAATGTTTTTTTTTATTCATATACATACATACATATGTTTACTTTGTTAAAAAATAAAAAAATTACAACCGTTTTTTTCAAAACAAAATTTTCTTTTTTATAAATGTTGTTTTTTGTTTTTTTGTTTTATATTTTAATATCACTTCTTGGGCACACGCACGCATTCACTTTTTTATCTATAAATTAATTATTTAAATATATTTTTTCAATATTAAAATTGAACATTTTTCATTACTTTAAATGGCGCGTCAACAAAATGTAAACAAACTTTGACGTTGGTTAGGAAAAACATGTAAAGCGAATTCGATCACCTGAGCTATTAATTTTACCTAGTATTTAATTTGCCTTGCATGTACTTGTTATGGATATACTTTGGTTGAGAAGAAAATATATTTAAAAAGATTTGTATTTTACCTTTTTATTTATTTTTAATTTAATTTTCAAGTAATGTCTTTTATTTGTTATATACATTTTCGATATTTCTCTGCTCCATTGTGTAGCATCATCAGGAAAACAAGTATTTATTTAAACATCTTAAAACAACAACAAAATAAAATTAAAAAAGAAAGAATATTTATTTTACTGGGAGCTAAATAACACTTCTCAATTTTTCATTAAACTGTTTTCATGAAATTTTTGTTAGCCTACGTCTCCACTAGCCATCAAATCGTAGAAGACATGACACATAACGTCGGCATGTCCATGTTGTAGTATGTGAAGAAAACGTGTTCATGTTAATGTTCTGTCTGAGCATAATTTTCTGTTTGTCGTCTGGGCTGTTTCAATGTTTTTCAAAAGGAAGAAAGTTTTCGCACTGTTGATCAATAGATGGCGTTAATTCCAAATTGAGAATTCTTGCTATAAATCTAAACTTACACGTGCAATTATTTCATGCCATTTTTTTCAGTTCTCTTTCAAAGTTTCAGCGATTTTCATACCGTCCCTTAACGATGAATTATTATATACCAAATTGAACTTTTTATAGGTCCATAACTCGGAAAATATTGTTGAGCCCAAATTTTTTTTATATTTTTTTCTTATTTTTTAATTTTCTATCGTCCCATACACTTGTTTTTTTATATTGGAGTTACTTTATTGCTTCAAATGACAAGGAAAAATTAGAGGCAGTCGTGGTATTTTGACTGCCTCGAAAGACATGAACCGATCTTGCTGATTTTCAGTAGCAAAATTTTAAATTTTCTCTAGCTCATCTAGTGCCTTGACAAAGTTGAATTCAATACCAACACGTACGGACTTCGCCCCCAATCGACTTCGCTATGCATAAGGACTCATTATATATATACTTTATGGGGTTGGAAATGGATATTGTAGAAATTACAAACGGAATGACAGACTTAGATATACCCTTTTTCCACTTTTTGTGATGAAGGGTATAATAATTGCTTGAAAAATCTTGTAAATATATGTTTTTTTTTTATTTTTATGAAAATTTATGAAATATAAATCTAAAATATATAAGGTACAATAGTGTGAGAATTTACCTAAAAGTTCTAAAATAATTACAAACTATAAGAAACTTTTAAAAAATCAGTGTAAAGAAAAAGTTTATTTAAAAAAACCTTATACTAACTTTAAAGTTATAATAAAATTTGTTTAACTAATCATCAACATAGATTCTTTTTTTCCAAAAGTATCTTAGTGATAACTTAGTAAGTTTCTTATAGTTTCAATGTTAGACGATCTGAATTAAACATTTTTAGGAAGGTATAGAAAATATTTTTGTCTTTTTTTAATAATAAAAAAACAAGATTTGTTTATACCCAAAAAAAGAATAAAGTACCTACCCCTCAATTTGGTGCTAGCAACAAAAATTATAAAGGCCATTGAACAGCCATTTTTTTGTTGCCCACGTGTAACATTATGAAGATGGCAGGTAACAAAATTTTAAATGATGTTGTTCATTTGGATTGTTTTAACTACTAAATCATAAAAATTCAAATGAAATTAAAAGACTAAAAACTGGACGGATTTTATTGTACTTTCGTTATTGCACTCATATTGATATTTTTCGCCGACAAATTCCATAAAGCTGATAAATACATTTTTGTTTTTTATATATTTAAGATTACAACTTTTTATATACCTAAATATCTGAAGGACTTCAAATCATAAATGGCTTAACTTAACTATCAACATACATTTTACTTTCAATTGCAATTTATGTTAAAGCCGACTTAGTAACATGCACTGCGTAAATTTCAAATTTTTATCTTTTATAGTTCCAAAGATAACAGAATAATTTTTAAATTATGTCAATTTTGTAACACCCTTTTACTTTTCTACAGCGTTTACCATAGCCGATGTAATAAAACACACTGTAAAATTTTTAACTAAAAACGAATTATTGTAAATAAAATGAATTACTTCAATATTTTTTCTCCCAATAGTTGCATTTAAATTCTAATTCATTTAATTGGATGGCGAGTCAATGCATTCACGACGCTTATCTTCATAAGAAATCCATTCAAATTCTAATTCGATTTTTGCTGACAAAATGAATGCGTTCAGAAGAGCTATCTTGTGGTGGTATTTAAATTCTTTTTCATCGACTTCGTGTAAGCATTCAAATTTTAATTCAGTTCATTTTTGTGTGGAATGAATCTATTCAAAAAATCGATATTCCCACGATTCCCAGGAATGATTAAAAAAATGATTCGTTAACAACTCTGATTTACCCATATGAACTGCGTAGTTTTACAAACAAAAATAGATTTTTTCCGTCTTTCATCAACAGGCAGTAACTAATACAGTATGCAACATCATTATGTGTACAACACTAATAAATTATTTGTTACAATAATGGTATAATGTGTACTGGAAATTTACTGACTAATTAGTCGTAAAAATAAATTGCACGTAACGTATTAAATGATTTAGAAATATGTATGTATTTAAGTGTGCAAAGACGAAATGCCGTATTCAAAAAATATTTAAACAAATTTGAAATATGGTGTTTTATGTTTAGTTGACCTTTAGTTGTTTATATGGGAAAAACTATTTGTTTCGGCTTTAAGGTCTTCTTATAATAAAAACAATGTTTTTATTTCTTTTTTAATTATTTATTCCAATATTTCGGTTAACATCGTTAACCATTTTCAAGGAAATATTCTACAACAATAATAAAATTATTTTTCAATCAACAATAAAAACATCATTAAATACATACTTAAAAATTTTTTTTAAGCTAAGTTTTTTAAAAACACAACCTTGGGCCTATTTCATCAAGCTACAAGTTCAAAATTACAAGTGTTTTTGCCTGTAGAATTGTAAACTTGTGAATAATTGTGTTTCATCAAAATACAATTACAAGTTTGTAGCTACAAGTGAATTTTACAAGTTACAAGTCTATAATTCATACTTCCACAAGTGGTTTTGTTTCACTAAACTAAATTTGTAATTGTAAAATTGTAAAATTGTAGAAAAAAAGGTAAGAGTCGACGGAGACCCTCAGAAAAAATTTTACAAGTTACAAGTGAGTGATTTCATTTGATTTTTAACTATTTTTTTATTAAAAAATAGTTCATCTAAACATAAAATCAAACAATTTTAAAGTAATTAACATTAATTTATTTATTTAGCTTATTTTTAATTATTAATAGTAACAGAAATTGTGGATAAGTGGCAACACCACTGATCATATGTTATAAAGAAATAAACACACGTGCAAGTGCAACATATAATATATAAAATTGTTCTTAGTTATTTTTGCAAAATGAATCTTTTATACGATTCTAGTGATGAAAGCGATACTGAAATCGCATTAAGAAGAAGACTGTTTATACCACGTCTGGAATATGAATTCCTGGAATCCATGTTGGGGTACAATGAGCGTTTCAGGCTAAAACGAGACAAATTTCTTTTGTTGGTAAATATGTTGCCTCCAATGTTGGAGAGGGAGACAAATAGAAGCCATTCTCTCACGGTGCAACAGCAGCTGCTGATAACGTTATGCTGGCTAGGAACAGGAACTACATACCACGCAATAGGTGATTTGCATTGTGTAAGCAAAGCCACGTTGTGCAGAGTAGTAAAAAGCGTAGTAACTGCAATTAATACCGCATTGTTTGCAACGTATGTAAGATGGCCAGAAAACATGGATCAAGTGGTGTCTAAATTTTACGCCATTAGAGGCATGCCGTTAGTTTGCGGATGTTTGGACGGCACTTTAATAAAAATAGATGCATCCAAAGAGCATGAAGAAGCTTGTGGACCCGATATCCAATTCTATTACTCCTATGCAAATTGGTCTGGGAGTATTAACGACTCTCGCGTCTTGCGTAATAGTTGCTTGTTCCGCTAAATGGAAAATGGCTGGCGTCCAATTCAGAACGGAATCATTCTATGTGATTCAGCGTATCCGTTAAAAGATTGGTTGATTCCTCCGTTAACCAATAACAGAAGATTCCTCAATGCACACAAATCAACAAGAAGGGTTGTGGAAAATGCAATTGGCATTTTAAAGGGAAAATTCCCAGTCTTAAATTATTTGCGGGTGAGCCCCGAAATGGCCACCGATGTTTTTAATTGTGCGGTCACTCTTTTCAATTTTTCACGCACTGAAGAAGATGGAAACTTCAGAATTACAGATCCTAGCGACTCACATAATGAAGAAGAGGAGAATGAAATCATAGCAGATAGTAGAGGCCAAGCTAGGCTGCAAACAATTTTAAATTATTTTAACTAGTTTATGAATTGGGAATAAAAAAATAAACAAATTTTGCAAAAAGAAAAAGTTTTAATAACCCAAAAAAATGAGATAAATATTTTCATGTTCATATTGTCATATTCGCAAATTTTATTTTTTGTTTTATTAAAAAAATTATGTTAACATAAAATGAAAATCGAATGAAGCGAAAAAATGATAAATAACAAAAAAGAAATGATTAATAAAAACAAACAAAAAATTCTGCTATCTTAAAACTAGAAAAATAAGGGATTGTACACCTCCTTACGGCGCATAAATATCTGCTGTGAAATTTGAAGCTACAGAGCTTTGTTTTTCAAGTGAAAATTTACATTCTGCAGCTTCAAATTTTCAATTTGTAAATCTATCTTTTCTTCGTTTTTATTTTTTTTTATTCAGGACTTCTATGTGGGCGTTAGATCCATTTTCTATACATCGTTCAAAATAAAAAAATTAATAGAAAAAATTTTAAATATTATTTGATGGTACTCACTTTTTTTCGGGAAAACTCGTGCATCAACACTGGCTCCTCCTCGTTCTCTGTAGGAGTCACTTCTATGTCTAGCAGCAACGAGACAGTGTCATTTCAGACCTCTAGAATGTTATTCAATAAACCCTGTAATAACACCTGCTCACCTTTGGGCTCCTCTGGTCGGATGTCATCACATGTTGGTGATTCCTTTCCAACAACTTCCAGGACCAGGGTGTCCAACTCCGTGAGCTTTGCGGCACTTCCGCCAGCAGCCCCTGTTTTTCTGAAGTTGTCTCTCTTAGCCTTATTAAAAAAAATATATATAATATAATATTAACACTAAATAAAACTAGCTTACCAGTGTCGCCCTTTTGATGTTTGCCCAAAAAACATCGCGCAAGTATTTGGCGTCTTTTGCACTTGGCATCAGTCCAAGTGCAAGACACCTCATGCGCCCGTTCTCCCACTCTTGCATTTTTTTCTCTTTAGTAAGTTTATCGCTAAACTTACCAAAAAGAATGTCTTTGGCAGCTAAAATTTCACGCACCACATAAATTTTATTTTGCTGATTCGCCATTGAAAAACAAAAAGTAAATTAAAAACAAACTATATGTTTTGATTGATTAGTGGTGTGCTAACAATCAAAACAAATTATCGATATACCGTTACATTACATTGGAGTATCCATTATTGCGAAAGTATTTAAAATAACGATATTTTAGCATTTTGAGTAATAACAAATAAGAATTGTAAAATCAATATCACAATATACACAAAGACTTGTAATTGTAAGAATTGTAGTTTACAAGTCCAAAAAGCTACAAGTGTTGTGAAAATTTTGATGAAACACAATTCTTCAGCACTTGTAAGAATGAGAATTGTAACTTGTAAACTTGTAGAATTGTAGATTAGTAAAATAGGCCCCTGTTTGCTTAATATATATACTTCAACTAATTACTGTTTATGTTTTTCTGTTTTGGTTTGTGTTTTTTTATAATACGACGATATATTTGGGCGCAATTGTCTACATCTGTTTTGTAATTGAGTCGTCTTTCTATAGGTACATTAATAATATGTAACATTTCCAATGTGAATCTCTTTCTATAATTTCTCTCTTCCTGTAATATTCTCACATTTTCCAAATCTGGCTTATGATTGCTCACTGCACAGTGGGCTGCGAGGGCGGTTTTTTGTTCTAATGTTCTGTTGATAGTTTTTACGTCTGATTTATGTGATGAGATTCTTGTCTTAAGTTTATTTTTAGTCGTACCAATATATGTTTTCTTGCATATATTGTCTCCGTCCCATATAAACAACTTAAGGTCAACTAAACATAAAACACCATATATAACACAGAAGGCACACCGCAACGCAAAAACACCATGCATCTATACAAAGATTTAAAAACAAAATGCAACAAGAAAACTATGAACATCATCGGTAATTTTTTAAAATGCAATAAGACATTAATAAAACAAAAATCTTCCACAACTTTTCTGATTAAGTGTAAACAATTAGGTATTATTCTGAATTTTATAAATAATTCGACCAAAAATGTATATGATATTTTTAAACTAAATGACAAAATTTATACTGACATTTTAAAAGACCTGACTAAACATATTAACAAATTTCATAATATTATATTAAAATTTATACTGACATTTTAAAAGACCTGACTAAACATATTAACAAATTTCATAATATTATACAATGTAAACATAAACAAATGGCGATCTGCATGAATAATGTAACAAAAACAAGAGAAACCATGAGGATTTTATTAGACGAGAGAGATTTTAATATATTGTTAGTGAGTGAGAATATCACAGCCGAAAAACTTAAAGAAGATAAGAAAGCTACTCATATTAAAAAATTGACCAAACTAAGGGAAGAAATGTTAAAAAAGCTTAACTTTAAGAGCAATGAAGATTGGTTTGTTAACATATCTGATAAAGTTATACCAAAGAACATTAAATGGTTATTATCTTTAGGACCGAAATATGCGTTACCGATTACAAAAACTAGTTTTCCAATTTTTAAATTTATAGCAGATGGTGAAGACATTATTCAAACTTTGGAAAATAAAGATACCCAGGATATTGCAAGAAACAAATTAATTTGGCTCATTGATAACCACTTAGCAAAATCAAAGCTAAACCAAAGAGAAAGAACTATAATGGACACAGTGGAACAAACAAAGCGCTTTCTCAACAAAAATAAAGACATTCTAATTTAAAAGTCAGACAAAGGTAATAAGACTGTGGCTATGAATAACATGGACTATAAACAGAAAATGAAGGAAATTATATCAGATATATGTACATATAAACGCTTAAAACAGGATCCCACATCTACATTACAAACCAAAAACAACCTTCTAATAAACAAACTATATGACTTACGAAAAGTTGATAATAAAGGGAAGAAAATGTTAACAAACAGGACAGCATTAGCACCCAGAATTTATGGGTTACCTAAAATACACAAGCCAGGTGTACCTCTAAGACCAATTTGTTCTTCCGTAAATTCACCATCACATGGTCTATGCAAATTTATAGCGGATATTCTTAAAAACTTGACCAAGGAATCTAAATATAATGTGAAAGATTCAATTCAATTCAAATCCAGGATCAACAACACCAACATTGAAAAAGACGAAATTCTGGTATCATTCGACGTCGTATTACTTTTCCCAAGTATTCCGGTCAATTTAGCTCTTAGAACTATTGACAAGAAATGGAGCATTTTGAAGGAGCACACTAATATACCGCAACAACTGTTTATAGAACTTACGACATTTTGTATAAAAGATACCAGATATTTTAAATTTGAGGAAAAGTTTTATGAGCAAAGAAAAGGATTACCTATGGGATCCCTTATCTCGCCTATCGTAGCAGATATCATCATGGAGGAATTACTGGACTCAACTTTAGGAAAAATGAAGATCAAACCAAGAGTGATAACAAAATACGTAGATGACATTTTTGCCATAGTTAAGACAAAATTAGTGGATAATGTATTGACGGAACTTAACTCCTATCATAACCAAATTAAATTTACAAAAAAGTTAGAGAACGACAATAAATTACCGTATTTAGATGGATTAATAATAAGAGATGGTTGTTTACTTAAATTGGATTAATACCAGAAACCTACATCTTCAGATGGATTAATTAATTTTTACTTAAACACCCCAGACGAATTATAATAAATATCGCAACCAATTTTATCAGACGAGCACTCAACATTAGCGATAGTACTTTTCACAAAGGTAATATTATTAAAGTCTTTAATATACTCAAAAAGAATGAATTCCCGCATAAAACTATAATTGAATTAATAAAACGTGCCAAACAACACAAACCAATTACCTATATTGCTGGATTATCGGAAAGAATTAAAAATACTGATATTTATGACAAAACCAAATTCGAATTAGCTATGACAATGAACAACTTATTGAACAAATTATATAGTAAAACCAAGGACGCAGTACTGAAAGATGATAGATCAAGCCTGATCTATAGAATAGATTGCAGTGGTGACGGAGACAAAATATGCAAGAAAACATATATTGGTACGACTAAAAATAAACTTAAGACAAGAATCTCATCACATAAATCAGACGTAAAAACTATCAACAAAACATTAGAACAAAAAACCGCCCTCGCAGCCCACTGTGCAGTGAGCAATCATAAGCCAGATTTGGAAAATGTGAGAATATTACAGGAAGAGAGAAATTATAGAAAGAGATTCACATTGGAAATGTTACATATTATTAATGTACCTATAGAAAAACGACTCAATTACAAAACAAATGTAGACAATTGCGCCCAAATATATCGTCATATTATAAAAAAAACACAAACCAAAACAGAAAAACATAAACAATAATTAGTTGAAGTATATATATTAAGCGAACAGGTTGTGTTTTTAAAAAACTTAGCTTAAAAAAATTTTTTAATGTATGTATTTAATGTTGTTTTTATTGTTGATTGAAAAGAAATTTTATTATTGTTGTAGAATATTTCCTTGAAAATGGTTAACGATGTTAACCGAAATATTGGAATAAATAATTAGAATAATAAGAAGACCTTAAAGCCGAAACAAATAGTTTTTACCATATAAATTTGAAATATATTTTAGGACAAATTTGTATGAAAATTATGTGAAAAAACACATTTCAAACATACCGTATTTTCATGATTATGGCAGAAGATATTCTGTTTATGTATTTGAAAATTTACTGTTTAATTAAAAAAGTATTTTTGTACTTTAAAAATTTATTTACGAAACATTTGCTTAATTTTTTGTTCGCTTAAATTATAACTTAATCAGTCAAACTAAATTGATTATTTCGAGCATTAAGTTCTTAAAAGTTTAATTTGGTTATAAGTAAATTATTCAACTTTTTATTATTAAGCTTCGATCTCAATTTAGTCAAAATCGAAGGCAATGCACTGAAAGCTCTTTCCACAGGTACCTGTGTAGCTGGTACTGCTAGTGCCACTTCTACAATTTTCTGAATATCGCTATCGTCCGTGGTTTTCCAATAACTAAGGACATCAGTATCGAGCTGAAATTTTTTTTGATTCATTAGAAACATCAGTTTCTGCTTAAAGGTGCGATGTGTTTGTGCGTTGGTAATTATATTTATCATAGATTCCTTGATGCGTTGTTCTAACTCAGAAGAAGTGGTTGGAAATTCAGTTTGTATGTCAGAGCTGGATTCACTCTTACATCTCTTTTGATCATTCTGCAAACCTATTAAGACATCAAAAGATTTCACCAGATGTTCCTACAAAAAAAAATTATGTATACGAAAAATGTTGATTTCAAAACAAACTTACTATTGCTGTAGTTCTTTGTTGTTCACATAAAATATTGGAATTTTTAAAATTAAATCGAGGATCTAAATAAAGAGCTGTTAGGAACGCATCATTTTTAAAAAGAAGTTGTTTTCCTATTTGCATGGACTTATGCAATAGTGACGCACATGGTGTTATAGCAAATAGCTCCTCTAACTCTATTTCGCAGCAAAGCCAATCTCTATAAAAATCACCAATGATATACTGCTCTTTTTGAAGCTGCTTAGTACACAAAGATAAGGGTTTAAAGGCAGCAACAAATTTTTTTACAAAATCCCAACTTATATCCGAAATGCTGTTTTTCTTCATGTAAAGCAACTCTATTTGTTGGCTAATTTCCAATAAGGACATTTGTGCGAATACCGATCACATTATAAGTAGCATATGCCGGCGATAACAGCAAAAAGGTCCTAAGAAAGAAATATTAGAAACTTTCTTCTTGTTTATTAAGGATATACAGGTAACGGTTTGCCTTACATGAAAACCGTATTAGTGAACACGATATACACAAATATACATATGTATGTACTTATGTGCGCGTTTGAAGTGGAATAATATGTAAATTTAAAAGCGAACGGGTTATATACATACCTATTAAAGTATATTGCATTTTTTACATTTTATGGGCCATAAAATTGTGAAATTTCTGGGAAAATCTGTTCTTTCAATTTAAAGGGATTAATATTTTTAATTAGCTGAAAAAATGAAATTTTACATCTACTGCTGTATTCTCAATTTTTTAAATTCCGTAAAGCTAAGAACAGCTAGCAAAATTCTGAGAATTTTAATATAAATTTGTATTTTCCATTACTTACTATATTCGTTGTTTCATTTTGTTCTTTTAATAAGATTTTTCTAGCATAACTAACAAATTTAGTAAATTAGCGGTATATGGGCCATAAAATTGTGAAATTTCTGGGAAAATCTGTTCTTTCAATTTAAAGGGATTAATATTTTTAATTAGCTGAAAAAATGAAATTTTACATCTACTGCTGTATTCTCAATTTTTTAAATTCCGTAAAGCTAAGAACAGCTAGCAAAATTCTGAGAATTTTAATATAAATTTGTATTTTCCATTACTTACTATATTCGTTGTTTCATTTTGTTCTTTTAATAAGATTTTTCTAGCATAACTAACAAATTTAGTAAATTAGCGGTATATCTTCTACGTACTCATTTTACATTCATATCTAGTACTATCATATTTAAAATGATCTGTAATAAATAAGAAATTTAATTTTTTACTACTCTGATTGTCAGTTAAATTAAGGCCATCTTAATAAAAGAGCAAAACAAAATAAAGAATATATTGGTGTTCGAATAACGATTTTTCATACTGTTTTTTTAATTAACGATTGCTTGTTAATGAAAGACGCAAGAAAAATCTGTTTTTATTTGTAAAACTACGCAGTTAAAATTATTTTCATGTGTGTAAATATTCAACACATACAATAACAACAAAACACCACGATTTTTTGTTGTTATCATTGTACTTCTTCGTCTTCGACATACATATAATAAAGTGCAAGATCGTGTGCCTTCATGTACCATTCATTTTAGGAGCGGAACTTAAAATGTGCCATTCATTTTAATAGTGGCACATGAAGTGTGCCTAAGCAAGTTGAACTTGCACATGTGCCTTTAGTAGGCACGCAAAAAAATTAGCTCTTATTCATGTGCATGTATACAAATTTTGGCACGTGTGCTGCACATTCATGAATAGTTTCCTACTCTGGCGACAAGTGTAAAAAAACTTACCACTTTAAATGTCTCAACTTAACGAACGTGAGTTTGATCACTTTGTAAATAAAGAGAAAGCGGTTTTTGAATGTCATATATGTGAGGGGAAGATGGGAGAGACATAAAAAATGAGCTTTTGGAAATAAAAACAAAACTCAATAAATTGGATCAGCTGTCTGGAATTCAAGAATCGATTCAATTTATGTCAAAACAATATGATATAATTTTAAAAGGTATTACAGAAAACAAAAAAAGCTAAATATACTCGAAAAAAAAATCGATCTTTAAGAAATGAAATTTATAATTTAAAATCATCTGTAAAGATTCTTAATGATGAGCGTGTGAAAAACAGCTGCATCGTTAAGGGTTTAGATGTCCGTGACAAGTTATTGTTGAGTTATCGATAGGTGTTGGTGTTGCAATGGAGCCGCAACATATTGATGATTATTTATTTATTGATTATTTATTTATCAAGAACAATAAAAAAAAATAGTTCAAATCAGAAGAAGACAGTTGTTGTAAAGTTTTCGTCCAAAGTTTCTAAAGACAAATTAATGGAAGCTAAGCCAAAGTTGAAAGAAAGCAACAACGATGTGTAGGTTTTTGATTATTTGAGCAAGGAAACATTAATTTTGCTTCAAAATGCAAAAACATTGAAAGAAGTTGGCTATAATCATGTTTATGCGAAATATGCAGGTTCCAACCCTGAACCACTCGTCGAGACAAATAAATAAATAAAACAATTTATAATTAAAAAAAATTTTCATACACAAAACGAACAAAAAAATAAACATACACTTCGCCGAAATTTTTTTTTTCAATTGGAGAACTAGTTGTTGTTGTCCTCCGAATTATTGCCCTCCCTGCCTGGGACATTTTTTTCTATTCCGATTTAAAAAAAAATATTATTTTTGTCCCCCAATTACCACACACACTTACTTACACTATTCTCAAGTCCAACCCAACTCAAACAAAAGACTTAAGACATGAACATCGTTACTTAGCAAACAAACAAATTACATTTTTATTCAACTAAAGAGAAACAAAAAAAAAAAAACTAAACAAAACTTAATTTAAAAATTAAAATTTCATAACAATATAACGAAATGGATTCTTACACAAATTTATAACATCGTATTTTCAATTTTATTGAATTTTAATTTTCGTAACGTTAATGCAAAAAAAAAAAAATTAGATTAAAATAACAATCCAAAATTTATCATCTTTTTCAAGTGAAAACAAACATAAATCTTTAAAACTAGGTGCCTTAATATAAATAAAAACTTAAGTTATAAATTACATTGCTACATATGTATTTTGTAGCCAACCAAAAACAAAAACAAAACAAAAAAAAAAAAGGATTCTATTACCCATGAAACATCACCTCCAAAGAAAATTATTATTTTTTTTATATGACCAATATAAAAAAATCCTAAAAATGATATTCCTACCTAAAGGAGCTCTATTAGAGGGTTATTCTTTTATCTAAAATCACTTAAAATCTTTTAATCATATTACGTTTTAGTTCATTTGTTTTCTTTTATGCGGTGCAGAAGGATATCGAATCCATTAAAAAAACAAAACAAAATTTCTATATTGAGGCACTTACACGCCGTGTAACACAAGAAAACTTTAATAAATAATCATTTAACATAATAATATTAATCAATTACTTAAAGCATAAAAAAAACTATAATTAATTCTAAAATTACTATTAGTTTAATAAAAATAAAATTTTTTTTTTCTAATTTCAGGAACTTCAATCACTTTAACCGGAATCACTCAGGACATGAAAGCTTTTCTTTATATTTATATCTATATATTATAATTTTAAAACAAACTCGGCCGCCTTTGCGTTTTTTTAGGCTGACACCGTGTTACCTGGTAAGTTGATCTATCACTAAAATTTTGTCTTCTCTTTTCTTTTTCTTCCAGGATTGGCTTTTGCAATTTGTCCTTGGACCTGGGCCTCACAATTCCGGTCAACGCTCTCTACATGGCAATGAAAACACAATTATTTTTTCTTCTAGCTCTGTATTTATAAAACAAAACGAATAAAAACCTCACCTTAATTTTATTTAGTTTTTTGTCTTTTATTTTGGAATGTATTTACACCGGCTTTGAATCACTTCTTTCTTCTTAACCACTCAACAAACAGTATCCTTCTCCTTACTGAAGTCCACTCAAATATTTAAAAAAAATTTAATTTTAATGTTTTCATCCTTTTATTTTAATTCAATTTTCCTTTTATTCTTTGTTTGTTTTAATAAATGTTTATTTTGTTTTTCCACAGTTTCTGTTAATTTATTTCACTTATAAAGAAAACTTTAGATATACTTTTATGTTTTATTTTCATGTCCTTTTTGCTGTTTTTGACAACTTTTTTTTTTCGAAATATTCGTTTTATTCAAAAAATTTTTTCATTTTTAATATTGTTTTTTTTAATCCTTTTAGGATGTCCTTTTTTTGATTTTTACCACTGTTTTTTCCTTTACACAGTTTTATTATGTTATTCTTTCCAGTATCATTTAATATTAAAATTTATTTTTTTACCCATCAAGGATTTTTTTATTATTATATTTCTTTTTCACCACTGTTTATTACTAAAAGATTCTGTTATCCTTTCAGGATATCCTTTTTCTATTTCTTTACACTTTCCGTTACTTTTTTTTAAATTCAAATTCTTCAACTATTCATTTGGCTGTTTTTTGTTACTAATACTCTTTTCTTTCCTACTTATCAATTTATATACAACAGATTTCCAGTTTTTCATTACTACTGTCCATCTACAAAACTACAAAATCCATTTGTCAAGCGGACATATTTAAAAAAAATTTATGTACAAAAAATGTAACTCTGTAATGTACTTTTATTCCAATGTCATAACATAAATGAATCAAGTAGGCATTTTCAAAAACTTCTTACTAAGGTTAATGGGCTAACCATTCACTTGGTAATGTCAAACTCGTGAAGAAGAAGACAATAAAATTGAGAAAGGTAAGCTGAGAAATAAGTGTAAGATGAAATAATCTATTATTAAAATTTATATTTTTAATATGAAAATTTATATTTATATTTTCAGGTCTAGAAAAGCATAAAAAAAAACAGAAGGCTAAACAGCGGCGCAACAAAACTCAGGAGCAACTCAGTTTACGCCAGTTAAACCGGTGTGCGACGTACGGTTGATGGTGCTGGTCCAATAAGGAACAACGTGGGGAACTCCCACACCCTGTCGAGCCGGGCAAACATTTCACCGTTCCCTTTTCCATGCTATATAAATAAAATAACGGCTTAAATCTAGTTTACGGACGCAGCTTGAAAATGAAAAAAAAGTTATCTACCGGGTGTAAAATTTAATTTTAAGCAAAAATGTCAAATGAAAAATTTGGCGGCGACGCTTGGTTTCCGAGTTATGGGCCTCTCAAGTTTGTATGGACAATATGGAATATATGAAGTATTTTGTGGTGAAATGGGGCAATATTGGTATCATTGAAAAGGTAATTTAATTATCTATTCAATTTAAAAGGAAAATATTAAAAAAATACAATAAAAACAGGTAACGATCAAAAAAATAGCTTTTTCCATATAAACATGGAGTACCTACATATATTAAATAAATTAAGCTTAGTGACAGTACTACATGAAAAAAAAAAATTAAAAAGATTTAATAAGCAAAGCCGGTGTTGGTCATACCATAGAGGAGAAAATCCTTGCGTCCGGCCGGAGGCCGGCTATGCGAAAAGTCTTTAGTAAGCGAAGCCGGTGTTGGTCATACCATAGAGGAGAAAATCCTTGCGCCCGGCCGAAGGCCGGCTACGCAAAAGGTCTTTAGTAAGCGAAGCCGGTGTTGGTCATACCATAGAGGAGAAAATCCTTGCTCCCGGCCGAAGGCCGGCTATGCAAAAAGTCTTCAGTAAGCGAAGCCGGTGTTGGTCATACCATAGAGGAGAAAATCCTTGCGTCCGGCCGGAGGCCGGCTATGCAAAAGGTCTTTAGTAAGCGAAGTTAATGTTGAAAAAAATAAAAATAAATAAATAAAAAAATGTTGTTTGGCTTTTGTAAGTTTTGAATATATTAATACTGTTTTGTAAATTTTTTAGTTATAAGTTAGAATTTAAAAGAAAAAAACTACACGATAAAAATTCTTTTTGAATAATAATTCGGTTTGACTCATGTGAGTAAACAAGGGTTAAATTGTTTTTAAAATAATCATACAGTTGAGTTGACCTTCATTTTTTAACGGTAACAAGTTAGGTTGTATGATTTTTTAAAACGAAGAATTTATTAATACAATAAAGTTTTATTCAAGTGCAAGTGTACAAGTAAAAAATGAATATTAATAGATCAACGGAGATTTATGGTCTTTTTAAAAATAATTTAAAAGGTAGTGTTCCAGAGGAAGTTATTCCTATTTTGGTAGACTGGGGAGTTATACCAAAAGAAAGTGAATATTTTTGTCGTAACGGACATAGTTTAAAATTAATAAAATGTGATGATATTGACGGTTGGGCGTGGCGGTAAGTAGAATATATATATATTTTTTTTCTGTTCAAAATTATTTTAAATTTTACCTGCTGGGGTAAGGTAACGCGTTCAAAGAAATGTTGGAAAAGGTGCAATGAAAAGGTCTCTTTTCGAAAAGGAACGTTTTTCGAGAAATCTCACCTAAGTGTTTGTCAAATTTTAATGTTTAGTTACCTTTGGTTAGAAAACTTAAATATAAGGTACATATTGAAAGAGGTGGAAATCGAAGGTCTGCAGACTGCAGTCGATTGGAACAGCTTCTGCAGAGAGGTGGTGATCTATGGGAGCTTTCAAACAAATTTAGCAATTGGAGGGCCTGAAATAATTGTAGAAATTGATGAAAGCAAAATAGGCAGAAGAAAATATAATAGAGGGCATGCTGTTGAAGGCCAGTGGATTTTTGGAGGCGTGGAGCGAATTAGCGGCAAATGTTTCATGGTTCCTGTGGAATCTAGAAATAGTGAGACATTAATGCCGTTAATTAAAAGGTATATTTTGCCTGGCTCTATAGTAGTCTCAGATTGTTGGAAGGTAAGGAAATAAACACTAACTTTCTTTTGTAAATTATATTTATTTGGATTTTTAGGCCTATGACAATATCGGAAATGAGGGATATGTTCACCACAAAGTTAACCATTCCGTTGCCTTTGTTGACGAAGCTAGTGGTGAGCATACAAATACGATAGAGGGTTTGTGGAGACACTTAAAGCGGTCTGTTCCGGAATACAATAGGAGGAAAAAGTTTTTTAATGGCTATGTTCAAAAATTTATTTTTTTGAGGTGGTGTAAAGCTGAAAGCAAAAATAAATTTGTTGAATTTTTAAAGTTTGCGGGTAAAATATATAATCCTCTTCACCCAAATGAAAACTTAGAAGTAAGAGAAATTGCAAATAGCAGTGAAGAAGAATATAGTGACAGTTGTTAATAAAATAGTTTTTAATTGTATTTTTTATAGATAAAATGATAAAGTAATTTAAGTTGTTGTAAAGAAGTTGTTTTTTTTTTTTTTTGACTTGAACTATTTTTTGTTAATTTTTTAATTTTTGTTTAAGAAAATAAATTTTTAATATGTATGATGCCTTTTACATCTCATTTTGCCGTAAATTCTTTAATGTAGGTATGCCATATTATACTTAAAAATTTTAAAGGTCCGTAGCTCCAAAACTAAGAGTTGGTCGGAAAATTAAAAAAAAAAATTTTTATTTTTATTTTTAATATTTTCCTTTTAAATTGAATAGATATTGAAATTACCTTTCCAATGATACCCATATTGCCACATTTCACCACAAAATATTCGATATATTCCATATTGTCCACACAAACTTGAGAGGCCCATAACTCGGAAACCAAGCGTCGCCGCCAAATTTTTCATTTTACATTTTTTGCTTAAAATTAAATTTTACACCCGGTAGATAACTTTTTTTTCATTTTTAAGCTGCGTCCGTAAACTAGATTTGTTACAAAATAACTACCACTCACAGAAAATGTGCACTATCTATTGTGAGTATAATTAACATATTTTGTGAAAACAAAAACAACTGATAATACAAGGTTAACAACAATAAACAAAAGAAGTTGTGAAACAATGTACCTACGTATGTATATTATGAAAAAAAAAACAATATTATTATATTTTGAGATCCTTTGCGTGGAAAATGCCAATTGGCTTTCCCTGAAGTGATTCAAGCTGGTACATGTTGTTGCCCACTGGTTTTAAAATGCGGCATTTCACATATTTTCGGCAAAATTTAGAATTAATATTTTTCCTACATTCTGACGGCACGAAGTTTTTCGTGTAAATTTCTTGGCCTGGCCAAAATTTTATCACTCTAGGTCTTTCATTATACCTGAGTGCACTTTTTTGGTAAGCTTCACTCAGATTTCGCCTTATCTTCTCCATAATTATTGTCAGCCTGTCGTTTTTATCTAAGTTTGCTATAATATGGTCAGACAAAGATTGTAACTTATTTGCCAATCTATAATCGGCACCATCAGAAAAAATATGATAGCTAAATAGGGCAAAGAATGGTGTAAACCCTGTGGCCGCATGTACCGACGTACGAAGGGCACACTCTATCTCCGGCAGATATAAATCCCAGTCCCTATGATCATTCTCCAAATACGCCCGAATGGCCGTAATCACAGACTGATTTACCCGCTCAGCAGCATTAGACTGTGGGGAATAAAAAGCAGTTTTCATGTGTGTTATCTTATAAGTAGTGATCATTTCATTGAATAAGGTTGAGGTAAATTGTTGGCCGTTGTCACTATGCAACACTTCAGGTACCCCAAACTTTTGAAATACTTCCTGAACTAAAAATTGTACCACGTTTTTGGCTGTAGCTAAATGATCCACCACTATGAAAATATACGCGTTACCATTTTTTGACCTGGGGTATTTACCTAAAAAATCAACGTATATTTTCTGAAAAGGCCTTTCAGTCTAAACCTCACACCCTATACTTGGCATCGTATTTTGGTTTACTGACTTACACTCTTTACAGGTTTTACAATTGTTTATATATTGCTGCACTTGTATAGACATTCTTGGTCAATAATACAATCTTTTCAGTCGCTCTAAAGTTTTACGAATTCCACCATGAGCGGTTGTTATTGAGTCGTGGGCTTTTTCTATCAGTAGATGTGTTATCTCCTGAGGAATCCATAACCTCCAAACCGATTCATCCATGTTTTCTAATTGGTCGAAAGCGATTTTTTTTAATATTTTTCCGTTTTCTACTTTCAAATCAGGTAGCTTTTCTTGGTTTTCGGTTATATTGCTGATTAATTGTAAATATTCCTCTGATTCGAAAGCTTTAGTCTCGAAATCGAAAAATCTTCATGATTTATTTCAGTTGTTTCAACAGGCATTCGAGATAGCATATCCGCAACTACATTTTCTGATCCCTTACGATGTTCTATGGTAAAATTGTAGGCCTGAAGTTGTAGTGACCATCGAGCCAAGCGTCCACTAAGGTCTTTAAGTGACGTCAACCACTTAAGGCTTGCGTGGTCAGTGATAACTGTAAATTCCATCATTTCCACATATGGTCGAAAACGCTTTATTGCCGCCAGCCACTCTTTTTCTGTAACTGAATAATTTCTTTGACATTCAGTTAACTTTTGTGAGTAAAAAGCGATAGGATTTTCATCTTCATTATTTTTTTGGAAAAGAACTGCTCCTATTCCAGCCTCAGATGCATCGCATTGCATGAAAACGGGTTTATTAAAATTAGGGTGACGTAATACTGGAGCTTTGGTAAGCGACGTTTTCAGAGTTTCAAATGCTTCAATGGCCTCAGAAGTCAACGAAAATTTTTTTCCCTTTTTTAGCGTATCGGTTAAGAGGGCCGAGATGGTGGAAAAGTCTTTTATGAACCGCCTGTACCACCCTGCAGTACCTAAAAAACTCCTCACTTCTCGTGGTGATTTTGGCAATGAAATTTTCTGTATGGCCTTTACCTTTTCGGGGTCTGTTCGAAGAATTCCACCCCCTATTATAAAACCTAAATATTTAAGTTCTTTAAAACAAAACATTGATTTTTGTAGTCCTATAGTTAAATTAGCTTTAGTCAAACATTCCACTACCTGCTTTAAAATTTTTAAATGCGTTGCAAAGTCATCTGAAATAATTAGCAAATCGTTTAAATACACAAAAACATTAGATTTTAATTTTGCGGTCGACCTGTAACGGTAAATGCCGTGTACGGCTTGGCCTCTTCCTCCAAATTAATCTGCCAAAAGGCATATTTTAGGTCTACGCTGCTAACATAGTGGGTCTGATCTATCCGACTCAGAATGCCATCGATGTTCTGCAAGGGATAAGCGTCCTTTACAGTAACTTCATTTAATTTTCGTGCATCCAGAAAAAATCGATTCTTGCCTGGTTTTCTAACGACAGTTGTTCGATTAGACCACAGGCTGTTGCTTTCTTCAATTACTTTCAGATTTAACATGTTGTCAATTTCAGCATACACTATTTCTTGTACAGCCGGTGAAATAGGATAATGTTTCTCTTTTACAGGATTTGTAGGGGCTATTTCAAATGCTTTCCAAAAATCTATACCAAGATATAACTGTTGATCTAATTCAGGACACAAAAAGAATTCAATTTTATTTTTATTTCCTTTATAGTCAACATCTAACTTACATTTACCTAACACGCGGTGTCGTTGGCCTGCAGCTGTGCTTACGTTACAAAAAATTGGCTGAATATTTAAATTTAACTCTTCTACTTATTCCCGACAATTTTTCCTAGCAAGCTTACCGATGCGCCGGAATCTAGTAATCCAATACACTTTTTCCCATTAATAAGGACTTCGGCATATGGTCTAGGGTCTTGCTTTGCAGCACTGCGATATATCGCCTCTGCTATCAATTTACGACGTCGTTTTCTATTAATAAAATTGTTTCTCAGCTTAAGAATGTATTCTCGTTTTTTTGGGTTTGCCCTAAATATTTTAATTTCAGACTTAGAATTTTGATTTTTCGCGTGCGCTTGTATAGAATATTGCTTATTAACTGATGTTGTAGTACCTAAACTTTCACAAATATTATTATTTTCAAAGATGCGTTTTCTTACTTTAACATAATTTTGGTCTCGTATTTCTAAAGGTAAATTGTGTCGTATTTTTGAATAAGCTGTTTCATTTAAAATTGTTTCGGGGCAGCTTCGTTGGAACGTGACTCCCCCTGTCCTGTCGCGCTCCTCTTTGAGTTTTCCAGTGCTTGAAGGCATTTCAGGCAATTGGGTGTTATGGTGTTTGGCTTGCCGCACTTGTAACAAAAAACGATCTTTGCTGTGACCGGCAGTCTTTAAACCCATGCCCTTTTTGTTGACAATTCCAGCAGTTTAATTCTTTCGTGATCGCTGCTATCTCTTCTAATACTGGAGCTTCATCTTCTAGGCCTAAAACCGCTTCACTAATATACTTCTGTGCTTTTACGGGTGGAGGTATAGGCGCACGATTGTCTCTTCTCGGAAAAGTTCTCTCTGCCTCTAAGCACTCCATACGCAATTGCTCCAGGGAAGTTAAAGCCATGGGATAGACGATTCGCGCCACGCTTTCTCTTAAATTTCTCTTCGAGATTTTTATCATCTCCCCTTCAGCTACTGGTGTCTCTAATTTAGCCCTTAGCAGACTCAGGTTATGAAACAAGTCATCAATCGACTCACCAGGCATTTGTTTCCGCTCAACTAATTCGTGCATCAACTACCAGTTAGATCTTATATTTTTGTATCGATTTAGCAAGGCACTTCTAAGGGTGTACCAGTCAGCTATTTGGGTAGTTTGTAACAGAGCCCAATACCACTGCTGTACTGATCCCGATAATAACAAACGGAAATCACGCAAAATTTCTTCCCAAGGGATATGGTATTGGCGCTGCATATGCTCTAGCCGAAATATGAATTCTTCTACAGAAAGTTGGTCTCGTCCACCTAGATTACCTTTTAATTCAAGACCAAATTTGTCGATTCTAATTTTCCATCCATCATAATTTGGTTTGAGGCTGAGGGAAAATTAAAATTTCGTTGTGGTTGATAACTTAACTGTCTGCTTCTTTCTTCGAACTCATGACTACCTGCAAAGTTCCTGGGGTTCTCCCTTAAAGCTAAACCACGCACTGCTTCTGATAATTGAGCTATACTATCGCAGACTTTCATCATCTCCTTACTGATTTTCTCATTTATCAAATCATCCATCGCTTGTTGGGCACTACCATTATCTACGCTATTTATTAAAATCGATTTAGTAGCCGACGTTAAATCCTCATGGCTTGTACTTTTATTGAATCCCTTAACTTTGGGTATAGCGCCACGACTACCATCCATTGTGTTTATCGTTGCCGATTTGTCCTCAAATTGGGGCGATCGAGTAGTCATTCTTGTATTATCGTTATCTTTCTAATATTTTTCTTTTACTTGCGGTGACGAACGATTTAAGTCAAATGAAGAAATCCTTTCCCTAGCCCTTTTCAATTTCTCTAATTTTCTTAAGGATTCTTTTACTTTATTTACTAACGGCTCATCCGTAAAAATAAAACTATGTCTATCGGCACGACTTAAAAATGGAAATTAACTTTTCCGGAATTACGAACACAAAAACAAATAGAAAGAAAAAATAAATAATATCTAACGAATTACGCACTATTATTACTAACTTATTAATTAAGCAACTGGCCACTATCTAATCTTTAATATAAAACTAAGAAACTAAATAAAATTAATATCCTTTAGGGTAAAATAATAAATAATATAAATAAATAAATTTAAACTAAAAACCAGAAAAAAAAACTACTAGATACTACTACTTATGAAACCTAACAAACTAACTAACTAACAAGCACTAACAACCTACCTAATAATTCAATTTACAATTACTAAGCTTAAATCAGTTATTCTATAAATTGTAGACCGTATTAACTTAATTGTATTATTCTTAGTGACTAGTCAAACAACACAAAAAACTTAAACAAAAAACAAAAAACTAAGAATAATAAGATAAATTTACTTCTGTAATTTAAAAACAACAAAAAAAATTAACACGATTAAAAAAATCCAAATTTAAAAAATTAATAAATATTTTTCTTTAATAGAAATGTCATTTGAGTCGGATTGAACCCTAATGAGGATAGATTCGTCTGTGCGGTTTACTATTGACCAAAGTCAATTAGATGTCAACGACATCACAATATCAAAAAGAAAAATAAAATGTTCCTCACGAAGGTAAACCAAAAAGCAAAAATCACACTTAAAAAAACGGAATGGTATGCAGGCTGTAACAAAAGTTTATGTCCGGCTTACAGCTCCTTTCATCTCAGAATCTCCCTCCAAGAAGTTAGCTGTAAGACTCCATACGCTTTGGTCCCACACCCATTACCTTGATGGTTTTTTCGGCACAACAGACCCCTAAATAAACCCTTTAGAGCGGCTACCACTACAAACCATCATCCATTCAGCGGCTTGGAAAAACAAGGATCATCAGCATACATCAGACCTCCTTCCATATAGGAGCGGTTATTCTGGCAACACTGTATCCCACAAGCAACTTCAGACGGAAAATAAAAACAAATAACAAAAAGAATATATATATGAACATGTATTACTTCCAGTCTACCAAATGGTAAGTTTACTTTTTTAACCTCTACGCTAAAGACTAAAAATAACATATGATCTGTTTTACAGAAAAACAAGGTGTATACTGTCTACACAGCAAATCCCAAAAACTGGTATTTACGGCTTATATGTAAAACACATAAGGTAACAAACTAATATACACACTTATTTTTCATAAAAAAACCCTTATTGTACACCTTGATGACACGTATACTGGTTTCCTACATTTTGATTGGGCGCCATATTGTTACGTGTCTCTTTGTACGCAGCAGTTCAAAGTGCCAGCTAGCTCTTTGGCAACATCAGGGCAGGTTCCAACCCTGAACCACTCGTCGAGACAAGCACAATAAATAAAAATAATTTATAATTTAAAAAAAATTATCATACACAAAACGAACAAAAAAATAAACATACACTTCGCCGAAAAATTTTTTTTCAATTGGAGAACTAGTTTTTGTTGTCCTCCGAATTATTGCCCTCCCTGCCTGGGATATTTTTTTCTATTCCGATTTAAAAAAAATATTATTTTTGTCCCCAAATTACCACACACACTTACTTACACTATCCTCAAGTCCAACCCAACTCAAACAAAAGACGTAAGACACGAACATCGTTACTTAGCAAACAAACAAATTACATTTTTATTCAACTAAAGGAAACAAAAAAAAAAAAAAAAAAAACTAAACAAAACTTAATTTAAAAATTAAAATTTCATAACAATATAACAAAATGGATTCTTACACATATTTATAACATCGTATTTTCAATTTTTTTGAATTTTAATTTTCGTTACGTTAATGCAAAAAAAATTAGATTAAATTAAAAATCCAAAATTTATCATCTTTTTCAAGTGAAAACAAACATAAATCTTTAAAACTAGATGCCTTAATATAAAAAAACTTAAGTTATAAATTACACTGCTGCATATATTGTAGCCAACCAAAAACAAAACAAAAACAAAAAAAAAACGGATTCTATTGCCCTTGAAACATCACCTCCAAAGAAAATTATTATTTTTTTTATATGACCAATATAAAAAAAATCCTAAAAATGATATTCCTACCTAAAGGAGCTCTCTTAGGGAGGTTATATTTTTATCTAAAATCACTTAAAATCTTTTAATCATATTACGTTTTAGTTCATTTGCTTTCTTTTTTGCGGTGCAGAAGGATATCGAATCCATTAAAAAAAACAAAAAAAAACTTTCTATATTGAGGCACTTACACGCCGTGAAACACAAAAAAACTTTAATTAATAATCATTAAACAAGATAATATTAATCAATCACTTAAAGCATAATAAAAAACTATAATTAATTCTAAAATTACTATTAGTTTGATAAAAAAAATCGTTTTTTTCTAATTTCAGGAACTTCAATCACTTTAACCGGAATCACTAGGGCATGAAAACTTTTCTTTATATTAATATTTATATATTATAATTAAAAAAAAACTCGGCTGACACCATGTTACCTGGTAAGTTGATCTACCACTAAAATTTTGTCTCCTTTTTCTTCCAGGATTGGCTTTTGCAATTTGTCCTTGGACCTGGGCCTCACAATTCCGGTCAACGTTCTCTACATGGCAATGAAAATACAATTATATTTTCTTCTAGCACCTTAATTTTATTTAGTTTTTTGTCTTATTTTTTGGAATGTATTTACACCGGCTTTGAACCACTTCTTTCTTCTTAACCACTCAACAAACAGTATCCTTCTCCTTACTGAAGTCCACTCAAATATTTAAAAAAACTTAATTTTAATGTTTTCGTCCTTTTATTTTAATTCAATTTTCCTTTTATTCTTTGTTTGTTTTAATAAATGTTTATTTTGTTTTTCCACAGTTTCTGTTAATTTATTTCACTTATAAAGAAAACTTTAGATATACTTTTATGTTTTATTTTCATGTCCTTTTTCGTTTTATTCAAAAAATTTTTTCATTTTTAATATTGTTTTTTTTAATCCTTTTAGGATGTCCTTTTTTTGATTTTTACCACTGTTTTTTCCTTTACACAGTTTTATTATGTTATTCTTTCCAGTATCATTTAATATTAAAATTTATTTTTTTACCCATCAAGGATTTTTTTATTATTATATTTCTTTTTCACCACTGTTTATTACTAAAAGATTCTGTTATCCTTTCAGGATATCCTTTTTCTATTTCTTTACACTTTCCGTTACTTTTTTTTAAATTCAAATTCTTCAACTATTCATTTGGCTGTTTTTTGTTACTAATACTCTTTTCTTTCCTACTTATCAATTTATATACAACAGATTTCCAGTTTTTCATTACTACTGTCCATCTACAAAACTACAAAATCCATTTGTCAAGCGGACATATTTAAAAAAAATTTATGTACAAAAAATGTAACTCTGTAATGTACTTTTATTCCAATGTCATAACATAAATGAATCAAGTAGGCATTTTCAAAAACTTCTTACTAAGGTTAATGGGCTAACCATTCACTTGGTAATGTCAAACTCGTGAAGAAGAAGACAATAAAATTGAGAAAGGTAAGCTGAGAAATAAGTGTAAGATGAAATAATCTATTATTATAATTTATATTTTTAATATGAAAATTTATATTTATATTTTCAGGTCTAGAAAAGCATAAAAAAAAACAGAAGGCTAAACAGCGGCGCAACAAAACTCAGGAGCAACTCAGTTTACGCCAGTTAAACCGGTGTGCGACGTACGGTTGATGGTGCTGGTCCAATAAGGAACAACGTGGGGAACTCCCACACCCTGTCGAGCCGGGCAAACATTTCACCGTTCCCTTTTCCATGCTATATAAATAAAATAACGGCTTAAATCTAGTTTACGGACGCAGCTTGAAAATGAAAAAAAAGTTATCTACCGGGTGTAAAATTTAATTTTAAGCAAAAAATGTCAAATGAAAAATTTGGCGGCGACGCTTGGTTTCCGAGTTATGGGCCTCTCAAGTTTGTATGGACAATATGGAATATATGAAGTATTTTGTGGTGAAATGGGGCAATATTGGTATCATTGAAAAGGTAATTTAATTATCTATTCAATTTAAAAGGAAAATATTAAAAAAATACAATAAAAACAGGTAACGATCAAAAAAATAGCTTTTTCCATATAAACATGGAGTACCTACATATATTAAATAAATTAAGCTTAGTGACAGTACTACATGAAAAAAAAAATTAAAAAGATTTAATAAGCAAAGCCGGTGTTGGTCATACCATAGAGGAGAAAATCCTTGCGTCCGGCCGGAGGCCGGCTATGCGAAAAGTCTTTAGTAAGCGAAGCCGGTGTTGGTCATACCATAGAGGAGAAAATCCTTGCGCCCGGCCGAAGGCCGGCTACGCAAAAGGTCTTTAGTAAGCGAAGCCGGTGTTGGTCATACCATAGAGGAGAAAATCCTTACTCCCGGCCGAAGGCCGGCTATGCAAAAAGTCTTCAGTAAGCGAAGCCGGTGTTGGTCATACCATAGAGGAGAAAATCCTTGCGTCCGGCCGGAGGCCGGCTATGCAAAAGGTCTTTAGTAAGCGAAGTTAATGTTGAAAAAAATAAAAATAAATAAATAAAAAAATGTTGTTTGGCTTTTGTAAGTTTTGAATATATTAATACTGTTTTGTAAATTTTTTAGTTATAAGTTAGAATTTAAAAGAAAAAAACTACACGATAAAAATTCTTTTTGAATAATAATTCGGTTTGACTCATGTGAGTAAACAAGGGTTAAATTGTTTTTAAAATAATCATACAGTTGAGTTGACCTTCATTTTTTAACGGTAACAAGTTAGGTTGTATGATTTTTTAAAACGAAGAATTTATTAATACAATAAAGTTTTATTCAAGTGCAAGTGTACAAGTAAAAAATGAATATTAATAGATCAACGGAGATTTATGGTCTTTTTAAAAATAATTTAAAAGGTAGTGTTCCAGAGGAAGTTATTCCTATTTTGGTAGACTGGGGAGTTATACCAAAAGAAAGTGAATATTTTTGTCGTAACGGACATAGTTTAAAATTAATAAAATGTGATGATATTGACGGTTGGGCGTGGCGGTAAGTAGAATATATATATATTTTTTTTCTGTTCAAAATTATTTTAAATTTTACCTGCTGGGGTAAGGTAACGCGTTCAAAGAAATGTTGGAAAAGGTGCAATGAAAAGGTCTCTTTTCGAAAAGGAACGTTTTTCGAGAAATCTCACCTAAGTGTTTGTCAAATTTTAATGTTTAGTTACCTTTGGTTAGAAAACTTAAATATAAGGTACATATTGAAAGAGGTGGAAATCGAAGGTCTGCAGACTGCAGTCGATTGGAACAGCTTCTGCAGAGAGGTGGTGATCTATGGGAGCTTTCAAACAAATTTAGCAATTGGAGGGCCTGAAATAATTGTAGAAATTGATGAAAGCAAAATAGGCAGAAGAAAATATAATAGAGGGCATGCTGTTGAAGGCCAGTGGATTTTTGGAGGCGTGGAGCGAATTAGCGGCAAATGTTTCATGGTTCCTGTGGAATCTAGAAATAGTGAGACATTAATGCCGTTAATTAAAAGGTATATTTTGCCTGGCTCTATAGTAGTCTCAGATTGTTGGAAGGTAAGGAAATAAACACTAACTTTCTTTTGTAAATTATATTTATTTGGATTTTTAGGCCTATGACAATATCGGAAATGAGGGATATGTTCACCACAAAGTTAACCATTCCGTTGCCTTTGTTGACGAAGCTAGTGGTGAGCATACAAATACGATAGAGGGTTTGTGGAGACACTTAAAGCGGTCTGTTCCGGAATACAATAGGAGGAAAAAGTTTTTTAATGGCTATGTTCAAAAATTTATTTTTTTGAGGTGGTGTAAAGCTGAAAGCAAAAATAAATTTGTTGAATTTTTAAAGTTTGCGGGTAAAATATATAATCCTCTTCACCCAAATGAAAACTTAGAAGTAAGAGAAATTGCAAATAGCAGTGAAGAAGAATATAGTGACAGTTGTTAATAAAATAGTTTTTAATTGTATTTTTTTATAGATAAAATGATAAAGTAATTTAAGTTGTTGTAAAGAAGTTGTTTTTTTTTTTTTTTTGACTTGAACTATTTTTTGTTAATTTTTTAATTTTTGTTTAAGAAAATAAATTTTTAATATGTATGATGCCTTTTACATCTCATTTTGCCGTAAATTCTTTAATGTAGGTATGCCATATTATACTTAAAAATTTTAAAGGTCCGTAGCTCCAAAACTAAGAGTTGGTCGGAAAATTAAAAAAAAAAATTTTATTATTATTTTTAATATTTTCCTTTTAAATTGAATAGATATTGAAATTACCTTTCCAATGATACCCATATTGCCACATTTCACCACAAAATATTCGATATATTCCATATTGTCCACACAAACTTGAGAGGCCCATAACTCGGAAACCAAGCGTCGCCGCCAAATTTTTCATTTTACATTTTTTGCTTAAAATTAAATTTTACACCCGGTAGATAACTTTTTTTTCATTTTTAAGCTGCGTCCGTAAACTAGATTTGTTACAAAATAACTACCACTCACAGAAAATGTGCACTATCTATTGTGAGTATAATTAACATATTTTGTGAAAACAAAAACAACTGATAATACAAGGTTAACAACAATAAACAAAAGAAGTTGTGAAACAATGTACCTACGTATGTATATTATGAAAAAAAAACAATATTATTATATTTTGAGATCCTTTGCGTGGAAAATGCCAATTGGCTTTCCCTGAAGTGATTCAAGCTGGTACATGTTGTTGCCCACTGGTTTTAAAATGCGGCATTTCACATATTTTCGGCAAAATTTAGAATTAATATTTTTCCTACATTCTGACGGCACGAAGTTTTTCGTGTAAATTTCTTGGCCTGGCCAAAATTTTATCACTCTAGGTCTTTCATTATACCTGAGTGCACTTTTTTGGTAAGCTTCACTCAGATTTCGCCTTATCTTCTCCATAATTATTGTCAGCCTGTCGTTTTTATCTAAGTTTGCTATAATATGGTCAGACAAAGATTGTAACTTATTTGCCAATCTATAATCGGCACCATCAGAAAAAATATGATAGCTAAATAGGGCAAAGAATGGTGTAAACCCTGTGGCCGCATGTACCGACGTACGAAGGGCACACTCTATCTATCTATTGTACAAAATGGAAAAAAAGAAAAATAAGTTATTATTAATCAACTTGGAAGCTGTCAATAACAAAATATTAAAAAATAAACTAATACTGCAACGGCTAAAATTGGATAAAGACGTGAGAATAAAAAGAATCCACATTGCTCCGTTTGACGTTTAAAATTTTATTTCAACGAAACGGACTTTAAGAGTTGTATATATGTTCATGGTTGCACACAAAGTAGTATTTTACACAAAAACAGCGTTGTCTATCGTAATTTCAAGTTAATTTCGTTGAAATTAAGTAAAATTAGATAATTTGGGCAATGGTAAAATGTATGCGAAATTACGTAATTTCAAGTTGATTTCGGCCGAAATCACGAAATGACTTAATTTCGTGTCAGCCTGAATGGGCTATTACTAATGTCAATAGGCTAACCATTCACTTGGTAACGTCAAACTCGTAATGAAGAAGAAGACAATAAAATTGAGAAAGGTAAGTTGAGAAATAAGTTTAAGATGAAATAATCTATTATTATAATTTATATTTTTAATATGAAAATTTATATTTATATTTTCAGGTCTAGAAAAGCATAAAAAAACAGAAGGCTAAACAGCGGCGCAACACATGGTTTGATGATAAATTCGGCCAGATTTACACCATTGAAGGATATGATTATGTTTATTGCTGCAGGTCTGATGGATATGGCGGCACTTCGTTATATGTGAAAAATAACTTGCATTTACAGTGAAATTTGTCTCGTAGAAGTGAAAATTTTGTGGACTTCATATCAATTTCAATCAATAATTTTCGAGTAAATGGGCATTGTTGGGAAATTGTTTCTATTTATCGTTCGCCTATACACTAGCCAGAATAACTATTCGTACACTGCAACATTTAATTTTTAAATAATTATAAAAAAGTAATAGGAAAGGATTTGTGGCAAAATTTAACATTATTTGTTCTTCATGTTGTTTTCTTCAATTTTAGTATATTTTTAAATCTTTGTGCTTTCACAGCAAAGTTTTTCAATAAAAAATGCAGTGTGGCATAAATTTTTTACTACGCTAAAGTGTGCCAAAAGCAACAGAATAATAAAAGCTCTACTTAATTTAAATTATTTTGGTTCAATGGTAAAATTTTCAAAGTACAAATCAAGTATAAATCAAGATGAGTTCTAAAACAAAAGAAATATGTGCAGCTGAACGGGAAAATTGCGCAATGAAGGAAAATCTTTGCGTGAAATCGCTAAGACTGTTGGAAGAAGTCATTCTTCTATCCAATACGTCATTAAAAATTACCTCTAAGGAAATGCTAAAAAGCGTTATTATGGAGGAACGGAACAAAATAAGCCAGGAGGAAACATCCAAACTAGCAAAATCAATGCCAAAACGTCTTTCAGAAGTTCTTCTTACTAGCTATTAATAGTATTTTAAATATATCACAATTTAATTTTACAGTAGTTTTCCCTAAAGTTGCACAACTATAAGCTATATAGGACTGTTTTGGCTTACATCCGTTTTTGGCCTTTAAGCGGAATGGACTATAAACGAAAAGTACTGTACATATGTACAAATATTTAATCTGTACGAACACTTTTTCTGATGAATTAGCTTTATAATTTTACCGGTAAAAAGAAAAAGTCAAATAATAAAATTTTTAGTGCCTTATAAAAAACAAATACATCCAACAACAAATCTTTTAAAAACCTTTTGAACAAATCGATTAAAAAATGAGGATTATTTTTATGTTTAAAGCTTAAGGCCCAAGGTGTACGAATAGTTTTTCTGGCAAGTGTATGTACAATTAATAAATTTTTAGTCATTGTTGAACGATTTATGTATGAATTCTTATAATCATAATTCTTTGGCTGTAGTTGGAGATACAAATACATTTTTCTAATTTAAGATACTTTTTGTCGTAGATACTTTTTGCGTAATAATACAGGTGAACGCACGGGCGAAAAAGCTTATCAGCTGTATACGTTGTAGTTGTCAAGGTGAATTGTGCTTGTTTATGAATATTTGTCAAAACTAAATTATATGTTAAACAAATTGGAACAAACCAAGTTTAGTTAATTTGGGGCTGACCCTTAGTTTCGGAGTTACGGGCTTCTAAAATTTTTACGTACAGTATGGCATATATCGAGTATTTGGTGGTGTAATGAGGTAATATGGGTATCATTGGAAAGGTAAATTCAATATCTATTCAATTACAACAAAAAAGCATGTAACGACCATAAATTTTTTTTCATATAAACATATTTTGATCGGCCGGGCGCAAGGATTTTCTCTCCTTAGTATGACCAATACCGGCTTCACTTACGAAAGATTTTCTGCGTAGCCGGACTTCGGCCGGGCACAAGGATTTTCTCCTCTTTAGTATGACCAACACCGGCTTCGCTTAGTAAAGATTTGCTGCTAAATCTGTTTTCGTATAATATTGTCACTTGACTTAATTCATTTAATAAAGAAATTATGTTTGTATAAAAAAAAGTTTCTTTTTTTTTGTCGTTACCTGCTTTTTTTTAATATCTTCCTTTTCAATTGAACAGATATTGAATTTACCTTTCCATATTTCCTCATTTTTCATTTAAGCTGCGTCCGTAAACTAGATTTAAGTCCAAAACAGAATCTCATTTTTCTAAATTTTAATTTTAAGAAAATTAGAAATGGAACGCGAACGAAGTCGCGGTTTTGAGTAGACGTATAGTGTGCTTTATTAAGCAAAATATTTTCCAAAAGTTATTTTTATTAAAAAATCAATAATAAACAATTAAAAACAAAGGGATTAACATTCCAATAGTGGATTGGCTTGATCCCCTTTATTAAAGCAAGAACAAAGTTGTGAACCTTTATGGTATTTGGCAGCAAGTACCTGAAAGTACAGCAAATAAACGGCGGATTTCTGGTTCACCTAATATGCATGTGCATAAAAAATAAATTTATCACAAGAACCAAGTACATCTGGTGCAAACAGGTTTCAATTACGAGTATTAAATGTTGGCGACGGTAATGATACCAACAAAGATGAAGCAGATAAAGTACCAAAACCACCGCCAATATTTATTCCTAATGTAGACAATATAAGTATAATGATTAAGGCTTTTTGTAAAATCATATCAGCAAGTGATATCCATTATAAATCAATGAGAGATAGTCAAGTTAGGCTAACGATCAAAACTATTGATTCTTATAGAAAGGTGTTTAAGTACCTTGAATCTAAAAATATTTCATTTCATACTTATCAGTTAAAGCAGGAAAGAGCTTACAGAGAAGTTATCAAAGGAATACATCATTCAACAACTACTGAAGACATTAAAGCAGGAAAGAGCTTACAGAGAAGTTATCAAAGGAATACATCATTCAGCTAGTTGCACCAAAGTGCGTCGACTGTCTTCAAAATTCTATCAAGAATTAATACACAAAAAAGAACTTCATTTCCAAGAAATAAATCTGGAACTCAAAACTTTCGTTCAAATCCTAATGATTTCCCTAATTTAGGCCCGCAAAATAATAATAATATAATAATCCACAAAATATTTCATACTCTCAAGCTGCAAGAAGCGGCTTAAATAATAACGAGTCTCACATATTGTCACGATTAGAATCCATGTTAGATAAATTAATGAATTTGATGACCGTTATTATAATCAAATTATGCAAATAAACATAAGAATGGCAGTATGGAATGCCAATGGAGCTTTCAATCACACAAAAGAAATTGAGACTTTTATTAAAATTAATTTTATAGATGTTCTTTTAATTTCGGAAACTAATTTTACTTGCAAGACCTATTTTAAAATTCCAAACTTTGACTTGACTTGATTGAAGTTAATCACCCTGATAACAAAGCACATGCCGGATCCGCTGTCCTAGTTAAATCGACGTTAAAATACATGGTCTTAAATATCGTAATCAAACCATCTATACAAGCAAGTAGAATACAATTACATATGTTGTAACAACACTGAAATTGAATCGTATTCAGTATATTTTCCTCCAAGGCATAATGTAAAATTTGAAGATTATAATGTGTTCTTTAGAAATCTTGGCAACAGGCTTATAGTTAGTGGCGACTTCAACGCAAAACATTACTGGTGGGGATCCAGACTTGTTAACCCAAAAGGAAGAGATCCTTAAAAATGATTAAGAGCAAATAACTATAAAACTATTTCAATTGGAACTGACCAAGCGATAGAGATAAAATTCTAGACTTGCTTGATTTTTTCGTTTTTTCTGGTTTATCAACACATCTTCTTGATATCAAAGAGAGTTTTGATTTAAGCTCAGACCACACGCCAATCATTTTAAATTTTAATGCTTGTTTACAAACGAAGAATATAAACTCAAGACTCATATCAAAGAAAACTGATGTTGATTTTTTTTCAGAATTGGATAAATAACAATATAAATCTATACACATCAATTACAACAAATTTTGAAATTTTTGAATTTCATAAGGCATCGTTATTATTTACTTCACAAACGATAGAAAGTAACGGAAGGCAGGTTAAACTATCAGCAGAAATAAGGCAAGCAATTTTACGTAAAAGAAGATTGAGAAGAATTGATAAAACTAATTTTAACTGTTCATCAAATGATTTAAAAAAGAGATTAAATGATATCAAAAATGTGTTGCGGCTGAAGCTTTTTTTTGGCAAGGCTTGGAAGGGTGTGTTGGTGTTTCGCTGAACACTTGAAATATTTGTTTTTTTTTTGCCCTTTTGCATCCATAATATGCAAACGGCTCGTTTCTTATATTAATGAGGTTTTTACCTAAAAATAAAATATGGAAAAAGCTAGGAAAGTATTAAAATTAATAAGACAAACTATTTCATTCTTACCGTGTGTGTTTTCTTCTTCGTTCTGCCTGCTGTCAAGTTTTTTTCTGTTTGTATGTGCGTATGTGTGTGTATGGTTTTTGTCTTATACGCATGATACAGTTGCCAGTACTGTGTAGTAGACTTATCATACGGCTGATGTTTAGAACAGGGTAATGCAAGAAAGAATAAAAGTAAAAAAAACGTTTATAGTGTATAGCGCGTAAATGAAGTTAGGTAATTTTAAGTTTAAAAAAAAATTATGAATGAAAAAAGTAACCTTACTGTTTAGTATGAGATCCCAGTAAAAGGAAAAGCGCTGGCAAAGTTAGTATTAGCTACTATAAAGAATTGAGGTTGAAAACAATAAAAAGATATTAAAAAAATAACAAAGAAATCAAAATGAAAGTTTTTGTCAAAATAAGAAAATAAACAAATTAAAATATGGTGATTTGGAGGGAATGCAGAAAGGCCTAAAAAGATCAGCAAAAAGATGGACGGCTGGGCGGGAAAGATTTTTTTGGAAAAATTTTGGAATAAAAAAATTCACCACTTGAATTTGGGAAGTAAAGAAGGTTTCTTGTGGGAGAATATCAAAAAGCATTGTCAAAAGGTTAATAGACTTCAAAGTGATCATTTGTAAAAAGTAAAGTAGTAGTGCGAAAAAACGTTTAAAAATTTAAAAAAAAAAGGTTTAAAAGTTTAAAGATTTGTGTAACCAGTTAAGTGAAGGAAGAAAATTTATTTCAAAATTTTATTTTAAATTAAGAGGAAAAGAAATTTAAACGTAAGCTAATTTTTTTTTATTTGTGAAGAGTGCGTTTAATATAGTAAAGTTTTATTTTGTGTTTCGGAATTTGTAGCTGGCTAAGAGATCGTACGGTGTAGGAAAGTTAGATGGAAGAAAAGCCACAAAGCCTAAAAGTATTGATAAAACCCTGGGGACTTCCGGAAATGCTTTAAACTTTCCACACCAGCATATAGCCAGGTAATCTTTTTCCTATTTACTTAATTTATTTTTCAAATATTGTTTATGCCTACAAGTGATTAAAGTAATGTAAAAAAAATAGAAATTATGCAGATTTTATATATACACATATTGAGCAATAATTAAAAAATTATAGTTGGTGCTTAAAAAGGATACAAAAATTTACAAAATATTTTTAATTTGCCAAAAAAGAAAATATATGAATCCTAAAAATATCTAAAATCAATAGTAGTGATTTTATATAAAAAAATTAAGGAAAAGAGGACAAAAATAGTGATTTATGTCGAGTATTTATTATTATTATTAAATTTTATTATTATATCGTAAGTTATTGTAAGTAATTTTTATTTGTAGTTAGTACCCTTTCTAAACCGCCTAAAAACAGTAACATTTATTTTTAGTTTTTTTTTATTATTTTATATTGTTTTGCTATAGCCCGTTAGAGGGCACACTTACTTTTGTCTCTATTTTTATCCGATAAAAAAAGGGAAACCGGAAGTGTTAGTTTGTTTTATTAAAAAAGAAAAAGTTATAAAATTAAGTCATATCAATTAGTTTTTTTTTTGTGTTGAATTCCTGAAGAATTTTGTAGGAAAGTCCTTCGTCCTTAGGGAGCTCCTTCAGGGTAGGGATTAGCATTTTTAGAAAAAGAAATATATGATTAATTAATAGCAAACAAAATAAATAAAACAAATTAATAGTTGAAAGTTTTTTTTTTGTAATTATCAATATATTTTACTGTAAGAAAAAGGTAGATTAAAAAGAAACATTGTTAAAGTTAAGATAATTTGTGTTTTAATAGTAAATTATATATGTCAAAAGTTGTATAGGTTTAAGTTTTTTTTATAATAAAACTTGTATGTAATAATGTGATTTAGAAAAAAATTATGTTTGTGGCTTAATTTAAAGAGGGGAGAGGCATGGAGATAAGGTAAGGAAAAGGGAGTCAGAGAGGACATGGGATCACAAAAAGGAAAAGATTTCGATGGAGTTTTTTTTTGTGACACGGTTGGGAGGGCGTTTGAGGCGTAACATCTGCCCCAAAAAAGTAATGTGTGCATTTTGTGCGGTCGTGTTTATGAGATTTTTTTTTATTTTTTTTGTTTGAGTAAGTAATCGAATATTTTTTATTGTGTGATTGTTGAGTTTTTTTTTTTTATGTGCGGCGTATCCCGTGAGAAGGGTTGGAACCCGCTGAGATATGTTTACCATCAAGGGCTAGTCGGAAACCTCACTGGTCACTGCGTCCGTAACATAAATGGCGCCCAAATTTGAATCCGAACAACGTAGTGTAGAACACCTAGACACTGCGCAACAACAAAGCAGTAAATAATATACAACATAATTTGGAAAACTGGGAATTCCAGAAAGTTTCCCAAATTAAGTGTATAACAATAGACCAATAGTTTTGAGAATATAGTCTAACGAATTAGTCGCCGATCTGACGCGAAGTTTTAACTCCTTATGTAGCCCATGAAGGGGAAGGCAAAAATCCTTTGGAGTGGTTGTACAGAGGAGGTAAAGTCTTCGCTGATGAAAAAGCGAGGAGTTCGACTCGTTCAACCTGAAAGGATAACAATATCTTAGAAGACTGTGTAGTAGTGAATCTAATTGTATTGTTGTCACTTTTTGTTGTGTTTTGTTAATTTTAGTTTCAGTTGATTTTACCTGAGTGTAACAATGGAGGAGATCTTTGATAGCCGGCTGGGAATAAGATTCGATCAGTCCAAGTGTCTGTAGTATCAAAGATCATCCGAAATTATCCCTCGTATCTCATCTTTAGGCATAGTGCTAGGGAAATGGATGTACGAGGGAAACACTATAATTACTTCCTTCTTTTTAATTTTTTCTTTGATCGACGTCACATAAAGGCACAGGTATCAATCAAATTTCCTCTCCGATATCCGAAACCTATCTTCATGCCAAACCTATAAAGAAATTTTACATACATATTTTATTTTATCATTAATTATTTAATATTTGTTTTAGTATTTTTTTTTTTATTTATTAGTATAATAATTTATTTATTTACTGTTTTATATCATATTATATTTTATTAAATTTTCGCATTAGTTATTCGATAATTATTTCAGTACTTTTATTATTCATTTAGTGATTTAATTACTTATTTATCCATTCATATATTTATTTATTTCTCGTTTGTTCTTTTGATATTATTTAATTTTTTTCATTTGGAATTTGTTTATTAAGACTATTTTTATTTATTTATTTATTTATTTATTTATTTGTTTAGGTACTTATTTATCCTTTCATATATAAAATTATTTTTGTCTTTATATTAGTTATAGTTACTTATTTTTGGTATTTGTTTATTTATTTATTTAGATATTTGTTATTATGTATATTTATTCTTATTTGTTTATATAGTAGTATTTATTTATTTAGATTCTTATATATATTTAGTTAATTATTTATTTTATTTGTTTTTTTTTTTTATAAGTAAATATTTCATTTTAATTGGTTTTATTATTGTTCGGTTTGATATTTTTTTTAGACATATATATATTTCATTTTTATTTTGAAAACATTTTTTTTGTAAATTGTTCTTTTCCTTGTGCTTACGACTTGTTTCTGGCAAAATTGAATTTGAATTTTCGTTTTGATAGAAATAGAAAAAAAAAAAAGTTTAAATTTAAATTAGTCTTTTTTTTATCCATCGAGAGATCCTTAAAAGAGGCAATAGTAGAATAAACTTTTGGATATAGGGTATGTCTCACAGTCCACACGACGACAGGTCCAGAAAAAGAAATAGACAAGTCCAATTTGACCTAAATAGATCTACCCCTTGTGCGTTTGGAAAAACATATAAATCTAATACCCCCAGCCGTAAATCTAGTGCTACTAGGAATCTAGAAATGAGCCAGCCTCCAAGCCAAGAAGATCCTCAATTTTTTGATAAGTCCCGAACCATTATAGTTTCTCAGCCTGCCCAAAATTATTTTGCGACTAGTGATTTGCGAGAACAAGGAACCAGTGAAACACGGCTACCGACAAGTGAAATAGTTATGGATGAATCAGCTAGAAGAGGTTTGAATCAAGACGTTTCGTCCCAATTGAACGAGATGAAACGACAAATGGCAGAGCTAACCGCGACCATGAGCAAAATGAGTCTTGTATTGCAGCACACTCAGCAGGAAAATAAAAAGCTTCGTGAAGAAATCCTGCCAAATGTGGTTAAAGAAAGTAGCAGCACAGGTCAGCCATTATATGCGAGTTCCATGAGCTCCGCTAGTTCTCATCGAGGGTCGGTAGAAAATGTTGGAACATGTCAGGCTAGAAATCAAAACCGTATTAGAATAGATAAGTGGGGGTTAGAGTTCGATGGAAATTGTAACAAACTGGCAGTTGAAGATTTTGTATTTCGCGTGGAGCGACTGCAGCGACAATATGGCGTTTCGTGGAGTGAGGTGTTGGATAATTTCCACTTATTTGTCAAAGGTGTTGCGGAGAAATGGTACTGGTTATACATCAAAACCAATTACGTTTCTGAATGGACAACACTTAAAGAGGCATTACTTAAGCAGTATCAATCAACCCGGTCTAAGTTTGAGCTGATGAGCGACATTGTCGAAAGGAAGCAACAGCCCGGGGAAGGAATTGATGCCTTTTTCTTTTCGATGACTCAAATGCGATCCCGGTTAGATATGTCAATGCCTGAAAGGGAAATGATAAAGATTATTAAGAAAAATTTAAGAGATGACATCAGGAACAGAGTTTACCCAATAGCCGTAAATACAGTTGAAGAGTTGAGGCAGGAATACGTAGAAGCTGAAAAAATATTTTGTCGAAAAGAGCCCAAAAATCTTTCATCTGTGCCAGTTAACAGATATACGAGGCAGGTTAATGAAGTTTTTGAAAAGTCTGCGGAAATGTTTGATGATTCTCTTGAGTCAGGCGAAGAAGTAGCGGCTTTACAATTAGACAACAGGCAACACCAAGCCATGAGAAACCAATTGATTTGCTGGAACTGCCGTCAGAATGGCCATATGTTCACGGATTGCCCGTCAACAGAGAGAGCGTTGTTTTGTTTTAGGTGCGGTAAACCGGACGTGAAATCTCCTAACTGCACCAATTGCCAAGCAAAAAACTTTCACAGGGGCGAGATAGCAGCAGGGAATCATCGTTCCGCGGAAAATCTCCCTGCGGGAAGGCTATAAATAAAGGCAATGTTAAATTAATAAAAATTGTGAGAAATTTTAATAAATTAAACCCCCAAACACGCCATGAATACTCTTACGAAGTACGTAAAGCTAACTACGAAAAAGTCAGAAACAGAATTTTTAATGAATCTATAGCCGTAAGGAAAACAATATCAAAAAAAATACAAAAATTAAGAAAGAAATTTGCAGAAAAAAGAAAAAGGCGAAGGCTGGTAATTGAAACAATAAGAACAGCAGACAGATACACCGACCCTCGTGCTTTTGCCGATATTTCTGTAGGTGACCATCGTATCAGTGGATTGCTAGATACGGGAGCATCGATTAGCTTGCTAGGCAAGGGTTGTAGGGAACTTATAGATAAATTAGGCATTAGTTTTAAGCCAATATTTTCTGTAGTTTCTACTGCAGCGGGAAAAGAGCACAGGTTATTAGGTAAAGTGGAACTAGATGTTACATTTAATGACAAAACCGAGAAAATTTTGTTCTATTTATGTCCAGACTTAGAGCAACAAGCTTACCTAGGAGTTGATTTCTGGAAGATTTTTCACTTGGCCCCTAAAATTTTTGAAATAGAGGAATTGAGTATTGAAAAGGTACAAGACGATTTTAAAGTCCAAGATCACAGATCTAATCCTCATGTGCTGAATGAACAGCAGCAGCAAAAATTAAATAAGGTGATTGAATTGTTTCCAGCATTTGAGAAAGATGGATTAGGGTGCACAATGCTGGAAAAACATTCAATAAAATTAATAGATGGTGCGGTACCTTTTAAAGACCGTCACTATCCGTTATCTCCAGCTGTTCAAGAGATCGTTTATAGGGAAATAGATAATATGCTTGCCCTTAATGTGATTGAAGAAAGCGAAAGTCCCTGGTCTAATAGAACAACAGTAGTCAGAAAGCCAGGGAAAAATAGATTTTGCCTTGATGCCAGAAAACTTAATAAAATCACTATCAAAGATGCATATCCTTTGCAAAATATTGATGGCATCTTAGGCAGAATCGATGAAACGTATTATATCAGTAGTGTTGATTTAAAGTTTGCTTTCTGGCAGATCGAGCTTGAGGAAGAGTGTAGGCCCTATACGGCGTTTACTGTAGCAGGCCGGCCACTCTACCAATTTCGCGTAATGCCATTCGGGCTTTGCAATGCGGCTCAGCGACTTTGTCGATTAATGGACAAGGTTATACCGCAAAAACTCAAAGAAAACGTTTTCATTTATCTTGACGATCTTTTGGTGATAGCTGACAGTTTTAAAAAGCATTTGAAAATTTTAGAAGAAGTAGCTGCCTGCTTAAGAAAAGCAAATTTAACAATAGGCCTGCAAAAATCTCAGTTCTGTTTTCAACAACTTAAGTATCTTGGATTTATAATAGGCGGTGGAAATCTAAAAACAGATCCAGAAAAAGTACGTGCAATTAAAGAAATAAGGCTACCAAAATCTCCCCGTGAAGTGCGCAGCTTTTTAGGAACGGCCGGCTGGTACCGCCGTTTCATAAAAGACTTCGCGGCCATATCTGCTCCCTTAACGGATACATTAAAGAAAGCAAAAAAATTTGAAATGACACCTGAAGCTATAGAGGCTTTTGAAAATCTTAAAAAAGCTCTAACGTCAGCCCCAGTGCTTAAGCATCCCGATTTTTCTAGAAGATTTTAGATCCAGTGCGATGCATGTGACTACGGAATCGGTGCTGTTTTATATCAGCTGAATGATCGTGATGAAGAGCACCCTATAGCTTTTTACAGCCAAAAGTTAAACTCATGCCAGAGAAACTATAGCGTGACAGAAAAAGAATGTTTAGCGGCTGTAATGGCAGTGAATAAATTCCGCCCTTATGTGGAAATGATGCCGTTTACCATAGTGACGGATCACGCTAGCCTTAAGTGGTTAATGTCTCTGAAAGACCTGACGGGAAGACTAGCCCGGTGGTCACTACAACTGCAAGCATTTGATTTTGATATTGAGCATAGAAAAGGTTCTGAAAACTTAGTAGCGGATATGCTTTCTCGTTCGCAAGATGTAAATTTAAACGTTGACGAAATCGATATAGAGGAAGTGTTTGATTTTGAAACATTGGAGTTTCAAAGCGACGAATATTTAGAGTTAATGGAGCACATAAAAGAAAATCAAAATAGATTGCCAGATTTAAAAGTTGAAGATAATTACGTTTTTAAAAGAGTAGAATTTGATCGTGATGATGAAACTGAATGCCAGTGGAAAATTTGGATTCCGCCAAATATAACCCAGGCGGTGATTGAAAAAGCGCATTCAGATTTGACTTCAGCGCACGGTGGGCTAACCAAGACATTAGAGAAGTTGAGAAGATTTTTCTATTGGCCTAGAATGCACACCCAGGTAAAGAATTACATTGCGAATTGTGAAATATGTAAAGAAAGTAAACCATCTAATCGGAATTTGCGTCCAGAAATCGGAAATAAAGTCATCACTGATAGACCATTCCAAAAATTGTACTTAGATTTCCTGGGAAAATATCCGCGGTCAAAGAGTGGAAATTGTTACGTTTTTATTGTATTAGATCACTTTAGCAAATATACTTTTATCAAAGCAATGAAAGAGGCAACTGCTGGAAATGTAGTGGAATTTCTAATTCATGAAATTTTCCACAAATTTGGCGTTCCAGAGGTTATTCATACAGACAATGGTGTTCAATTTACGTCGAAAAGCTTCCAAAATTTGATCTCTTCTTACAAAATCCAGCATATGAAAACTCCCGTCTATCAGCCGAGCAGTAACGCTTCAGAACGGGTTAACCAAAGTATACTGTCCGCTATAAGAGCATACTTAAAAGACGACCAAAGAGATTGGGATTTGTATTTGTCAGAAATTGACTGCGCTTTAAGAAATTCATTCCACAGTGCCATTGGTTTTACGCCATTCTTTGCGTTGTTTGGCTACCATATGTATTCGAGTGGAGCTGACTATAAATTAGCGCGAAAGCTACAATCAATTTCTGATCACCGCATTCTATCAACACCTTATGAACGTATGGAAAGTATAAGAAACCAAATCAAAGAAAACATGACGAAAGCGTATGAAAAAAGTGCCGAAAGATACAACAAAAGGGCCAGGATAGTAAAGTTTGTACCTGGACAGGAGGTCTACAGAAGAAACATGGTGCAAAGTAATTTCGGAAAAAACATTAACGCGAAATTTTGCCGAAAGTTTCTAAAATGTAGAGTGTCCCGGCCTGTAGGTAACAATATGTATGAACTCGAGACTTTAGACGGAAAAACGATAGGTATTTATCACATAAAAGATATTAAAGTTTAAATTGCTAAACGAATATTTCGTTTTAAACATTAAGTTTAATTCGAAATTTTAAGTGCAATATTAGGACGTAAGAAAGTGATTATTATTTTAAATTATACAAATTATTTGTTGTGATGTCCTAATATTTTATAGTTTAAGCAATTTTCTCTTTAAAATCTGTGATAATATTTTAGTACCTGATAGTTATACGTTTCTAATAAGACAGTAGTACATACCTTTTTCTCTTGTGCAATATTAGTTGATAGTTAAAATCTGTGATTCATCTGTAGGTTTAGTGTTTGTTTGTGGTGTCCAGTTTTTTTTTTCACAGTTGTTAATAGTGCAATAGAACTTTGAACAATTATTCAGAGTGATAAATGTTTAGTTATATCAGGGAAAGCTGTGATAAATAAAAGAATTGTACACAAAGTAAACGCTTATATTATAGATGAATAATAGATTACTTCCCGTAGTAAACCGACTGAAAAATTCTCAGGATTGCATTAGTTCTCAGCGGAAATAGACAACCATTCTCTAGATCCTTTGTTCACTATAATAAAGTATTGTAGAGAGACTTTCCCATCACTAAGGCTGCCACAATCCATGGAGGAAAGGAGTAGAGGCGTTACCCATTGTAAACCAAAGACTAAAATGATTTAAAAACAATAAAAAGATTGTTAATAATTAAAAAAATATATATATAGACGAAGACTATAGATTAATGACAAAGTTTGAAATAAAAAAAAAAAACAGTGTTTAAATAAATAATATATATACTTTGCCTCAAAAGTAATTTTTATTTTTGTGGGCTATCGATTTTATTTTATCGCACTGTAAGTGCCCAATTGGCTAAAACCAATTACATGAAACCATAATTAAGACTGATCTTTTGTTTATGGGTGGCCACTATAATTTTTCTTACCGTTGAAAAAGTTATAAGTTGGTTTAAGCTTTAGCGATGTGGATGAGGTTTCCGACTTTGGAAAATATGAATAATCATCAGGAATGAATTTAATCCATGAGGAAGCATTGAGTGTTGTGGTGGTGAGATGAGAATATATGCTATAGAATTGTTTACATGGCCCGGCTAATACCTGGTAGACATGAGACTTTCTCAGGGTGTGAGAATTCCCCCACGTTGGGCAGATGAAGTTTTTTTTTTGGGCAAATAACTTCCGCACACCGTTTCCTACTGCGTTCACTGGTAGAACCCGGAGTATTGTTGCGGCTGAAGCTTTTTTTTTCATAATTATCTGCTCATCGTGTAATAAACTTATCCAATTATTTTTTTTGCTTCTGTTCAAGCATGATGCAGTGAAAATACTTTGATGTAAGGCATTATAAAGAAAAAAATGTATTCATAATTATTTA
This sequence comes from Cistogaster globosa, assembly GCA_937654795.1. Classification (NCBI taxonomy): domain Eukaryota; kingdom Metazoa; phylum Arthropoda; class Insecta; order Diptera; family Tachinidae; genus Cistogaster; species Cistogaster globosa. The sequence continues at coordinate 44,468,188 of OW569404.1, read as the reverse complement.
TTGTACATTGACCTTTTAAGTAAATGTCTTGCATTCTACTAACTGACACTTAACCAAACCAAAATAACTTGCCAGGTGAAATTAAATTCTTTTCATGCAAAGTATTGTACATCACAAAAATTACATTAAATTGTAAGTATTGTGTTTAAAACAGCAATTGCCATTGTTGTGATGTTGTCCTGTATATTTTACTAGCGCCTAAACTAAATGAACGCATGTAGCAACAATGAAAAATAACATTGTTTGGGTAAAATTACTTAGTTGCTCAAGAAAATTAAGAAAATAACACATAATACTTTCTTTTGTCTATAAGTTTTGTGTCCTATAATGTTTTGTTATCTTAAAACAAACACTTTTGGATTTAACATGTTTATTGTTGCGGCTGAAGCTTTTTTTTGGCAAGGCTTGGAAGGGTGTGTTGGTGTTTCGCTGAACACTTGAAATATTTGTTTTTTTTTTGCCCTTTTGCATCCATAATATGCAAACGGCTCGTTTCTTATATTAATGAGGTTTTTACCTAAAAATAAAATATGGAAAAAGCTAGGAAAGTATTAAAATTAATAAGACAAACTATTTCATTCTTACCGTGTGTGTTTTCTTCTTCGTTCTGCCTGCTGTCAAGTTTTTTTCTGTTTGTATGTGCGTATGTGTGTGTATGGTTTTTGTCTTATACGCATGATACAGTTGCCAGTACTGTGTAGTAGACTTATCATACGGCTGATGTTTAGAACAGGGTAATGCAAGAAAGAATAAAAGTAAAAAAAACGTTTATAGTGTATAGCGCGTAAATGAAGTTAGGTAATTTTAAGTTTAAAAAAAAATTATGAATGAAAAAAGTAACCTTACTGTTTAGTATGAGATCCCAGTAAAAGGAAAAGCGCTGGCAAAGTTAGTATTAGCTACTATAAAGAATTGAGGTTGAAAACAATAAAAAGATATTAAAAAAATAACAAAGAAATCAAAATGAAAGTTTTTGTCAAAATAAGAAAATAAACAAATTAAAATATGGTGATTTGGAGGGAATGCAGAAAGGCCTAGAAAGATCAGCAAAAAGATGGACGGCTGGGCGGGAAAGATTTTTTTGGAAAAATTTTGGAATAAAAAAATTCACCACTTGAATTTGGGAAGTAAAGAAGGTTTCTTGTGGGAGAATATCAAAAAGCATTGTCAAAAGGTTAATAGACTTCAAAGTGATCATTTGTAAAAAGTAAAGTAGTAGTGCGAAAAAACGTTTAAAAATTTAAAAAAAAAAGGTTTAAAAGTTTAAAGATTTGTGTAACCAGTCAAGTGAAGGAAGAAAATTTATTTCAAAATTTTATTTTAAATTAAGAGGAAAAGAAATTTAAACGTAAGCTAATTTTTTTTTATTTGTGAAGAGTGCGTTTAATATAGTAAAGTTTTATTTTGTGTTTCGGAATTTGTAGCTGGCTAAGAGATCGTACGGTGTAGGAAAGTTAGATGGAAGAAAAGCCACAAAGCCTAAAAGTATTGATAAAACCCTGGGGACTTCCGGAAATGCTTTAAACTTTCCACACCAGCATATAGCCAGGTAATCTTTTTCCTATTTACTTAATTTATTTTTCAAATATTGTTTATGCCTACAAGTGATTAAAGTAATGTAAAAAAAATAGAAATTATGCAGATTTTATATATACACATATTGAGCAATAATTAAAAAATTATAGTTGGTGCTTAAAAAGGATACAAAAATTTACAAAATATTTTTAATTTGCCAAAAAAGAAAATATATGAATCCTAAAAATATCTAAAATCAATAGTAGTGATTTTATATAAAAAAATTAAGGAAAAGAGGACAAAAATAGTGATTTATGTCGAGTATTTATTATTATTATTAAATTTTATTATTATATCGTAAGTTATTGTAAGTAATTTTTATTTGTAGTTAGTACCCTTTCTAAACCGCCTAAAAACAGTAACATTTATTTTTAGTTTTTTTTTATTATTTTATATTGTTTTGCTATAGCCCGTTAGAGGGCACACTTACTTTTGTCTCTATTTTTATCCGATAAAAAAAGGGAAACCGGAAGTGTTAGTTTGTTTTATTAAAAAAGAAAAAGTTATAAAATTAAGTCATATCAATTAGTTTTTTTTTTGTGTTGAATTCCTGAAGAATTTTGCAGGAAAGTCCTTCGTCCTTAGGGAGCTCCTTCAGGGTAGGGATTAGCATTTTTAGAAAAAGAAATATATGATTAATTAATAGCAAACAAAATAAATAAAACAAATAAATAGTTGAAAGTTTTTTTTTTGTAATTATCAATATATTTTACTGTAAGAAAAAGGTAGATTAAAAAGAAACATTGTTAAAGTTAAGATAATTTGTGTTTTAATAGTAAATTATATATGTCAAAAGTTGTATAGGTTTAAGTTTTTTTTATAATAAAACTTGTATGTAATAATGTGATTTAGAAAAAAATTATGTTTGTGGCTTAATTTAAAGAGGGGAGAGGCATGGAGATAAGGTAAGGAAAAGGGAGTCAGAGAGGACATGGGATCACAAAAAGGAAAAGATTTCGATGGAGTTTTTTTTGTGACACGGTTGGGAGGGCGTTTGAGGCGTAACATCTGCCCCAAAAAAGTAATGTGTGCATTTTGTGCGGTCGTGTTTATGAGATTTTTTTTTATTTTTTTTGTTTGAGTAAGTAATCGAATATTTTTTATTGTGTGATTGTTGAGTTTTTTTTTTTATGTGCGGCGTATCCCGTGAGAAGGGTTGGAACCCGCTGAGATATGTTTACCATCAAGGGCTAGTCGGAAACCTCACTGGTCACTGCGTCCGTAACAAATGTTGATATCGCGCACTATTTGAATCCAATTATTACAGCAAATGATAGCGACAAAAGCTTATGTAAAGCTACAAAATGCTTAAAGGGACCGGTCAGGAGAAATGTACCAATTAAAAATGAGGATGGCACTTGGTGTAGATCAGAAAAAAGCAAAGCAGGTGTATTCTCCAAACATATGGAAAAAACATTTCAATCCTTTCCATATACTGACGATTCAGACGAAAGTAACGTTCTAGAATTCTTAGATTCACCATTTGAAATGGATTTTCCAATTAAGTCAAGCTCTCCATCAGAAATTAAAATGGAAATATCCAAAATTAAACAACAATAAATCGCCAGGTTATGACAAGATAGATCCAATAGTTGCAAAAAACCTATCAAACAAAGCCATATTATACCTAAACATGATATATAATGCTATTTTAAGATTATCTCACTATCCGAAGCAGTGGAAATGTGCACAGATCATCATGATCCCGAAACCAAACAAATCAGAAAATGAAATTTCGTCATACAGACCAATAAGTTTGCTTCCTTTATTTTCAAAAATTTTTGAAAGAATACTTTCACATCGACTATTGCCTATTTTGGGAAAACAAAACGTAATACCAGATCATCAATTTGGATTTCGGCATAAGCACGGTACACCGGAGCAATGTCACAGTTACTGATGGTTTGTAAAGAAAACTATAAAGCTCAGCAGTGTTTCCAGATGTTAAACAAGCGTTTGACAGAATCTGGCACCAAGGCCTGATGTTCAAACTAAAAACTACTCTGACAGCCGCAATGTATTTGCTGCTAAGATATTACCTAAAAAATCGAACTTTTTATGTGAAAGTGAATGATGAAACGTCTGAAATTTGCGATATAAATGCTGGAGTGCCTCAGGGAAGCGTACTTGGTCCCACATTATACACAATATATACATCTAACATGCCAGTTCAAAAAGATGTTACAATTGCTACCTACGCTGATGACACTGCTATAATAGCCTCAGATTATTCTGCTTTTGTTGCTTCACAGCTAGTACAAAATGAGCTTAATGCCTTACAGCAGTGGCTTAAAAAATGGAAAATCACTATTGACACTATTGCGACATGGTGTACAACTTTGCCAGTAATCAAGTTGAGTGTTTTGTCTATAAATTATGCAATTTGCATACAATCGAGCAGCACAACTTCATTTTATATAGAAGCCATAATAGTAAGATGTTTTCCGATAATGTTTCGATGTTGTAATCGATGAAATGTTTGACCAAAAAGAAAAAGAATGCAAAAACAGTTAAAAAAGAAGCGAAAGTGGTTAATAGAAAAGAAAAAATATTTTAACAGAAAACTTTTGAAAACCTTGCATGAATTTCATCTGAACCCTCCATTTTAATTCATGAAATAATTTTCTTTATTATGATTGTCATAACTGTCATGGACTTGGATCAGGTGTTCAGTAAAATTATTGGAAGAATTTCTGTGGATTCTATCAAGTGCATGTTGACGCAACACAACTTAATATCTTGTAAACTTCACTGTGTATATGAATCAAATAATTTCGTTTTAAAAAAAGTTAGGTGCAATTATCAATTAGTTGAGGAGCTACTTAGTGAAAGTTTGAATGGAATTGAGCTTGTAGACGATCCCTTGGTATTAACCAACAATCTTGTATCAATAATGCGGTTAATGAGTCAACAAGTACGTCTGAATATAAGAAATCATTGAGATTTGAAATGGAGCCATGGATAAACCAAGATCTTCAATCTTTAATATTGTACAAAAGGAACATTTTGGCAAAACAAAGAAAATCTAAAAGTATTAAATATGATGTTTTGCTAAAAAGACTGGGGAAAGTTATCAAGACGGCCGTTAAAAATTCTATCGAAAACAAACAAAACTATAAAAACTACGTCGTTTAATAAAATTGCTTGCTAAATTCTAGAGATAATTATTACTGCTTTAATTTAAATAAAATTAGCTAGGACTCAAAAAAGACTTGGAGGTAATAAGAAACAAGATATTAATTTAAGTACTACTGAAGGTATAGCGATTGAAGATGATAATATAAAAGCAAATATGCTTAATCAATATTTTGTTCAATCAGTTATTCAATTAAAACAGCAAATACGAACACTCCCAGAAGACAACTGCAATTCGTTAGCGACCTTGTACAGAACATCCAGTCGTTTTAATCTTCAGCCAATTTCTCTAAATTATCAGGTCTGTTCTGCAAATCACAAGCTTTTACTTTACTTTTACTTTTTAAAATCACAATTGTGATTTCATGGTGTTCTGCAAATCACAATAGTTATTACTTTTCGTTGTGCTTTTTGTTTTTCGAAAACACAAGAAAGCAGCTGATTTTTGTTTTAATGTGGCTGCACTTCTTATGCATTGATAAATAATTTGGTGTTTTTTAAACAAAGTTTTTATTGAAAATAAATAAAATTTTCTGTAGTATACGTACTATACATATATAAAAAATAAAATGCCTGGAGCTGTGTTATTGTCCATTATGGAATTAAAAAGAAAACAGTTAAGAAATGAACGCGCTAAAAAGAAGTATTTCAACTTGAGTGTTATTTTTATGTTGTCCCCTATTCAAAATATTTAATGAATCGTTTCGTTAAATATTCTATTAAAGTACTTACATGTTTAAAATTTTTAAGTTTTTGACTTGGAGCGCAATAAAACTTTAAAATAAGTCAATCAAATGAGAAGTTGCCACAGGTTGTTATTATTTTTTGTTGCCATTTGTTATTATTTTATGAGTTATCTTTTACAACTTAGGCAAACAATTGATAGTTAATAGCAACTTCCAATATAACTTAACAAAAACAAATAAGTTTTATTTAAAATAAGTTCTTTTTTTAATAAAAATTAATACATCTTTTGTTAATAGAAATATTTTGCTATTCTGGCAAGTATCAACGTATTTTCGAAGAACAAAAACAGCTGATCGCTAAAAAGTAATTGCAAATCACAAAAGTAAATAACAAAATTTCTAGCAATAGAAGGTGCTTTTATTTTTTTTATGATTTCATCAGTTTTTTGAGCAATTATATCAGTTTTATTATTGCAATAAAGAAAAAATATATTAAGTTGATTGCTAAATTCATTTTATTTGATTTAGGAATAAAAACAAGTGCAAAATCAAGAAAGTGATTTCAGATCGACATACACTTAGCTGACTGGTTTCAAATCACAAAAGTTCAAAAAGTTTTGCACGCAGAACACCTTTTTTGTGATTTCAAATCATTTTCACAAAAAGTGATTTCAAGAACAGGCCTGTATATGTTTAATGTCATAAATAATTTAAATATAAAAAAATCTACTGGTTATGATATTATTGCACCGGAATCAATGTATAGGTGCAAGGATACAATTGTTCCAATTCTAATCTACATTTTTAGTCAAATACTTCGAACTGCAAGCTATCCTAATTGCCTAAAGATAAGCAAAATTGTCCCTATACCCAAAGTCCCAAATGCTGCTGTAGTCAATGATTTTCGTCCTATATCATTACTATCTACAATTGACAAAATTTTTTGAAAATTGATCCATGAGAAAATTCTAGCCTACTTAGACAATAATAATTTTTTGTACAAGTATCAGTATAGATTTAAAAAATGTTGTGGCACAGAGGATGCTGTAATGAATGTTATTAATTATGTTTGTAATGGAATTGATAATAGTTCGTGTGGTGTTGCAGGTCTATTTCTAGATTTAACCAAAGCTTTTGATCTAGTTGTTCATAAAATATTAATGCAGAAGTTAGAGTACTATGGTGTTGTGGATGAAGAGTTGAAATTATTTTAAAAATTCTTTCAAAATTAAAAGCAATTTGTTCAGTTAAAGGATGTCAGTAGTAATACATTGGACGTAGAAAGTGGAGTACCTTAGTGTATTTGCTTGGGGCCTTTACTGTTTTCTATTTATATAAATGATCTTTTTAAGTTAAATCTATCTGGGAAATTAATTATGTTTGCCGACGATGTTTGCTTGTTTTATCCACACAAATATGATCAAGTCTTGAAAACTTATATGGAACGAGATGTAGCCTTGATTTTTGAATACGCTCGGATTAATAAGCTGATTCTTAATGCAAACAAAATAAAGTTAATTAGATTCAGACCGCGTTCACATATTTTAAATAATAACTACAGTATTTTCGTTGATGAAAATCAAATTTTCGAGACTGATGAAGTAAAATATTTAGGAGTAATTTTACAAAGCAATCTATCGTGGAATTCACATACTAATGATGTCAAACGAATAATTGCACCTGCTATTAGAATTTTATTCGAATTGAGAAATAAACTAACTGCCAGGCCCACGATGTACTTTATACGAAGATGTACTTTATACGAACTATGCCAAGTACCTGAGAATATGAAGTGTGGAGCTTGTGTTCTTTTAAACGATTTAGCCAAGTACCTAAGTGCAACCTCTAAAATATATTAAAGCAATTTTTATAAGGAAAGACATTCTTGTGCTTAAACTTAAATCGTAAATTTAAATAGTTTTCTTTTCAACGAGAAGAGGTTATGTCATATTTACCTAACATATGCAAGTTTAAAAATGAAAATTATAAACCGAATGTTAAACACTGATTTTGACATACACACAAAATTACATATGGAAAGCAATTTTGACATTTCATTTGACTTATACACGTAGTCTAAACGCACCTTTAACGGAGAAAAGTGTCAATGCTACGCCAAAAATTCGAATATACAAACACTTCGAAGTGTTTTCCTCAAAACTAGTTGATTTCAAGTCAATGGAAACATAGAATAATGGTTAAAAAAATAATCAGGCTTGTTTTTAACAATAATTTAATCTGGCTTAATTGGTTTTTAATGAAAATAAATATGACTTTACTTTTATGACATCAGTTAATACGATATTACTACCACTGTGCAGGGACTCATTGTTAAGATTTTCCGCGTAATCTGCAACGCAAGTATCCAAAGATGATGGATTACTTAAACCCGTTTCACACAATAATACTCAGTATTTAGGCTTGTCATATATCTAGGTATGATGAAAAAGTTAAATATAGTGAAGGCAAATATAATGTATATGTCAAATAAAACGGAACGGAATTTGACATGCCATAATACAAATTTATTTTTAGAAATTTTTCTATACACTCAAGGCAAATTGAATACTATGTAAAATGAATAGCTCAGGTGATCGAATTCGCTTAAAAATTGTTCAGAACCAACGTCAATTTTTTTTACATTTTGTTGACGCGCTCCATTTAAAAAATTGTAAATTTCTTGATGAAATAGTGAATGTGCGAATAAACCGTTGTGTGAAAGTGAAAAGAGTGCGTGTGCCCAAGAAGTGTAGCTAAAATATAAAACAAAACGAACAAAAACAACATTTATTAAAAAAGAAAACGTTTCTTTGAGAAACATGTTTAAAATATTTGAATGTTTAAAAGGAATTATTTTTTACGAAAGTGGAATTGTGCTCGATATACTGAAGGACACTAAAGAAAAAATGAATTGAAGTAGCGTTTATTCAATAAATTTCTTTTTCTTCTCTGTTTTTTATATCGTTCGTCACTGTTTACTGACAAGTGGTCATAAATTTACAAAAATAAAATACACGCGTTTTTTGTCCTCATGCGACTACCTATTATTCAATTAACCTTACCATACACCAAGGCACATTAATTTAACAGGTAATAGCAGTTCTAAAACAACTACAACAATTAAAAACATGAATTTTGTTTTTGTAAAACACGTTTCCAGATGTCAAAATCAAATTGCCCTGCACATAGGGACAATTAACTGAATTACGATGACAAAAAAGGAATTTTTGTATTTTGTTTAATAGTATGTATGTTTCCACGGCAAAATGAAGCAATTGCTTCGCTCTTCGAATATTGATTGCGAAGCATGCCGTTTACACGACACTTACTACATGCTTCAATTGGACGTCTGCACAAAAACTGATACAACTTTCAAAAAATTTGTTCAAAAACTTTATTTTTAGTTTAATTGATTTGTTTGTAATTTACTACATTTAAAATTTCAATGAAATTAGTTGCTTTTTTATAGTACACATATCCACACACCACTTTTAACATTGTTTTTCTCTTTTTGTTTACATTTTATACAGCTAGTTCAGATAAACTTGCGATAAAAAGTAGAGAAGACAGAAATTGTTCATGCTTCGCAAACAAATTCAATATGAATCTACCAGCTTGGCTCTCATTATTTTGTATGGCGAAGCAAGTTGACTCGCTCGTGATTGGAGTGTGAAGCAAGAATAGAGAGCGAAGCAGGTAACGAGGAAACATGCTATAATGTACGTGCAAAGTATAGATGCTGCTGAGATATAAGCGAATTAAAATACTTGTTTTATGTAGCAAAAAAAAAAAAACATGTTTCTTTATAATGCTTTAAGCATAAAGGTGCGGTCAGATTAGTCAAATATTTGACCAAAAAATTTTAACCACTATTTTTTCAAATGGTTATTCAATCTTTCCTGATACGTATTATTAACAATGACGATTTATAATAACAATTACAATAACATATGTAATATATTTCCTCTTGTACTTAGAAGGATCTTATATTTTTTAAAAAATTATTTGAGAACGACAACACATTTTTCCATAATTTAGCGGTTACATCTTTTTGGTCAAATATTTGACTAATCTGACCGTATCTTAAGTTTAGCATTTTTATTTTTTGAGTATTAATAGGTAGTACACTTAACATTATATATGTATGTTTTTATATGGGCATCCTCTTAATGACTGTCGTTATTTTAAGGGTACTTCCTTATATGAATTGAGACGTAGATATTATAAATAAATTAAAATATTTACTTTCTTTTTTTCTTTTACTATTACTTTCGGCTTTATTTGTTAATTTAATTTCTAAAAATTTTTAGAAAGAAAAGTTATTTACAATTCTATGCGGACGTTTTCCTACGGTATGGCCACGAAATACAATATTCGTTTTTAATCATTCATACTTGCTTTCTCACAACATTATAGATGCTTTTTCAGTATTATAAAACTGTTGTTTAGTTAGACGATGTCTATTATATATATTTTTATCATAATATTTATCCAATGTATGATGATGGGTCTAAGTAACATAACTAGCGCGTGTAACAGATAATAATACTTTGCACGCCCATACAGACTATTGTGATGCGTTAAAAAAAAATAAATAAATACTTATTGGTTGATTGCGTACTAGCATATAAGACATATTAAAAGCAACAGTGGTTAAATTTACCAAAATTCTATCTTTGTTGTCGTAATTCGGTTATTTGTCCCAATCTGTACCGTAGAGAATAAAAGTAGATGATATGTTTTTAATCATTTCACAAAACTTACACTCGATAAAGAAAATAATTATGGAAGCTGTTATGGATGTGATTACGCGGATATGGTGCAGTAATGGAATAAAATTTAGCTTTATAATACATTTTTAAACACCTTTTTGTTCTATGGAAGTTTTAAATATATTTCCACGACACATGATATTACAAAAAAAAGTTCTGGGGAAAAAAATAAGTGTAAACAAATTTTTACATCTGAAAACGTTAACAAAAAAGTCAGCTGATCTACTGCCATTACCTAGTATATTAATGTGCCTTAATAAGGCCCATTGATACCAGGTGAATGCATAAGCTGTAGCGTGTATTTTGTTTTTGTAAAAACTTTTCAGCTGTCAAAAACGTCTGGCAATATGTGTGTATGTACTTCAATATATTTTTGGTGGCTTCCTTATTTTTCACAAATATATACACACATATTGCCGGACGTTTTTGACAGCTCAAAAGGTTTTACAAAAACAAAATACACGTAGAAGCTAAAACATATGTTGACCGCATGATCTGATGAAGTCCCTGTTCAATGCGCCCTGGTGCCTTACTATACACCAGAGATCTGTTTCAGTTGCGTATTTTTCGGGTCTACTTAAACAAACACTTAGTTTCTTATGACTTGAATCGTTTTTGTTCAAAAGCAAAAAACACATGTTGAAACTACCGTTCGTTTAGAACATTCAGTTTATGTACTCGCCATTTTGTGCGAACATGAATGTTCTGACAGTGTCGTTTAAGGCACAGATAAATAACCAGATAACTCACTAGTGACGTTTAAAAAAGTGTGTTATCATATTTTCTTCCAGCTTTCGTTTAAGTGAATAAAAATTATTCAAAAACGCTGAAAGCAATGAGCTGGAAGAAACCGCTACACATACCTATTGCATATGTTTTTATTTAATCAACCAAAAAATGTATAACAAAATTGGGGTAAAAATTTAGTTTTTTAAGAAAAATTAAAAAAATTATAAATATCAGTGAAAGAAATTTATAAAAAAATTATAAAATGTTTTTATAATATTACAGTGTATAAGAACAACTAAAAAAATAATGTTTTCCCTAATAATTTCAGGTTGTACTACAATTCCATTGGAGGCTCCGCAAACAAAAATCAAAACAGTTTGCGTGGTTTTATTGGTAAGTAAAAATATTGGCCATTAAACGTGTTTATGCCAAATTTATTGTATTTTAGGATTTGGTTTTTGCCAAAGTAATAGGCTATCCAGCATGGCCAGCTAAAATTACAAAGTACAACAACAAAAAATATAATGTATATTTCTATGGAACCGGTGAGACTGCCAATATTAGGGTAGAAGGAAGACCTCTTTCCTTATGTTGAAAACAAAGAAAAATTCGCTACAGACAAAAATATGAAACGGAATATTTTTCGAGAGGCCATTGATCAAATAGATGCTGCAGCCAATGGTGAAGAAACAGCACCTTTTGATTTGCCAAATGTAGCACCTGAAGGTATAGATATTTCTCAAGCTGAAGAATGTTTGGAAAGTACTGTGGATGAAAGTGTCATCAATAATACTACGGTTTACGAACCACAGGTAATGGATGTAAAAGAAGAAAGTGTTAAAAAGGTTAACGAAGCTATAGGGGAAAGATGTAGAGGAAAAGATAAAAACAGATGTCGTCTCGTCTGACCCACTTGGTTCAGATCTAACAGAACCTGTTAGTCGAAGTGGACGGAAAATAAAAGTGAAACGTTACATTGATAATGTTGGTGATTCGTCAATGAATGAATGCCCCACCAGCAAAGAAAAAAGTTACGCCAGAAGGTAAGTTAGTTATAATTTTCTAGGTTACTGCAGCTAAACTAATATTTGTGTTTTTATATTTTTTAAGGTATGTATATCAACTCCAAAACCTAAAGCAAAAACGGCCAAGAAAATTTAGAGCAATGCCAATATAAAACCGATGGCGACTGTTACACCCACTGTGAAGTCATCTAAAAAATCAGAAGTTCAAAACAATCTGCTGTTGGCCTTTATTCCACCGTCTAAATGTATCGGTATTAAATTAGACTATCAAAAGCCAAAAATGGGTTCTATTAAAATTGATGCAGTTAGAGAACGTATTGTAATTAATCCTTCCAGATCAAAAATACATCGTGAGGCTAAGGAGCGATTTACTAGTGAAATTATTGAACAAGAGGATTAACTATTAATCCAAAATACAACAATTTTTTGTGAGAAATCAATTTCAAACCATACTTTCCCCCACAACATATACATGTGCTTTAGCCACCAAATTAACAGATTCCAAAGATGTGAATAAAAGTGAAAGTTTTAATCAATAATAATAATACTTACTTTTGTATTTCAAAAATCTTATATAAAGAAAAAACATACAATTTTTGTTATAATATTTTTTAACTTTAATGATAACTTTTACGGTTTTTATTTAAGAATTTAATAAAAAAAGAAACAATTTATAATAAGCAAAATTTTATGTTTTATTTCAGCAGTTTTAAAATAATTCCAGCAATTATTGATTTCCATCTCAGGGCAATTAGCAATGCATTGCTACAATCTGTGTTAAAATATAAAAAAGAAGATTTTAATATACCTTTATATTAATAAACATAATTTCATCGATCTACTTCCAGTTTTCAGCAATTAAAAACAAAAAATAAAAATATTTGAAGACTGGAAGAGTACGATCTTATTTCTCTTTTAGACTACTGAATTTCAGCAGTTGATTTTTTTCGACCTTATCTAGTCTAGATCCGTCATGTTTTGTTAAAAACAGCATCACCTCGTGAAGGGTGTGGCTCTTCACCACGCATGACGGTCTTGAGTAAGGGGAAGCTCTAAATGTTCGCTACACTTACTCCTGGATTTTTGTTTGACTTTTTCAAACTATCCTAGATGCCATCCCAGCAAACAACGTTAAAATGTAACTTAAATTTTTCTGATTGGGAGAAACACTGTCATATGTATATGTTTGCTAAGATAAAATCTCATCAAACATACAATTCCAATTATCTAGGAATCAAACTAAATTAAAGATTTTGTACATTGAAAAGGAACGCAGTTCCTCTAATGTACAAAACCTGCCGCAAGCATGTCACTAATGAAACTTATATACAAACTTACTTGGCCGGATTTTTCGGAAACTGGTGCAGCTTCTCTCCTTCGGCACAACCCATTATGCAGCGTTGATAATTTCATTAAAATCTAATTCACATTAAAAACAACTTTGTTCAATTTACATCTTCTGTTAGATTTTTTGCTTTGTTGTTGTGGTTGATTTTTCAACCCTTATTTGATATGATTTTGAACAAAAAAACACACAAAAAATTACTTAAATTAATTACTTTAATTTACATATATTTATTATCAATATTAAAATGATATAAATCACTTTAATTATTGATATATTATTGCACTTTAGACACAAAATTTATCTGTGCACAAAATCACAATATCTTTACAAATTTTGTAAATAAATAAAATGTCAAATTCCAGCTATAATCAGAAAGAGGTAGTAATATCAAAAAAGCAAGAACTGTTACTATCCCTCTCTAACGAAAGCTGGAATCTGGCCACACTGAATTTTTCGTTTCGGATTTGGTTAGTTATCTATGGTTTAAGGTGTGAATCTATTTTTGCCAACTTGTTGTAAGCGAAACGAGTGTTTTATTCAGTTGAAAAATAATTTTCTACTCGATGTTTTTTTGTGCTTAATATCCAAACTTTGTTTGAATGCACGTAAAATACAGTGTTGAACTTTTTCTTGTTTTCTATTATGAATTGCTACATAATTTTGTTTCTTTTACCTTTTTTATATTAATTTTTGCTATTCTTTTTGAATTAAGAATTTTTGCATTAAAATGTTATGTTCTTAATAAAATGTTATTATAGGTATAATATACACAAATAATCTTTCTTTTTTTTTTAATAAAGACTGAAAATTAAAAAAAAATAAAATACTTTGGATTTCATTATTTATGTTTGAAGAAAATAATTACAAAAATATACCTATATTTTTACATTTATGGATGAACATGTATATGTGTAAATATAATATCAACAAAAACTTTGTTTGCTTGAAAAATATTTTATATAAAACTTTGTTTTCACCTTGAAAGAGAGAAACACCTACGAACAAATTTTTTCACTGCTAGTTAGAAATAAAAAAGCTAATATGTTCAACAGATAGAAAATGCACATCTGTAGGTTTTTCTTATTGTTTTTATATATTTCCGCATTGCGCTTTTTACTTTTAAGTGGCTCGATTGTTTTTGGTAAAACTCCATTCAGATCATGTACAATAAAGCCGATGTGTAAAAAAATAATTTTTTGTAAACGAGACTTTTTGTTTCAATACAAATCTGTTCAAGTCTTGTTGTTGCATTTTGCGTATAAAAAGCAAGAAGTATTAAATTGATGTAATACTTGTTCGTGTTCAAGGTACATTTATTTTACTAGGTAATAGCAGCTCTACAACAAATACAACGTTTGTAAAAACAACATGGCATTTTACTGTTGCTTCGTAAGTGGAAATGTCAAAAATAGAAGCAGAACATAAAATGATAATTGCTCTAAAAACAAACGCTCTCTTTGTTCTACGTATGCTTGTTGTTTGTGTTTTTTGAAATTCGTAAACAAAAGTAGGAAAATATAAACAACTATTGACATGTCCAACTACAAACCAGCTGGGCGGACGACACTATCTAGTAAAATAAATATACCTTGTTCGTGTTGTTCTTAAAATTCAACTACTGTGAACAAGACGGCTTGATCATACAAGTTGCAGGTCTCTGCTATACACTCTAATTTTTTATTTTATCAGGGTTGTTAGCTACTCCTTACCCAGCTAACCATTAAATGAGCACTCCAAAAAAAGACTCTTAAAAGAGTCCCCAGGGAGTTTTTTCTGAGCATGCCCTAAAACGGTTCACATAATGAGTCCTATATGCCATTAAAATATGTTCATCTTCGGAGCCATAAACATAGGAGAATTTTAGAGACAAAAATGGGTAATTTTTAAAATAAATTGGAAGCTTTTTAAGCTGAGCCACTTTAGTAGAAAAAAGCCCTGGCTTCTGAACGTTTTCAGATGGCAATTTCCAAGAAATAATTTAGTAAAACTTTCTTGTTAATTTATATGTTTTCTGGAAATTTGCATTTTTTAGAAGTGTGATAGTATAGAAACATAATGTAATGTTACGTTGGATTTTTTGACAATCACAATAATTCTCACTAGATTTCTTACTCACATAATCTAATGCAAATCTTAAGACATATGAAGTGTGAGTAGACTTTTATAGTTACTGTGAGAGAATTAGAGAGTATGAGTGTGATGGGCGCCAAAGATAAAAAAATTCATATAAGGTATTAGTTAGTAAATTTAAGTCAGATCTAAAGTTTGTAGTGTACATTTCGTTATTGCTGATCGTCTATTAATGAAAGCTTGAATAAAAATATTCTCAATATTAAGTGTTTTATTTACTGATAATCTATATTACTATTTACCGCTATGAGTACACTACCACCGTGAATAAGCCGGTCTTCTCTGTATATTTTGTAGCCTCCAAGTTGAACTTTATGATTTTGTTTTAAAAAGGTTTTGTTAAGTAAAAGAATATCAATATTTTTGCCATAAAGAACTATTCGAGCTCTGAAGCTGCTGAATCTGTCATTATGCCTTGAGTATTCCAGTGCATAACATGAAAATTTTGGGATCCTATTGAATTATATGGAATGTTTAAGCATGCGCTTTGAAACATTTTGTTTGTCGAACTCGATTCAATATAACGCGTCATCCTCATTATCTTGTGCTTCTTACAAATTCATCCCCAATTATTTCAGTCGTCAATGGAGGTAAACCGAATAAAACCATCTTAAGAACTCTTCTGTCCTTTATATCGTGAGTGTAAAAGCAAAACTTTTTGTCCTTAAGATTCTTATTTGCTACTTCGTAGACATTCTTTTTAACATATAATTCTCACCAATTAATCCAAATAATGTATATCTCATGTCTGACCCAAGATAACTTATAGTAGCATTCCAACAAGGTTACTCTTTAACCTGTAGTGCGATTCACTACTCTTTTTTAACGACTATTGCTTGGTTTAATTGACTTAACAACAAAATTGTCGATGTTGCTATTCAGTATTACTTTTAACGATTCTCGTTGTTGCTTAAAGCCATTTGTTATAGTTAGCGAGTTGCTCATAGTTAAAAAAGCGACTATAATTTTTGCGTTGTTAAATTTGTCGGCGAAACAAACAACCTACAACATATGTATGTACATTTATGCATACATATATATAAGCACAAATGTAGAAAATATATACATATTCGAATACAAGATAAATATTTAAATAAAATAAATAGAGTTTGCTTTTAATTAATTTAAATTAAACATAATTGTTTTGTTAAGTTTAACTAATAGCATTAAAAATTTATTTTAAATATAAATTTCCTGTTAAAAAAATTTACAGATAAGCATATGTTATGACTGTATTCAAAAAGAGGTAACCGCAACTCTTCAACCAACACAATTATTATGCTTTTTTTAATGTCAAACTCCATACATGCATACTAGATAACACGTATTCATGTGTGTTAATTGACATCAAAGAAATAAACACATGCATGTGCCTTGCTTGAATTCACATATTTTATTCTTCTCTTTCGTGTTTTTCGTATATTTGCTAACGGAGATGCCGCTCAATATCAATTTGTCTTATAAGAAAATTAATAATGTCTCATATCGTTAAAACGAAGTTAGTGAATCACATAATCGTTACTGCAAACAACAGAATTTAACGACTAATATAACAATTGTCGTATTGTTTAAAGTTAGTGAATCGCACTACTGATCCATCATGTCTGCATCACCATTCTCTCCATCATTCATTTCATCGTCGTCGTCGCTTTCATGTAGCTCAAGCACGTCTTCCAAATCTTTGTCCGACGCTGCTCCATTTGGAACCCAATCAATATCTTCAATATCATCATTGCAAACGATGTACTATCATATTTAAAGAACACTTTATAAACTCGATACACACCTGGTTACATCGGTCTTGGTATACTGATTATACCGAATGGAGTTACCCCCACAAGGCAATATTGCATTACTTTACAAATAAATAAACAAAAATGATATCGAAAACATTGCTGGGCTTAGATAAAATTACTGGCACAACGACCGGAAGAACTCCTCGTTGAAGTTCAAAAACTGGTGGCTCCACAACATTCCGTGAACGTTTTGAAATTTTGTTTTTTACACCTTTCACTACAAGAAGTGGAAAAAGGATATATCTAAGTTTGTAATTTCTTTGGTATCCATTTCCGACCCCAAAAAGTATTTATATTCTGAAATCTTATGCATAGCGAAGTTTATTGAGTGATGTCTGTCTGTAGGTCCGTATTAGTGTTGAAATCGAGTTTGCCAAGGCACTAGATAAGCTAGAGAAAATTTAAATACGCCAATCGATCAGATATAGTGTCGAAAGAGGTGCTATTGAAAATCATCAAGATGGGTCCATGTCCCTTGACGCAGTGGTCTTAACACCACGTCTGTCTCTAATTTTTCCATATCACTTAGAACAATGAAGCAGCTCCAATAAAAAAAAAAAGAAAATACTATGGAGCGATAGAGAATTAAATAATAAGAAAAAAACATCAAGATCAAAAATTGGCGCTTGTCCAAATTAGGCTGTCAATATGGTCAATAGAGCATCGTTTAAAAGCTTTTGAAGAGATCTTTCAGAAAATACCAAAAAATTTTAAAAGTTCTTAACCCGTTAAGAGTCTATGACATAATGATGTAAGATTTTATATCGTACTTATTTCTTTTTATTATATTTTAATTCTTTGTCACCGCAATATTTGTTTTTTTGATAGGAGTTACTTCACTAAACCATAAACCTGATTTAAAAAACAGAAGTAAAGTTTTGACAAAAAAAAAAACTTCGCTAATGACCCACTGTGCTGAGAAACAACAAACCAAACTAGGAGAGAGTGTGAATTTTACAGAGAGAGGATCATTACAACAAACGTTTTATATTGGAAATGCAACACTTTATAAATATAAACAAAGACGAAAGAATGAACTACAAAATAGACGCAGATAACTGCGCTCAAATCTGTAAAAATAAAATAAACAACAAGTAATGGCCAGTTTTCGACTTCATATTTAAATACGCATTTAGTTCATTGGAATTTAAATTTAAGTTGTATTTAAATACAGTTTCAGTTTTTCAGTCATCTATGATCGTTATTATTGAACTATAATAAAAACATGGAAGCATTACGAAATATCAAAATAGTTTATGAAAAACAGCTGCTAACAAACACAGTGAAATGCAAATTTTGTTAAAAATACTTAAAATATATATTAAAAAATGTCTGCGATACTTATTTTATTTACTTGTTTAACTTTTTAACAACCAAAAACTATATTCATTAACGAATGTATGCAAAACATAAAGTTTTGTTCTATCAATAGCTAAAATGCTTGTTTACTTTTGTTTTGTTTTTCACAACAACAACAACAAAATGCCATACCCCTATGGTAAAACTGTATAATTTAAATTGACTAAATGAGCATGATTAGTCACTTAAGTTGCATTTCAGTGTATACTAAAAAACTGAATTTCGTATTTAAATAGAACTTAAAGATAAATGACATTTAAATACAAAGTCAAAAACTGGCGCTCAGAGTGGTATATTCGGCTATGCCGCATCTTATATACACTTCACCATCTATGTAAATCTAGTTTAGTGAAATAGTTGCTATCAAAAAAACAAATATTGCAGTGACAGGGAATAAAAACTAGGAAAACAAATTTTAAGTACACAGGGATAAGAGATTCGTCGTGACAACCGAATTTGTTGCCAATCGAATTTTGTCGGTTGTGAGTATTATCTGAATTTCGGTTCAAGTGGATGAATGAATATGGTACTCATAACTGTTTTAAAAAATGATTCGAGAAAGAAAGCAGTCACAAAAAATATTATTGTGAATTTAATAAAAAAAACCTTATATTTGATTATAAAACTTTATTTAAGATATAATTTCAGTGGATACTCATAAGAATATATGAAATTACATATGATGAACATCTCAGCACCACTTCCTCCTCTTGATTTCATCCGGAAATGTTATACTTTTTGCCAATGTAAGACAAAACGCTCTTAAGTTATTATTTTTTTAAATAATTTTTTACTCAGGTTGGACCTACCTCTTAACAAATTCGGTTAATTTGTTGCCAGTTTGTTTCATCAGTTTCTTAAGTTTTTTAACTGTAATATCGTTTTATTCTTTTTTTTCTTTTCTTTTTTGTGTATTAATAAAAATAGCTTTCGGTTTTTAGAGGTAACATAATCAGTTTTTTGACTCTTACTACCAATATTTGAGTATCCGTTGGTTGGTAGGTTGGACCTACCTCTTAACAAATTCGGTTAATTTGTTGCCAGTTTGTTTCATCAGTTCCTTAAGTTTTTTAACTGTAATATCGTTTTATTCTTTTTTTTTTTCTTTTTTGTGTATTAATAAAAATAGCTTTCGGTTTTTAGAAGTAACATAATCAGTTTTTTTACTCTTACTACCAATATTTGAGTATCCGTATTAATGTGCTTAAATAATTAAGTTGCTTCTTCAAATTAACGGAAATTATAACAGTAAAGACATAAATCGGTCGAGTTAACGTTTCTAACGGTTCTTGCGACAGACTAATAATTACAAATACAATTTTGTTCTTAATATAGAAGATTTTAGATTGATAGGAATAAAAATTAAGTTATGATATTAGTGGTTTAATTTTAATAATTTTAAAAGATTTTTTACCAATCTGTTTTCTGTGTGTTCAACATATACATATATAATTTTACAGAGCAATCGGCTCTTAATGGGTTAAGCATTTTTAAAAAGTATTTTGTTGGTTTTTTCTTAAAGATCTTTTCAATTTAAAAAATTTGATAAATTCAGAGGCCCATAACTTGGAAAATTTGGGCGAGCACCATTTTTTTCACTCGATATTTTTTTTTTATTTTTTAATTCTCTATTTTCCCATATATATATATATATATATATATATATATATATATATATATATATAATCTTTTTTTGATTGGAGTTACTTCAATGCTTCAAATGATGTGAAAAAATTAGAGGCAATCGTGGTGTTTTGCCCGCAGCCTCGAAGGATACGGATCGATCATGCTGATTTCCAATAGTACCTCTTTCGACACTATTTCTGATCGATTGGTGTATTAATATTTTCATTACTTGATCTAGTGCCACGGCAAACTTTTTCAAAACTAACACGGACGGACAGACGGATATCGCTCAATCAACTTCGCTATGCATAATGGCTCAGAATATATATATTTTATGAGGTCGAAAATTGGTATTGTAAAAATTACAAATAGAATAACAAACTTAGTTATACCCTTTTTCCAATTTTTGTGTTGAAGGGTATAAAAACAGTAACAAGTAGTGCAATATTGAATATAAAGCGGCTATCAGACGGTCAAACTTTGCCTTTGAACATGCCTTGATGATAGAGAGTGCTTTGCTATTACACTATAACGAAAAGTTTGTCAAAAATCAGTGCGCAAGCGGATTCTGAATAGTGATGTTGGCATTTGCGATGGCGCTACTACGCTATTACTACGTTTATACGCAGGTTTTATTCGCAATTAAAAATATTGTAAACAGAAAATTTGGGCGCTTAAAAGGTAAATTAATTTCATATACACAATTAGCTTACCAACAAAAACAGTCCTCGATTAACGACACTACATATTTGCAAATAATCTGGAATGTATTGCCACTTATTTTCGGGGGAAAATTTATTGTTTTGAGTATATTTGACTATAGAAGTTTAACCAGTTAAATGGAAAATTGCTATCCGGTACCACTAAATGTCAAAGATATTCTTGTATGTAACCTGCCATATTAACAGTGAATGACATATTTTTATTATAAATAACTGATATCCTGTGGTGATATCTTATATATGGTAATATATATATATATATATATATATATATATATATATATATATATATATAAACAAAAACAAAAACTTCGGAGGTCCGTAACTCCGTATATATATATATGTATATATATATATATATATATATATATATATATATATATATATATATATATATATATATATATATATATATATATATATATATATATATATATATATATATATACAGCTATTGACAACTAATTGGAAACGCTATATTTACTTTAGTGGTTAGTCTGGAATATTAGTATTTTTTGAGAAATTAACCGTTATATTTTCTTCCAAGTAATTTTATCTTCTTTACTACTATTATTTTTATCATTAAATTCTTTTACTTTGTTTATTATACATTTCAAGTACCGTTAATATTATGCAAACTTGATGCACAAACAAAGTGCGACACATAATTAGAAACGGTCAACAATAAATATTTTTTTTTTTCGAACAGTGCTATTTAGACAAAGATTGGTAAGTACATTCTAGTATTTAACATACGTAAATAAAATTAAAGACATTCCCTTTAAGAATTATAATGGGAAAATGTAAAAGCTGCACTTCTGAAAAACGAAGCTCCATTTTTGAACTGCGTTAAGCTGGAAAATCATATAGAGAAATATCTGAGCAGCTCGAGTGTTCGAAAAAGATGGTTTTTAATGCCCTACAACATATAAAAAAATATAACACCATCGCCAACATTCCAAGACATATATATATATATATATATATATATATATATATATATATATATATATATATATATATATATATATATATATATATATATATATATATATATATATATATATATATATATATATATATATATATTAATTTAGTTTTATATTTATTTATTTACTAGGGTGTCAGACGATCAAGTTTTCATTCAAGTTTTAAAATATCTCTCATTTTTTAACCAATACACTCACACTTTAAAAACTTGCTGAGAATTTGCTTTCAAGTTTTCTTTCAATTTAGTCTTTCAAATTACATTCAAGAAAACAGCTGATTTAACTTTTTTCCTCCAAATTTGCATTAAAAATTCTGCTGTCAGTGTTTTCTTGACATCTTGCTTAAAAGCTTGCTTTCAAATTGCGTGCAGCCTACGTCACAGCTTTCAATTTTTGACAATTTTGACAAGCAGTATGTGTAAATTTCTTGAAAGAGAATTGAACATAAACTTGACCGTGTGACTGCACTGTTATGTTTATTTATAATCGTTTGCCGACGACTTGAATGTGCAATATAAAATCGCTAGCTGGTAAGCACTTTTGTAATAGATTTAAATCTTTCACTCATAAGGCGAATTAGGGATTTGCCAAGAGCAGCCATTTCTGTTTCTTTCGCTTTTAGTATAAAAAAGCTTCATTAGACGATTGCAAACGCAAAAATATTACAGTATAATTCGTTTTAACAAACTAGAAATGTGCAACATAAAATCGCTAGCTGGTAAACACTTTTGTAATAGATTTATATCTTTCACTCATAAGGCGAATTAGGGATTTGCCAATAGCAGCCATTTCTGTTTCTTTCGCTTTTAGTATAAAAAAGTTTCATTAGACGATTGCATACCCAAAAATATTACAGTATAATTCGTTTTAACAAACTTAAGTAGGTGAAATTAAAGAAGAGATTTTAGAATAATAAGGAAGTTATTATTGCAATGAAGAGGTAAGACATTAACTAAATATTGCTTTCGTTTCACGCTAACCTAAAAATTGTAATTAATAACCACACTCAGGTTTGTATAAATTTTGTTCGAGGAGGATTTAAAAAGAACTTTGGAACGAAAATAAGGATTAAACAGTTTACTAATTTATTAAAATGACTCAATACCTACCGCCAAACTTGTTGGCACTTTTTGCCGCAAGAGACCCCATACCGTTTATGCCGCCTGTAGATAAGTTGCCTCATGAAAAGAAATCCCGTGGATATTTGGGCGTAGGTAACTTCCTTGCTGACTTTGAAGATCCTAAGGACACTCCAGCACCTAAAAAGATGGAGACTCGTCAAGAGCGTATTGAGCGGCGCAGACGAGAAAAAGCTGAACAGGTAGCGTATAAATTGGAGCGTGAAATAGCTCTTTGGGATCCGCAAGAAATTAAAAATGCAACCGAAGA
Source organism: Cistogaster globosa (assembly GCA_937654795.1). NCBI lineage: Eukaryota > Metazoa > Arthropoda > Insecta > Diptera > Tachinidae > Cistogaster > Cistogaster globosa. Next base: position 44,444,907 of record OW569404.1, on the reverse strand, counting down.
CCCATTTCGAACATTATTTGTGGCTCGTATAAATTACGATACATCAGAATCAAAGTTAAGAAGAGAATTCGAAATATATGGACCGATTAAGAAAATAGTTATGATCACCGATCCGGAAACTGGTAAGCCAAAGGGTTATGCTTTTATTGAATATGAACACGAACGTGACATGCATGCTGCTTACAAACATGCCGATGGCAAAAAGATAGATGGTAAGAGAGTATTAGTGGATGTGGAAAGGGCTAGAACTGTGAAAGGGTGGTTGCCTCGACGTTTAGGAGGTGGCTTAGGTGGCACTCGTCGTGGTGGCAATGATGTGAATATTAAACATTCAGGTCGGGAAGACAATGAAAGAGAACGTGAACGTTATCGCTTAGAACGGGAAAGAGAAGATAGAGAAAATGCTCGTCCAATGGAAAGAGGAGCTGGAAGATTCGGAGATGTTGCTCGCCGTCGGTCACGATCCAGAGAACGCGTTAGAGAAAGAGAACGGGAACGACCCCGACGTTCACGCAGTAGATCACGAGAACGCAGAAAGCGCCGAGGAAGTCGTGACCGTGAATATGAGGAATACGAGAGACGTGACCGACGTGAAAAAGATCGCGAACGTGAACGCGATCGTAAGAAAAAACGGTCGAAGTCACGTGAGAGAGATACATCGCGCGAGAGACGGGAAAGAAAACGAGAACGACGTGACAAAGACCGTGAACGTGATCGTCGTGACAGTAAAGAGCGTAAGCCAGACTTCCGCGAAATGGATACTATAAAGATTAAAGAAGAACCAATAGATGATGGATATCCAACATACCCAATGTACCCAGCAGCCTCCATTAAACGTGAAACTGATGATGAGCAAGAAGAAAAATTTCGACCACCACATGACATGTTTAGCGTGCCACCACCACCAATACCAGGCCGCAGTGGGTTAAGTGGTTCTAATGAAAATGGACAAAATACTGGCGAAAGCCAACAATCATGGTGGCGTTAAAGCAATCATTTATTATTGTAAATCTGTACGATTCAATTTCTCTATCTTAACATTACTTATCAAAGTAACTTTTAAACATCAGCAATAATAAAACAATTGGAAATTGATTCTTACATTTATAACGACAGAAATAACTATGAAACATTAAGATTATTAAAATTTCAATTTGCGCTTTTAATTTGGTAAACAAAATCATAGTTTAGTTTTTAATAGAAGACAAAAAATGAAATTTGAAAGTGTTTTTAAACTTTTTTTTTTAATTTTAGTGGTATGGTGTTATCCGTCATTGGAAGAGAAAATATGCGTTTTGTATATTGCCTAATTAATAACTATTTTCAAAAAATGCCTTCTAAAATTATTTTACAATTTATTCAAGAGAAAGCCTTACATTTTTTGAGCACTTACTCCATTTTGCAGCATTCTCACATTTCATTTGGTTGTCTTGTTTCTCCTCAAAAAATAAGCTTTTAAATTTACATATATATATATATATATATATATATATATATATATATATATATATATATATATATATATATATATATATATATAGATGTTTTTTTAATCAATTCTTTCTTGATTTAATATATCGTAAAAAGTTTTTTTTTTATGGTAAAACTTTCCGGTCATTCTTTAAAAGCTTATTTTACATAAAGAAAATATTTAAAAAATAGTACATAAAAATGTAAGAAACTTTAAGTATTAAGTAATGAACCCACATTTTGTGTGACTGAACAAAAAAAGTAAGTAAAAAAATATAAGAAAATAAACCTCGGCGCATGTGTGTGTTTAATGTATATATATGGTGTGTAAAGCACATTGTTCCCTCTCAGGTAAGGGGGTCTACGTTGGATTCATTTGACTTTGTCTAAAGTTCTTTTAATACAGCCTTTAAAAGTTCCTCCAACAGGAAAAAAAAATGACGCTCAATAGTCAATGCATTTCATATTTTTTATTATTCTCTACTTTTTGTAATGTTAATTTTAGTTAGAATTGTATGTCAATCAATAATTAAATTGCGTCTTTTGTTAAGAAACTTAGTAACATCTAATTTTTTCTTTCTTTTTTACAGTTTAAATTGAAAATACAATATTTATCAAAAAGGTTTTATTCTGAAATTCTGTTGATTTGTTAAAACTGATCACTGGGGATAATTAATAAAGTAAGTCTGTCGTATTTCCATAAAGTTTTGTGAGACACGCAGAAATGAACAGACATAAATATTAACATGGTAAAATGTGCATTTTAAGAATATTTACAATTTGAGAAAGATTTTATTCCTTTCAATGTTGTTTGCCTTTTTAAAATTACAATGTTGCTTATTTTATTAAGTTTCTTAATTTAAAATGACCTTTAGTGTGAATATTCTTAAACAAATTTAATATTTAAATTCGAATCACTTAATTCAAGCTGTAAAATATTCTTCGCGCATTTGTTCAATCAACAAAGTGGTTGAATCCAAGGTAAATTGTTTGTTGTTACAACATTGACTAACACAATTTCCTATTCTAGGGGCTCATTATATGACATACATTTCCAGAGTGTATTACATTATACGAACGTAAAGTTAAATTGGTATAGACTCATGGTTGTCTCTTGCGGAAAAGCAGATTACAAAACGAAACAAAAGTCCTTCATATCCATCATTTTTATTGTGTAAGTGATTAAACTTTGAGGCTTTGCAAATTTTTTTAACAACAAAATTTAAACCCAGAATGTGCCACAAAGGGAAATTAGGTAAATTTTATAAAAAAAGGTAAATGTGTAAAAAGTGAGGGTAAGCATTTGGTAAAAATTTTGCCATGTCATCCGTACGTCATCTCATTAAACAAAAATTGATTTATTAATATGAATATTAAATGGCAAACCTAAATCAAATTTTTTTTTATAATTAAACAAATTTACCAGGGAGGTGTTAAACAAAAGGTTTGTTCAATTTTTTCAACTGCTAACGGTAAGATTTCGTTTCATATTTGAAACCTTTTAGTAGGGCAGAGGGAAAAACGTTTGGTAAGATTTTTCTCTTTAAAAAAATATTTTCCAACTTTTCAATCCTTTTTTTAAAAAGAACAACTTTTGAATAAAAAAATATTTTTAAACAATGTATCCAAATCGTTATTATTTATCTTGCAAGATTTGTAAAAGGTAATATATAACGTGTGTGGCAAAGTAACACAATTGGAACAGCGTTTTATAATTTGGCTCGAAATAATAATTGGTAATGTATTTTGTGGCGAATTTACAAAAAAGTTAATATTTCCTTGCTAAGAATTACAACTTACAAGATATTTTAAAGAATAAAGGCTTATGATTTTTAATTAAATAAGAATTTACACACTTCGTGTATAGAGATTAACCACTTCAAATGGCAATCATAAATTCTGAATTTGTATTAAACGTTGAATTGCACTTATGGAGTGTCAGTTGTAAGTTGGTTTTACAATGGGTCGTCAAACTTCAATATTAGCGCATGAACTTGGCATAAATGTAAGTGAATCCAAAAGGAGCTTACCAAATCCTTAAACTTAAAATCCACAGTTTAGTAATTACACATAGATTGTTAATTACACACAACTTTTAATTATATTATTGTTGTTAAAAATTTAACGTGTCTACCTCTTATCTTACTATTTAAAAGAAAAGACAATATACGTCCAAATCACGTCACTATGGTTTTCATTTTGGTACTTGCACTATACGAGCACTTTTGTATTATTCTTGAAGCGGACATAAAAGTACTTACTATTAGGCTATTAGCCACACGTGAAAATCACGTCACTATTGCGAAACTTCAATTTAAAGTTTAATTTTTTGCACTTGTTGCTAAAGTTTCTAGTTTTACACACTGCAAACTTTAACAAAATCGAAGTTAAGGTGCAGCAGCCTGGACGTATGGAATCCAAAAGCTAAAATTATTACTTTAAATTAAATTTTAGTTATATTTAAATTTCTCTTCTTATTAAGATTTCTTTTAGTAGTGTACTGTTCTCTTGTTTCACTTATTACATTAAAAATTTGTCCTAGAAAATTTTTCAATTTATATGAAAGCGTTTTCTTTCGAACCGAATATATGGTAATCTCCCAGTATCCAAAATAACGCACCTTAAATCCGCCAAGTGCGAGTTGGACTCAAACACAAAGGGTAGCGGATATAGCTATACATACTTTGGATAAAATTAAAAAAATACCCTTTGAAAACCACGTGACTATTTTAATTTTTCATACCAGCCTATGAGCGTTAAAAAATAAGGTCATATAAAGCTGGATTCACCCATTGTTTCCGAACAAAATTTTTGTTCCGATATATTTTTTTATATGAAGATTGACGTGTTTCTCTCTCTTTCTCTCTCAAAAATTTTGTTCCGAAACAATGGGTGAATCCAGCTTAAGTGAAAACCAGGTTGCTATGCACATACCCTTAGTTTTTTTTACTTGTCCTCATAGCAATTCATAATCTGTGCAAGTTTCAATAATCTGCTTATAAAGTTATAAAAGATAAGAATATATTCGTCAAAATCGCGGTCTCCATGGAAACAACCAGATTTTTTTAAGTGGTGTAGGTTCGTTATGACAAAAATGACAATTTGTTTTTCACTTCTAATTTATAAACTTTTTCTTATAAAAAATCTGGTTGAATATTCATTGTTTTCATCGTTACAAATATTAGTAGTGAATGACGTTACAAACATAATTACATACCACAAACTTGTATTACATTATTTTTGAATCTTACACCGCATGAAGTGGAAAAAGAGTATGACTAAGTTTTTCATTCCGTTCGTAATTTCTACAATATTCACCCCTATTCTGCGTTTCGATTCGAATCGAAATTTTCTCCGTCTGACAACTTTGGTATTCTGCGTTTCGATTCCGCTAAGTTTCTTTCGATTGTATGTATTCTGCATTTCGATCGGAGCTCCGTTTTTCTCAGTTGTTTTTTTGTTAACGGAGGGGCTTTCTTTATTTGTGTTTTTCAGTTAAAAAGTTAAGGATTGAAAAAGTTTAAGTATAAAATGAGATAAAATGTTCAGAAACGGTAAAAAAACACTTAAAATTATTTTTAACTAATTTATTTAATTAAATACATTTTTTTGTTGTTTTAAATTCTTAATTTTTGTACCCGAATTTGATGTTTTTTTATGTATTACTGGTCAAAAACAACAACTGGCAGATGTTATGGCATCTAAAGCAGACATTACATGTGGATACCAACAACGATCAGAGGAAGAAGTAGCAGCGTTCTGAGAGGAAGTTGCAGGTCCTCCAACAAAAAATGCCAGCGCAAAAATAAGTAGACATGAACAACTAATTTTTATTTTGTTTTTATATTTTTTTTAGTTTTATTTAACAATTTTTTTATTAAACTTCATCAAGAAATTATTTTTAAATATGTAAACATACAACTTTTTATATTAAATTTGACATTTGTTTATGAAAATGATAACAAACTTGCTTATTTTGCTATTTCATTTCCACATTCCACAGTGATGCTATTAATTTTGTAAACATTGTTGTCTTCCTCTTTTTCTTTCGATTCCGTTTTTCTTCAGAATACCAATTTTCGATCACAACGTAACTGAATGCGGAGACTTAATCGAAACGCAGAATAGGGGTGATTAATTTCCGACCCCATAAAGGATATATATACTGACTTTATGCTTAGCGAAGTCGATTAAGCTATGTCCGTCCGGGTTAGTGTTGAAATCAAGTTCGCTGTGGCAGTAAATCAGCTAGAGAAAGTTTAAATGCGCCAATCGATCATACATAGTGTAGAAAGAGGTGCTATTGGAAATCAGCATGATCGGTCCGTGCCCTTCGAGGCAGCGGGCAAAACACTGCACCCAATATTTTCACATCATTTGGAACAATAAAATAAGTCCAATCAAAAAAACAAATATATGGGGCGATAGAGAATTTAAAAATAAGAGACATCAAGTGAAAAAATGCCGCTCGCCCATATTTCCGAGGCCCTAACTCGTTTTTTTTTATTCAAGTTTTATACATATTTCGATAAATGATTCTTTATTGCACCACTAAAATATTTAAAAAATAGGCTTTTTACACTATGAAATTTTTTTAGGCATTTTTTTCTCAATTCTCTATTTAAGTTTCAGCAATATACTTTATTTAAAAATAAACGTAAGCAACAGTAACATCCCCTCAAAATTCAAGCAATACAATATTGCTTACTCCTCTTCCTTCACCAACAAACAAAAATTTCATGCTAGTTGCATGAAAAACTGCCTAGTCTAAATGCGGTAAAAGTTGTAACACTATTAAATTGCTTAAAGAATTAAATAACACAATGCGTTAATAAAAAATTTGCAACTACAAAACTGTACTTTTTATCAACTTTTTCCTGTAAAAAAAGGCAAACGTTAGTTACGGTGCAGTCACACGGTCAAGTTTTTGTTCAATTCTCTTTCAAGAAATTTACAAAAATTGAAAGCTGTGACGTAGGCTGCATGCAATTTCAAAGCAAGATGTCAAGAAAGCACTGACGGCAGAATTTTTGATACAAGTTTGGAGGGAAAAACGTCAATCAGCTGTTTTCTTAAATGTAATTTGAAAGACTCAATTGAACGAAAACTTGAAAGCAAATTCTCAGCAAGTTTTTAAAGTGTGAGTGTATTGGTTAAAAAATGAGAGAAATTTTAAAACTTGATCGTCTGACACCCTAGTTAGGCCCTTTCTATATTAAGGTAACGATATATATACAGTATGTCAATAATGTCTTTACACACATAAAAAAATTTAGTTTTTTCATATTTTGTAGGAAAAAAATTATTTTTATGAAATATTCAGGGGTGTCATAGAAAACGATATTATTGGAATTGGATTTGAAACCGACAAAAAAATCTTGTTGGTGTCATGGAATCCAATGTTATCGGTTTTGTGTTCGAACTTGAATTTTTATCGGTTTTAGGTGTCACAGAAACCAATGTTATCGGTTTGTTATTGGAAATAAACCAAGCAGCAAACAGCTGTCGGTTTTTTTTTGTAAACAAATTAAAAAAGTTCACGGCCATTTTCATTTAAATGTTGTTTTATTATTGAACATGACTTGTTTTTTTAATTTTGATACAAGGTATTAGCTATTTCATTTCTAATCCTCTGGCTCTACTAATGTTCCATATAAACGCATCATGACTAGAGCCGGGATACCGTGCATCTACTGCTCGTATTTGCATATCATGATCACAGATCTGAATATAAATATATCAAAAGGAATACAATATTACTTTGATAAGTTCAGTTTGTAACTTAAAAATTACTTACAATCATGGTATTCATACTGAAATATCCCTTGCGGTTATAAAATAAATGCTCGTTACATCTGTGCTTTATGATTTTTACATGAGTCCCATCGATGTAACCAACGACTGATGGAATTTTGTATTTATTGTAAAAATAGTCCCTTGATTTGTGCTTTTCGGTAGTTTCCATTTCCAGTTGCACTCATTGTGGACAAATAAACCGCTCTATAGCATTTAGCACATCATCTAAAATAGTTGACACTGTACTTCTACCCAAGCATATGCTAGAGTCGTTGCCAACAGCTCTTTGATACGACGACCCTTCTGCTAAAAACGGCAAAGAAGCTTCAAGTGCAGTAAAGGCGGAATCTTAGAACGGGTAAGATGATCTTTAATTGTGTTGAGTACCACACAAAAAGCGTCTTTATTTAACCGGTAACAACCTACAAATCTGCAAAGCAGATTTAAGTATGTTTGTATATAAAGTATAAGAGGACTACTTACGTTGTCTCCGGCAGCGGCCATTTCATTTATTTGCTTATAAGTTTCTTTTATTTCGTCAATTTAATTAATTAAACACTAAATTTTTATATTGATAAAACTACAAGTTTTTAATATTTTTAATAAACACAGTTTGTATTTGACAAAAAAATAAAACTAAAATGTAAACATTTACATAAACATTCAAAACAGCTGATTCGAACATCGGTTTTATTTGCATTCGAAAATAACAAAACCGACTTGGTTTCATGACACCAAATGAAACCAATATTGTTTTGCAAAACCGACAATTAGTAAAACCGACTTGGATTCTATGACACCCCTGATTACGTTTTTTATTTATTATAATTATTTACACGATTTGTAAAAGTATAAAACAAAAAACAACAATAATAAACACTACTCCATTTTTCTGATGTCAAGAGACTCTACACAAAACACATTTTCTTTCTTTTTTGCACTTTACGATCAACTTAAATTAACCGTTATATATCACGTACGTTGTTATATTATTGTAATCTTTGATGTCAGTTGACGATAAAAATTGCTCGTGTCATTTTTTAAATCATTGTGAGTAAATAATGCCAGGCATAAGATTATCGTACGACGTGATTCAACTGATTTACTGCAACCACCAATTGGGTGCAAGTGCTCAGGAACTGTCAGAGAGGTTTTCGGTATCACGAAAGACCATTTACAATGTGCCTAATCGAGCTGAAAACGAGGGTAAATTGCAGTTAAAGTGTGTAGGTGGCCCTAAGCCTAAAATAAATAAACAAGCAGAGTGCCTAATTATTAGAAAACTTGTATAGAACCTTCAAATATCTACAAGAGCACTTGCAAAGGAGTTTGAAGAAGAGTGCGGAATAGTTGTTTATCATGAAACAGTTCGACAGGCTATAATTAAGAACAAATACTCTTCAAGAGTTGCACGTAAAAAACCATTACTCTCTTAAAAAAATATAGAGAAGCGTCTTTTCTTCGCCATTACGAATATCTCGCATCCGGCAGACTATTGGGACGATGTCATATTTTGCGACGAGACAAAAATGATGTATTACAACAATGTACCTAATAGAGTATGGCGAAAGCCCCTAACATCGCTAGAAAACCGCAACATAATTCCTACAGTCAAATTTTTAAAGGAGTGGGTGATTTGGCTTTCATAGAAACAATAATTGAGGCGTGACAATATTTAAGCATTTTGCAGACCCATTTAGGTAATAGTTCTTAGTAATTTGGATTTATAAAAGAGAATAAATCTGTATTTAAATTTTATCAAGATAACGATCCCAAACATAAGTCACATATGGTAAGGATGAGGTTGTTTACAATTGCGGCAAAGTCATTGATACACCTGCTCAAAGTTCGTATTTAAATCTAATCGAAAAATTTCTTATTTTTCTAACTCTGCCAGCTCAAATTTATTTTTTTTTTTGATGGCAGCTGCTTCACTAACCTAGATTTAAATAGATGGTGAAGGGTATGTAATATGCCGTTCACACTTATGTGTTTACAACGTGTTTTAAGCGAGATGTTTAATAAGCTAAACACAAGCGTTCACACTGTAATTATAGTAGGTCTGTTCATTTACTAAAAGTTGTTACGAATTTTTAACAATTGTTACTGGAAAGTGTTCATTAACCCAAAAAATTTGCAACGAGAGAGTGTAAACAGAGAGTAAAAAAATGAGATACAAAAAATATCTTGCAAATTCTTACTACAAATTTTTACATGCAAGAATTAGCCAAACAGCTGTTTCTTACTTTTGTTTCCAAAATAATTTACTTTAAAATTGCCTGATAAAAGAAATTTTTGTAACATTAAAGAAAATGCGAGTACTTGACAATTAAAAGAATATAAAAATAATATTATTTTGTAATTTTTCTTTCATTTAGCTATGGAAGTACAAATTAAAGTAGTGTAAAATAACAGAAATTTAGTTTAGAATCTTCGAGCTTTGCAGGTGTTTGTATTGTTTTTAGAATTAAAAGTAAACAAGCCAGTGATGAAACATTCAATGCAATGTACTTTTTTCGGTACAATTTAAAGAAGAGTTGTACAATTCTTATGTATAATTTAAAATAAGTTATATACATCAGAGATCGGTTTCGGTTGCGTAATTTTCGAGTCTACCTAAACAAGCACTTAGTTTTTTATGAGTCGAATCGTTTTTGTTCAAAAGCAAAAAACACTTGTTGAATAAACCGTTCGTTTAAAACATTCATTTTATGTACTCGCCATTTTGTGCGAACATGAATGTTCTGATAGTGTTGTTTAAGGTTTGAATCTATTTTTGCATCAAAGCCAACTTGTTGTTAGCGAAACAAGTGTTTTATTCAGTTGTAAAATAATTTTCCACTCGATGTTTTCTTCTCTTGTTGTTTTAACGTAAAAGTTAATTTTATCTGCGTAATATAATTAACATTGATTGCTTTAAAGTTTTAAAGTTTTTAATTAATTTTTGTAAATCTTTTTTAATTAAGATTTTGTTATGTCCTTTTTATAGTTTTAAAACTAATTTTTTCATGAAAATGTTACTTTTTTTAGTTAATATATAATTTACATAAATAATTTTTTAGAAAATATAGTCTGAAAATTAAAAAAACAAATTATATACTTTGCATTTCATTATTTATATTTGGAGCAAAAATTATAAAAATATATATTTTTACATTTATATGCATAGTACATGTGTAAATATGATGGTTTTTCTTATTGTTTTTATATTTTTCTGCATAGCGCTTTTTTACTTTCAAGTTGCTCGATTGTTTTGGGTAAAACTCCAATCAGATCATGTACAATAAAGACGTTGTGCAAAAAAATAACTTCTTGTTAACGAGACTTTTTTGTTTCAATACAAATCTGTTCGAGTCTAATGTTGAAAATGATTTACACTTGATGTTGCATTTTGTGTTTGTGTATAAAAAGCAACAAGTATTAAATTGCTGTAATGTAATGACGTGTTGTTCTTAAAATTCAACTACTGTGAATAAGACGGCTGGATCATACAAGTTGCAGGTCTCTGATATACATGTTAAAACTATTTTTATATAAATATTTTTACATCTTAATTACAATAAGAATGTTTATTAAAACTAACTGTAGAAACAAATTCTATACATGATGAGCTTAAACATCATAAACGCGTTTGCAAATTACCAAATATTTAATAGAAATTTTAAAACATTTTACATATTTTTGCTATTTGGTACTTGGAGTATTATTTTAAATTTTTTTCGTGTGGTTACTAGTTTGCTGGCTTTCAGTGGTCTTTGTTTTATACATTTTTGCACTCTAGTACATTTGCTTTAAAAATAGTACTATTTCGTGTGCGTACCGTACAGTTTTTACTTCTTACATATCATTTCCGAAGCCACAACAATTTTCTTTGCTATTTTTTGCTAGTAAAGCGTTCATTTACTTTTTGAGAGCAATTTTGCAAAATTCTTTCTTACTCTCTAGTTGCAAGTTCCTGCTAGTAAAGTAAATGAACAGAACTATAGTTTTAGTTTGACATTTGGTCAGCTGTTTAAACAGATAGTACATATTAAAATAAATCATATAATTTCCAGCAAAGTGATAAAATCCTTAAAATGGATATTATACTTATATACATACATAAATTCAGTGATAAATTTTAAATAAAAAAGATCTATTCTTGTAGGCGTTGTGGCTTAAATAAAACTCTAATGGATTAGAAAATGGGGCAATTGAGATTGGTGATATTTATGATAGTTACTATTATCAGAAAAAATAATCTTGTTATTCTTAGGACCGCACAAACTCATTTTGGGAATTCGATTGCCATATGCTAAGTGAAGGAGGGTTAAAAACTACTTTTGGACAAATTGACATACATTTCACGTAATTTACAACAAATTGGGATGTTAGCAAGAATAACAAATGCAATTTCGGACGACAATATTACTGGAAAAGTAGAGGATCTTAGAGAATACACAGTTTGTGCTCGTTTTCTACAATTTTTTAAAACAGCTTGGGAATTATTAGGCCTACAATATTTAAATAATTTTCTATTAAGCAAAAATAAAATATAATAAATAAATTCATTTTTCTAATTGCAAATTAATGTCTTTAAAATTATGTTTGTATGTATTTACTATGTTTACGCTTTTTGACACTACGCTTCATTTTGAATTGCCGCCATTAAAAATCCTGTTCAGTGAAACACAAAAATTAAAAAAAAAAAAAAAACAACTGAACACACTTTACGAGTACATATGAACCCTGAATTTGAAGTGTTTTGCGGTGAGTTTAAATCAAAAACACGTCAATTTCAAGTGTTTTGCAAAACAAGTAAATGTATAGGAAAACGTCTTAAAAACAACTTGTTTTGCACTAAAACACTAAAAACTTGCTTGAACACATAAGTGTGAACGCCATATAAGATTTGGCATAGCCGCATAAGGCACTCTCACTTGCTGTTTTTTTAGTTGTATTGAGATCTAAAAACTCAAAAAAGCTCTACATTATCAAGGAAACGAAATTAAAAACAAAACTTTATATAATGTTTTTTACTAAAACTTCACTTAAAAATTTAATTTATTTAAAAACCGAAAATGCACGATAAAACTGAAAATTATAAAAAAATAAAAGTTCAATAACAATCGCAAGTTTCGATAAAAATATATTTTCACCTTAAAAATATAGGGGCTCAGGTTCGATCCAAGGCATATTGATATACTAGGTGGTAGCAGTAGACCAGCTGACTCTTTTGTTAACGTTTTTAAATGTTTAAATATATATATATATATATATATATATGATACTAAAACAGCATCTCTAATGTTGTAAGAAAACAAGTATGAATGTGTTGACTTCTTCTAAACAAATTAATACTGATTAGTTGGTTAAATATGTAGATGATGTTTACAATATACACAACCTAGGTAGAAAGATGCGAACAATGCTGATGAAGGATGTAGCGATCCAGAAAAAGTTGCATTTCATTCTGCTACTGTCTAATATTTCTTGTTTTCTTTGCAAAACGTACGCATACATTTGTAAATAATTTTTCTTTCTAAAAATTTTTGGAAATTAATATTAATTTACCTAAGCCGAAAAAAGTAAAATTTTTAATTCATTTATAATATCCACGGCTCAAATCCTGATTAAAAAAATTAAAAAATAAAAATATATATTTACCAGAACAAAAGGTTATGACTTATTTTAATCCCAAACATTTTAGGATAAGAAATATTTGTTTTGTCCTTATGATTAATATTTTAAGATAAGAAATAAGAAAATTCCAATTTTTACTAATAAACATAAACAGTTTTGGGATAAAATTTTTGGAAGAAAATTACTTATGAGGATGTACCCTTAAAATAACGACAGTCATTAAGAGAATGCCCATGTAAAAACATACATATATAATGTTAAGTGTACTAATAATACTCAAGAAACAAGAATACTAAAGTAATGCGTAAAGCGTTAAGCCGTGTGTCCACTAGCAAGTTACTTGCGGAAGAACTTCTGCAAGTTCTTCCCGGAGTGTTTTCACTTAAAGCAAAACTTGCGGAAGTTTACTTCCAGAAGTAGTTTTTAGAAGTTTTTACGACGAACTTGCGCAAGAAATTGCAGGAGTGTTTACACATAATAATGTGAAAACAACTTCCAGTAGTTTGTTTTTTTAATATGACAGTGTGAAAATGTCTTGTGACCAAATAAGATAGGCAGCTGCAGCTGCAGCATATTTAATTAAAAAGAAAAAGCTAATTAAAAAAAAAGAAACAAAAAGAAGTGTTTGGGTGAGAAATTGGGTGCTCCGGCGAGTAGATTTGAGTTTCCAATATACATTTACGGGCCGAAGATTCCATGCAGTTGAAAAATTTCATGAGAATTTCCAATGATGACTTTGAATACATTTTGTCTTTAATTAAAACAAGTATTCAAAAGCAGAATACTAAAATGAGATTGGCTATACCTCCCAGAGACCGGCTTTTAGTAACTCTACGATTTTTGGCAACAGGTAAAAAACAAGAAAATATTTTGTAATTTTTTTATTCGTAAAATAACAAAAGCAATATATTTAATTCATTTTTTTTTACATAAGTAGTTAAAATTTAAATTATGAGTTTGTTTATTTTGTAGGCGATTCCTTTCATTCGCTTATGTGTCTGTTCCGAAACCCCGTATGTACGATTGCAAGGATTGTGTTGGAATGTTGTGAGGCTCTGTATCAGTGTCTAAAATCAAAATATTTAAAGGTAATTATTAATTAATTTATATAAAAAAAATTTTCCAAAAATATTTGCCTTTTGTGTTGTCCGAACATATAAACAATTGGGTAGATGAATCTGAACTAAGTAGTATCATGTCCGAGTTTTCTTCATCGTCTTCGTCTGTCACCCTTAAAATTGCCTGCTGAATTAACTTTTTAAGTTTACGCTTGCTCTCAGGTTTTTTCAAACCTCGAAGTTCAGAAGCTACAAAGTCACCAAATATTTGGCATTCATCGCACGGTTTTTGCATTATCTTAAGAGCATTTTCCAGTACATCATCATGTTCGGCTTTTTCTAAATTGGTTTTTTTTTTGTTGTTTCGGTGGTACTGATTTCACTTTTTGGGATTGATTCGAGGTACCTGCATCAGTATTCAATATAATTAAGAGCTCCTAAAAAGAAATAAGGAACACAAAAGCTGTAGCACTCTACAAATTCATATAGTTATATCTACATTCCAAATTTCATTAAAATCGGTTTAGTTTTCTTCATAAACCCATTCTTTTAAGTCCAGAAAAAACAAGAAAAATTGTTAAGGCCATTTGCGCTCTGCATAACTGTTTATTAAGTCGTAATCCTCAATATACGTTGTCTATGACATTAGATTCTCCTGTCTGCAATGATCAAGGAGAGCGCTGTACAGAAGGGATACCAGAACCGAACATGTTACCACTGGAACCACATACTCCACGCAGTCAAGCACAAGAACCGAAAAGTGTTCGTGAAGAATTTGCTGAATATTTTATTTCACCAGAAGGAGAAGTCGATTGTCAATATAGGCATATATAATAAGTACATACTAATAAAATGTAATAAAATATACATAGGAATATATTATTTAGTATTTAGTATATAAAAATAAAAACAAACAAAAAATTTGTTTATCGATTATTTTGGTTGAACAATCGATTTTTTCCAAAAGTTTTGACAATGTTTTCAAGAGGTTTTGACAACAAACAAAATATATACATCTGGAATAGACTGTTTACGGGCAAAACTGCGTTAAACTACAATCTACAACACTACGATATCCTATGAATTGGGAAAATGTGTATTTTGCTGTACTTACCAAATTATCCTCAGTTTCTTTGGGTACATAAGTTGACATCATATATTTCAAGGCATTATAAAAGTCCCATTTGCTTTCATATACATCTTCAGTGCCTTGGCCACTTTTTTTGTCCTTTCCTTTCTTATTTCTTGACCAAACTGCGTTCGGAGGTTGTGCAATTTCCTTTTAACCTCTTCTTCAGGCACGTCTATAGCGTTGGATATTTCCTTTAAAGCAGTTTGTTTTTTAATTTTGTTTTTATAATCTTTTGATGATGTGTCTCACAACGCAGGGTAGTTTTCTTGTTTTTCAATTAAAACAAGTATTTTTTCATTACTCTAAACAAATTTACTCCCATCCATTTTCATAAACTTCTGCAATTTTTCAAAACACTTGCCGTAGCGGGAAGTCGTGCAAGTTACTTCCAGCAAATAACAGACAGGTGTTTACACATAACTTCTGCAAGTTATTTTTGAAAGTTTGCAACTTCTGGAAGTCGACTTCTACTACGTGTTTACACGACAAATACTTCTGGAAGTTATTTGTGCAAGTAACTTCCGGAAGAAAACTTGCTAGTGGACACACGGCTTTATAAAGAAACATTGTATTTATATTGCAAAAAATAAGTCTTAATTCGCTTATATCTCAGCAGCACTATAATTTGCACGTACAGACTAATATAAGTTCACTGTTTACAAGCATATAGACCATATTAAGTGTAGCAGTGGTTAAATTGAACAAAGTACAATTTTCCATTTTTGTCGTCGTAATTCGGTAATTAGTTCCTATGTGCAGCATTAGTTGATTTTGACATCTGAAAACATATTTTATTATTATTGTTGTAGTTGTTTTAGAACTCCTATTACCTGTTAAATTAATATGCCTTGGGTTTGATCCTGGCTACAGTAAAATGGGTTTCAAATTATTTTTGTAATTGAAGTTTTATTTCATTCTTAGTCTTCTTTTACTATGTAAAAATTTATGGGCAGAAATCATACTGAAGTCATATTATATGAAGCAACAACATGAATGTTATAAAGTGTGGAAAAGAGAATCAATAAACGTTTTGTACAGATAGTCATGTACTACACACTCTACCACTTCAACCCCTCGTCAATAAACTTCAATTTCTTCATTGTAAAAGGGGACTTTGTTTTTGATTTTTGGTGCAAAAATTTTTAAATTACTAAAAAATCGGCTATTGATGCATTTTTCCACCACTCGATAACTGTGCAAGCGAAGCTAAACTAATTGTTTGGTTTTCTTTTATTATAATTTTGCATATGAAGTTAAAAACCCATAACAGTAGAAACGGTTGTTTAAAAGTGTAAGGCAACATCGGCACAGCCGAATATAGCCATCAAAAAACATAGATTATAAATATAATTTTTTCCGTTCGAAACTTTTACAATATCAGTTCCAAACCCCAATAATTATTTATAATATTGATCCGCATTTACAGTGAAGATGATCTAGTGCTGTCCGTCATCTGTAATCGGGTTGAAATTGGTTACTAGGGACCCCTAAAAAAGCTACAATAACTAAAAGCACACTCCTTCTAGCAGGGGTTCCAATTAGTCGCAGCGTTAAAATTCATACAATTAAACTTGGTTATTCCCATTTTTATACAAAAGGATTGTAGAGGATATAATCACCCTTATTCTGTTTGGCGTCGTCAACATCGTCGTCAATTTTAAGACAACATCAATTAAATACAACATTAATACTAATTTGGTATTCCCTAACAGCTTAATGACGACGTTGACTGTTTATCGATAATATAAATAAGTAAAAAACACTGTATCTAATATTTGTGACAGATGATTCAATTTGTTTTCTATTATGTTAAGAAAGTGTTGTGGAAAGTTTAAGTTTTCTAAGAAAAATTAATACAAATTTAAAAAAACAATTAAATTAAATAGTTAATAGGGCCATTATTACAACTTGCCGTTAGTTAAAGGTATGATTTTAGCTGCTTGATAAAGAGCTTTGCATTAATAAAACTTTAAATTTTTAATGTTATTATTTAATGGATAAAAAAATAAGTGAAGTTTTTAATATGCAAATCCATTTATCAGTCCGACACGTTTTAATAATGCCCCTGTGAAATTCTCTAGCAAAGAATATACTTTTTCTAACTCTTCCATTAATTTTTCAAATTGACAGGGGTTAATAATGTTAGTGCTTCACATTTCCTTTATGTTATTTTATGTTTCTTACTTTGCTTTTTTCAATATCGTCGTACGCTTTCTATTTTTTTTTTAAGTTTTCTTTAGCACACGACACAAAACAACACCAAAAATGGCGACGACAAACTAAACGGCAACATCAACATCAATTGTTCTTAGGGAATACCAAACATATGTCGACAGTCATCGATTTATGACAATATTGACAACCGGAATACCGATTTACATAAATCGAAGAAAAACGGCGTCGTCTCGTGTTGACGACGCTAAACAGAATAAGGGTGAATGAATCCCGACGAGCGTTTAGGAGGACATGGTGGTACTGGATCTAAAAGTGGGGGTGAATGGAATAAAAGAGAATGGCAAAGTAGACCTTGGGTAGCAACCGTTGCGTCCGTTTTGTTCAGTTTGTTTTATGTTTTGTGCTTTTATATGTGTAAAGATCCACTATCCTTCCTTTGGTTAAAAGTACATAAGATGCAGTGCAGCATGAAAATATTTTAACCTTTTTCCAAATTCCGGGCTTATCTATCAAATTCGATTACCGCAACAAAACATATCGATCTCGGAGGAATAAAACCTATTAGAAAAATAACAGGGTAACATATAGTGCCATTAAACTACGAACTCAGTTTCTTCAAACTGAACTTTAACATTTTTTATGGGACGCTGAAAAATGCAATTATCTCATACGATGAGTTCCGTGATGGATTCTGTTATATTGACCAAACCTCTCTCGGAGATTCAAACCTATTTGGAAATCAAAGTTATATACCACAGTTTAACCACATAAAATTTAAGATAAGAGGGATTTTGTTATTTTGACGAAAACCCTTGTATGTATGTATGCACATATTTTTGCTATTTGATTACTAATAGGGATTAACCTGTAGTGATGCTTTTAATTTTCATATATCACAGTCATAATGCCACTTAACTCTAATTTCGAGCTACTCTTACAACAAATGACTTTTCATACATAAGATATAACATATATCAAAATTTGAGAGCTTTTTGTAGAACACGTAAAGGGAAACTTCGAGCAAAGCACTGAAGGCAATCAATCCACTTTTAACAATTTCTTAAAAAAATTACCAAGACGCAAGAAATCATTAAACAGCCAAGAAATTTATTTACATAAACGAAAATTGTAAATGTAATTAACAATCATATTAAGAATTTTGCTAAGTTTAGAAGTAATATAAAAAAACATCTTGGAAATCACTTTAAGACCATAAAGCATATTTATCATCAAAAGAGAATAGGCAAGATGGTATCTAATACGAAAAAGCAAGTAAATGTTTATTAAGTAAAGTTTACATTGCAAATTATAAATGTGGATATCGAAAGTCAAATGCTTATCAATAAAGATTCCTAAACATTTTATCTGGTCAACAAGTTCGACATCATTTGCACCAACTAAGTCTATTCTACAACGATCAGTAAACCCAAAACTTAGTGCTTTTGAGCTTGCAGAATTTAAGTCAATGAATTCGTTGATGTCCAAAATAAACATCTTTCAAGAGTGCAGTTGTTTCATTATTTAAAGCTTTTATATTAGCACGAGTGCCACTGAACAAAAGCATAGTATATTCCGCAAACAAAAAGGTTCTACAACTAGCAGAATCAATGTGAACAGATAAATCATTTATGTATAGAGTAGTGGTCCCGAAGCTGAGCCTTGCGGAACTCCAGAATTAAGGGGAGCAAGTTGGAGCACTGACCCTTTAGATGAAAAAATTGAAATCGACCAGAAAGATAAGAGTAAATCAACTTGCAAGCGTTATTTGAAAAGTTAAATAACCCCTTTAGCTTGACCATCATAGTATATATCTGTGTCCACAAGCAGCTAAAGTCGAGTTAGTAACAAACACTGATCTGTAATGCAAGTCTAATTTAATATTTGTAGCTTAAGAACTGAGTATTTTTACCTTAAGATCTATATATATTCCCTGATAAATCCAATAAAATTTTACTTTTTCGGCTTTGGTTCATTTTTTTATTTAATTTTTACAAAGAAAAATTATTTTTCTAATGTATGCGGACGTTTTCCAAAGAAAACAAGAAAAATTAGACGCTGGCAGAATGTAATACTGCATTTTCAGGACCGCCAAATCCCTCATCAGCATTTTTCGCATCTATCTACCTTAAGTTGTGTATATTGTAAACATCATCTATTTAACCAACTAATCAATATTAATTTGGTTGGACGAAATTCACACACGACTTAAAGCATATTTTGTTGTTGTTTTCGTGACTATGCCGAAGGCGTAGTATAAAAGCAACAAATGTACAGACGTGTTGTAGAGAAAACAACAAAAAATGCTTTGAGTTGTGTGTGAATTTCGAGTTAAGCTGTTACTGCTTGGCACCACAGATATAACGGCTAATGGAAAAAAAGCCTTTGCCGGATCAAGTGATACAAGAACAGCTACTTCCCTACAAGAACATTAAGTAGATAATTGTGTATGTATAAGTTTTCCTCACACATTTCTTGCTGGGTTTTCTTTACATTTTAATCGATTTCAAAGAATAAATAATTGATTTTAGTATAAGATATATTGAAAAAATTATTATCGGGAAAATATGCTTTTAAAGGAACTTTGCAATGGCCGCTGAACATTTCTGAAAGGTAACTTCGTCACACAAATTGAAAATATACTTCATGGTTGCCTTATCATTAGAATTCAGGAACTAATTCTTTGAATATTATACGAATAGGTATGTACATATATGAAATACAAACAAGAAAATGTAGAATTTTTAAACTTATTTAAAATGCGCTTAATCAATACTAAAATCGTTTGTACAGCAACTATGGGCAGCATTTAGGCTTTCTGTTATTTAAGAAATTACTTTAAGCAGCACTAACGGGAACTTCAGAATTTAACCACTCTCTTGGATTCTTCAAAACTTCCATTAATTTACTTTCTTTGGAACCAGCAGGAGGTGTATGCATATATTCCCATCGAGCAGTTAAAGGCAAAGACATTAGTATACTTTCATATCGTGCTCCAGGAGTGTATAGACCGAATTTTGTACCACGATCATAGATCAAGTTAAATTCTACGTAACGACCACGACGTATCAATTGCCATTGACGTTCTCTGTCACTGTAATTGTCATTTTTATGCCGGCGAACAATGGGTAAATAAGATGGTATAACGGCATTGGCACAATCTGAAACAAACTTGAAAGCATCCACCTGACTAGGTGTATCAATATCATCAAAAAAAATGCCACCGACACCTCGACTTTCTTCGCGGTGGTGAATACGAAAGTAGTCATCACACCATTTTTTGAATTTCGGATAATATTCTGCGTTATTACGATCACAGGCATCTTTTAACGTCTTGTGAAAGTGCACAACATCTTTCTCGTCTAAATAGTAAGGAGTTAAATCAGTACCGCCACCGAACCACCATTGCTTTGAACCATCATTATTAATTACTTCAAAGTAACGATAATTAAAATGTATTGTAGGTACCATTGGATTGCGCGGGTGTATGACAGCACTCACACCTGCTGCGAAAAATGGCAGAGATCCTTCGCTTAGATTTTTACCACGACTGCGCATTTGTTGTACCGCTTGTGGAGGTAAGCTACCCCTTACCACAGATATGTTAACACCGGCCTTTTCAAAAACTTCTCCATCCTGAAGAACACAAGTGATGCCACCGCCTCCCTCCTTACGCAACCATCTGTCTACTTTAAACCTTTGACCTGCATATTCTTCTGCTTCCAAAGCTTTGCAAAAATCAGCCTGTATCTTCATTATTAACAGTTCCATTTTTGATTTCATATCGCCTTCATTATTTAACAACTCCTTCGCGTCAGTAATTGGTTCAGCCATATATATGGATGTATTTAGTTTACGGCGACTTGATTCCATTTTTACCATTGACACAGTAAAAAAGGTAGTACATCCAGCACCCAGTAGAAAACCTTGTACATGGTGTTTACTTAATCTACGTGATAATTGGTACGTGCTCAATGAGACTAAATTTTGCAAAACATGACGTACAGTATTTGTAAATGACATCATTGTAACATTGATCTTATTCTTATCTAAATTATTAATGCACAATGATAATGTCCCAAATTACTTTTCTTTCAATAATTACTTGGGTGGTTCACAAACGAACTAGTTAAATTCATCGTTTTGAACTAATTCAAAATATATAAAGGTTCCATAGTTCAGATATGAACTATTTGACAATAATTGAAATGCATCTATATGTCAATGCATATTTAACCATGTTTGAGGCAAAATCTGCTATAATATTTAACACACTGCATTCACAGACGAATATTTGTACAGTTGGGAAGTATAATGGCTTTTCAGGTCGCAGCGCTGCGGCAAATGATAATGTTTTACTTAAATTGGTTTTTTCCTTGCTTGCAATTTATTAATGTCAAAATAATTCGTTTTGTTTACAAATAAGAAAAAGTTTATCTAACAGGCATGTTCTGACAATCGCAAATCGCCTAAAACTTGCGATGTGAGTTGAAATCGCATGAAAGGTGTTCTGTAGTTCACAATCGCAAGAAATTTGGCGACTTGAAATCGCAAGCACAGACTGAAGTGAAGTTATAAATTTCACTTAAAATAAGCTTTCAAACAACAATAAAATTATACACAAATAAAAACTAATATGTTTTCTTTTATTTTTACACAATTAAAGTGTTAAACAAATATTCGGTGATTATTAAATGCGCGATTTAAGTGTTAATGTACGTTAATAAATATATCTCAATTATTTTTAGGACGATCTGCGTTTTGAACTAGAGCTGCAAAACTATCGATGGCACTATCGATAGTATCGATAATTTTACTTTAAGCGGACTATCGATAATTTTTTTCCGATAGTGATACTATCGACAAAAAAGGATACTTAAAACAAAGTCAATAAAAACGGTATGACGGCGACTATGAAATACAAAATGCACCATCCAAATTTCGCCGCCTGTAAACCTTTTATAATAATGGCTATCATAACATATGTACTTATGTATATAAATGTGAAAATATATTAATTAGTTTTAAATTGTTTCAATATAAGATGTCAGTAGTTAACTGCTAAAAGCAAATTGTATAAAATATACAATTATTATGTACCAATGGCTTTTACACATAAATTAATTTGACGACTACTCGACTGACGTAGTTTTTTAACTTTTTTTATTAAGACGCTTTTCCAGCAATATAGCTATTCGGGTTTATAGTGGAACACAGAGAAAAAATTAGTTTATTTTTGAGAGCCAAGGTTTAACATAGGTACTATTACTACTATACTACTAATAACAAAAACAAAAACCAATGCAGTCATTACTATAAACCATTGCAATATTTACGACTTTGTATTGCAAGTCCTTAAATCGATGCTCACACTCAAAGTGGGACATTGCAGTTTTCGTATTTTTATTTCTTGTTAAATAAATTTTCGATACTTGATTAACTTTCCTTTTCTGACAATTACAGCTACGATGTCGCTGTATACTTTCCACCAAATGTTTACTAAAATCGGCTTCAATATTGTACCACTCTTCTGTTACTGCTTTCTTCAATGCGGCAATACATTTTGGCATTTGCATAGATACTCTTTTGTATAAATTTGTAGGCATATGTTCTATAACATTCAAGTATGATGATTGCGGAGGACTCTCAATCCCTATTGGGTAATTATATAAAAGCCAATGTCATGCATTCCAAGATTTATGTTGGGGATCACTGTCTTGGTAGAACACGTAGTTATCGTTTATGCCTAGGCATTCGGCACTTTCCACAACGTTGTTTTTATAAATATTTATATAATATTTTGAGTCCATAGTTCCATTTATAAAATGTATTTTCCCAACTCCAGCTGTTAATATAGAACCCCATATCATAAAAGGACCACCACCATACTTGACTATTTTATTAATGTTCTTGTCCAGAAATTGAAAAGGAGGTTTTCTCCAAGGGAATCTTTTTCAGAGGTTTATTTTTGTTTCGTCTGTAAAAATAATCTAAGAAGATAATAATTAAAGTATCGAAAAAATCGGAAAAACTTACAACAATAGCACCTTTCACCAGAAATGACGCAGCTTTATTTGCATGTTCTTGAGCAAAAGCGTATTTCAGTTTTTTGAATTTTCTCTGATATTAATGGGTTTTGAAGGCAAGACCTTCATTGTAAATTATTTCTTCTATAGATTCGACGGACTGTTTCAGCAATAACATTAACATTTTTTATTCTATAAAATTTGTTTTTTTTTGTGTCAATTGCTGGCAAAAGTGGATCGTTCCTAATTAGCTTCAAACAATACCGCTTATCACGGTCGGACAATTTGCACCTGTTTGCGTAATTTCGTTTTATTTTGGACACCATTAGTAGCTTTATGTCTTTTTATAATATCAAACACTGTATTTTTGTTTCTGTTTACTTTTTGTGCAATTTCTCTAATAGTTTTGTGGGTTTTATAATTATTAATGACAAATGCCTTTCTTTAATTGTAGTTTAATCCTTTTGTACCATTTTTAAGAAAATAAATTTTTAAACAATATAAATTTTATAAAACACTGATTTAAGGCCGAAAAAAGTGATTGTATGTGCCAAAGCGTTAACTAAAAAAAATTTAACTGTCCCACTTTGAATGTGAGCATTGTGTTGCAATATAAATTAACAAAAATGCAAATATTTTCATATTCGCGCTATAAAAAAACTAGTGCTTTCGATCTTAGAACCGCTTAGTTATAATTTATAAAGTAAAAGAAAATTGAATGGTGTTTTTTGTATATATTAAAAATATTATTTGTAAAAGATTTAAATCAATTCTTTTTAGGTAACTACAATAGTTGAAAGACTCTTTATACTTTTAATTCCTTTTTAATTTATTTTGCATTAATCTGTATGTTTTTTTCGCTCTTCTGTTTATTTACTATGTTATTTTCTATACAACTATATTTGGTTTCTTTGTTTTTTCCATTAAATTATAAATAATGTATATACATGTATGTAAATTAAAAACATTGATATACATAAAAGTTAAGTTTAAAAGAAATCAGCTTTATTTTTATTTTAAGAAATGATTTAAGATTTATATTCGAAAAATACACAATTGATATTTTTCCAAGAATCAAAAACTATCGATAGTATCGATGACATCAAAAAATACTATCGAAACTATCGAATGGCGCCACTATCGATAGTTTTGCAGCTCTATTTTGAACGTGTATGTTATAACTAACAAAATAAGCAAAAATAATTTTTAAGTACTGATTACTCACGACCTGAGTAATCTTTTTCTTTAAAGTTGCTAAATGCAACATCACTAATAGAAATTTTAATTGTGGCCAAATTATTTCTTGCTTTGTATAAAATTTTTAAATTAATAAATAATTATTGGATTGGAATATCCAATAGATTTAAATTATCACTAAGCATTCGTTTTTTAATTTCTTCCTTTTTTAATTTAATGTTTATTTGAAGAAATTAAACTAAGCAAGAAGGCTGCTGCCATTTTTTTTTAATTTCCTTTTGATTTTTATGTTTTGCACCGCCAAATCATATGTTTTTGTTTTTCGAACATAAGTTTGAAAAAAAGCAAATCGCAAGCAAAACGCGTGAGTTTCAGAACATGTAAAACAAAAGTTGGAGTTTTTGAAATCACATGCGATTTCAAAAACGTGCGAGTGTCAGAACATGCCTGTAAATTACATATTCAAGTGCTGTGCACAGTGTATTTTAATTGTTTAAATATTAAATAAGTGATATGTATAAAAAAACTAAAAAATTTTGCGTTGAAATCTATAAATAAAATGTACACAATAAAATACTGATGATCTGCTTCAACATGTTCTCTTTAAAATTTCTTTCTGGTTTTAAAAGTTTTTGATAGTAATAATTGATTTTACACAAACAAAACTGCATGTCAGTAGCTTGCAGACAACTGCATTACCTTACGCGCTGTCAAAATTGGATTTTAATTAAGGGATGGCAGTAAGACGCGACTTAAAATAACGTATGGCTTTTACGCTGATATGACATACCTAAATAAAAGCGCAACATTTTGTTGTGAACAGTAATGTTAACCTATCACTTTTAATGAAATGCAAAACAGTGATAAAAAGGCTAGATAAACCCGAAAAAAAGCAAAAATGTCATTACTGTTCTGTAACGTTCTCTATATACTACAAAAAATATGTAGACAACAACAGCTTACAGGCAACTGCATTACCTTATGCGCTGTCAAAATTGGACTTGCCTCATACATTTTGTATGTACATGAGAAATTTTGACAGATATCTTGCGGTTTACCCGCTAATTTAGTGATGGCAATTATAGTTGATATGCCTTGATATGTGTCATGCATTTGCTATGATTTCTGACCCTACGTCTCCACTAGCCGGCTAATGTAGACATCAAATGTTCATGTTTCGTTCATGTGCAACCATCGTTGGCCGAACCTTGGCCTGAGCAATGGTGTTCGTCGAATAGACTTTTAGTATAATTTCCCTATTTCGAATTAACACCACCCATTGAATAACAATTCGAAAGACTTTTTATTAAAAACATTGAAACAACCCTGACGACAAACAGAAAATTATGCTCAAACAGAACATGAACATTGTTGCGGGCTACATCAAACTTGTAGCCAAGTAAAAAGGCAAGAGATGGAGTTGGCGGCGAATTTATTTTTGCCTTTGTCTCCTTGTTATCATTGCTAAACAAAAAAAAAAAAAACAAAAGAAAGTAATGAATTCAACACCAGTATTTATATTTAGAAAATAATTGTTTTATTTCATATTTTGTTGCATGTTGATACTTATGTTGTGTTCTTGCCGTAAAATGCTCAGGGCGAATTTCTTTATTGTTGTATGTAGATGTTTGTCTTGCCACCACCTCACATCATATGCAATACAATGTTGTAAAACGTCTGTTTGCCTCTTCAATAGTTTTTTTATGTTTTTTGCTTATTTTGTTTGTTTTATGTTGAATTTAATTTGTTTTATTATTATTGTCTTGTTTTCTGTTGGTTTTATTTTATTAAGTGCTTATGCGTCTATGCTTAAAGTGTGATGTCGCGAGTGAATATATATTCTACTAGTTAGTTTAAGAATGGAATGCAAGGCGCATCAAACAGGTGATTGCATCGGATCTTGTGTTCATCATATGTTTTAGCTAATGCGTGTATTTTGTTTTTGTAAGAACTAATTCGAGCTGTCAAAAACGTCTAGTAATGTGTGTATGTATTTGTGAAAAATAAGAAAGCCACTAAAAATATATTGGAATACATACACACATATTGCCAGACGTGTTTGACAGCTCGAATTAGATTTTACAAAAACAAAATACACGTTAAAAGTAATGCATTTATCTGGTATTATTGTGCCATGAATGGAATGGAACATCAAGAGTTGTAGAGTTGCCATTGCTAAAGCAGGGGTGTTAACTTTTTTGTGCAGACAAGACCGGACATTGACATGGACAAAATTAAAGCAAGATAGATGATAATTTTGGCTAGGTTACTCGACATTAGGATTAAGAGAGCTAAGTCATGCTTTAATTAAAGGGAATTAGTTAAAAGATGGTGGTTGTCTGGATAAAAAGTTTAATTTGAACTTGAAGTATAGAGAAGATAAATGGATCATTCGGTATAAGTACTTTGCTAAGACAAGTAGTGTATACGTAAAGAATAAATTATTAAATTCAATTTTAAGAAAAATCTGCTATTTTGAAAGTAAAAATAAAAAGTATAGCAGTGTTTAAATTTGTTAATAATTTTATTAATAAATAACTTAAAGGGGTGCTGATAAAATAATATCAATAAAATAAATTTTTACAAGTGAGTATCGTAAAATATATTTAGGAGTTGCCGTACCAGATAATAAGTTAGGTTCAAATAAAACTATCGCAGGATTTTGTTGAGGAAAGCTACGAAAAATCTCCATTGAAGTTTCCTTAAAGCCGGGTAAGCTGGAAGAAGGAAGTGAAGTTGATTAAATAAAAGAAGAAATAATATCACAGGTAACTTCATTTTTTTTGTACAATTAAGTGTGGCTATAACAAAACTTACCCATAGGAGGTTATAAAGGCAACCATTTTAACAAAGCGCCAATTTAGGCTTTGGCTTAAGCCGCTTTCAGTGGTCAGCCATTTTTTTTATTTAAAATTTTTGGATGAAGCCTGAAAAGGAAAAGAATTAGTATTAAAAAAAAGACAGGAAAAATTCATTAGTATAAGGAACAATTTTTATTAATTTAAATTATTTTAACTGTAGCTATATAATAAAACTTAATCTTAAGCTTTAATTCTTTTCATGTTTTTTTTAGTGTTAGTATTGTTTGTTTGAAAGTTTAATAAAGAATGAATAATTTTATTTTTTCAGTAATAACATAAAATACAAATTATATAAAACAATATATACAAAGTATATAATAATGGTGTTCACTCTTATTCTTCAACACCCCCACTAGATTGAGCACCTATAGACATAAGACCGCAACAATGGGAATGTTTAAAATTTGTTAGTGACTTTGTAAAGATATCAGCAACCATCTCTTCAGTATTAATATATTCAACTACAATTTTCTTTTCTTCAATAAGTTCTCTTATAAAATGGTGACGAATGTCAATATGTTTTGTTCTGGAGTGATATGTACTATTTTGAGTTAAATTAATGGCACTTTTATTGTCACATTTAATTTTTACTGCTGATGTCTTCGTAAGTTCAGAGAATAATGATCTCAACCATAATCCTTCTTGACCTGCAGCTGACAACGCCATATACTCTGCTTCTGTTGTAGAAAGTGCAGTTGTTTGTTGCTTTTTGCTATTCCAAGAAATACAACCATCTTGAAACTTAAAAACGTAACCTGATGTTGACTTTCTATCATCACTGTCTCCCGCCCAATCAGCATCTGAGTAACCTTCAATATATTCTTTGGAATTTTTTTCAAACTGCAGCTTGTAATGTGCTGTACCTCTAAGATATCTTATAACACGTTTTACTGATTGCCAATGTGCTCTACCAGGGTTGTTACTGTATCTTGCTAGGACACCTACAGCATACGAAATGTCTGGACGACTAACTTGTGCAGCATACATTAAACTTCCAACTGCCTCTTGGTATGGTATTAACTTCATCTCTTTGCGTTCATCTTCAGTTTTAGGACACATATCTTTAGAAATTTTTTGATTAACATCTAATGGTGTTGCAACAGGTTTGGAATCAAGCATGTTAAATTTCTTTAATACATTGTGTATGTAAAGTTCTTGATCCAACCATAATTTACCATTTTCACGATCTCGTGTAATTTTCATACCTAGAATAAAGTTTGCCTCCCCTATATCCTTTATCTTAAAGTTTTGAAATAAACTATTTTTTATGAAAAGTTTCGTTTCGGGGTTATTTGTAAAAATTAAAATGTCATCAACATATATTGCAACGTATGTCTTTTCCTCATCTTTTATCTTGAAGTAAATGCAAGGTTCTGTTTTTGATTGGATTAGACCCATCTGCTTTAAAGTACTGTCTAATTTCTTATTCCAAACTCTACTCGCTTGCTTTAGACCATAAAGGGACTTTTTAAGTTTGCACACCTTCTTGTTATCTGCATTTAAACCTTCAGGAATATTCATGTATATTTCCTCATCAAGCTCACTTTGTAGAAACGCAGTGACGACATCCATTTGATCTATATCTAAGTTATATTGCACTGCTAGACTTAGCAATAAACGTATTGATGAGTATCTTACAACTGGAGAAAATGTTTCCTCATAATCTATTCCATAACGTTGCGAGTAACCTTTTATTACTAATCTTGCTTTGTATCTTTCAATATTACCACTTGAATCTCTTTTAATTTTAAAGCACCATTTACTTTCTATAGCTTTCTTTCCTTTAGGAAGACTTACAATATCCCAAGTGTTGTTTTCAACCAAAGCTCTAAGTTCTTCATTCATGGCTCTTATCCAATTATCTTTTTGTTCACTCTGAAGTGCTTGTCTAACGGTGACAGGTTCTTGTTCTGTATATACAATATTACACTCAAAACCATATCTTTGCACTGGCTTTCGAGTCCTTGATGATCTTCTTAAGGGTTGTGGTAATGTGCTTTCAGTTTCAAATCCTTCAAAAGGTGTACCACTAGTAGCATCTGAAAAATGTTCTTCTGATGTTTCATCTATGAGAGGGCTTTCAGTACTTCCTAATCGATTTACAATATTTCTATTTTCAACAACTGGATTTAAATCAAGAACTTCTTCTTGTTGTATATTATTATCATCTTGCTTTTCCCCCACTAAATCACATTCCGCGTACATATAAAAATCCGCTTTATCATCATGTAACTTATGGTCGAAGAACTCATTTTCCAAAAATCTTGCATCTCTACTTAAAAACACTTCATTACGAGCAGGATCATAGAAACGATAATTTTTCATGTGAGCACTATATCCAACAAAAATTGCTTCTTTTGCCTTACAGTCAAGCTTCCTTCTCTTCTCTTTAGGTATGTGAGTTAAAGCTTTACATCCAAAAACTTTTAAATATTTTAAACAAGGTTTTTTACCTGACCAAACTTCTTCGGGTGTAATATAATTAAGTGTTTTGCATGGAGTACGATTTATTAAATACACGGCTGTATTGGCTGCTTCTGCCCAAAACTTTTTTTGTAAGCCTGAATGAATCAAAAGGCATCTTGTTTTCTCAATAATTGTTCTATTCATACGCTCAGACATACCATTTTGTTGTGGGCTGTATGGAATCGTTGTTTGATGTTCGATTCCACTTCCAATCATTATCTTCTTCATTCTGTTGTTGCAATACTCTGTGCCATTATCACTTCTTAAAGTTTTAATAGTTTTAACTGTTTGGTTTTCAACAAAGTTCTTGAATTCTAAGAATTTATCAGCTACTTCAGATTTTGTTTTAATAAAAAATGGAAAAACTTTTCGGCTAAAATCATCAATAAAGATAAGAATATATCTCGAACCATTGATTGATTTTACTTCCATTGGACCGCAAAGATCAGTATGTATCAGGCCTAGTACTTCTGTGGATCTACTTCCAAGGTCTTTAAATGGCAATCTGGATAATTTTCCTTTCAGACATGTCGTACAGTTTTCTTTACTGATATCACATTTTACTCCTGTAACGGATCCAGAATTCATATTTCTTAAAACTTCATTGTTAGCATGGCCAATACGTTTATGCCATAACTCAGACTCTTTAATTTTTATTTCGGATAGATACGCACTATCATTTCCTATGTTCATTCTAAACATGCCATTCACAAGATCGCCTGTCACAATAATTTGACCAACAGCATTCAAGACTTTGCAACCTTTTTTATTGAATTCTACTTTGTAACCATTCTCAACAATTTTAGAAACTGAGAGTAAATTAATGTATAAATCAGGAATATGCAAAACATCACGAAACTTAACCTTTTCTTTCAAATTTTTGTCCGATTGTACAATTACATCGACATCACCAACACCTTCAACGTTCATAACAGAGTTATTGGCAATTGTTACCTCAGTATTTTGTTCTTCGTAATTGCTTTTGAAAAATGAAGCATTTGAACACATATGAGCTGTTGCACCAGAGTCAAAAAACCAATCATTTTTGTTTAATTCACGAACTGTAAAAACTCCCATCATAGCATTTGCATTTTTCTTGATATTTGTTTTTTCATATTTACTTGGGCATTTAGTAGCAATATGTCCATACTTATTACAATTAAAACACTTTGGTACTCTTTTCTTGAATCCTTTTTTGTTAGTAGCCAAAGCTAAATCTTGTGAATCAGCCTTTACATCTTGAAGTAATTTTAACTTAACAGCATCACCAGTTATTTTAATACCTGAACTTTGGATTCCCATAATCATTGGCTTATATTTTTCTGGAAGGCCAGCAAGCATCATCGATCCAACCCATTCTTCATCCATTTTTAAACCAGCAGCCCTTAGCTTGTGTGCTGTTGTCAGAATTTCATTTACATATTCTTCAACGCTCTTGCAGTCGTTTAGTTTTGTTGAACAGAACTTTTGTACTTTTTGAACTTTTCGTCTTACTAAACCGCTATCTTCAAAAATTTTACACAATGTAATCCAGATTTCACTTGCACTTTTGCATTCTCGAATATGCGGATAAATTAATTTATCAACTAATAAGATAAGTTCTGCCTTTGCCTGAACTTTCTTTTCACTATTAGTTTCAGCATCTATAACCGCATTCCACAATCCCTTCATCTGGAAATATGCTTGAATAGAAAACTTCCAGTCTTCAAAGTTTTCACTTCCACGGAGTTTTTCAATTTGAAAACTTGATGTCATTTTCCTCCTTCACTATGTGTATAAATTCACAGCACAAATTATCACTGATATTTTTTTTTTAATATTTATTAATTTATTATATTCAAACCTTCAGGAATATTCATGTATATTTCCTCATCAAGCTCACTTTGTAGAAACGCAGTGACGACATCCATTTGATCTATATCTAAGTTATATTGCACTGCTAGACTTAGCAATAAACGTATTGATGAGTATCTTACAACTGGAGAAAATGTTTCCTCATAATCTATTCCATAACGTTGCGAGTAACCTTTTATTACTAATCTTGCTTTGTATCTTTCAATAGTTAGTCTTGTAGGTGTTATTTGTTAAAAAAATAAAAGTTTTTTTTTGGTTAGGTTTAATGATTGTCAGTGCCTAAATCAAAAAATAATAATAATAGTAATAATAATCAGCCAATAGAAGCTACTTCGTTTTAGCCGGAAGGAAATAAAAAGATAGTAAGTTTGAATTAGTCCGGAAGTGTTGCCAAGCCACCTAAGAGAGCTCATTTAGGTAGGAGAGTGTAGCGAGTAGTTGATTCCTTATTATTGTTTGTTTCTTTTCCAGACCGAACGAATTATTTGCATTTTTTATTTAGGCACAGTTTAAGTTTTGAAATTTATGTTTGTTAAAATTTAAGTACCTTTTTATTTTAACTTATATATTTTATTTTTTTTTTTGCAAGAATCAATTTTTATATTGTTCAATATTGTATAATTTCAAGTAGTGTGACCGTTAGATTTAAGATTTGTCAATAAATATGTAATTTTGTATTTTCAGTCAACCAAATATGTGTTTGTGCTAAATTTTTTTTGAAGTTCGGTTGGATGTATGGTAAGTGGTTTACTGAGAGTGTGTGTGGAGTATGGGGACACAATAAGGTACAGATGGAGTGCTTAGTGTCCTAGGTTGGGTGGCAAACGGGGAGGCATAACATCCGGCTCTCCCTTAAAAGTGTTTCTGTCGTTTTTTTTTAGTTTCTTTCTTTTTTTTTTTTTTTGTTGTGACTGTCTCTATGTTTCAGTTCGGTTTGGAACCTTCCCTGACGTGAAGTTTATTAGCTGGCCGGCAGCACAACTGAAACAGTCAAAGAGACACAGAGCTTGAACCAAATAATACCATTGTTCAAGCGTCGTTATGTGCATATCTTTTTCAATTTGATGGCAAGTGGAGACGTGGGATAATGTAGTCCCTCAATGTTCATATTTCGTTCATGTTTAACCATCGTTGGCCGATCAATGATGTGCGACATTAAATAAGGCTTTTAGTATGATTTCTTAACTTCGAATTAATGCCATTTATTGATCAACAGCGCAAAACACGTTAAAAATATTGAAGCTACCCTAACGACAAGCAGAATATAAAGCTTAAGCGACATGTTTTTTATATCAAACTTTTTAACTGTGTGAGTCATATGTAATTATACATGTGTGTCAAAATTGATATTTTACAGAAGACTTTTAATATTTACGTCTAACATAACTATTATTTGTTTACAACAGCTGATCTGCTCGCAAGTTTAATTAATATTGTTTTTTGTTAAAAGTGATTTTATAAATATTTGATTCAAACATTAAAACAATTACATTATGTAGTGTTATTTTAATTTTTTCATAAACAACAATTAGTCAAAAATAAAATTAAATTTACATTTTTAATTAATTCGATTTTTTCACTGTTCAGACATCCAAGCCGTTCGGTTTCAAAATGGCTTGCTGTGTCTTAAAATATATTTGTAGGTGCTACGGAATTACTGAAGACTTGTCATTTTTATTTTTCTTACTTTAAATATAAAGAAGATCAGTTTGTATTAAATAATGATACAGAATTTACGTAACGTACGTAACGCAATTTCAGATTTTGGTCACATAAAATAGTACCTTCAGATTTTGGTCTTATAAATATTACCTTCGTTTAGAGGACGCAATTCTGAATTTTGTAAACAAGAAAAGATTGCAAAATCATTTTATTACTTGTCTTCTCACCCACAAAAGTCAGAACTGCTGAGAAAAAAATTGACGTGTGTGAACTCGGTATTATTACAAACAAACTACATTCATTTTTTTAGTTGTTGTTGTTTTAGAGTTGCTATTACCTGTTTACATTATACCCTGTTCAGACATGTTTTCTTAATTGAGTCAATTCAATTTTAATTGCGCAATTTAATTTGGTGTTCACACATGCTCAATTAAGCTTATTCAATTAGCATTTCACAACTGAGGAAAAAAACACTTTTATTGTAATCGCGAAAGTTTCTTGTTCTTAAAGTTAAAAATAAATGAAAATCACTCTTTGGTAGTTTAGAAATATTGAACTACTGCAGTAAGTGCCATCAATTTTTGAATCCAAGCTATTTTTGTTAAAAAAAGAACACAAAAGAATTTAATATTTCTGAAAAATTTAAGAAAACAAGAACTACATCTCCTTGAAATATTAAACCAGAACACAAATCAAAGGACATTTGTTAAATTTTAATAAAATAAAATATATAGGCATGTCACACATTTCGATCGAAATGGTTTTAATTTCGTATTAACAATTCCGATCGATTTTGTTTTACCTTCTTCAGATTCCAATCGATTTTTTTTATTCCTGAAAAGTATTGAATCTCCACTATTTAATTTAAATTAAGAAATATTTGGCACACCAAAGTAAACAACAAGGCTAATCTAAGAAGGATACATCATAAAAGTAAATTTAAGAAACGCAAATAACAAAATTTCAAAGAAACTAAATCCACTTTGAAATTTGAAAATGGTTTCATTCCGAAGAAATTTTGGTTTTAAGTTTTCTGAAGAAGCAATTTGTGGAATTGAAACCCCTTTCGATCGGAATTGAGTTCTGTGACATACCTGATATTTTCAAAATTATTTAAATTTCTTATTAACTAACCTTCAGCTTCGCTTGCTATTTTCTTTTTATTTATTTGTTTAAAGGTACATTTATTTTACTAGTAAAATGAAACTACAAGCCAGCTGGGCGGATGACACTACCTAGTAAAATAAATGTACCTTGGTTTGTTTATATTTTTACATACGGCTTGTCAACTTTATAAATTTTTTCTTCTCACTGAACATACTTCCCAGTAAACATACTTTTTGGCAAGGGTTGTATTTCGTACTTTATTCAATTAGTTAAGCAATTAAGTATTAATTGCTTAATTTAGTAATTGGCTTCTTATAAAGTAAATTGAGCTCAATTAAGGCCTTAATTGCGTACATTCCTTAATTGCGCAATTAAAGCGTATGTCTTAACAGGGTATTAGACAATAACAATACATACACAGCCTTGTATACTTTTTCAATTGTCTGAACTACTGTCTTGAACATTTTGAAGATAGTAAATAAGATAGTGATTTGACGTATGCTAACAATTTTATTATAATTTTTTTGAGTAAACGATATTTAAATTATATAATCCTTTTAATTACTACAATTCCCTCTGCGTATAACACTAGAAAGCAGGAAGAAACGCTAATTTTTTTTTTTTTGTTTCCGAGAGCTTGAGGTTTTTTGCTTAAAACTAATTGTCGTAATTGAGGCCGGGGCACATAGCATACGTTAAACTTTGACAAATTCAACTGACAAGTCAATTAAAATACATGTTTTCTTATGAGCGTTGTAACAATCAATACGTGTCCGTCAACGCAAAGTACGAAAGTTGGTCAACTGTTAACTTGCTTCGATATATAAATGAATTTGTCAATGTTTAACGTCTGACGGATTCTATGTGCCCCGGCCTTTGTGTATGTATATGGCGTCGCTAGAAGGGATCATATATCAGATTATGTAAAAGTTTTCTGGGCTGCTCATTTCATAATTTTCTTTTATTGCGCAATTTACTATTTTTCTACAGGGTCATAAAAAGTGGTATTTCTGCTCAACTGTGTCCTAAATTTCTCTTCGCATTCTACTAGAAACCCTTAGCTTTTCATTCCATGAATCTATAACTCCCAGTTTGAAAAGTCCTTTATAGTGAGAATAGCTCGTCATTGGAATTCTTTACCTCTTATACTTCGACTTTTTTCTCACTCCAATAATGCGTTTCGACGCAAGCTAATTTTCTATCTAAACAACTTATAGTTTTAAAGACCGTCTTATTTATTAATTACTTTTTCTAAATTCTAACAGGGAGTCTACACCTGATGAATTTATATCTTGATGAAAGTCAAATTTATATTTTGATGAAAATTCATCCTGTATAGACTTCATTTATTAGTACTATATCATCGTTATGATATAGTTATCAGAGCTCATAGACTAATAAATTCATCATGATATAAAAAGTCATTTTATATGTGATTTTATTTTTGACATATAATTTTTTTAATACAATTTTAAATTATTATAGCTTAGGCATTTTTTTATTATATTATTATTATAAAAACCAACCGAAAGTTCAAAAAATAATATTTACACAGAAATATTTGGACAAATTGCCTTTACAATGACCAATAAAGAATTATTCATCATAATATTAAATCATCAACGTCTACCCCTTTGAAGTGATATTAATATAAATTTGACAATTGTTCTGCCGGCGTTTTATTAGGCATTATGATGAAAATTTGTCTCGTGTGGACATAGTGTAAAGGTTTTAAGCACTTCATAGTCTTATATGTTCTGTATTCATGCAGTAGTATTAATCAGCTGCGATTAATATTTGAATTAATAAATAATTTGAATTGATATATATTTTTATCATAATATTCATCCCATGCATCAAACAAGTGACTGCATCCGATCATGTGTTCATCATACGTTTTAGCTTTTACGTTTATTTTGTTTTTGTAAGAACTTATTCGAGCTGTCAAAAACGTCTGGCAATATGTGTGTATGCATTTGTTAAAAATAAGAAAGCCACTAAATATATATTGCAATCCATACACACATATTGCCAGACGTTTTTCACAGCTCAAAAAAGTTTTTACAAAAACGAAATACACGTAAAAGGTAATGCATTCTCCTGGTTTTATTGCGCCATGATCAAATATATGATGATGAGTCTAAGTTACTTAACTAGCGTGTGTAACAACTTAAAAAAATAAATACTTATAGGTTGAATGCGCACTACTATATAGAACATATTAACTGCAATATTGGTTACATTAAACAAAATTTCAGTTTTGACGTCGTAATTGTCCCAATGTGCGTTTTATAAAAAATTAATATTATTATTTTTAATCATTTTACAGAACTTACATGCGATGAAGAAAAATACGTATAGCAGCCGGTATGTATGTGATTACGCGGATAAGGAGCGGTAAAGCGATTAAATCAAGCTTCATAATAAATTTGTACACACTAATTTGTTTTATGGAAGTTTTACATATATTTCCACGACACATGGTATTAAAGAAAAAAAATATAGGATAATAAAAAGTAAACAAAATTTGAAATCCGAAAACATAAGCAAAAAATATCACCTGATCTACTAACACTAGTATATTAAAACGTGCGCCAAGATAGCGTCGAAGAAATAGCGTCGATTTTGGGAATTAAAAACCGGGGAAAAAAACCGGGAAGTAAAATTCCCCGGGATTGGATATTTTGAATTAAAAAATAAAATAAGAATAAATTTTTGCATCTAGAAGAAGAAAAATTGATTTAAATTGTAAATAAATAAACAAAACATTTTTGTATTTAGAGAATAATTATAAAAAAGCGTTTTCCATGATCACAAAAAACGATTGCTGATGTTTTCCATGGAAACTATAACACTGTCACCCATAATGACCATACGTTATTAAAATAGAGATATAAATGAACAAAAATTGACAACCGTGCAACAATTCCGCCGAGCCGTTTTCGAGAAAAGTGGCTTCATCCTGAGTGGGCACAAAAATTGTTGCTACTGTTTTCCATGGAAACTATAACACTGTCGCCCATAATGGCCATACATTATTAAAATAGAGATATAAATGAACAAAAATTGACAACCGTGCAACAATTCCGCCGAGCCGTTTTCGAGAAAAGTGGCTTCATCCTGAGTGGGCACAAAAATCGTTGCTACTGTTTTCCATGGAAACTATAACACTGTCGCCCATAATGGCCATACATTATTAAAATAGAGATATAAATGAACAAAAATTGACAACCGTGCAACAATTCCGCCGAGCCGTTTTCGAGAAAAGTGGCTTCATCCTGAGTGGGCACAAAAATCGTTGCTAATGTTTTCCATGGAAACTATAACACTGTCGCCCATAATGGCCATACATTATTAAAATGGAGATATTAGTGAACAAAAATTGACAACCGTGCAACAATTCCGCCGAGCCGTTTTCAAGAAAAGTGGCTTCATCCTGAGTGGGCACAAAAATCGTTGCTACTGTTTTCCATGGAAACTATAACACTGTCGCCCATAATGGCCATACATTATTAAAATAGAGATATAAATGAACAAAAATTGACAACCGTGCAACAATTCCGCCGAGCCGTTTTCAAGAAAAGTGGCTTCATCCTGAGTGGGCACAAAAATCGTTGCTACTGTTTTCCATGGAAACTATAACACTGTCGCCCATAATGGCCATACATTATTAAAATAGAGATATAAATAAACAAAAATTGACAACCGTGCAACAATTCCGCCGAGCCGTTTTCGAGAAAAGTGGCTTCATCCTGAGTGGGCACAAAAATCGTTGCTACTGTTTTCCATGGAAACTATAACACTGTCGCCCATAATGGCCATACATTATTAAAATAGAGATATTAATGAACAAAAATTGACAACCGTGCAACAATTCCGCCGAGCCGTTTTTGAGAAAACTGGCTTCATCCTGAGTGGGCACAAAAATCGTTGCTACTGTTTTCCATGGAAACTATAACACTGTCGCCCATAATGGCCATACATTATTAAAATAGAGATATAAATGAACAAAAATTGACAACCGTGCAACAATTCCGCCGAGCCGTTTTCGAGAAAAGTGGCTTCATCCTGAGTGGGCACAAAAAGCGTTGCTACTGTTTTCCATGGAAACTATAACACTGTCGCCCATAATGGCCATACATTATTAAAATAGAGATATAAATAAACAAAAATTGACAACCGTGCAACAATTCCGCCGAGCCGTTTTCGAGAAAAGTGGCTTCATCCTGAGTGGGCACAAAAATCGTTGCTACTGTTTTCCATGGAAACTATAACACTGTCGCCCATAATGGCCATACATTATTAAAATAGAGATATAAATGAACAAAAATTGACAACCGTGCAACAATTCCGCCGAGCCGTTTTCGAGAAAAGTGGCTTCATCCTGAGTGGGCACAAAAATCGTTGCTACTGTTTTCCATGGAAACTATAACACTGTCGCCCATAATGGCCATACATTATTAAAATAGAGATATAAATGAACAAAAATTGACAACCGTGCAACAATTCCGCCGAGCCGTTTTCGAGAAAAGTGGCTTCATCCTGAGTGGGCACAAAAATCGTTGCTACTGTTTTCCATGGAAACTATAACACTGTCGCCCATAATGGCCATACATTATTAAAATAGAGATATAAATAAACAAAAATTGACAACCGTGCAACAATTCCGCCGAGCCGTTTTCGAGAAAAGTGGCTTCATCCTGAGTGGGCACAAAAATCGTTGCTACTGTTTTCCATGGAAACTATAACACTGTCGCCCATAATGGCCATACATTATTAAAATAGAGATATAAATAAACAAAAATTGACAACCGTGCAACAATTCCGCCGAGCCGTTTTCGAGAAAAGTGGCTTCATCCTGAGTGGGCACAAAAATCGTTGCTACTGTTTTCCATGGAAACTATAACACTGTCGCCCATAATGGCCATACATTATTAAAATAGAGATATAAATAAACAAAAATTGACAACCGTGCAACAATTCCGCCGAGCCGTTTTCGAGAAAAGTGGCTTCATCCTGAGTGGGCACAAAAATCGTTGCTACTGTTTTCCATGGAAACTATAACACTGTCGCCCATAATGGCCATACATTATTAAAATAGAGATATAAATAAACAAAAATTGACAACCGTGCAACAATTCCGCCGAGCCGTTTTCGAGAAAAGTGGCTTCATCCTGAGTGGGCACAAAAATCGTTGCTACTGTTTTCCATGGAAACTATAACACTGTCGCCCATAATGGCCATACATTATTAAAATAGAGATATAAATAAACAAAAATTGACAACCGTGCAACAATTCCGCCGAGCCGTTTTCGAGAAAAGTGGCTTCATCCTGAGTGGGCACAAAAATCGTTGCTACTGTTTTCCATGGAAACTATAACACTGTCGCCCATAATGGCCATACATTATTAAAATAGAGATATAAATAAACAAAAATTGACAACCGTGCAACAATTCCGCCGAGCCGTTTTCGAGAAAAGTGGCTTCATCCTGAGTGGGCACAAAAATCGTTGCTACTGTTTTCCATGGAAACTATAACACTGTCGCCCATAATGGCCATACATTATTAAAATGGAGATATTAGTGAACAAAAATTGACAACCGTGCAACAATTCCGCCGAGCCGTTTTCGAGAAAAGTGGCTTCATCCTGAGTGGGCACAAAAATTGTTGCTACTGTTTTCCATGGAAACTATAACACTGTCGCCCATAATGGCCATACATTATTAAAATAGAGATATAAATGAACAAAAATTGACAACCGTGCAACAATTCCGCCGAGCCGTTT
The DNA here is from genome assembly GCA_937654795.1 of Cistogaster globosa. NCBI lineage: Eukaryota > Metazoa > Arthropoda > Insecta > Diptera > Tachinidae > Cistogaster > Cistogaster globosa. The sequence continues at coordinate 44,404,698 of OW569404.1, read as the reverse complement.
TCGAGAAAAGTGGCTTCATCCTGAGTGGGCACAAAAATCGTTGCTACTGTTTTCCATGGAAACTATAACACTGTCGCCCATAATGGCCATACATTATTAAAATAGAGATATAAATAAACAAAAATTGACAACCGTGCAACAATTCCGCCGAGCCGTTTTCGAGAAAAGTGGCTTCATCCTGAGTGGGCACAAAAATCGTTGCTACTGTTTTCCATGGAAACTATAACACTGTCGCCCATAATGGCCATACATTATTAAAATAGAGATATAAATAAACAAAAATTGACAACCGTGCAACAATTCCGCCGAGCCGTTTTCGAGAAAAGTGGCTTCATCCTGAGTGGGCACAAAAATCGTTGCTACTGTTTTCCATGGAAACTATAACACTGTCGCCCATAATGGCCATACATTATTAAAATAGAGATATAAATAAACAAAAATTGACAACCGTGCAACAATTCCGCCGAGCCGTTTTCGAGAAAAGTGGCTTCATCCTGAGTGGGCACAAAAATCGTTGCTACTGTTTTCCATGGAAACTATAACACTGTCGCCCATAATGGCCATACATTATTAAAATAGAGATATAAATGAACAAAAATTGACAACCGTGCAACAATTCCGCCGAGCCGTTTTCGAGAAAAGTGGCTTCATCCTGAGTGGGCACAAAAATCGTTGCTACTGTTTTCCATGGAAACTATAACACTGTCGCCCATAATGGCCATACATTATTAAAATAGAGATATAAATAAACAAAAATTGACAACCGTGCAACAATTCCGCCGCGCCGTTTTCGAGAAAAGTGGCTTCATCCTGAGTGGGCACAAAAATCGTTGCTACTGTTTTCCATGGAAACTATAACACTGTCGCCCATAATGGCCATACATTATTAAAATAGAGATATAAATAAACAAAAATTGACAACCGTGCAACAATTCCGCCGAGCCGTTTTCGAGAAAAGTGGCTTCATCCTGAGTGGGCACAAAAATCGTTGCTACTGTTTTCCATGGAAACTATAACACTGTCGCCCATAATGGCCATACATTATTAAAATAGAGATATAAATGAACAAAAATTGACAACCGTGCAACAATTCCGCCGAGCCGTTTTCGAGAAAAGTGGCTTCATCCTGAGTGGGCACAAAAATCGTTGCTACTGTTTTCCATGGAAACTATAACACTGTCGCCCATAATGGCCATACATTATTAAAATAGAGATATAAATGAACAAAAATTGACAACCGTGCAACAATTCCGCCGAGCCGTTTTCGAGAAAAGTGGCTTCATACTGAGTGGGCACAAAAATCGTTGCTACTGTTTTCCATGGAAACTATAACACTGTCGCCCATAATGGCCATACATTATTAAAATAGAGATATAAATGAACAAAAATTGACAACCGTGCAACAATTCCGCCGAGCCGTTTTCGAGAAAAGTGGCTTCATCCTGAGTGGGCACAAAAAGCGTTGCTACTGTTTTCCATGGAAACTATAACACTGTCGCCCATAATGGCCATACATTATTAAAATAGAGATATAAATAAACAAAAATTGACAACCGTGCAACAATTCCGCCGAGCCGTTTTCGAGAAAAGTGGCTTCATCCTGAGTGGGCACAAAAATCGTTGCTACTGTTTTCCATGGAAACTATAACACTGTCGCCCATAATGGCCATACATTATTAAAATAGAGATATAAATGAACAAAAATTGACAACCGTGCAACAATTCCGCCGAGCCGTTTTCGAGAAAAGTGGCTTCATCCTGAGTGGGCACAAAAATCGTTGCTACTGTTTTCCATGGAAACTATAACACTGTCGCCCATAATGGCCATACATTATTAAAATAGAGATATAAATAAACAAAAATTGACAACCGTGCAACAATTCCGCCGAGCCGTTTTCGAGAAAAGTGGCTTCATCCTGAGTGGGCACAAAAATCGTTGCTACTGTTTTCCATGGAAACTATAACACTGTCGCCCATAATGGCCATACATTATTAAAATAGAGATATAAATGAACAAAAATTGACAACCGTGCAACAATTCCGCCGAGCCGTTTTCGAGAAAAGTGGCTTCATCCTGAGTGGGCACAAAAATCGTTGCTACTGTTTTCCATGGAAACTATAACACTGTCGCCCATAATGGCCATACATTATTAAAATAGAGATATAAATGAACAAAAATTGACAACCGTGCAACAATTCCGCCGAGCCGTTTTCGAGAAAAGTGGCTTCATCCTGAGTGGGCACAAAAAGCGTTGCTACTGTTTTCCATGGAAACTATAACACTGTCGCCCATAATGGCCATACATTATTAAAATAGAGATATAAATAAACAAAAATTGACAACCGTGCAACAATTCCGCCGAGCCGTTTTCGAGAAAAGTGGCTTCATCCTGAGTGGGCACAAAAATCGTTGCTACTGTTTTCCATGGAAACTATAACACTGTCGCCCATAATGGCCATACATTATTAAAATAGAGATATAAATGAACAAAAATTGACAACCGTGCAACAATTCCGCCGAGCCGTTTTCGAGAAAAGTGGCTTCATCCTGAGTGGGCACAAAAAGCGTTGCTACTGTTTTCCATGGAAACTATAACACTGTCGCCCATAATGGCCATACATTATTAAAATAGAGATATAAATGAACAAAAATTGACAACCGTGCAACAATTCCGCCGAGCCGTTTTCGAGAAAAGTGGCTTCATCCTGAGTGGGCACAAAAATTGTTGCTACTGTTTTCCATGGAAACTATAACACTGTCGCCCATAATGGCCATACATTATTAAAATAGAGATATAAATGAACAAAAATTGACAACCGTGCAACAATTCCGCCGAGCCGTTTTCGAGAAAAGTGGCTTCATCCTGAGTGGGCACAAAAATCGTTGCTACTGTTTTCCATGGAAACTATAACACTGTCGCCCATAATGGCCATACATTATTAAAATAGAGATATAAATAAACAAAAATTGACAACCGTGCAACAATTCCGCCGAGCCGTTTTCGAGAAAAGTGGCTTCATCCTGAGTGGGCACAAAAATCGTTGCTACTGTTTTCCATGGAAACTATAACACTGTCGCCCATAATGGCCATACATTATTAAAATAGAGATATAAATAAACAAAAATTGACAACCGTGCAACAATTCCGCCGAGCCGTTTTCGAGAAAAGTGGCTTCATCCTGAGTGGGCACAAAAATCGTTGCTACTGTTTTCCATGGAAACTATAACACTGTCGCCCATAATGGCCATACATTATTAAAATAGAGATATAAATAAACAAAAATTGACAACCGTGCAACAATTCCGCCGAGCCGTTTTCGAGAAAAGTGGCTTCATCCTGAGTGGGCACAAAAATCGTTGCTACTGTTTTCCATGGAAACTATAACACTGTCGCCCATAATGGCCATACATTATTAAAATAGAGATATAAATAAACAAAAATTGACAACCGTGCAACAATTCCGCCGAGCCGTTTTCGAGAAAAGTGGCTTCATCCTGAGTGGGCACAAAAATCGTTGCTACTGTTTTCCATGGAAACTATAACACTGTCGCCCATAATGGCCATACATTATTAAAATAGAGATATAAATGAACAAAAATTGACAACCGTGCAACAATTCCGCCGAGCCGTTTTCGAGAAAAGTGGCTTCATCCTGAGTGGGCACAAAAATCGTTGCTACTGTTTTCCATGGAAACTATAACACTGTCGCCCATAATGGCCATACATTATTAAAATAGAGATATAAATGAACAAAAATTGACAACCGTGCAACAATTCCGCCGAGCCGTTTTCGAGAAAAGTGGCTTCATCCTGAGTGGGCACAAAAAGCGTTGCTACTGTTTTCCATGGAAACTATAACACTGTCGCCCATAATGGCCATACATTATTAAAATAGAGATATAAATAAACAAAAATTGACAACCGTGCAACAATTCCGCCGAGCCGTTTTCGAGAAAAGTGGCTTCATCCTGAGTGGGCACAAAAATCGTTGCTACTGTTTTCCATGGAAACTATAACACTGTCGCCCATAATGGCCATACATTATTAAAATAGAGATATAAATGAACAAAAATTGACAACCGTGCAACAATTCCGCCGAGCCGTTTTCGAGAAAAGTGGCTTCATCCTGAGTGGGCACAAAAATCGTTGCTACTGTTTTCCATGGAAACTATAACACTGTCGCCCATAATGGCCATACATTATTAAAATAGAGATATAAATAAACAAAAATTGACACCGTGCAACAATTCCGCCGAGCCGTTTTCGAGAAAAGTGGCTTTATCCTGAGTGGGCACAAAAATCGTTGCTACTGTTTTCCATGGAAACTATAACACTGTCGCCCATAATGGCCATACATTATTAAAATAGAGATATAAATAAACAAAAATTGACAACCGTGCAACAATTCCGCCGAGCCGTTTTCGAGAAAAGTGGCTTCATCCTGAGTGGGCACAAAAATCGTTGCTACTGTTTTCCATGGAAACTATAACACTGTCGCCCATAATGGCCATACATTATTAAAATAGAGATATAAATGAACAAAAATTGACAACCGTGCAACAATTCCGCCGAGCCGTTTTCGAGAAAAGTGGCTTCATCCTGAGTGGGCACAAAAATCGTTGCTACTGTTTTCCATGGAAACTATAACACTGTCGCCCATAATGGCCATACATTATTAAAATAGAGATATAAATGAACAAAAATTGACAACCGTGCAACAATTCCGCCGAGCCGTTTTCGAGAAAAGTGGCTTCATCCTGAGTGGGCACAAAAATCGTTGCTACTGTTTTCCATGGAAACTATAACACTGTCGCCCATAATGGCCATACATTATTAAAATAGAGATATAAATAAACAAAAATTGACAACCGTGCAACAATTCCGCCGAGCCGTTTTCGAGAAAAGTGGCTTTATCCTGAGTGGGCACAAAAATCGTTGCTACTGTTTTCCATGGAAACTATAACACTGTCGCCCATAATGGCCATACATTATTAAAATAGAGATATAAATGAACAAAAATTGACAACCGTGCAACAATTCCGCCGAGCCGTTTTCGAGAAAAGTGGCTTCATCCTGAGTGGGCACAAAAATCGTTGCTACTGTTTTCCATGGAAACTATAACACTGTCGCCCATAATGGCCATACATTATTAAAATAGAGATATAAATAAACAAAAATTGACAACCGTGCAACAATTCCGCCGAGCCGTTTTCGAGAAAAGTGGCTTCATCCTGAGTGGGCACAAAAAGCGTTGCTACTGTTTTCCATGGAAACTATAACACTGTCGCCCATAATGGCCATACATTATTAAAATAGAGATATAAATAAACAAAAATTGACAACCGTGCAACAATTCCGCCGAGCCGTTTTCGAGAAAAGTGGCTTCATCCTGAGTGGGCACAAAAATCGTTGCTACTGTTTTCCATGGAAACTATAACACTGTCGCCCATAATGGCCATACATTATTAAAATAGAGATATAAATGAACAAAAATTGACAACCGTGCAACAATTCCGCCGAGCCGTTTTCGAGAAAAGTGGCTTCATCCTGAGTGGGCACAAAAATCGTTGCTACTGTTTTCCATGGAAACTATAACACTGTCGCCCATAATGGCCATACATTATTAAAATAGAGATATAAATAAACAAAAATTGACAACCGTGCAACAATTCCGCCGAGCCGTTTTCGAGAAAAGTGGCTTTATCCTGAGTGGGCACAAAAATCGTTGCTACTGTTTTCCATGGAAACTATAACACTGTCGCCCATAATGGCCATACATTATTAAAATAGAGATATAAATGAACAAAAATTGACAACCGTGCAACAATTCCGCCGAGCCGTTTTCGAGAAAAGTGGCTTCATCCTGAGTGGGCACAAAAATCGTTGCTACTGTTTTCCATGGAAACTATAACACTGTCGCCCATAATGGCCATACATTATTAAAATGGAGATATTAGTGAACAAAAATTGACAACCGTGCAACAATTCCGCCGAGCCGTTTTCGAGAAAAGTGGCTTCATCCTGAGTGGGCACAAAAAGCGTTGCTACTGTTTTCCATGGAAACTATAACACTGTCGCCCATAATGGCCATACATTATTAAAATAGAGATATAAATGAACAAAAATTGACAACCGTGCAACAATTCCGCCGAGCCGTTTTCGAGAAAAGTGGCTTCATCCTGAGTGGGCACAAAAATCGTTGCTACTGTTTTCCATGGAAACTATAACACTGTCGCCCATAATGGCCATACATTATTAAAATAGAGATATAAATAAACAAAAATTGACAACCGTGCAACAATTCCGCCGAGCCGTTTTCGAGAAAAGTGGCTTCATCCTGAGTGGGCACAAAAATCGTTGCTACTGTTTTCCATGGAAACTATAACACTGTCGCCCATAATGGCCATACATTATTAAAATAGAGATATAAATAAACAAAAATTGACAACCGTGCAACAATTCCGCCGAGCCGTTTTCGAGAAAAGTGGCTTCATCCTGAGTGGGCACAAAAATCGTTGCTACTGTTTTCCATGGAAACTATAACACTGTCGCCCATAATGGCCATACATTATTAAAATAGAGATATAAATGAACAAAAATTGACAACCGTGCAACAATTCCGCCGAGCCGTTTTCGAGAAAAGTGGCTTCATCCTGAGTGGGCACAAAAATCGTTGCTACTGTTTTCCATGGAAACTATAACACTGTCGCCCATAATGGCCATACATTATTAAAATAGAGATATAAATGAACAAAAATTGACAACCGTGCAACAATTCCGCCGAGCCGTTTTCGAGAAAAGTGGCTTCATCCTGAGTGGGCACAAAAAGCGTTGCTACTGTTTTCCATGGAAACTATAACACTGTCGCCCATAATGGCCATACATTATTAAAATAGAGATATAAATAAACAAAAATTGACAACCGTGCAACAATTCCGCCGAGCCGTTTTCGAGAAAAGTGGCTTCATCCTGAGTGGGCACAAAAATCGTTGCTACTGTTTTCCATGGAAACTATAACACTGTCGCCCATAATGGCCATACATTATTAAAATAGAGATATAAATGAACAAAAATTGACAACCGTGCAACAATTCCGCCGAGCCGTTTTCGAGAAAAGTGGCTTCATCCTGAGTGGGCACAAAAATCGTTGCTACTGTTTTCCATGGAAACTATAACACTGTCGCCCATAATGGCCATACATTATTAAAATAGAGATATAAATGAACAAAAATTGACAACCGTGCAACAATTCCGCCGAGCCGTTTTCGAGAAAAGTGGCTTCATCCTGAGTGGGCACAAAAATCGTTGCTACTGTTTTCCATGGAAACTATAACACTGTCGCCCATAATGGCCATACATTATTAAAATAGAGATATAAATAAACAAAAATTGACAACCGTGCAACAATTCCGCCGAGCCGTTTTCGAGAAAAGTGGCTTTATCCTGAGTGGGCACAAAAATCGTTGCTACTGTTTTCCATGGAAACTATAACACTGTCGCCCATAATGGCCATACATTATTAAAATAGAGATATAAATGAACAAAAATTGACAACCGTGCAACAATTCCGCCGAGCCGTTTTCGAGAAAAGTGGCTTCATCCTGAGTGGGCACAAAAATCGTTGCTACTGTTTTCCATGGAAACTATAACACTGTCGCCCATAATGGCCATACATTATTAAAATAGAGATATAAATAAACAAAAATTGACAACCGTGCAACAATTCCGCCGAGCCGTTTTCGAGAAAAGTGGCTTCATCCTGAGTGGGCACAAAAAGCGTTGCTACTGTTTTCCATGGAAACTATAACACTGTCGCCCATAATGGCCATACATTATTAAAATAGAGATATAAATAAACAAAAATTGACAACCGTGCAACAATTCCGCCGAGCCGTTTTCGAGAAAAGTGGCTTCATCCTGAGTGGGCACAAAAATCGTTGCTACTGTTTTCCATGGAAACTATAACACTGTCGCCCATAATGGCCATACATTATTAAAATAGAGATATAAATGAACAAAAATTGACAACCGTGCAACAATTCCGCCGAGCCGTTTTCGAGAAAAGTGGCTTCATCCTGAGTGGGCACAAAAATCGTTGCTACTGTTTTCCATGGAAACTATAACACTGTCGCCCATAATGGCCATACATTATTAAAATAGAGATATAAATAAACAAAAATTGACAACCGTGCAACAATTCCGCCGAGCCGTTTTCGAGAAAAGTGGCTTTATCCTGAGTGGGCACAAAAATCGTTGCTACTGTTTTCCATGGAAACTATAACACTGTCGCCCATAATGGCCATACATTATTAAAATAGAGATATAAATGAACAAAAATTGACAACCGTGCAACAATTCCGCCGAGCCGTTTTCGAGAAAAGTGGCTTCATCCTGAGTGGGCACAAAAATCGTTGCTACTGTTTTCCATGGAAACTATAACACTGTCGCCCATAATGGCCATACATTATTAAAATGGAGATATTAGTGAACAAAAATTGACAACCGTGCAACAATTCCGCCGAGCCGTTTTCGAGAAAAGTGGCTTCATCCTGAGTGGGCACAAAAAGCGTTGCTACTGTTTTCCATGGAAACTATAACACTGTCGCCCATAATGGCCATACATTATTAAAATAGAGATATAAATGAACAAAAATTGACAACCGTGCAACAATTCCGCCGAGCCGTTTTCGAGAAAAGTGGCTTCATCCTGAGTGGGCACAAAAATCGTTGCTACTGTTTTCCATGGAAACTATAACACTGTCGCCCATAATGGCCATACATTATTAAAATAGAGATATAAATGAACAAAAATTGACAACCGTGCAACAATTCCGCCGAGCCGTTTTCGAGAAAAGTGGCTTCATCCTGAGTGGGCACAAAAAGCGTTGCTACTGTTTTCCATGGAAACTATAACACTGTCGCCCATAATGGCCATACATTATTAAAATAGAGATATAAATAAACAAAAATTGACAACCGTGCAACAATTCCGCCGAGCCGTTTTCGAGAAAAGTGGCTTCATCCTGAGTGGGCACAAAAATCGTTGCTACTGTTTTCCATGGAAACTATAACACTGTCGCCCATAGTGGCCATACATTATTAAAATAGAGATATAAATGAACAAAAATTGACAACCGTGCAACAATTCCGCCGAGCCGTTTTCGAGAAAAGTGGCTTCATCCTGAGTGGGCACAAAAATCGTTGCTACTGTTTTCCATGGAAACTATAACACTGTCGCCCATAATGGCCATACATTATTAAAATGGAGATATTAGTGAACAAAAATTGACAACCGTGCAACAATTCCGCCGAGCCGTTTTCGAGAAAAGTGGCTTCATCCTGAGTGGGCACAAAAAGCGTTGCTACTGTTTTCCATGGAAACTATAACACTGTCGCCCATAATGGCCATACATTATTAAAATAGAGATATAAATGAACAAAAATTGACAACCGTGCTACAATTCCGCCGAGCCGTTTTCGAGAAAAGTGGCTTCATCCTGAGTGGGCACAAAAATTGTTGCTACTGTTTTCCATAGAAACTATAACACTGTCGCCCATAATGGCCATACATTATTAAAATAGAGATATAAATGAACAAAAATTGACAACCGTGCAACAATTCCGCCGAGCCGTTTTCGAGAAAAGTGGCTTCATCCTGAGTGGGCACAAAAATCGTTGCTACTGTTTTCCATGGAAACTATAACACTGTCGCCCATAATGGCCATACATTATTAAAATAGAGATATAACTGAACAAAAATTGACAACCGTGCAACAATTCCGCCGAGCCGTTTTCGAGAAAAGTGGCTTCATCCTGAGTGGGCACAAAAAGCGTTGCTACTGTTTTCCATGGAAACTATAACACTGTCGCCCATAATGGCCATACATTATTAAAATGGAGATATTAGTGAACAAAAATTGACAACCGTGCAACAATTCCGCCGAGCCGTTTTCGAGAAAAGTGGCTTCATCCTGAGTGGGCACAAAAAGCGTTGCTACTGTTTTCCATGGAAACTATAACACTGTCGCCCATAATGGCCATACATTATTAAAATAGAGATATAAATGAACAAAAATTGACAACCGTGCAACAATTCCGCCGAGCCGTTTTCGAGAAAAGTGGCTTCATCCTGAGTGGGCACAAAAATTGTTGCTACTGTTTTCCATGGAAACTATAACACTGTCGCCCATAATGGCCATACATTATTAAAATAGAGATATAAATGAACAAAAATTGACAACCGTGCAACAATTCCGCCGAGCCGTTTTCGAGAAAAGTGGCTTCATCCTGAGTGGGCACAAAAATCGTTGCTACTGTTTTCCATGGAAACTATAACACTGTCGCCCATAATGGCCATACATTATTAAAATAGAGATATAAATGAACAAATTTTATTTTAATTATTTTAATAATGTATGGCCATTATGGGCGACAGTGTTATAGTTTCCATGGAAAACAGTAGCAACGATTTTTGTGCCCACTCAGGATGAAGCCACTTTTCTCGAAAACGGCTCGGCGGAATTGTTGCACGGTTGTCAATTTTTGTTCATTTATATCTCTATTTTAATAATGTATGGCCATTATGGGCGACAGTGTTATAGTTTCCATGGAAAACAGTAGCAACGATTTTTGTGCCCACTCAGGATGAAGCCACTTTTCTCGAAAACGGCTCGGCGGAATTGTTGCACGGTTGTCAATTTTTGTTTATTTATATCTCTATTTTAATAATGTATGGCCATTATGGGCGACAGTGTTATAGTTTCCATGGAAAACAGTAGCAACGATTGTTGTGCCCACTCAGGATGAAGCCACTTTTCTTGAAAACGGCTCGGCGGAATTGTTGCACGGTTGTCAATTTTTGTTCATTTATATCTCTATTTTAATAATGTATGGCCATTATGGGCGACAGTGTTATAGTTTCCATGGAAAGCAGTAGCAACGATTTTTGTGCCCACTCAGGATGAAGCCACTTTTCTTGAAAACGGCTCGGCGGAATTGTTGCACGGTTGTCAATTTTTGTTCACTAATATCTCCATTTTAATAATGTATGGCCATTATGGGCGACAGTGTTATAGTTTCCATGGAAAACATTAGCAACGATTTTTGTGCCCACTCAGGATGAAGCCACTTTTCTCGAAAACGGCTCAGCGGAATTGTTGCACGGTGTTATGTGACTCAAATGTCGCCGCAGTTTCGTCACCGGCTAACTCATGACGTGACATCAGGGAAGGTCCCAACCCAAACCGCAGCACTGAGACAAACACAATAAAATAATAAAAGCAAAAAGAAAAAGATAACTAAAAATTTATTACGACCCACTGGAAACACTTTTGAGGGAGAGCCAGATGTTTTGCTCCCCACTCGCCCACCCTACCTGGGACACACTACTCCAAAATCTAATGTCATTGCATCCCCCGTAATCCACACACACACACACTTACATCACTACACTTACCTCACATCCAACCGAACTTCAGCACAAATCTACCACAAACTCATGTTTGCTTACTAAAATTATAAATTTACATATTTTATTAAATTAAAAAGGGTTTTAAATCTACTGAACACTTAATAAAAGCAAAAAAAAATATGCATTAAAATGAGTTGTTTAATTAAACTGATAAAAATTGAAACATTGAACTGGTATAAAGTTAAACATTAATTGATATAAATAAAAAAAACTTACATTAAAGTGTTAAATAAAATTAATTAGAATGATTAGACACAAATTTGTATTTTAAAATATTGTTAACCTTAAAGATTTCCGGTGCCTAAATAAAAAAAAACATCTGAAATCTATTTTGCTTTGATAGCAAAACCGAAATTAATTTCCGTACCATGCCCGCAAATAAAACTGATTTTATCTGTTTCGCCCGGAACATACTCTGGGCAATAAGGAAATAAAATATATTACTTTCTATACCCTACCTAAATGAGCTCTCTTAGGTGGTTTGAAAACACTTTCCGTTGGTAATACTTCAAACTTATTACCTCAAACTAATTTCCTTCCGGTAAAACAAAACAAAATCTACTGGCACACACGACAAAAACTCGATTGTTTTAGTTAGGCACTCACAATTTTGTTTTCTTATTTTCTTTTCCTTTATATATGTATTTAACTACGAAATTAATTATATTTAATTAGATCTATATAACTCAAAACAAAACTTAAATTTTCATTTGTTCACTATTTCACTCGTTTAAAACATTCAAATAATTAAAATTTTTCTTTTATATTTAAATTTAATTTTCATTTAAATTTTCTTGTTTTTCTTTTTTTTAGGTAAAAATCACAATGGCTACCCGAGGATAAAAGCTTCCAGTGTAAGCCTACTGGCACTTTCTTAAAGATGGCGGCTTTACTTTACTTCACGGTAAGTACTTACTGATTTCACTATGGCAGTTTCTTATTTTAATATAAGGTTACCTGAATTTTTCTTTTCACCTAGCAGCACAGGATCAAACTCTTCACAAAACGGCCAGGGAAAGCCAAGGTACTTGCCGTACTCCAGGTATTGCTTTTCCTGTGAATCAATTAGTTGTGTATTCTTTGCTATTTTTCCTATAGTTATAATTAAAAAAAAACTTACCCTAATAAAAACAATTTTAAACACGCTTACAAAATTTTAAATTAGCGTACGGATAACTGTCATTTCAACGCTTGCAGGATAATCGGTCCTCTCACTTTTTTTTAGCAAAATTCTGTCTTCGTCCTTTCTGTTGCCCTTTTTCAGGATAGTTTATATCCCAGTTCAATTGTCCTTTCTTTCTAATTTTTCTTTTCCTCCGGTTTTTTTAGCAATTATCCTTTTTTATTTTTTTTTTCACTTACAATTATCCTTTTTATTTGTTTTGTTTTTTTTTTATTATTATCCTTTTTATTGTTTTTTTAATTATCCTTTTTTTTCAAAATTAACTGACTTCACAGACCACAACTTTTTTTTTTTTTTTTTTTTTTTTATCACTTCTGCCCAACCGTTTATCTCAACTGCCGAAACTATAATGGCTAATTTTTCTCTACCTATTATGCAATATACCTACTTTTCCAAAATTTCTCCATATTTAAAATTTGTTCCATTTTTTTCAAAATTACAAATGGGTCTTATTTCCATTTGTCATAACAATTAAAACAGACATGTACCCTGCTATTTATATGGACATTTTATGAATGAAATACTCTTCTTTACTGCGGTTGATTTTAATTTAAAAAATACAACCCTACTGTGCTACTACACTATTTTGACATACTAAGAATCAAATTCAGTTGAACGCAAACAAACACCGCATCAAAAAGTTATTTTCCATTAAAAAAAAGGTTCCTATTCATCATTTAATAGTGTTCCATCCATACAGAAAATAAGTTCCCTGGGAATTATTATCTTCCTCAACACTACATGTCCTACATTGGCTCATATTTTCTTTCAACCAGCCTGCAGTGTGTCAACCCCCCGCAACAAAACTCCGGGGCTACTAATTCACAAGCAGTAGGACCGGTGTGCGGGTAACTTTGTGAGTGCTTGTCTAGTTCCAAAACGTGGGGAACTCCCACACCCTGTGAAGTCTCCAGCCGGGCAATATGGTAAGATGTTCAGTCAACAACTAAAAAGAAATAAAACTAACCATTCTAATCTACTGACATAACACCCCAGCAAGAAATGAGTGAGCGAAACCTATACATACGCAATTTTTCTACTAACACATTTGCGTTACTGTTGTGCTGCTTTTTGTATTAAATTGAAATATTGTTTTTTTGTTGATTAAACCTAAGTCTTAGTTTGTGTTTATACATACTTGATTGGCAATGTTTAAAATTCAGCCTATAAAAAGTTTTGTAATTAAATCTGTTCCCAAGATCAGCCAAAATTTATATTATATATTTTGTGAAAAAAAAAAAAACAAGTCACTGGCAACGCTGTTGGCTACTGGCATCACACGTATACAAATGTTTACATCATTTTCCTCATTTTGTTATTAAGAATGTGATATAAACTTTGTTCTACGCAGTGATGGATATTTGCATCGTTAGTGATTGTCATTTGATGGATCACATGATGGTCACTGTTCTTGTATGGACGGTTTTTTCTTCTGTATAACATTTCCGCCCTTTACTGTGATATGTGTTCTGTTCATATACATATACATACATAAGTATATATACATATATATATATACATATATCCTCACTTGTATCTCAGGTATTAGGTCTTCGGCACGGGTCATATGTACTCCATTAAGTTACCAACCTCCCCCTTAAAAACACATACCCAGCGAACATTTTGGCTTAATTTTTCACCAAATGTTCTTAACATCTGCAATTAAGTAACTACCAATAAAAAGTGATGTTAAAGATTGAAAACTAATAAAACAAAAAAAAAACTTTTGATATGCGTACAACCCACATGTTACAGAAAGTAAATGCACTAAATTATCAGACTTTCAAATCCTTCGCGTGGAAAATCCCAATCGGCTTACCCTGAATTGTTTCCAAATCGTACATATTGTTACCAATGGGTTTTACAACGCGGCATTTTAGATATTTGCGGCAAAATTTTGCGTTTATGTTATTCCGAAAGTCTGATAGTGCATAATTTTTTCTGTAAATCTCCTGACCCGGAATAAATTTTACAATACGAGCTTTCCTATTGTACCGTTGTGCACTCTGCTGATAGGCGTTTGTTAAATTGTTTTTAATTCTTTCCCGTATAATCTGTAGTCGATCATCATTGTCCAAATGTACAATCTCATGGTCGGACATGGACTGTAATTTCCTTGCTAGTCTATAATCTGCCCCGTTTGTGTAGATATGGTATCCGAATAAGGCAAAAAATGGGGTGAAACCTGTTGCTGCATGTACCGACGATCTGAGCGCGCATTCTATTTCAGGTAAATACAGATCCCATTCTCGTTGGTCATTCTCTAGGTAGGCCCGAATGGCTGCCAACACGGACTGGTTTACACGTTCTGCCGCATTCGATTGAGGCGAGTAGAAAGCGGTTCTCATATGCGTTATGTTGTATGTTTCTATCATTTCTTTGAAAGCGTTTGACACAAATTGCTGACCATTATCGCTATGTAGCACCTCCGGAACACCAAACTTTTGAAAGACTTCTTGAATGAGAAATTGTATAACATTTTTAGATGTTGCCTCTTTCATGGCTTTCAAAAAAACAAATTTGGTAAAGTGATCAACTACGATAAAAATATACGCGTTACCCTTTGTAGACCGAGGATATTTACCTAGAAAGTCAATGTAAATCTTCTGGAAAGGTCTATCAGTACGAACTTCATTTCCTATCGGTGGCATGGCATGGATATTAGAGGATTTTGTTTCCTTACACGTCTGACAATTTTTTATGTAATTCTGCACCTGCACTGCCATTTTTGGCCAATAATAGAGACGCTTAAGTCTTTCCAAAGTTTTTCGTACTCCTCCATGGGATGATTTGACATCATCGTGAGCTTTTTCAATTAACACAAGTGTAATTTCTTGGGGAACCCATATCTTCCATTCTGAATTTACACCGTTTTGGATATCATCACACATGACTCTTTTATACACTTTCCCGTCATCTACTCTTAAATCTGGTAGTTTGTGTTGATTTTCAACTACATTTTTAACCAATTGCATGTACTCCTCAGACTCAAAAGCTACGGTTTCAAAATCAAAATAACTGTCTGTATTAATTTCTGCGACGTCTATGGGCATTCGTGAGAGCATATCTGCTACAACATTTTCCGAACCTTTGCGGTGTTCGATTGTAAAACTGTATCCTTGTAGTTGTAGAGACCATCTGGCTAACCTCCCGCTCAAGTCCTTTAGCGACATCAACCACTTCAAGCTGGCATGGTCGGTGATAACAGTGAATTGCATCAGCTCCACGTAGGGTCTAAAACGTTTTATGGCCATCACCGCCGCCAGGCACTCTTTCTCGGTAACGGAATAGTTCTTTTGACATGGAGTTAACTTCTGTGAGTAGAAAGCTATTGGGTTTTCACCTCCCTCAGTATTTTTCTGAAAAAGAACTGCTCCGATTCCGTTTTCTGACGCATCGCACTGAATAAAAAAGGGTTTGGAAAAATCTGGATGCCGTAATACTGGAGCTGAGGTAAGCAGACATTTTAAATTCTCAAAGGCTTCGATAGCCTCTGGGGTCAATGAAAACTTTTTACCCTTTTTTAGGGTATCGCTTAGTGGCGCTGAGATGGAGGCAAAATCTTTTATAAACCGCCTGTACCATCCAGCGGTCCCTAAAAAGCTCCTAACTTGTCTTGCTGTCTTTGGCAATGGTATTTTCAGAATAGCTACAACCTTTTCGGGATCAGTCTTTAGCATTCCCCCACCTATTACAAAACCTAAATACCTGAGTTCTTTGAAGCAAAATTTTGACTTTTTCAGCCCTATAGTCAGATTGGCTTCTTCTAAACATTTTGCAACCTGTTCGAGAATTTTTATATGGGTGGTGAATGTATCTGATATTATGAGCAGATCATCCAGATATATAAAAACGTTCGTTTTTAATCTTGCCGGTATCACCTTATCCATCAGACGGCATAAGCGTTGAGCAGCATTACATAAACCAAACGGCATTACCCTAAATTGGTACAGCGGTCGACCTGGAACCGCAAAAGCTGTGTATGGTTTTGCTTCTTCTTCTAATTTTATTTGCCAAAACGCGTATTTCAGGTCGACGCTACTTATGTAATATGTTTGATCTATGCGGCTCAAAATACCGTCGATGTTTTGGAGGGGATAGGCGTCCTTAATAGTTACTGCGTTCAGCTTGCGGGCGTCTAAACAAAACCTATTCTTATCTGGCTTGCGTACTATAGTGGTTCTATTGGCCCAGGGGCTCTCACTTTCCTCTATAACATTTAATTTTAGCATATTATCTATTTCCGCGTACACGATATCCTGTACTGCAGGCGATATTGGGTAGTGCTTGTCCTTAATTGGGTTAGTGCCTTCTATTAGTTTAATTTCATGCTTTTCTAATCCTGTGCAACCTAGTCCTCTCTCCTCGAATGAT
Organism: Cistogaster globosa; assembly: GCA_937654795.1. NCBI lineage: Eukaryota > Metazoa > Arthropoda > Insecta > Diptera > Tachinidae > Cistogaster > Cistogaster globosa. The sequence continues at coordinate 44,387,669 of OW569404.1, read as the reverse complement.
GGGAATTTTTTTATCGTCTCTTCTAATTGTTTTTGCTGAATTTCACTAAGATCATGCATTTGTAGCTCTGTGCTGCTAATATTTTCACCGTAGACTTGATGCGATTTCTCGGGCCTAATTTTTGCCGATGATATAATCCCCGGGGCTATATTAAAACTTTCCCAAAAGTTAATACCTAAATAAATTTGTTGTTCCAAATCCGGGCATAAGTAGAAAATAATTTTCTTTGTTTCGCCTTTATACTCCACTTCTAGTAAGACTTTGCCTAACACTCTATGACACTGCCCTGTAGCTGTACTAATATTACTTAAAACTCCTCTTGTCTCTGTATTTAATTCTTCTACCAGCTCGCGACAATTTCTCCCGAGAAGGCTTACCGACGCGCCTGAGTCTAAAAGTGCTTTACACTTTTTACCGTTCAAACAGATTTCGGCGTAGGGCCTAGGATCTGTTCTATACTTGAAAATATTAAGTGACTCAGCTACTAATTTGCGCTGTTGCTTTCTTTTAATAAAATCATTTCTAAGTTTTAATATGTAATTATATTTTCTTGCTTTTGATTTTAATTGTTGGGACATCGATTGACTGTTACTTATCTTGGGTAAATCTGTAGTTGTTATTGTTTTCATTACTGTTGGTTCTTCAATCATTTCACAACGATTTTCATCATTAAAAATTCTTTCTTTTACTATTTTATAATTCTGTTCTCGTACTTCAATTGGTAAATAATGACGCATCTGTGACATGTCCGGTTCAGTAGCCGGTGCATTTAAATTTGTGACGGGGCAAGCTCGCCGGACCGTGGCTCCCCCGATAACGCCGCGTTCCGCCTCAAGTTTTCCCGAGCCGGTAAACACTTGGGACAGTTGGGTGTTATTGTATTTGGCCTACCACATTTATAGCAAAACAAGGACCTTTGTTGGGACATGCACTCTTTAAACCCGTGTCCCTTTTGCTGACAGTTCCAGCAGGTCAAAACCGTATTTACAGCTGCCACTTCGGCATATAATTCTTTATCTATGTCTTCTATAACATTCACCATAGCTTCACTCACGTAACGCTGTGGTCTCGCCGGTTGGGGAGGTATGCCACGGGAATCTTTACGGGTAAAGGTTCTTTCAGCTTCCAAGCATTCAATCCGCAATTGTTCGACTGATGATACTGCCATAGGGTATACGATGCGGGCAATGTTCTCCCTAAGATTGCGTTTAGTTATTCTTACCATCTCACCCTCTGCAACTGGCGTTTGAAGTCTTGCTCTAAGTAAATTCACGCTGTGGAAATACTCATCGATAGACTCTCCGGGCATTTGTTTTCTTTCTACAAGTTCTTGCATAAGTTCCCAACTCGATCTAACAGTTTTGTACCGATTCATCAAAGCCAATCGTAAAGTATTCCAATCGTTTATGACTGTGGTTTGGAGAAGTGCCCAATACCACTGTCTTACTGTTCCTGTCACCAGCAAATGAAAGTCCCTTAGAATCTCATGCCATGGTATCTGGTATTGCCTTTGCATATGTTCTAATCTAAATACAAACTCTTCTACTGATAATTGGTCGCGGCCACCTTGATTTCCGTTGAACTCCAAGCCAAATTTATCGACTCTAATTCTCCACCCATCATGATGATTATTCTGTGCCTGTGGTGGAAAATCATATCTATTTTGGGGTACAAAATGAACCCGTCTGGAGTCATGACCCACCGAAGAACCGTTTGATTCATTCGATCGTTGTGCTTCTCTAAGAGTTAGGTTCCTAACAACCTCTGTCAGTTGACCTAAGCAGTCATGAACCTTACTCAATTCTTTACTCATTTTTTTATTTACTATTTCATTGATAGACTGATCTGTCTCCATATTTTCTATAGTACCATTAACCCTAGATCTGCCAACTGGGGACATATCATCGCGACCAGTATTGTTACTACGTTGATTTACATTTTTATTTGTATCTTTCGGTATTGCGCCTTTATTTACTGAAGGGACATTTATTGTCTCAGACAAGTCTTGTATTTGAGGTGGCCTAGTCGCCATTCTAATTGACAGATTGTCCCTTAAATATTTTTCTTTAACCTGTGGTGATGATCTATTTAAATCAAAGGACAAACTTCTTTCCCTATGCCTTTTTACCTTCTCTGATTTTCTCTTAGTTTCCTTTTCTTGAATATCATCAAACTCGTCCATTAATTTCGGAATAATCCGTAAAATAAAAACCTATATTCTTACTAAAATGTGCAATAAGAACACCAATACGAAGTATTTGAAACTTATCAAAAAAAATTAAGACTGATAAATAACAAAATCAATATAAAAACCATAAGTCAAAGTAATTTTAAAATCTAATTATATAACCACAAGATGTGACCGTTATTACTTTAACAATATTAACTACAATCTATCTAAATATAATGAACAATGGAAACTAAATAGAGAATATAATCCATTGTTTATATATTTGAAAACACAAAAAAAAAAAAAAAAACTACTAATAAAACTAATAACTACAAACAATCACAACCAAAAATTATTTCCAAATTAAATTTGTAGAACCACAAAAAAAAAAACAAATATGTGAAGAATACAAAACAAACTCACGCACCAACAAAATTTATATTAAATAACAAAAGACTTAAGACACACAAAAAAAAAACAATACAAGCTATGATCATAAAAGAACAAGAAAATCCAATTATAAATAGGTAAATGCAAAAAAAAAAATGTAAGACAAAATTTATAATTATAATTACCACTAAGAATCTTACGTGGTTAATAAAATATTAATATGAATAATTAATATTGCTAAAAAACTTCTTAAATAAATCCAAAATTTAAAACGTACGGTTGTGTGGTGTAAGCTCAATAGTGTGGTGTGTGGAAAAAAAAAAAAAACATACAAACAAAAAAAAAAAAAAAACATGAGTGCCCCTCATGGGCCTCTTCAAGTGTTTCACGAGATAGTTTACTAAAACAAATCATGAATTACCAGTGAGTAATTTACTTCCCAAGAAGTTCGGCATCTGCAACACATCTGACCTCTGACCAACTCTATCAAAGCGGCTGCTGCGTTAGCTATAAATCTTTGAAGCAATTCTCCCCGGAATTTTCATAACTTAAGTTCTAGGTGCCAAGGTATATCACCAAGGTACTACAGTCCCCTGTCAATATTCTCAGAGCGGCTACCTTAGTATTATACCTGGACAACTACCTTCACCAGTATCAAGGACTTTAACAATAACAAAACCCCAAAACTAAACATTTTCGCAACTTCAATGGGATGTATTTTCCCTTTCAACTCCCACGCTAAAGAGTAAAATGCTAGTAAACGATGATCGTCACTGAATCCATCCAGAGATTTCAAGATTGCGCAACAAATCCTTTAGTCTTGCTAGGATTTGCGGACTACTGACACAAGCCTATAGTTTCACATATCCTGAAAACTCCGATATTTTCAAATCCAAACATTCGTCCTTTGGGCTTTTGCTAAATTCCAGTTATTTTCTGCTTAGTATATCTGGATGACCTATATACTTAAAAATTCACATACCTTTGGGCGCCATATTGTTATGTGACTCAAATGTCGCCGCAGTTTCGTCACCGGCTAACTCATGACGTGACATCAGGGAAGGTCCCAACCCAAACCGCAGCACCGAGACAAACACAATAAAATAATAAAAGCAAAAAGAAAAAGATAACTAAAAATTTATTACGACCCACTGGAAACACTTTTGAGGGAGAGCCAGATGTTTTGCTCCCCACTCGCCCACCCTACCTGGGACACACTACTCCAAAATCTAATGTCATTGCATCCCCCGTAATCCACACACACACACTTACATCACTACACTTACCTCACATCCAACCGAACTTCAGCACAAATCTACCACAAACTCATGTTTGCTTACTAAAATTATAAATTTACATATTTTATTAAATTAAAAAGGGTTTTAAATCTACTGAACACTTAATAAAAGCAAAAAAAAATATGCATTAAAATGAGTTGTTTAATTAAACTGATAAAAATTGAAACATTGAACTGGTATAAAGTTAAACATTAATTGATATAAATAAAAAAAACTTACATTAAAGTGTTAAATAAAATTAATTAGAATGATTAGACACAAATTTGTATTTTAAAATATTGTTAACCTTAAAGATTTCCGGTGCCTAAATAAAAAAAAACATCTGAAATCTATTTTGCTTTGATAGCAAAACCGAAATTAATTTCCGTACCATGCCCGCAAATAAAACTGATTTTATCTGTTTCGCCCGGAACATACTCTGGGCAATAAGGAAATAAAATATATTACTTTCTATACCCTACCTAAATGAGCTCTCTTAGGTGGTTTGAAAACACTTTCCGTTGGTAATACTTCAAACTTATTACCTCAAACTAATTTCCTTCCGGTAAAACAAAACAAAATCTACTGGCACACACGACAAAAACTCGATTGTTTTAGTTAGGCACTCACAATTTTGTTTTCTTATTTTCTTTTCCTTTATATATGTATTTAACTACGAAATTAATTATATTTAATTAGATCTATATAACTCAAAACAAAACTTAAATTTTCATTTGTTCACTATTTCACTCGTTTAAAACATTCAAATAATTAAAATTTTTCTTTTATATTTAAATTTAATTTTCATTTAAATTTTCTTGTTTTTCTTTTTTTTAGGTAAAAATCACAATGGCTACCCGAGGATAAAAGCTTCCAGTGTAAGCCTACTGGCACTTTCTTAAAGATGGCGGCTTTACTTTACTTCACGGTAAGTACTTACTGATTTCACTATGGCAGTTTCTTATTTAATTATAAGGTTACCTGAATTTTTCTTTTCACCTAGCAGCACAGGATCAAACTCTTCACAAAACGGCCAGGGAAAGCCAAGGTACTTGCCGTACTCCAGGTATTGCTTTTCCTGTGAATCAATTAGTTGTGTATTCTTTGCTATTTTTCCTATAGTTATAATTAAAAAAAAACTTACCCTAATAAAAACAATTTTAAACACGCTTACAAAATTTTAAATTAGCGTACGGATAACTGTCATTTCAACGCTTGCAGGATAATCGGTCCTCTCACTTTTTTTTAGCAAAATTCTGTCTTCGTCCTTTCTGTTGCCCTTTTTCAGGATAGTTTATATCCCAGTTCAATTGTCCTTTCTTTCTAATTTTTCTTTTCCTCCGGTTTTTTTAGCAATTATCCTTTTTTATTTTTTTTTCACTTACAATTATCCTTTTTATTTGTTTTGTTTTTTTTTATTATTATCCTTTTTATTGTTTTTTTAATTATCCTTTTTTTTCAAAATTAACTGACTTCACAGACCACAACTTTTTTTTTTTTTTTTTTTTTTTTTGATCACTTCTGCCCAACCGTTTATCTCAACTGCCGAAACTATAATGGCTAATTTTTCTCTACCTATTATGCAATATACCTACTTTTCCAAAATTTCTCCATATTTAAAATTTGTTCCATTTTTTTCAAAATTACAAATGGGTCTTATTTCCATTTGTCATAACAATTAAAACAGACATGTACCCTGCTATTTATATGGACATTTTATGAATGAAATACTCTTCTTTACTGCGGTTGATTTTAATTTAAAAAATACAACCCTACTGTGCTACTACACTATTTTGACATACTAAGAATCAAATTCAGTTGAACGCAAACAAACACCGCATCAAAAAGTTATTTTCCATTAAAAAAAAGGTTCCTATTCATCATTTAATAGTGTTCCATCCATACAGAAAATAAGTTCCCTGGGAATTATTATCTTCCTCAACACTACATGTCCTACATTGGCTCATATTTTCTTTCAACCAGCCTGCAGTGTGTCAACCCCCCGCAACAACGGTTGTCAATTTTTGTTCATTTATATCTCTATTTTAATAATGTATGGCCATTATGGGCGACAGTGTTATAGTTTCCATGGAAAACAGTAGCAACGCTTTTTGTGCCCACTCAGGATGAAGCCACTTTTCTCGAAAACGGCTCGGCGGAATTGTTGCACGGTTGTCAATTTTTGTTCATTTATATCTCTATTTTAATAATGTATGGCCATTATGGGCGACAGTATTATAGTTTCCATGGAAAACAGTAGCAACGATTTTTGTGCCCACTCAGGATGAAGCCACTTTTCTCGAAAACGGCTCGGCGGAATTGTTGCACGGTTGTCAATTTTTGTTCATTTATATCTCTATTTTAATAATGTATGGCCATTATGGGCGACAGTGTTATAGTTTCCATGGAAAACAGTAGCAACGATTTTTGTGCCCACTCAGGATGAAGCCACTTTTCTCGAAAACGGCTCGGCGGAATTGTTGCACGGTTGTCAATTTTTGTTCATTTATATCTCTATTTTAATAATGTATGGCCATTATGGGCGACAGTGTTATAGTTTCCATGGAAAACAGTAGCAACAATTTTTGTGCCCACTCAGGATGAAGCCACTTTTCTCGAAAACGGCTCGGCGGAATTGTTGCACGGTTGTCAATTTTTGTTCATTTATATCTCTATTTTAATAATGTATGGCCATTATGGGCGACAGTGTTATAGTTTCCATGGAAAACATTAGCAACGCTTTTTGTGCCCACTCAGGATGAAGCCACTTTTCTCGAAAACGGCTCGGCGGAATTGTTGCACGGTTGTCAATTTTTGTTCATTAATATCTCTATTTTAATAATGTATGGCCATTATGGGCGACAGTGTTATAGTTTCCATGGAAAACATTAGCAACGCTTTTTGTGCCCACTTAGGATGAAGCCACTTTTCTCGAAAACGGCTCGGCGGAATTGTTGCACGGTTGTCAATTTTTGTTCATTTATATCTCTATTTTAATAATGTATGGCCATTATGGGCGACAGTGTTATAGTTTCCATGGAAAACAGTAGCAACGATTTTTGTGCCCACTCAGGATGAAGCCACTTTTCTCGAAAACGGCTCGGCGGAATTGTTGCACGGTTGTCAATTTTTGTTCATTTATATCTCTATTTTAATAATGTATGGCCATTATGGGCGACAGTGTTATAGTTTCCATGGAAAACAGTAGCAACGATTTTTGTGCCCACTCAGGATGAAGCCACTTTTCTCGAAAACGGCTCGGCGGAATTGTTGCACGGTTGTCAATTTTTGTTCATTTATATCTCTATTTTAATAATGTATGGCCATTATGGGCGACAGTGTTATAGTTTCCATGGAAAACAGTAGCAACAATTTTTGTGCCCACTCAGGATGAAGCCACTTTTCTCGAAAACGGCTCGGCGGAATTGTTGCACGGTTGTCAATTTTTGTTCATTTATATCTCTATTTTAATAATGTATGGCCATTATGGGCGACAGTGTTATAGTTTCCATGGAAAACATTAGCAACGCTTTTTGTGCCCACTTAGGATGAAGCCACTTTTCTCGAAAACGGCTCGGCGGAATTGTTGCACGGTTGTCAATTTTTGTTCATTTATATCTCTATTTTAATAATGTATGGCCATTATGGGCGACAGTGTTATAGTTTCCATGGAAAACAGTAGCAACGATTTTTGTGCCCACTCAGGATGAAGCCACTTTTCTCGAAAACGGCTCGGCGGAATTGTTGCACGGTTGTCAATTTTTGTTCATTTATATCTCTATTTTAATAATGTATGGCCATTATGGGCGACAGTGTTATAGTTTCCATGGAAAACAGTAGCAACAATTTTTGTGCCCACTCAGGATGAAGCCACTTTTCTCGAAAACGGCTCGGCGGAATTGTTGCACGGTTGTCAATTTTTGTTCATTTATATCTCTATTTTAATAATGTATGGCCATTATGGGCGACAGTGTTATAGTTTCCATGGAAAACAGTAGCAACGATTTTTGTGCCCACTCAGGATGAAGCCACTTTTCTCGAAAACGGCTCGGCGGAATTGTTGCACGGTTGTCAATTTTTGTTCATTTATATCTCTATTTTAATAATGTATGGCCATTATGGGCGACAGTGTTATAGTTTCCATGGAAAACAGTAGCAACAATTTTTGTGCCCACTCAGGATGAAGCCACTTTTCTCGAAAACGGCTCGGCGGAATTGTTGCACGGTTGTCAATTTTTGTTCATTTATATCTCTATTTTAATAATGTATGGCCATTATGGGCGACAGTGTTATAGTTTCCATGGAAAACATTAGCAACGCTTTTTGTGCCCACTCAGGATGAAGCCACTTTTCTCGAAAACGGCTCGGCGGAATTGTTGCACGGTTGTCAATTTTTGTTCATTAATATCTCTATTTTAATAATGTATGGCCATTATGGGCGACAGTGTTATAGTTTCCATGGAAAACATTAGCAACGCTTTTTGTGCCCACTTAGGATGAAGCCACTTTTCTCGAAAACGGCTTGGCGGAATTGTTGCACGGTTGTCAATTTTTGTTCATTTATATCTCTATTTTAATAATGTATGGCCATTATGGGCGACAGTGTTATAGTTTCCATGGAAAACAGTAGCAACGATTTTTGTGCCCACTCAGGATGAAGCCACTTTTCTCGAAAACGGCTCGGCGGAATTGTTGCACGGTTGTCAATTTTTGTTCATTTATATCTCTATTTTAATAATGTATGGCCATTATGGGTGACAGTGTTATAGTTTCCATGGAAAACATCAGCAATCGTTTTTTGTGATCATGGAAAACGCTTTTTTATAATTATTCTCTAAATACAAAAATGTTTTGTTTATTTATTTACAATTTAAATCAATTTTTCTTCTTCTAGATGCAAAAATTTATTCTTATTTTATTTTTTAATTCAAAATATCCAATCCCGGGGAATTTTACTTCCCGGTTTTTAATTCCCAAAATCGACGCTATTTCTTCGACGCTATCTTGGCGCACGTTATATTAAAATAATTGGTTTGTTCATTTCAATGGCTAGTGAAAACGTAGGGTAATAAAATGCAACCCTATACAGTTGGCGTTATTACTTTTGTTAATTTTTGCATCGCGGCGTTTTTCAAAAAAATTTAACGAGCAGAAATGTATCTATTGAATTAAATGAACTTCATTGTTTATTAATTGTGTAAGCATTATCAATAATTGTAAACATTATCCAAAAGTGTAACGTTATCTTGTTGGTTTATTTATATTGTTTTACATATTATTAATAGTGAACTAATCATTATGTCTGGATTGGAGAAATTTCAATCAAGTGAAGCTTGGCGCACAAATTTTAAGAAACTTCTCTTTATGGAACGGTAAAGATATATATCAGTTTACTATATTAATACTTTTTAATAAAGACGAAATTCGGCTTAAGTCTAGTTAAGTGGCACAGAACAAAAAATGTATTAAACAAAGCTGAAAAATTTGGAGCTAACACTTGCTCCGAAGTTATAACAGGATAAAGGAATATGAAGACAACACGATCCTTTATAATATGAAAAACACTGGTTTCATTTACTAAAGATTTCCTGTGTAGCTGGCGTTTTGTCGTGGGCAAGGATTTTTTTCTTTATTGAATGACCAACACCGGATTTGCTTACTAAATATTTCCTGCAGGCCTTCGGCCGGGCTTCAGGACTTTCTTTTCTCTAAATGACTGACATCGGCTTTGCTTGCCAAAGATTTTTTGCATAATCGGCCTTTGGCCGAGCGCAACAAACACCTGCTTCGCTTTCTAACGCTATCCTACATATGTACATATACATATATAACTTTACAAAAAACGTAATTATAAAAATAGTGCACACTCGCACTTTTCTATAAAAAGTTCAGAAGCCCGTGAATTGGAATATGTGTGTTGAGCGCTAATTCTTTCACTTCATTTTTTTTTCTTAATTTACTATTATCACATTTATATATTTTTTTAATTCGTACCTATAACTTCACATTTAAATCCATACCACATTGTACATAGATAGAAACTTTGGGGGCGCTTAACTTCGAAACTAATGGCGTTTCCTTTTGTAAAGATAAACGTTACTCAATAATCATCTAACATGTTTTGATTGTTTTCTAAACCCTAAAAAATTGCTACACATATTATAGTCACAATAGAACAAAAAATTTGCATTTTTTTAATTTTCTACACATAGGTAGGTATCAATAATGTTTAAATAGAGTTTAAATTATTAAGCCATATAATATAAAGCACTAGATCAGCTAGAAAAATTCAAATACGCCAATCGATCAGACATAGTGTCGAAAGAAGTGCTATTAAAAAACTCAAGATCGGTCCATGTCCTTCGACACAGCGAGCAAAACACCACTCCTACCTCTAATTTATTTTTTTGTTTCATTTGGAACAATATATGGGGCAATAGAGAATTAAAAAATAAGAAAAACACATCACGTAAAAAATTGGAGCTCGCCCATATTTTCTGAGTTACGGGCCTCTGAAATTTAAAAAAAAATTAAAATATCAATACTTATGGGTATTATTTTAAAGCTGTTGAAGAGATCTTTAAGGAAATATAAAAATTACAAAAAAAAAAAATGCTAAACCCATTAAAAGCCCATATCATTTTTATTTGTAAAATTATATAGGTATACATACGTAGTACTTAATTTTTTTTATATTTTTTATTCTCTGTCACCCTAATATTTGCTTTTTGATTGGAGTTATTTCACAAAATTAGATTTTTATAGACGGTGAAGGGTATATTAGATGTGGCATAGCCAAAAATAGCACTTTTGCTTTTTTTATAAAATTGTATTTTTGAGCTCATTTTAATGGCTGCCGACATTAGAAAAAAAAGTGCATTGTTTTTCATGGGGGTGCCGGCTTCTGGCAAAATAGTTTTTTCTTATACTAAACTCAAATTCTATAATGGTATTTGTTACTTATCTCTCTTAATATTAGTTATAAAGAAAACGAGTTTAGCCAGTAGTCGAAACCCTTCTAATTTAGTATTTTAGGACCTGTCGTCTACATGATATAAACTGTTCTGTTAAAATATAAAGCCCAAAACAAGGTAACATCTTGAAATGCAGTTACAAACATTGAAAAATCATTTAAGCCTACAATTTGCTCAAATCCCATACCAACTACTCATTTAGATCTAAACTAAACAACTACCTATTGCCTCATCAATTAAACTTTTTTAAATATTTTGATTTTATAGATAGGTAAATTCTATTGTTTTAATTATATACAGTCAATAAATATCACAATAAATATTCACAAATTTTTAATTTTTTTTTAAGAAAAGGGCTACTTTTATGTTATGAAAAAATAATTTTTTAACATGTACCTTTCAACACTATGTATATATAATGGTTAGGGCAACAAGTTTAAAGTCGATGCAAAAGAAAGAGAAAAAAAACTAAAAAAAAACAAATTTTATCCATTTTTTTAATGTCAAACAACTCTTTTCACAACACAAGATTTTTTTCTCTTCTTTGAAAGTTCTTGATGATTAGCGGTAATATGCCGTTATTTACGATGCGTGATATTTTGTATGTCATTTTGCAAATCATTTGACATGAAATATTTGTGGCACGCGCATCAATTAGCAAGTTTATGTGTTTAAAAAATGCCTGGAAAGCGGTTATCGTACGACGTAACCAACTAGGAGCAAGTGCTCAGGAGCTATCAGAGAGGTTTTTGGTATCAAAGAGAACTATTTACAATGTGCTTATCGTGCTGAGAAAGAAAATAGATTAGAATTAAAACGTGGAGGTGGACCAAAGCCCAAAATAGATGATCGCACAGAGCGGGCAATTGTTAGAAAAGTGGCCCAAAATCCAAAGATTTCCCTAAGGACACTTTCAAAGGAGCTTGAAGAAGAATGTGGTGTTTTTGTTTCACATGAAACTGTTCGGCAAGCGTTATTAAAAAACAAATACTCTTCAAGAGCAGCACGTAAAAAACCATTAATTTCTACAATTAATATAGAAAAGCGTTTTTCCTTCGCCACGATGAACATTTCGCAACCTGTGGAGTATTGGGACGACGTGATATTCTGCGATGAGACCAAAATAATGTTGTACTACAACGATGGGCCAGCTAGAGTGTGGCGCAAACCATTAACATCTCTAGAAAACCGCAATATTATACCAACAGTCAAATTTGGAAAATTGTCAACAATGATTTGGGGTTGTATCTCGTGTAAAGGTGTAAGAGATATTGCCTTTATAGACACAACGATGGATGCGCAACAATATCTAAATATTTTACAGACCAATTTGATCGCAAGTGCAAGGAAATTCGGATTCATGCAAGAAAATAAGCCATGATTCAAATTTTACCAAGATAACGACCCCAAGCACAAGTCCCATATGGTAAGAATGTGGCTACTTTATAACTGCGGTAAGGTCATAGATTAACCTGCCCAAAGTCCAGATTTAAACCCGATTGAAAATTTGTGGGTTTATTTGAAAAAACGGGTCGCTAAACGCCATCCCACCAACATGACTGCTTTTAAAGCTGCAATTACGGAGGAGTGGCATAATATACCGACCAACTATGACTTAAAGATTTAATTCACTCGATGAGAAAGAGGTTACAATGCGTGGTAGATGCAAGGGGTGGTCATACCAAATATTAAAGCCGCAAAAGATTATTTGAGCAATGAAATGAATGCCAAATACACAGATCTCATTATTTGTGAAAAGAGTTTATTGACACCAAAAAAATGGAGTAGTTATGTTTGTATTAAAATTTGTTCCTTAGTTTTTAATTGAAGTGAATTTTTTTGCTTTAAATTTTTATAAATGATGTAAATAATTACAATAAATTAAAAAAAAAATTTTTTTCTGAAATAAATAGTACTTTTTTTTATAAAATAATATAAAAACGTTTATTTTTCTTTGGTGTGAAAACTCATCCTTGACAGACTGTATAATTAAGAGTAATTCGATTGAAAAAAATTTATATTTCCCAAAATCATCACTTCCTCAAAATTAAACTTAAACCCCAAGGCCCAAAAGCTGACACTGTTAAAAAAAACAGAATTGAACGCTAACAACAGCAAACAATAAAAAAGACAATAAAATAAAATGAAGAAGCTAAAAAAGGACAGCAAAAACAAGTTTACGGTTCTTGTCAAGAAGACACTGTCACTGACGCTGTAAATGTACGGTGCGATATTGATTTTGATTGATTGCGATAGATTTTGTGTGTAAAATGGAAAAACAAATTTACTTTTAAATAAATCATGTATCTTTTAATTTAGCCAAAAATGTCCAAGTATTGAATTTTATATCTTTCATTTCAAGTAAAACTATTTATGAAATTTGATTTTTTTTTCACACAAAGGAATTTAAATATCTAACTATTATTTTAAATAAAAAAAGTTGCTTGCTTGTGTGAGTTTTGTCTTTTCCTTATATTTTTTATGCCGACCACAGGGTTAGCAAATGCCGGTTTAGGAAGATGTATGCCGACTATTGGCACAAATGGTACATTTGCGAAAACATGTAAATTACCTAAACTTCATACAAATATATTAAAGAAAATAGTGCAAAAACAAAAAATAAAAAAAACCGCTGACTACTGGTTCATTTACCCTATAAATCGGCATAAGAAATTCTTTCCTACCATTAAATTTCTCTGTTCAAAAAAGTATCAAAAATTATAAGATTTTCTTGGGATTGTTGTCTTTACAGAATTCAGCTATCTGTCAGTACACATTAAAATACATTAAATATTGGAACACTCCTTATTTTCCAAATCAAAATTTCATTTATGGTGTTGTAGCGGAATTAGCAATACAGGTTTTCTGTGAATTTCAACCATCTGTCTAGATATGATCAAGGAATGGTCATATATATAAAATTAATTAAACTGTTGGGGCACCCTTTAATTCATACTTTTGAGTATTTTTACTTATTATAACTGTTATAGCCGTCAACTTTCTGTCAAATTTTCAAGCGTTTTTCTATAGCGGTTCAAAAGATTGACCCTTTAATTTTTATTTATTCAACAATTTAAGAACCAAGCCTTTAAGGCCACATATGACTTATATTCTACTCGAAAAGTTATAACATAATAAAAATAAAAAATTTTTTGGGAACATCTACAGTCCCATGAAATTTGTTATCCTTCACTTATCAGGAATATTTTCATGCTGCTTAAGAGGCATAACATTTTTTTACCAGCTGATCCTAATGGAGCAGCTTTGATATCCAACGTTGCTTTGACGGATACAAGCTTTAGTTTTTATAACAAAAACCACATAAATAGCCTTGTTTTTAAGGTCTTAAGGAAAAAATTAAATCCTTTTGTCCTTAAATGATTATTTATACAGATGGTTCCTTTAATGGCGTAAAGACATATTCAATGGTCAAGCAACTTGGTCTAGGACGTTTCGAGATGATCTCCAATGCACGTTTGCCAGCAATGTGGGAGTTTTTATTGCTGAATTGGGGGCTGTCAAAGCCGTCATATCTTTTGCAAGTGAGAAAAAGGTCAAAACAATTATTTGCACTGACAGCCTCAGTGTTGTAAAGACATTGAAGAAAACCCGTAAGGGGACTTACAGCTTGAAGATAACGAATATGCGGACAGAGTAACCAAAAGTTTTCAAGTTCTTCCAGAAATAACTGACGTTCCATGTACACCAAAAGTAGTTTTTAATCAGTTTCGAAGTATCCAAAAACAACTACCTTTCGCGGCCAAGACCCACATATAACTCTAACTTTACTATATCCGATTGCGTCGGATTAGAGTTGGCAAAGCTCTCATTAATACACTACATTATTTTAACGATACGGATCCTGCAAGGTGTTATAACTGTGGTGTTGTTTTATTCTTAGCTCATTTTTGACTGAATGTCCAATCTCTAAGATTGGTGACCGATTGGAGGAAATTATGAACTGCTCGACTTACGTGTTGTTACCTCATATAGGGCGTAGTCCTCGAAGGCATGGTATTTAAAATGTTTATATAGTTCAATATTCATAATTTAAAATCATTTATTACATAATTATTATTTTTTAAATGTTAAAATAATATGTTTCTTTGTTGCGCGCTTATGGTCTTTGCATATTTTATAAATTGATTTATAAAATATTTAAATAAATTAATTTTAATTAAAAAATAATAAAAAACAATAGATAATAAAAAAATTTAACATATTTATAAATGTAACGGTAACAGAATGATAAGTAATGTATAAAAAATAAAATAGAAAAGTGATATAAGTTCGGTAGATTGGTTAATAACAGTTACTATGATAGTACGTTTTTAATTTTTTTTAAAGTATTATTTGTAAATGCAAATGATTTTAGATCTATGGGCAGGGAATTCCATGTTCTTGTTATTCTTACATGTAATGATTTTTCATAAGGTTTAGTTGCTATGTGATGGCATATTATTTGAGGATTCCTAGTAGATCTTGAAAATTAGAAATTATTCGCTAAGTACTTAGGACAGTTTAAAACTACTGTTTTGCGAAACAACAATAATGTTCTTAAAGGTACAAAATTGTCAAAATTAAAGCCAAGAAAGTCAATAACATACGGTGTAGCATGGTTCTTAATTTTAATCCATAAACATATCTTACTGTACGATTAAAATTGAGTTTAATTTTCCCCATATAACTTCTATTGGTATCTGTAAATACTTTTAAAGCACATAGTAGTGGCGACATTAAAATTGCATTAGCGACATTTTTTCAAATGGACTGGATTTTTAAACTTGTAAAGTGGTGCCTTCATGGTATATATTATACGTGAAAAACATACGTATATGTTGTAAAGAGATATCCTTTAGCTTTTAAAATTCTTATTTGTTTTTAAAACGGACACAATCTGTAAACATAACCTTCAAAAAAAAAAAATTTCAAAATCCGTTCAGAAATGACTGAGTTTTGCTAGGACATATATAAAAAAGCAACATTCAGATGAAGGACATGGATCGATCTTGCTGATTTTCAAAAGCAAAATTTTCGAAACTATGTCTGATCGATTGGCTTATTTAAAATTTCTTTAGCTCATGTAGTGCTTTGGCAAAGTTGATTTCAACAGTAACACGGACAGACAGACGGACATCGCTCAATCGACTTTGCTATACATAAGGACAATTTATTTAAATACTTTATGAAAAGACAACCGTAGATATACCCCTTTACCACTTTCTTTTTATACCTTTAACAGGTGGAAAAAGAGTAAGTATATCTATGCTTGTCATTCCGTTTGTGATTTCTACAATATACATTTCCGACACTATATATTAATTTATTTTGAGATTTAACAAATTAAAAAGCCAATTTTTAGACAGGCGGTTGAAATTTACAAATCTAAAGGGTGTACCAATGGTTATTTAATTTGATGTACGTGGCCAAAGTTTTAAGCCGTTATAGACAGACGGTTGAAATTGGCAAAGACACTGTATTTTTAAGTCCTTTATTACAACAAGTATAAAATTTGAGCTTGGAAATTGAAGGGTATCCCTATAGTTAATTTACTTTAATGTATTTGACCATTCCTTTAAACCGTTATAGACAGACAGCAAAAATTTACGAGGAATCTGTATTGCTAAGCGCGTATTTAAAAAATTGTTAAATTCAAAATTATTGTAAAATTTAATATTATTGTAACTTCAATTTATATTAAGTACCTCTTCTTTTAATGTAACTTTAAATAACACCAAATTTAATATTCCCCTTCAAAAAGTCAACAAAAATTTACGAAACGTCGGGAAAGAATGTAATTAAAATATTGTTTTTATTTACATTAAAGAAGATAGGTCCAATTAGCTTTTAAGGAAAATAAAAGAATAAAGTAACATTGGCTAAAATAACAGATGAGGTGAAAAATTGTTTGTGGGCACATTTTGAGATAATGTGAAAATCCAAATACATCATAGTAAGCAAATTTCATTAGAAAAAAATATTTATATTGTTTCTTTAAAATCAGTACATTCATTGCAAAAATCTATTTTTTTAGTTAAAACCATTTTTCTGAAATTTGTTGATCATAGCATCAAACAAATTTTATCAACGAAACAGTATCAACTCAAAACGAAATTTAAATAAGACAATTTGATTTTTATTTTGAAAAAAAAAAATGCTCAAATCAAAATAATACCTTTTTTATGAAAATATTTGATGCATTTCTATTTTTACCTATGTATTAACTCAAAGTTGATTCTAGGGATTGTTTATTTCCCTTATGGTAATTTTAGCGCGTTTGAGTGTGAGATTTTCGATTTTCTTTTTCTTTACTCTAATGTTATTATTATGAGAGATTTTAACAATCATTTATTTAATGCTGTTAAGTCTCAGAGAGTTCGAGAAATTTATGTTAAAATGGGCCTTGCTCCTGCTCAGAGTTCTTTGCCTCCATACTTTGACATGCCATGGTCCTGATTTAGTTGATTTGACTGGTCAATTCCAGTGTTAAGGTATAACAAAATACTTCTTTATTATTTTATAATTTAGAACTCCTCAATTTTATGAATTTTATGATTACGGTTCAGTTAAAATTTATACTCTTCAGTCCGTCGCTTGTGATTGTGATTAGAGTGGTATATAGTTAACTAATGTTGTCGATGAGCAGTTAATAATATTGAATGGCAATTTGCAATTGTTGCATTCGGTTGTCTCTTTGAAGACATATAGGACACCTTATAATGCGAATGATTGGATTAATGCTCCTGAAATTAGGTACCAATTTACTAATATTGTATTTTGGTATTTTGTCGTTGTAGAAATTAGCCCTATTATTATTTCAGTTATAAGAAAGTTTAAGAAGAAATCACATACTAAACTTTTTGAAAATAAGAGTAATAAGGAGATTGGGTATATTTTAAGAGGTAATGGTATGGTGAATAATGCTAATGATAATTTCTTTAATGTTGATCCTGATTACTTAAATAGTGTTTTTTTTTTCTTCCAATCAGTCGACTAATACTCGTGGTTTTGACAGTTTTAACTTTGCTTATGATGAATTTTCCTTTCGTACTGTTGATTTATTTGAAATGTTTTCTGCATTTGATTTAATCAAATCGTCGGTAGTTGGTTCCGATGGCTAACCTCTTAAATTTATTCGTCTTTTGATGCCCATTACAGCGAGATGCCTCAGGGATCTGTACTCGGACCTCTACTTTTTATTATGTTTTAAATTACTTTTTTAATTTAGTGTCAAGTACTAATTGTCTGTTATTTTCTTCTGATTATGATGTGCAGATTAATTTAAAGGTTCAGCGGATTTTACTGATGTTTTTAAGAATATGATAAATTATATTACTGCATTAATCTTTAATTGGGCTGCAAATAATGATCTTCTGATTAATGCTAATAAATCCAAGGCTATGTTGTTTGGTAAATGGAGTGACATTTCCGTTTAACTTGGTGAAAATTATATTTAGTTTGTTGATAAACTTAAGTGCCTTGGAAATTACGTCAATAGTTGTTTGAATTTTGAAAGTCATGTAAATTCTATAGCATCAAAAGTTACAGCTTGGTCTTAATGCTACCTTTTTATGTAAAAAAGAATTGGTAATAGCCTTAAAATGCCGATTTTTCTATATGGATTAGAGGTTTACTCAGGCACCCTGGGATAGTGATGAGAAGAATAAAATTAGCATTGAATAGAGTTATTATGTATATGCAGAGTTCAGAAAGTACACACATCATAAACACAATGTTCTGTTCAAAACCAACCCGTACATATTTTTCTTTTCATAACAATTATGTGTGACTCTAAATTTTGAAATATTCTGTAAACATCCACGAATGTGTTTTATTAACACGTTTGCCACTTAATGATTTTTCGCGCTTTCAAAGAAAACTCGAACAAAAAAAGGTTGCTATATTTCAGTAATTTTACGACACATACAGTACGTTCATAAATAATAGCACATTTGCTAATCTGAAAATTAATAATTCATAAAATTTTAACAGGGCATGCTATAATTTTCATCTCTTTGTGTAAACTTTATTAATATGTTCTCTTTTCAAAATTGAGCTCATTTTACACAAAACTCTCAGGAATTACAAATACCGTTATCAAAATTGCTTACATTTATATATTTAGCATATTTAAGCGTTCAAATTGTATAGCACAAATGCAAAAAATTCTTTGTATAAAAAAACTACCGTTTTAAAACAACATATTGCATTCAGTTTTATTAAAAATATTAGTTATAAGCAAAATGCCGCGCGGAAAAGTACGAATTTAAAAAAGGTCAAATTTTAACATTGACAGAAATTGGTGCGTCGAAAGCTGAAACTGCAATTCAAATCTGCAGAAGTCGAAAGGTTGTTTATAATTATTTGGCAAATATTGAAAATTATGGCAAAAATAAAAGCAGTGGTAGAAAAAAAAGTTGAATGAACGCGAGCGCAGTCTTATTCTAAGGACAGCAAGCAACAGTATCAAAAGCTGTAACCAACTTGCTGCATGCGTTTCCAACAAAGTGTGCAAAACGACCATTTGGAATGTTCTAAACTCTTCCAAACATATTCAAAGACAGAGAATGAGAAAAGCTCCTCGCCTTTTGAAACGTCATATCAATGCACGTTTGGAGTTTTGCAAAAAGTAATATGAATACAAATTGGTCAAATGTAAGTTATTTAACACCTTTGAGTTATAAAATGGTTAACTTATTTATTTCTTCTTAAAGATAATTTTTTCAGATGAAAAAAAAAAATTAATTTAGATGGGCCTGACGGCAATAATAGTTACTGGCGTGACTTACGAATAGAACCCCAATGTTTCTCACGAAGAAACTTTGGTGGTGGTTCTGTTATGATTTGGGGTGCATTTACTGAAGAATGCTGTTTGGAATTGCAAATCGTACCAACCAAAATGAATAGTGAAAAATATTGTGAATTGCTTAAGTGCAGTTTATTGCCATTTTTACATAATAATATAAATAAGAAATATATTTTCCAGCAAGACAATGCATCCTGCCCTGCCAGCAAATTTACAAAAGAATGGTTAAGCTCAAATAATGTCGATGTTTTGGAATGGCCTTCTTGCTCTCCAGATATGAACCCTATAGAAAACATATGGGGAATTCTCGAATTTATGCTAGCAATCGTCAATTCATGAGTGTTAATGAGCTCAAAAATTCAATTTTCAAGGAATGTGAGGCACTGGATCAGGCTCTTCTGAAAAAATTAACAAGTCCTATGAAAAATAGAATATTTAATTGCATTAAATCGAAAGGTGGCCTAATAAATTATTAAAAGGTTTTTTTTATTGTTTTTGTTAAATAAATAAATGAAGTTGTTGTTTAGTCTTTGTTATACAAAGAATTTTTTGCATTTGTGCTATACAATTTGAACGCTTAAATATGCTAAATATATAAATGTAAGCAATTTTGATAACGGTATTTGTAATTCCTGAGAGTTTTGTGTAAAATGAGCTCAATTTTGACAAGAGAACATATTAATAAAGTTTACACAAAGAGATGAAAATTATAGCATGCCCTGTTACAATTTTATGAATTATTAATTTTCAGATTAGCAAATGTGCTATTATTTATGAACGTACTGTATATGTGACATGAGTTTTTTCTGAAACATTCCACGTCACATATATTTGACGCTGAGTGGCGAACGTGTTAAAATATTTATTTGCGTACACGTACGTGAATGTACGACTGTAGCTATTCTTTCTGTACGTGTACGGCTAAAAATGTACATGAAAGACAGAGAATTTTGAGTGTACTTTATTTTCAGTACGTGTACGGAAAATAAGTACAGTTGCGAACATTGAAATAGCAGTACCACTAGTATATTTTTTTCAAACGGTGTAGAGCGTTCTTAAAAATATTTTTAAATACAATTTTATTCATAGTAGTAATCTGACATGTCTGTTTATTGTTTGTAACTAATTATATTTTAAATATGATTGGTAATTCTAAAAATAACGGTAAATAATATTTGTAAAGCGTCTTTTTTGTTAACATTGAAATAGCAGTGCTAAACAAATGAGGTAGTTTTCTCTTAATTTTAATTTAAAAATATTAATTTTTGAGTAATAAAGTGAAAGTAAGTTAAAAAATAATAAATTACTGTGCATTTAATGTAAAATATATTTCTCTGCAATAATTTTCGGCTTTAGTGGGTCGCGCTAAACATTGCACTATTGAGCAAAGAAAATTAATTTTACAATTAAGGAAAGAGGAAAAATCTTATTCAGATATTCAAAGGCTTCTCTCGTGCTCTGCAAAGATGATATCGAACGCAATAAAATATAAAGAAAAAGTAGAAAATAGAGGCGGCAAAAGAAAAACTTCACCCCAGGACGATCGAAATATCGTAAGGACTGCCAAATGTAATCCCTTTAAATCAGCCAGGCAAATAAAAAGCGAACTAAATTTAGAAGTTAGCGATATGACGGTCAGAAGACGACTTCTAGATGCAAATTTGTTTGCGCGAAGTCCAAGAAAAAAGCCACTGCTTAAGAAAACACATAGAGATAACCGTTTGGAGTTCGCCAGAAATCACGTCGAGTGGCCTGCAAGCAAGTGGCGAAACATTTTGTGGACAGATGAGTCTAAAATTGTTCTGTATGGAAATTCTGGGTGTAGACAATATGTTCGCCGTCCACCATCTTCGGCATGTCAACCACAGTACACTGTGAAAACTGTTAAACACGGTGGATCAAAAATTATGATATGGGGTTGTTTTTCATTTTATGGCGTGGGCCCCATACATAAAATAACTGGCATTATGGATCAACACGCGTATGTAGACATTCTGCAAAATGTAATGTTACCGTATAGTGATGAAGAAATGCCATTAAAATGGGTCTTCCAGCAGGACAACGACCCAAAACATACTAGTCGGAAAGCAAAGGATTGGTTTCGTCTCAACAACATTGAGGTTATGCAGTGGCCAGCGCAGTCCCCCGACCTCAACCCAATTGAGCATCTTTGGGGAGACATTAAAAAGGCTGTACATGACTTAAAACCATCCAGTAGCGAGCAACTTTGGGAAGTTGTTAAAAAAGCGTGGAAGGAGATCCCAATAAGCCGATGTCAAGATTTAGTAAACTCAATGCCCCGTCGCTGTGTTGCAGTTATTAAAAATAAGGGATTTGCGACTAAGTACTAGGCAATAGATATTAATTCTAAATTTCAAATTTGTTTTTCTCCGAGTATTTTGGAAATAATACGACATATGTGTAGCCACTGCTGTTTTTATGTTAAGTATGAATAACGTTTTTTATTGTTAAGTTTTGTTTTTATCAACCGGAATCGAATTTTAATATGTTTTATTTTCTATTATAATATATATTTTCTATTTTAATAAGAATTAAAAATAAAAACTTTGCTTTTATGTACAACTTGAGAAATATTTGAAAATGTAGTGGTACTGCTATTTTAATGTTCGCAACTGTACATGCAAAAATGAAAAAAAAAAAAAATTCGTGCACGGTAATTATAATAAATAATTATAATAAAAAAAACACAAGTCCGAAAAAATATAATTTACGGAAACGTTGAATTAAGGGATATATCACAGAACTATAAAAGTTTGATATCTAAGAATTGCTTAGAAAAGCATTTAAATTGAGTTAAAATAAAACACTCATTTGCAACATTTCTTGCGAAGATGAATGACCAGTCGGTCGTTTATCTTCTCAAAAATTTCACTGAAAAAGCATTTTTTTCAAAGTTAATTTTCTCAAATCCCAAAATTATTCCAGATATTAAACTGACTGGGCCTTGTTAAGGATCCTTCAGACTAACATGTGTATATGGTGTAGTATATGTGCTATTCCATATTTGTCCAAAATGGTCATTCTCAAGAAATTATACTGAAAAAGTTAATTTTCTCAAATCCCAAAATTATTTCAGATATTGGACCTATAGTGCTTTATTAAGGACCCTTCAGATTAAAATGTGTATATGGTGTAGTATCTGTGCTATTCCATATTTGTCCAAAATGGTCATTTATCTTCTCAAGAAATTTCATGAAAAAGTAGTTTTTTCAAAGTTAATTTTCTCAAATTCCAATACTATTTCAGATATTGGACTAATAGTGCTTTATTAAGGACCCTTCAGACTAACATGTGTATATGGTGTAGTATGTGTGCTATTCCATATTTGTCCAAAATGGTCATTTATCTTCTCAAGAAATTTCACTGAAAAAGCATTTTTTTCAAAGTTAATTTTCTCAAATTCCAAAATTATTTTAGATATTGGACTAATGTGCTTTATTAAGGACCCTTCAGACTAACATGTGTATATGGTGAAGTATCCGGGCTATTCCACATTTGTCTAAAATTGTCATTTATCTTCTCAAGAAATTAAACTGAAAAAGCATTTTTTTCAAAGTTAATTTTCTCAAATCCCAAAATTATTTCAGATATTGGGCTAATAGTGCTTCATTAAGGACCCTTCAGACTAACATGTGTATATGGTGTAGTATGTGTGCTATTCCATATTTGTCCAAAATGGTCATTTATCTTCTCAAGAAATTTCACTGAAAAAGCATTTTTTTCAAAGTTAATTTTTTCAAATCCCAAAATTATTTCAGATATTGGACTGACTGGGCCTTGTTAAGGACCCTTCAGACTAACATCTGTATATGGTGTAGTATATGTGCTATTCCATATTTGTCCAAAATGGCCATTTATCTTGACAAGAAATGTTGCAAAATAAGTGTTTTATTTTAACTCAATTTAAATGCTTTTCTTACCAATTCTTAGATATCAAACTTTTATAGTTCTGTAATATATCCTTTAAAGCAACATTTCCGTAAATTATATTTATTCGGACTTGTGTTTTTTTACTAAAATTATCCTCCTGAATAAAGGAAGCCAAAAACATAACGGCTGTTAAGTGGTTAACAGAACACTGTTAACTGTAAAAACGGCAATGTTAAAAAAAGGTTTGTGCCTCTGCTATTTAAATACGTATTTATCTTCACACATGAAAATATTAAAATAACTGCGTGTACGGATGGCAAAAACGTACATGTACGATAGACAACAAATTATCCATTAGCGATCGGGAAACCCTTTAAATGCAAATAAAAACAATTGTTTTATATTGTTTAAAAAATTTATTTTTATTTATTTATATATTTATTTGTTTTATAAATAGAATATGTACATATAGAAATTTCTCTGTTTCGGACGAAATTTACTCACTGTTTTTTATTTTAAGGTTTGAGCAGTTAAGCAAGTTAAAGATCTTAACTTGGTCAAGACTGTAGTGAACTAAATGCACGTTTTACAGATACTTGAGTTGCACGTACAGCAAGTACCACTTCGGCAAGCTTGCTTAATTTTAAATTGGGTTGACAATATTGTTTCCAATATTCCAATACGTTTATATCAAAGGGATGCATTGGTTTTTCACATAAAAGAAATTCTGTTTTATATGATAATTTTGATTTTGTGTTGTTAAGTGCGATGTATTTAGGAGTAGGTTGACATATTGTGCTAGTTTAGAGTGAGCAGTACTTGACGTAGTTGAAGGATTATCTAACGAAGTAGAACATTTTCTTCTTGCGAAAATGTCAATGCGTATTTGATTAATAATTTCAAACGTCTGTATCAAGTGATCCTGAAAATATAACAACATTTATTTAATAACAATTTATTACTGTTTTTTATTGTACATGTACTTTTTTGCCGTCCGTACACGCAGTTATTTTAAATTTTTTATGTACGTTTTTTCCGTACACGAATTTATTTTCATTTCTTTATGTACGTTTTTTCGTACACAAATTTATCTTCATTTTTTCATTTTTTTTCCCGTACACGTACTGAAAATAAAGTACATTCAAACTTCTCTGTCTTTCATGTACGGTTTTAGCCGCACATGTACACAAAGAATAGCTACAGTGTCGTACATTCACGTACGTGTATGGAAATAAATATTTAAATAAATCACATTAGTGGATGTGTACGGAAAATTTCCAAGTTAAGAGACACACATAATTGTTATGAAAAGAAAAATATGTACGGGTTGGTTTTAGTTGTGTTTTCCATTTGTGTACGAGAATTTTGTACAGTGAGTGTACTTTTCTGAACTCTAGGTTTATGTACTCGCTCAGTTTATCAATACATGTTTTACCATATGTTAAAGAATTTTTAGGATTTTCTTTTACCGATTTTATAAAGTTTAGGAATTTATTACACTTTTACGAGACATTTTAACCTCAAACGCCTAATTATTTAGTTAGTTTTTTTTTTTTTTTTTTTTAATTTAGTAGATCTAGTAGAAATAAACAACTCCTATTACCAAGATTGAATTCAATATTAGAACTAATTCTTTGTGTTAGAGTATCACGTGCATACAATAATTTGCCAAACTCTGAAATCATTTAATGTTACTCGATACCTATAAGAAAAAACTATTTAAAGAGCTTTTAAGCATTACTCCGTTTTAATTTTGTAATTAATTACAGTTACCCTTTTTACCGCGGTTACTTTTCTTAATACGCTGTTGAAATATTAATTGTTTTCCTTTTTTTAAATATTCAATTCCTTAGAGTGATTTTGTTTTTTTATTTCTTGTGCGATTTTATTGCATTTTAGTAGTTTATTTATACCAATATGGTCGTTTCTAATAGTATGTTAGTTAGTTAGTTGGGAGTGGCAGCCTCTCGCGACGAAGCTCACTTGAGCACAATCGAATGGCCCGTTGTGATACCACAAGGAAAGCGGTGCGACTTCCTTTACCCAGCCGAGAACCATGAGGGTTCACGGATAAACTTCGCTTTGTCCCCTATAGAGTGAGAGATAGCTCCGTAAGAGTTCCAAAGAAAGGAGAGCCCAGAATTCTTAGTCTTCTTCGAGCCAGGGATGGGCAGTGGCACAGGAGGTGCAGTACGGTCTCTTCCTTTCTAATAGTATAGTATCCAGGGATATTTAAAGCATTGTCCAAAATAAAAGGTTTTAGCCAAGTTTCAGTTGTACCTATTATATCTAAGAAATGATCCTCTAAAACGTTTTTTAGTTCGAATATATTTGTCGCGCAATGTCCGGGGTTAATACTTTGCATATTAATGTTTCCAATATTAAGACAATTATTACTGTTTATTAACCTTTTCTGCAATAGATAGTTATTTGAAATTATAGGACCAAGGTTATGATGCATAGTGTGTACAAGAAGAGAAAAAAAAGAGAAAAAAGAGAAAGAAAATAAGAAATGTTGTAGAAAAAATTAGATGTAGAATTATATCTTTTTTGCAAGTGGACAATTGAAAATTAACTTATTTTAAATATTATTATAAGAGAGTTTCGGAAATAACATTAAAAATATATGTTTGTTTGAGAATAAGCGATAAGATAGTCTTTACTTTCCGTTCCGTTATGAATCAGCTGATCAGGTTCTGTTGCATTGAAGAATTGATTTGTGGTTTGTTATTACTTGGACGTTTTGTTCTATTCAGTTCAAATTAGTAGAAATTAGGCATTGTAAACAAATCTATAGATTGCACACTGCTGGAATCTACTAGTCCTAAGCTACTCCCACTATGCCGGTGACCCGATTCATGTCTTCTCTAAATACCCACTTGGTCCACTTCAAAATATGCTTTTTTTTGATATTATTATTCTCTAAAAGCAAAATTTTAAACAATTTGTATCTCCGATATCGGGCTGAATCCAGACGTAGAATGCACACTGCTGGAATCTACTAGTCCTAAGCTACTCCCACTATGCCGGTGACCCGATTCATGTTTTCTCTAAATACCCACTTGGTCCACTTCAAAATATGCTCTTTTTTCATATTATTTTTCTCTAAAAGCAAAATTTTCAAAAATTTATATCTCTGATATCGGGCTGAATCCAGACGTAGATTGCACACTGCTGGAATCTACTAGTCCTAAGCTATTCCCTCTATGCCGGTGACCCGATTCATGTCTTCTTTAAATACCCACTTGGTCCACTTCAAAATATGCTCTTTTTTCATATTATTTTTCTCTAAAAGCAAAATTTTCAAAAATTTATATCTCCGATATCGGGCTGAGTCCAGACGTAGATTGCACACTGCTGGAATCTACTAGTCCTAAGCTACTCCCACTATGCCGGTGACCCGATTCATGTCTTCTCTAAATACCCACTTGGTCCACTTCAAAATATGCTCTTTTTATATGTAATGCTCTTTTTTATATATAATGGAGCCAACAATGTTTTTTTTTGTTTTTGTAAAATTTTAAATTATTTTTTTCTTTAATAATTTTAATTATTCATAGCTTAAAAGTTTTTTTTAATGTACATGTAACTTTATCATAGCAGTTAGCATTATGTGGAACGTATTTAACTGACGTATTTATCTTCACACCCTTTTGAAATTTTTACAGTAGATATATACTAATGTAGTTAGTGGATTAAAAAAACTTTAATATTACTCAAGACTGGCTTTATATTGAATCAAAAGCCAATCGGGTTTGAATGTAAGGTGGCAGCAATAACACATTTTGCCCATAACGCTTTTGGCAAATTTGCTTTCGTAGGCATTACCATAACCTTTTTTACCAATGTCCGGTTTTTACTTTATTCTTTTGCGGAAAATAAGAACTAAGGTTTGCAATAAAATTTCGTTCTTTTTTAGGAAATCGTTTATCAAAGCAAGTAACTTTTAACTTCAGACCTGTAAAATTTTGAACATCAGCCAAAAAGTCCTTAAATTTTTTGACAACTTTTATTTTCTTGCAGTAACGCAAAGTTTAGTGTATTGTAAAAAATCATCGATAAATGTTAGAAAACAACATTTACATCATTTCATTTGAAATGATGGTCTACATGCAACGTAGTAAACAAGATCTAGCACATTGTTTGATTTTGTTGGTATCCTTTAAAAAAAATAAATAAATAAATAAATAAATAAATAAATAAATGAACGCAGTCCAATATTTTCAAATTTATTAGATTCATTAAAACTATAAAAATTTTCTCTAAATATTCCATTCGTAATAACTTTATTTTCTTTAAAAATTTTGCACATAGTTTCTTTTCAATTAATAACATGCAGCCTTTCTTAATGATATCTTTTACTGATATTAAGCTCCCATTCAGACCCGAAAGAATAACACATTTTGAAGTAATATCTGATTATATTCACCGCCTATAAGACCTTCTCCTATTCCTGTAGAGTCTTACCATCTTGAAAAAATTTAAATCATTTATCATTTGAATAGAAGCTCCCGAATCAAACATCCAGCATAACATTTTTAAACGACGTTTGGAATACTTATTAAACAAGGTGTATGCAAGGCGAATTCATTGTTTATTGCTGGATTGACTGTGTCAAAAAAAGGAAGAGTGCTATATTCGGCTATGAAAAACCTTCACCATATATGTAATAAACTCCAATCGAAAAAACAAATATTGGGGTGACAAAATTAATAAATAAAAATTAAATACTATATATAATTTTAAATAAAAATGTCACCGGCTCTTAATGGGTTAAGCATTTTTTCTTTTTAATTTTAGCATTTCTTGAAAGATCTCTTTAAAATCTTTTAAATGATATCTTAAAAATATGTAAGGCACAATCATACTTTTCTATAAAAAGTTCAGAGGCCCTCAAGTCGAAAAATAAGAGCGAGGGCCAATTTTTTTACGTAATGTTTTTTCTCAATTTTTTAATTCTCTATTGCTCCATATACAGATTTGTTTCACATAATACGGAAAATTAGAAAGACATGGACCGATCGATTGGCGTATTTAAATTTTCTCCAGCTCATCTAGTGCCTTTCCAAAGTTGATTTAAACATTAGCACAGACGGACAGACGGATATCGCTTAATGGACTTCGCTTTGCATATTATGGGTTCGGAAATGGATATTTTGGAAATTACAAACGGAATAATAAATATAGATATTCGCTTTTCTACTTGTAGTGAGGGATATAAAAAGCAGGGTAAATAATCAGAAATTAACTCAATAAATTTGTAATAAAACTTGTGAAAAAACTACTTTACCTTTTATTTTTAAAAACCATGAAAATGTCACTAAAAATAAATTTTGATGTTTTCAGAAAAATAGCTAATCGCCGGGCTAATAGTTACACTTGTTATAAGTTGATTTTAATAACAAATGCTTAGAATTGTTTAGTTTTGATTTGTTGTCAAATGTTTAAACTACATTTTAATATACATATGTATGTATTTGCATATGTATGTGTATGTGATTTTTTTAATTAATATTATTATATGTTTTGTGTAAATAGGAAACCAGAATTAGTCCAAAAGCCAGTAACAATAACTCAAAGTCAACGTTATAGTTTGGATATAGGCGAGGATTTAAAAAATATAATTGAACAAAAAAAGAAGAAAAAAACTGCTCCAACAAATATGAATTTGAATGATGAAAATATAAGCATTTCAAATATGGCGAAGAGCTTTCAAAAATCAGAAACAAATATTTTAAAAGCTAAAACAAAAACTAAGGAAAAAATGAACTGTTATGACGACACTGTATACGAAGAAATGCAAAACACATCAGATGTTAGTTTTGAGGCGTTAGAGAAAATGTGTGAAAAAACAGCGTCTGATCCTAATAGTTCATTGTTTAAATATCTAAATGGTGGAGATGAACAAAAAGGAAACAATGTATTGGTGTGGCAAAAGACATCTGATGAAAGTTTTGAAGCCCTAGAGAGGATGTGCGACAAAACGGCATCCGATCCAAATAGTACACTTTTTCAATATTTACACAGTGATCGCAAAGAACAAATATTGGCCGAAGCTAAAAAGCGCAGTGCAGATGGATTGGTTTTAAGCCATCCGAATGGAGACGGTAAGTTATTTGATATTCAACAAATTTGTATAGAAAAGAAATTGTTTTACAGATAGTTTACTTATAAAAATCAATAATTACACAATGTTGGATGATGTCGAGGCACCGTCGCGCTTGTGGGAAAACACAATATGTGGTGATACCAATCTGCAAACTTCACCAGTCAAAATGGTAGGATTGCTAAGACCTTCCACGATCATTGAGGAAGCGCCGGATGAGTCAGCGAATTCTGATGTATCATCTCAAGTGAGTTTTCATACGGCAACTAAAAGTTCCCAAGGGGATGTTTCATCATGTGCCTACGAATCGGCACATGATTCAACAAATGTCAGTAATAGATGTTGTGATTCTAATGAATGTCGATCCCAAGAACTAGATGGCTTAGATGTTGATCAAATTTTATTAAATGCATTAGCCAGAAATAAACAAGATGATGAAGTTGAAATTATAACAACGCTTGAGGACATAAATGCTACTATTGTTGATGCAGCATCGTTAAGTAATAAGTGTGCGAAAGAAAACTCTTATAATTCAGGCGATAGGTCGATTAATTTAATAGATTTAGAGAAAACCTTTAGTCCGCTAAGTATTAGTGACTCTCCGCGTTCGTCTATTTTAGCGGAAAACGAAGATAAAGCGAACCAAAATCTTAAAAGTTTTGAAAATAAATTAGAAGATGAATTGGAAAATGAACTCTCAGATAGCTCTATTATTGAAATACCATCAGATGATGAAGATAATATAATAGAGAATGAACAAATGAGTTTTAACAGTCAACAATTTCTAAATAACAACATAAAAGCAGAAATAAGTTGTGAAAGTAAAAGTAATACGTTAAGTTCCAGTAAATTCGACAATGAAAGTGATAAGGAAAACTTTGCCGAGACTAACGAAGCATCAGAACAGTCAATGCAATTCAACGATACAATAGAAGAAGTGGAGTATATGATCAAAAAAGGACAAGAATATATGGCAGTTAAAGCTGCCCCTTTGAGCACTAGTAATAATCAAGTTCCAAAAACTCATTCAAGTTCATCTATGAAGCAGTCAACCGTTAATCATGAATCATCTTTTGCTTCGAAAGGTAAAAATATATCTCGTTTTAATGAGTTTCGTAATCTTTTTTATTAAAATACTTTTGCAGTATTTGCTACATGTACAACACCGTTAAATAACTCACCCTTGGGCAAGGATTGCAACTCAACGTCAAAACTTTACGATTTTGATATAAGACCATTTCCAAAATTTGATTTATTTGCTAAACCTCTGCCACTTTCTCGCTCGAAAGAACTTACAAATAAACAACAAAAATTCTCTCATATTGTAAGTCCAATTCGTACATATATAAAGAAGACAGCCAAAACTCCGCTAATGTCATCAATGAGTTGCCAAAATAAAAACTACTTTAACTCTTCTGCAGTACTGGAACTTGAAAATGAATCACGCATGTACCAACCGTATCTTGAAACAGATTTAAATGCTGGTGAAGCAATCGGACTACCTAAATTACCCGGTTTACCAAGTGGCGCAAAACGACCACTACCGAAAAAGGCTTACATATCCTCGAATTTCAGACATGTAAGATTGAATTAAACAAAATAATATTAACAGTTTCTTATTCAGTTTCAGTAAAGCCTGGTTGTTAGGATATCCTAATAAATAAGGAACAGTTTTAAGTATTTTTACTTGTTTTTGGACTGTACTGTAATTCATTTGAAACTAAAACTTTTTAACACTAATTTGTAAAACATTAACTTTTGGAATATTCATAACATTTTATTTTGGAAATATAGAACAGTTGCAACTAATAATTGCCTGTTAAATTTTGCTCAGTTTTTAAATACTTTAATCAAGAGAAATGTTGTAAACCTCAGTTGATCTCTTGAAATGATTATTAAGTATAAAAGTAAAAAAATATTTTTATAATGAAAAATATTGAACAATTCATGTGAAGACCATAAATCCCAGTGACGTAACTACTTAATTAAATGTTATCACCTACTTGTTTTCTTTCTTCTTTCTTTAAAATAGTAAAGCGTCATCTTTTTTTTTTTTTTTTTTCTTTAAAATAATTCAGATTGTCGATGAACGTACACCCGTAACAATTCCTGGTGGTAAAAAAATACAGCATTATCTTGAAAATGCAATGATGCCTGCCGTTCTGCGCCACGAAGGCAAATTAAAAATGCCCGATGCCATAAGTAACAAGTTAAGCCCCCCAACATCGTCTTCTTCTAAACTACCTTTGAAGACATATGATACAAATTCTACAACTAAAAATTCATCACACGTACCAGGACGTAACAACGCCAGTTTGGCAGATTTATCACTAATGTCTGGGGATGTATCCTTGTATACAATCATGGATGCACAAAAATTTTAAAGATTTATCTATTCCAGTTCTTTCATCTTAATAGTGTTAAATTTAAATTAAATTTTGTATGTTGGGCTTTTAATTTAATTTGTCTATTTAACTTTTTTAAATACTATAATTTTTTCTTATTTGAAATAATATTTTTGAATAAATTTTTTAAGGTAAAATATAAACAGAAGGGGAAGGGACCTCATTTATTGTAAATGTTGTTTTTTCTTTTATAGATTAAAAAATAGCGAAACTAAGTTGATGAATCGTTTTAAGGGAGAAAATCATTGTAACATAAAAATGGAAAATACAGTCTCCTTAAAGAGGCCAATAAAACGTTCGTGTAGATTTTGGTATAAAAATACATATTTTTTAAACGACATTATTTACATTATCACAATATGCTTAAGTTTGTATAACTAAGAGGTCACTACATTTTCAAAGGTTGAGAACCTTTCCAAGCCCGATTAACTTTTGATTCTGTTTGCCTTCCAAGTTGTTCGCATATATAACGTCCAACGGAAATTAATTTATCCAAATTGATGCCAGTCTCTATACACATGCCGTGCAACATGTAAACGACATCTTCAGTAGCTGCATTACCAGAGGCGCCACGAGCATAAGGACAGCCTCCTAAACCTGAAATTGAGGCGTCTACTACAGAAATACCATATTCTAGCGAGGTAAGTATATTTGACAATGCTTGGCCGTAGGTATCATGACAATGTACAGCCAATTTTTCAGTCGGAACAATACGAACAACTTCGTCTAACATTTTGCGCATAGTACCAGGTGTTCCAACACCAATAGTATCACCTAGTGAAATTTCATAACATCCCATTTTGTACAGAGCTGCTGCAACCTTAACAACATCTATGGGTTTAACAGCACCCTGATAAGGGCAGCCAACGACCGTTGAAACGTAACCGCGTACCTTAACATTTTCCTTTTTGGCTGCTTCTAAGATAGGCCTGAAGCGTTCTATACTATCGGCTGCGGTGCAGTTGATATTTTTTAACGAGAAGGCATCTGATGCTGCTGCAAAAACTGACACTTCTTCAGCACCAGATTTTAAAGCATTCTCAAATCCTTTTAGGTTTGGCGTCAACACTGGATAAGAAATACCAGGAACTTTACGAATACCTTGCAATACTTCGGTGTTATCACCCATCTGAGGCACCCACTTAGAGCTTACAAAACTTGTTACCTCAATAGTTTTTAACCCCGTTTTGGACAATTGATTTATTAAAGAAATTTTAACATTGGCTGGCAACAGTTTAGGTTCATTTTGCAAGCCATCACGAGGTCCAACTTCAACAATACGCACCTGTGTTGGAAATCTTTTAGTTTCCTGTAAAAAACTCTAATTAGTTAAAAAATAAATTTTCAAAAAAATTATTTACGGTGGCAAATAAACGTTGAATTCCATAGGTAAGTGTAAGTAACTTTTGGAAACTGTTTACTTTATACATTTCGTCTTACTATTAGCGAAATTGCAAAATTTGTCCACACGGTGTACCCAATCAGTAATCAACAAATCTTCACTCACAGCTGTTTCTAAAAAACAATAACAAAAATACGTACATACAGTGGCTCACAGCTTATTTGATGCAGCAAAAAAATTATTAATATATAAAATACTTTTTATGGTATTTCCATCACAGAGAAAAATCTTATATTTTTGATATTGTTAACTTGCATGTTTTATTTAATAACAAAAATTAACAAAAAAAAATTATTTCATAGGAAAGATATAGCAAATAAAATAATTCAGTTACAGTTTTGAGATCACAGCTTAAATAATGTACTAAATTTAAAGTATTCAAAAAACAATATTTTTATTTCATGATTACGGCTTATACTTAGTGGGGTATCCCTTTTGGTTCAAAACAGCTTTTAATCGGGAATTCATAGATCCATGTTACCTTCAGTAAATGTTAAATTTCCGACGCCAGAATAGGACATACAGCCCCGTACCATCACAATGTCTACCGTGTTTAACTGTAGAGCGCTAATTACATGGTTGAAGCGCGGTGTTTGGTTTTCTCCAAACGCAGGACTTCCCATCAGACCTAAAAAGATTAAATTTGCTTTCATTCGCAAAAACAACGGACTTCCAGAACGGAATGTGTTTGTTCATGTTGTCTGCAAAACTTTATTCTTCGTTTTCTATTACGAGCATTAATAAAGGGCTTATTTCGGGCAGTCCTTCCATGAAAATTTTCTTCGCGCAGTACTCTACGAACAGGTTTAGGGTTACAGACCTTGCCTAAGTATGATTCGACTTCGTTCTTTAATTTTGGATCGTTTGTTAATCGGGGTTTTTTTAACTTTGCGAACAATCCACCTCTTGTCTGCATCACTAAATATTTTATTTGGCGCAGACCTGGGGGGTTACTATGTAACTCGATTCGAAAGTTAGATATTACGAATTCGGATTTTTCCTACCAACTAACTCGAATTCGTAAATACATTTCCTACTTTCGAGTTGCCATATCCGATTGTCGGATACTCATACTCTACTTTCGGATGTGCATCACTATGTATTTCGAATTTAGATGTTAAAGTCGGTCGAAAGTTGACATTTGTAGTCGTTTGATGTTTAGTTAACGAATGATACATAAAAAATCGAAACAACGATAGCAGACGCTGAAAAATGTAAGTATTTCTTAAATATATATATATTGATTGATAAATGTTAATTCAAGTGTTTTTCAATAGGGAAAAGACTACGAAAAATTTAAATACTAAGCAAAGCCAATTTCAGACCATACCCAACTTTATGATGGATCATCCACAGTTGGCTAAGGGGTACATAAAAGCTGCGGATGCCAAACAAGCCACCAATGATTTATGGGCACGATTGGTAGAAGACCTAAATGCAGACGGTCCACCAATGCGGGAAGTGGTCGGTTGGAAAAAGGTAAGTAATTCATAGTTTTTCTATAAATAAAATTAAATTTTTTTTTTGGGTTTGGGCAGACCACAAGACCCACCTTAAGGCCAAATTGCGAAAGAACCGCATTAATTTTTCGGGCACAGGCGGTGGTCCGGCAAAAATGTGTTCATTCACCGCACTTGAAGAAAGTGTAATTAATTAATTTCAAATGAAGGAGACGGTTGACGGTATGAGTGGGGTGAAAAAATTTGGAGCAAACAGTACCTACACAACTGACGACGAGCAAGATGTTTACACTGTACATGATTACATGTGTAACCAACATAATATGGGGGAGACAGATGAATTGGTGTCTGCCCCTTCCCCACCGCGTTGTTCATCAACTGCTCGCACACCCATCACACCACGAGCACCATTCAATCGCGCTATGCCGAAAAAGCAAACATTGCTGGAACAGCAAGTCAATAATCAAATGGAGTACCACAAGCGTTCCATATCAGTGTTAGAAGAAATAAGTAGTAGTTTAAAATCTCTAGTTAAATACAAAAGAAGGCAAGTAGATATAGACGAGAAAAATTATAATCTTGCAAAAAGGAAATTCGACCATGAACTTAAATTGGAGGTTGAAAATAAAAAACTTTAACTTTTTTTATAAATTGTTTTTTATTTGATTTCTTAAAGCTTGAGCTAAGGCTAAGAACTGATTTCTGTCTTCAAAATCTGAAACAGCGGTTGAGGTCAATTCCATCTCTTCTTTATTATTCCATTTTTATAATAAACATATATTTCTTGTTAACCTTTATTTTGATATTTTTGACATTTTTGCGTAGAAAATGCTGCTAACTTTGAATAATACATTCGAAAGTACTGCCAAAAATAGTTCCAATTAGTGGCAGCACTTTTCACTCGATCCGAAAGTGTTACATAGTAAGAGCTCAAATTTGGATCGAAAACAACTTTCGAGCTGTTCGAACTTTCGAATCGAGTTACATAGTAACCCCCCAGCCCTTATCTTCTATCCTATTTTCGTGGCGAAACCTTTCTGTAATGTGCCATACAGTTGACGAACTAATATCAGCAATTCTTCGTTGGCTTTTTCCCCTTTTTATATCGCATGTGATTTCAAAAACGCCAACTTTTGTTTTACATGTTCTGAAACATATGCGTTTTGCTTGCGATTTGCTTTTTTTCAAACTTATGTTCGAAAAACAAAAACATATGCTTTAACGGTGCAAAACAAAAAAATCAAAAGAAAATTTGAAAAATGGCAACAGCCTTCTTGCCAAGTTTAATTTCTTCAAATAAACATTAAATTAAAAAAAAAGAAATTAAAAAACGTAAGCTTAGAGATAATTTCAATCTATTGGATATTCCAATTCATTAAATATTTATTAATTTAAAAATTTTATACAAAGCAAGAAATAATTTGGCGACAAATGAAATTTATATTAGTGAAGTTGCATTTAGCAACTTTGAAGAAAAAGATTACTCAGGTCGTGAGTAATCAGTACTTAAAAATTATTTTTGCTTATTTTCAGGCATGTTCTGACAATCGCAAATCGCCTAAAACTTGCGATGTGAGTTGAAATCGCATGAAAGGCGACTTGAAATCGCAAGCACAGACTCAAGTGAAAAATTTATTTATATTTTTACACAAATAAAGTGTTAAATAATAAATTTAAAATATGCCCTTTGTTTTATCAATTGTTTGTGTTGGTTT
Organism: Cistogaster globosa; assembly: GCA_937654795.1. Lineage (NCBI taxonomy): Eukaryota > Metazoa > Arthropoda > Insecta > Diptera > Tachinidae > Cistogaster > Cistogaster globosa. The sequence continues at coordinate 44,351,073 of OW569404.1, read as the reverse complement.
TTTCTTGAGTACTTGCGATTTCATAAAAAAACAGCTGTTCTTATTAATGTTCGAAAATAGGTCTGTCTGGGTACTTTTCCAGTAGCTAATACTCAGTAATTTTTTTTGGGAGAGTAAGACCAATTTTACTCTATCGGCTGAAAATATATCAAAAAGTACGCAGACAGTATCCAGTAAAATCTTGCAAGAAAACAGCTGATCGGTGTGTAAACAATTAAAATAACAAAACAAAAGAAATGTAAAAAGTGAATTTTCGCGGTAATTTAAAAAATTATTAAAAAAAGTGCGTCTAAAAAGTGTTGTAAATCAAAAAAAAAAAAAAAAAAAAAAACTTGATTATTACACTGTTTATTACACTTGTTTATTACAAAGTTCTGCCATCTCCAATTCACTAACATCACTGTCGCACTGTATTTTTGGACGTTTCTAGCATAAAATAAAATGTTTTGTTTATTATTATTTATTATAAACATTAAAAATCAACACAATTCTAACTACTTACCTCTGCCATTGTTAAATTTCAATTTTTATTTTTTCAACAAAAATTATTTCATTAAAAAAGTAAATATAAACAGCTGTTCAAACTAGTTGCAAAATCTTGCAAGCAGAAATTTCTCCAGCAACATTTTGCAAGTTCTCTAACTGCCAACTGTCAAAAAATTCTCTTTTTGGCTCTCTCGCTGCAAGAGATTTGGAGTACGCAGACAACATTTTGCAACATTTTGCAAAAAATGATGCAAAATATGTGTACGCAGACAGACCTAATATATTGGTATTAGTGCGGTTAAATGTTTAGTCGGTAGTCAAATAAAAACGGTTGTTCACATTTTAAAATCTTAAATATTCAGTGCTTAATAAATGGGCGATTTAAGTGTTAATGTATGTTGATAAATATATCTCAATTATTTTTAGGACGATCTGCGTTTTGAACGTGTATGTTATAACTTGGTTAAACTTGGTTACGACATAACTTAATTTCTTTTTTCAATTATGGTTTAGAACAAGGCATATTAATTTAACAGGTAAAAGCAGTTCTAAAACAACTACAACAATGTATTTTATTTTTTTAAATATGTTTTCAGATGTCAAAATCAACTAACGCTGCACATAGGGACAAATAACCGAATTACGACGACAAAAATGGAATTTATTTCGTTAAATGTAACCACTATTGCCCTTATGTCCTTTTTCCTAGCACCCAGTAAACTTATAATAAGTATTTATTTTTTAACGCATCACATAAGTCTTTACGTGCAAAGTATGTAAAGCATTGCTTTAGTATTTTTATTTTTTTAGTACCTATTAATAGTAAACTTAACATTATATATGTATGTTTTTACATAGGCATCCTCTTAATGACTCGCTATTTAAAGTTACTTTCTTTTATGTAATTTTCTTCCAAAAAGTATAATAAGTAAAATTTTGAATTTCGTTATTACCAGAATATTTCTTATCTTAAAATTAGTTTACAAAAAATTTATCATAAGGACTAAACATATATTTCTTGTCTTAAAACGATGTTTGGAATTAAAGCTAGTCATAATCTTTTGTTTTGGAAAATACATATTTTTATCATAGTATGTATCCCATGTATGGTGATGAGTTTAAGTAACTAAACTTGCCCGTAAAACAGATAATAATACTTTGCACGCACGTACAGACTAATGTAATGCTTAAAAAAATAAATACTTATAGGTTAATTGCGCACTACCATATAGAACAAATTAAGTGCATTATTGGCTACATTTAACAAAATTCCATTCATAATTCGGTTATTTGTCCCAATGTGCGCTTTAGAAAAAAAAATTAATATTATTATTTTCAATCATTTCACAAAACTTACATGCGATGAAGAAAAATACGTATAGAAGCCGTTATGGATGTCATTTCGCGGATAAGGAGCAGTAAAGGTATAAAATCAAGCTTCATTATAAATTTTTACACACTTTTGTTCTATGGAAGTTTTAAACACATACACAAATTTCCCCGCCCATGATATTAAAAAAAAAAAAATTCCTAGGAAAATAAAAAGTGTAAACAAAATTTGACACCTAAAAACGTAAACAAAAAATATCACCTGATCTACTAACACTACCTGTTAAATTAATATGCCTTGGTTTAGAACATCTAAGTGTTGTGTATGTCACAGAGTTGTGTTTTAATGTTAGTACTGGTGTCCATTATAACACATCCCTGCGTACCAAAAACTCTCGAGGTGAAAAAACAAATAAAAAAGCCAAGTGCAGTGCAATCATTTTTGTTTAAAAAATTAATATTTTTGTAATAATAGAGCTCATGGACATTAATGTCGATTTGTTTTTTGAGGATGATGAGACCAGTGTGCAGTTTTACACATTCGTAACAATTCCAACCCATTGGAACTACCAAACACTAAGTAAGTAAACTTTCTAAAATCAGCAGTCTTAATAACAATATACATATGTATTTTTTGCAGCTTTATTAAATTTTATCGCATAAACAAGGATGGGTTTTTGTTTTTGCTGCAGGTGGTAACCAGTTTTTTAAAACCGCCATCAAGATTTTACTTAGATTTTTTGCTGATGGAAGCTATCAAAGAAGCAACGGCTATGATTTCAATATTGGGGTGTCGCAACCAACTGTTTGCTGCATTTAAAACGAAGTCATAAAATTCTTTGAAAGAAAAATATGCAATAAGTGGATTGGTGCTAAGATGACCGGAGATGAAAAAAATAAGAACAAAACATATTTTTTTCAAGAACAAGGTTTTCGGATGTTATTGGCTGCATAGACGGAATGTTAACTTCCAATTGAATTTATTATTTCTTTAATTATGTCTTCCTATAGTTGTGCGACTATAAAATGAATATCCGCTATATAGATGCTAGATATCCTGGCTTAAACCATGACTCCTTTGTGTAGAATATGAGTGAGCTAAAACAATATTTACAGCAGAATATGGAAGAGAATACTTGGCTTTTAGGTAAGAGATTCAGTTACTTTTCTTATACCTTTTTATAACTCAACATATATTTATTTGCATATTTTCAGGTGATGCTGGGTATCCGTTATAACCTTTTTTAATCACACCATTTCGAAGTGATGTAAAAGAATCACATGAAAGCCATTTTAATACTGTCCATGCAAAAGCAGGGAATATAATTCAAAGAACAATTGGGGTTCTTAAAAGCAGATTTCGCTGCTTGCTATCTGCTAGAAGATTGCACTATGCTCCTGAAAAGGCAACAAAAATAACAAATGTGTGTTGCGCAAGCCAACATTTTAAGACGGATCATCGTAAGGAAATGCCTTTCCCGTTAGATACAGAGGTAGAAGTTTGAGTAGCAACAGAAGTAAACTTTTGTAGAGCCTGCACGACAAATTAGAAATTTAATGTTTGCAATTTTTAATGAAAATATTTGTTTATTTCTGTAATTATATCAATGCGTTTAATTCACTTCAGAAATAGTTAATATTAATAAAAACCAAAGGGAAACTTAAAAACTTATTCATATACTTATGTAGTAAAATATCACAAAAAAGAAAACATGTTCAAATAGTTGATATATCACAAAAAAAACTCACATAGATTCTTAATGTGCTGTTTTTGTATTTCAGGCAATCCATTCGTTTGAAAAATTTATATGAAAAACACTCAAAAAATAAATATATACTTTAATAAAGAGTATGGGCGTGTGTGTAATGGTAGCACTTATGTGTTTAAGCAAGTTTTAAGTGTTTAAGTGCAAAACAAGTTGTTTTTGAGATGTTTTCCCATACATTTACTTGTCTTGCAAAACACTTGAAACTGACGTGTTCAGATATACTTGTAAAGTGTGTTCAGTTGTTTTTTGTATTTTGGCGTTGCACTGAACAGGAGTTTTAATGGCGGCATATCAAAAATTAAGCGTCATGTCAAAAAGCGTAAGCAAACTAACCCCCTGTTTACATTAGACAATACTGTCATGACAATAGCAATACAAACACACTTTTTCACTAATACATGTGGACTTTTTCAATTGCCTGAATTACTGGCTTGAATATTTTGAAGACAGTAAATAAGACACTGATTTCACGTATGCCGACAATTTTATTACAATTTTTTTAAGTAAATCATATTTGAATAAAATTATCATTTTATTTACTACAATTTTCTTTTCATATAACAATAGAAATGGAAAGAAAGCAGGAAGAAACGCTAAAATTTGTTTATTTGTTTCCGAGAGCGTGAGGTTTTTTGCTCAAAATGAATTGTCATAATTATTCCGGCATGTTCTGACAATCGCAAATCGCCTAAAACTTGCGATGCGAGTTCAAATCGCATGAAAGGTGTTCTGTAGTTTACAATCGCAAGAAATTTGGCGACTTGAAATCGCAAGCACAGACTGAAGTGAAGTTATAAATTTCACCTAAAATAAACTTTAACACAACAATAAAATTATACACATATAAAAATTAATATGTTTTCTTTTATTTTTATCAAAATTTATTTTTGTTTTTACACAGTTAAAGTGTTAAATAATAAATTTAAAATATGTCCTTTGTTTTATCAATTGTTTGTGTTGGTTTTTTCTTGAGTACTTGCGATTTCATGAAAACAGCTGTTCTTATTGATGTTCGAAAATATATTATTATTAGTGCGGTTAAATGTTTATTCGGTAGTCAAATAAAAATGCGGTTATTTACATTTTAAAATCTTAAACAAATATTCGGTGCTTATTAAATGGGCGATTTAAGTGTTAAGGTACGTTAATAAATATATCTCAATTAATTTAGGACGATCTGCGTTTTGAACGTGTATGTTATAACTAACAAAATAAACAAAAATAATTTTTAAGTACTGATTACTCACGATCTAAGTAATCTTTTTCTTCAAAGTTGCTAAATGAAACATCACTAATAGAAATTCCATTTGTCGTCAAAGTACTTCTTGCTTTGTATAAAATTTTTAAATTAATAAATATTTATTGGATTGGGATATAGAACATAAGTTTGAAAAAAAGCAAATCGCAAGCAAAACGCGTGAGTTTCAGAACATGTAGAACAAAAGTAGGCGTTTTTGAAATCACATGCGATTTCAAAAACATGCGAGTGTCAGAACATGCCTGATTGTCTGGACGCCTACGACACGAAGCAATTGTCAGCATTTTCAAGAACTAATACATATTATTTTATTGTTATGACAGAATTGTCAAATGTAAACGTGGCGTAAGTACATTCAAACATATTTTTAAAGACAATAATTTGCAATTAGAAAAATAAATTTAATTATATTTTATTTTTGTTAACGGCAAGTGATTTTAATAATTTGGGCTTAATTTCTAAGCTGTTTTGCAAAATTCTAGTAAACGTGCACAAACAGGGTGTATTTTTTAGGATCTTCTGCGGAGGAAAATACCAAATCTTTTTCCAGAAATATCGTCGTTCAAAATTGCATTTGTTATTTTTGCAAACATCTCAACTTGTTGCAAAGTACGTGAAATGTTGGTCGATATACCCGAAAACAGTTTTTAATTTTTTTTTCATTTAGCATTTGCCAATTGAACTCCCAAAATGAGTTTGTTCGGTCCTAATAAAATTAATTTTTCTGATAATAGTTACATAGATATTACCAGTTTCAATTGTTCTATTCTCTAATCCATTACAGTCTTATTAAGGACACAACGCTTACAATTATAAATCTTTTTTTCTATCTTTCTTTTATTACTTCATTACTTATATAATCCCCAATATAAGGCTTTTACTACTTACATATCTGAAAATTAGACGCTTTAATTTAATATGTACTGTCTGTTTAAACAGCTGACCAAATGACAAACTAAAACACTATAATTACAGTGTGAACGCTTGCGTTTAGTTTATTAAACATCTCGCTTATATAACGTGCACACTTATGTGTTTAAGCAAGTTTTAAGTGTTTAAGTGCAAACAAGTTGTTTTTGAGATGTTTTTCCATACATTTACTTGTCTTGCAAAACACTTGAAACTGACGTGTTTTAAATTTAAACTCGTCGCAAAACACTTCAAATTCAGGGTTCAGATATACTCGTGAAGTGTGTTCAGTTGTTTTTTGTATTTTGGCGTTGCACTGAACAGGTTTTTTAATGGCGGCAAACCAAAAATTAAGCGTCGTGTCAAAAAGCGTAAGGAACGTAAGTACACTCAAACATTTTTAAAGACATTAAATTGCAATTAGAAAAATAAATTTAATTATTATATTTTATTTTTGTTTAATGGCAAATGATTTAAATATTTTGAGCTTAATAATTTCCAGGCTGTTTTGCGAAATTCTAGCAAACGTGTACAAACAGGCTGCATTCTTTAGGATCCTCTGCGGAGGAGGATATCAACTCTTTTTTTCCAGTAATATTGTTCGTAATTGCTTTTGTTATTTTTGCAAACATCTTAAATTGTTGCAAATTACGTGAAATGTTGGTCGATATACTCGGAAACAGTTTTTAAATCCTTCATTTAACATTTGCCATTGAATTGCCAAAATGAGTTTGTGCGGTCCTAACAATAATAAAATTAATTTTTCTGACAATATTAACTATCATAGATATAACCATTTTCAATTGCTCTATTCTCTAGTCCATTACAGTTTTATTAAAGACACAATAAATCTTTTTTTACTTCGTTTATTCATTATGTATATAATCTCAAATACAAGGCTTTTATCACTTATCTGAAAATTAGATGCTTTAATTTAATATGTTCTATCTGTTTAAACAGCTGATCAAATGCCAAACTAAAACACTATAATTACAGTGTGCACGCTTGTGTTCCGTTTATTAAACATATCGCTTAAACACGTAAACACAGAAACGGTTTAAACAAACACTTCAAATTATTTGTAATTAATTTATTTAATTAAATTAATTTTCTTTTGTTTTAAATTGTTAATTTTTGTACCCGAAACTGATGTGTTTTTTTATGTATTACGGGTCAAAAACATCAACACCAGAGCAGTATGAAAAACTGGAAAATTTAATGGCATCTAAAGCAGACATTACATGTGGATACCACCAGCGATCAAAGGATTAAGTAGCAGCGTTCTGAGAGGAAGTTGCAGGATACTCAATGCACTAGGTCCTCCAACAAAAAATGCCAGCGAAAAAAATTAGTTTCCGTGAACAACTATATTTTAGAGTATAAATACAACATCACGGTTGCGGATGCGGTTGTTTTTTTATATGAAATTTTAACAACATAAAACTCTCAGCGAATCTGCTAGAAATTAAAATCTATTTTAATTTCAATGCGTTTTCTCTCAAACTCTCAATTTTCAAATTTGTCTCTTTCAGCATGTTGCCACGATTTTATTGTTTTTGGTACAAAAATTCATATGTGTTAATGTTTTTTGTGAATGACTAGGAAGAAAGAAGAAAAAAGAAACATGAAAAGTAATTCAAAAATAAATAGAAAAGATATTGATTTCAGTAAAAAATTATTCTTATTGTATAATATTTTTTATATATCTTTCAGTAAAAAGAAACAAAAAATTAGTAGAAAAATAATGTAATATGACAACTAAATCCGCATCCGTCGCCGCAATTCATTTTATTTATTTTTTCTCTGAGTGCGGAATCCGGCACCGCAACCGTAAGGTTGTATTTCTACTCTTATATTTTTTATTTTATTTAACAAGTGTTTTATTAAACTTTATCAAGAAATTATTTTTAAATATGTAAACGTGCAACTTTTTGTATTAAATTTGACAATTGTTTATGAAAATGATAACAAACTTGCTTATTTTGCTATTTCATTTCCACATTCCCAGTGATGCTATTACTTCTGTAACCACTGTTGTCTTCTTTTTCTTTCGATACCGTTTTTCTTCAGAATACCAATTTACGATCGCAACGGTACTGAATGCTGAGACTTAATCGAAACGGAGAATAGGGGTGATGATTTATTTTTTCATTAATTGTGGATATTATTTAAAAATTGTTTACTTTAAGAAATAATACTAGCCTTCAAAACATAAAAAATCATTCAGTTTTTAAATAAAAAACGTTTATTTATAAAATAGTTAAAAAATTTGTTCAGCTTACTACCTGTTTCTGAAAATAACCGTTTTATTTAATTAAACCTGCAATTCATAATTTTATTTTGAGTGTTATTTGAAATTTATTAGGAAACATATCTTTATTAAAATTTATTATAAAATACTAAAGGATGTTTAAAAATGTAAATACATATGTATGTAATAAAAAAGTACAACATAATTGATTTAAGGTACATCAATCAGAATTTTCTTTAAATAGATTAAATAAATTTATTGAAAATCTCATTCCGTTTTCTTATGCCGCTCTCAGTGTCGTTAACTAATAAATCTCAATTTTTGCACGCTCTTCCTTTGCGTAATATGAACAGGTCAAAATCATTTTAAAGCATTGCAAATGTTATGGAGTATGAAGGCTGCGAACATGGTTTTTGTACAATTTTCAAGTTTAAGTTCCAGCTCCTTATTAAAAATATTTCTCCATCGATTTTTTAAAATTCCAAATGCTGATACTACCGTTACTCTTCCTTTGCTAAAAGCCGCATTGAATTTAGTCTGATTTGGTGTCAAGGGATCCTTGAATGGGGTGATGACATCCACTGGAGACGTTTGGCATGGATAACCTTTATCTCCAAACAAAAGCCAACCTTGTGGCGGGTACTTTCCTTTAGGGTACTGTGGGATATTGGCGAATACCCTTGTATCGTGAAATGAACTTGGGTATCTAACAAACTCGTCTGTGAATTTATATTCACTGTCCACAACTGCTTATACTTGAATTGAATAAAGTTTGTTGTTGTTGAAGTATTCATCATGCTTGTTCACTGGGTATTTTACCCTTATGTGAGTACTGTCTATTGCGCCAACAAAATGCCTGGATGCATTTGACGCTGTCTTTAGACTAAATTTCACAGAATGCCTTTCATAATCCTCTGAAGCACCATGTTTTATAATTTGTTTTCCTTATTTCACAAATCTCATTTAACATTTTTAGAGTGATGCTTCGTGCAGTAAACCGACTCAGTCTTAAAAATCCTGCAACCACTCGATAGCTGCATCCACATGCCATCTAATAGAGAAAACATATCACTTCATACTCCACTGATCATCCGTGATGTTTTTTTTTTTTTTTTTTTTTTTTTTTTTTTTGAAGATAGTTGACTATTTTTTTTAAGCAACTAGCTGAAATTCTCAAATGCATTCTGGTTACTTTGTTATCACCATTCATGATTGCGCTTACTACTTTGGAGTAAACGGAAGGTTTCATGTAAAAAACTCCCTTAAAACAAGATTATTTTTCGTTTTACTCTTAATAACTAGTTTGAATACTCTTACCCGTTGGTTTTGTCTTTTTCCCGATATGAAAATTAAAATATCTAATATTTGCGATGATGTCATTCCCAAGAGAATTGAAATAAGCATCTGAAAATATTTTTTTAATTTATTCATTTTAAAAATGTAAACATATCCGTTTTGTATACAAATGTCAAAATTTTATATTGTAAACAAAAATATCATTTCACACAGCAGAAATGCACCATCATTGTTGGTGTGTTAACACATAAAATTAATCAAAAGTTCAGTCAGTCTTTGCCGGGCACTCGCCGGCGAGTCGCCGCGTCAACATCGTTTTCATTATTATCGGTGTGTTATATCGGGTGATTGCATACTTTGTTATTGGAAGGCCACTGTTTAATTTTGATTGGTGAATTTTTAATTTTTGTTTATTAATTTGGTCTTGTTGATAAAATTTTTAAAGAGTGAAGAGACTTTCGGATTTCAACATGAATGGGGTTGACCCCCCAATCATAATCGGTTCAGGGAACTTGATCCCTCATATGGAAAACCTAAGCCTAGTAAAATGAAGAGATTGAGACTTTTTACCTTTGCCTAGTGTTATTTCTAACGACGACCACATTTCAAGATATCTAGTTGCTTCTGCGTTAGCACAACGGACAACTCGCAAACTAAGCCATTAGCTTCTTATAATGTCTTTCAAATTGAAAAAGGCTTAAATTTTATTTCACGTGATTACCTGGACATTACGGAAATGCGAAGTGGTGATCTAATGATTAAGACAGCAGATATGAAATCAGCCATAAAGTTGCTGAAAGCAAAATATATTGATGTTGTACCTGTGACAATAACTATGCATAAATGTCTTAACTCCACTCAAGGACGAATTTTTTCAAGGAAGATCATTGATATTTCTGAATAGGATCTTTTAAATTCCCTTGAAGATTAGAAGGTGATTGAAATTCGCAAACTATCAAGAAAAGAAGGCGAAAAGTACATTCCAACAGGAGCAGCTATATTAACGTTTGACCTAATACGCCGACCAGAAACATTGAAACTTGGATGGGAACGAGTACGAGTTGATGAACATGTGTCTAATCCAATGAGATGTGAAAATTGTCAGAGGTTAGGTCATACAAGAAAGAGATGTAATAATATTGAATTGTGTAAAGTTTGTGGGTTTACTCCACCACATGATCCGTGTACCAGAAAATTCTGTGTTAATTGCAACAATGAAACTCACACATCATTTGACTCGTCTTGCCCCTCCTTTTTGAAACATAAGTCTTACAATAAAATTAAAGCTGACAAAAGGTGCACCATACGTGAGGCTTTCACAATATTTAATGACAACCCCATAATTCATACCCTGAAACCTTTCAATAAGAGAGCTCCTACTTATTCTGAAATTTTGGCCAATGGAACAATAGTCATGAATAATCAAAATTTTTACAAAGACAACAATGACGCCTATTCATCTAACGGTATAAAAAAGACAACAACAACAATCAATGCAAATTCTTCATCTTCCAATAAAATTAACAATTCACATCATCACTAATACAAATGCAACAATTTCCAACATCAACAACAATGACATTACAGCAACAAATCAATCAACTTCCAAGAGCGAAAATAAAATTCCCGTTACAAATTCCTCAACTTCCAACAATAATAATAAGATAACAACAATCAACAATAACACGAACAACAACAACATTACCAACAACAACACAACCAACGACAACAACGGCACATTAAGCCCAATTACGTCAACAGATGACAGTATTTCAACAAATATAATTACCAGTAATATTGATTTGACAACAGAAGACATAACTCATCAATGGCAGTTATCGCCAACATTCGAGAATGTCGGTATATCAATAAGTGATGATAAGGATAGTGCTAGTGCTGGTAATGTATTGGCTACTATCGAAGATGATAATGGGATTACTACAAATGAATGTCAATTGGGAACTCCACCTAATGGGGCTTCAAATGTTACAAATTTAACACCATGTAGTAGTATTTTTGGAAAATTTACAGATTTATGTGTATTAATAACACCCGAAACATATAAAAGAACTTTGCCAAAAAAGAGGGGAAAAAATAAGGATGAAAGTTGCGGATAATTAATTTTTTTAACCGTCAAAATGGATATTGGACTGAACATTATAGTTTTACAGTGGAACATCCAAGGATTTATAACACATAAATACGCTCTGGAAAATCTAGTTTCTAAACATAAGCCTACAATTATCGCACTTCAGGAAACACACATTGTGTCAGGAAATTTGAAATTTTTACATCTTCCCGGCTATAAAATTTTTCACCACAACAAGGCTCATGAATATGCTAAAGCAGGAATTGCTCTTTTAGTTTTGCACAATTTTCACGTTACCCAGCATATTAAATCTTCTGGCGAACTTTTGTTTCAAACGATTATGATTAAGGGTAGTACCAATTTATACGTTACCAACATTTATAAGGAGTGTGACATAGTATTGAGAGACAAAATGATTAACGCAATAGGAAATTTTAATGATGGACATCATTTACTTGTTGGAGATTTAAATTCACAGAACCCCATTTGGGGTTCTCAGAATTTGTCACCTAGTGGAGCTCTCTGGGAGAATTTTGCTGATGACTCTGGTCTGGTAATTCTTAATGATGGCTCCCCCACAATTCTTAATTGACTGCTTTTGATGTTTCAATGGCAAATTTTGATCTCGCTCCCTGTCTATCTTGGACGACGTTAAGTACACCGGAAACTGGGGATCATTTTCCCATAAAAATTAGCAATAATAATCAGACATACAGGAAACGCTCCCATCCAAGGTTTTTAGATGATAAGGCTGACTGGTCACTTTTTTCGATGAAGGTAAATAGTGTTATGATGGAATTCCCTGAATCTCCGAATATTAATAAAGAAGCAGCAGAATTATTCGGAAATCCGCAAATGAGACAATACCACAGCGTACAATAACTCGTTCAAATAATTCCCCAGCTTGGTTCGATTCCTCTATTGCAAAATTAATCAAGAATAAGAATAATGCATTTAATCTCTTTAAAACGCATAGAAGTCAGCAGAATGCCATACAGAGTAGAAGATTGTGTGCTTTAGTTAAACGGGAGTCGAAAATAGCAAAGCGCCAAACATGGAGTAATTTTTTAAACTCTCTCAACCCGATGTTGGATGTTAAGACTCTATGGTCTAGAATAAGGGGTATTAGAACTGAGAAAAGATGTAATTTTTCATCGTTAATCGATAATGACGCTGTTATTTCTAATCCAGTTGACATTGCAGATAAATTTGCTCAAGTTTGGTGTGCAATTTGTTCAGACGACAATTTTGATACTAATACCATATTGAGAAAGCGTACTTATATGAATGAATTTGAAGAGTACATATGCCACCAGAATACTTTTTTTTCCGAGGAAATTTCCAGAGATGAACTTGGGCAGGCACTTAGCAATGTTAAAGGAACTACACCATCTATTGATATGATTACATATTCGATGATAAAAAATGCTCCCAAACTCTTGCAACTTCGAATTGCTAAACTGTATACTAAAATTTTGGGAAATGGAATATATCCACACGATTGGAAGGTTGCACTGTTGTCACCTACACCGAAACCAGGGAATAACCCAAATGGAACAGAAGGTTATCGACCAATATCATTAATTCCTGTTTTATCGAAATTATTAGAAAAGATAATGGCTAGAAGGTTTTGGCGGCATACTATAAGTAAAATTTCACAGATTCAACATGCATTCTTACCCAAATATGGTGTCCATTCATTCACACATGAACTGGAGAACAAACTTCGTCAGAATTTATCGAAATGAAAGCACAGTATAGTACTATCTGAGGACATTGAAAAGGCGTTTGATCGTGTGGTTTCAATATTTGTCCTTGATGAGTTGCGTTATTGGGGTGTACCATTACTAGTCATTAAGTTTATCTATTCGTTTTTGTGTAATCGTCAAATTAAGGTGAAAATTGATGGACACTTATCACGACCATATAATCTGCATAATGGCTTACCCCAAGGGTCACCACTATCCGTGGTTCTTTTTAACATCTATGTGAATTCTTTGGCCAGATCGGTTCAGAGTGTGCCTGGAATAGATTTAATTGAATTATATGCAGATAACATTTTTGCTTTAGCATCAGGAAATTATGATACTGTTTCTAATAATATTAGATCATTGAATGAGAATATACAAAACTGGGCTTCTTTTCGTGGAGCAGTCGTACGGGAACAAAAATCAGATTTGCTGCATATTTGTAGAAGAAGGAATTGTTCTCCACCGGCTATACAATTTGGAGACATTCAATTACAGTGCAGAGATGAACTAAGAATCCTTGGTATAATGTTTACGAGAAATTTGTTGTGGAACCGTCATATTAAATATTTGATTGCCAAACTGGGTAAGATTAATAACATCCTGAAGTTAATATGTTCTAAGAAGAAGGGCCCCCATATTGAAACAGCTATAGACATCTGCAGATCTTTGGCACATGGCTTAGTCCAGCATGGTATAACGGTATATGGATGGACTTCAAAAACTAATAGCGGAAAATTGAATGCTGCCCTGAATAATTGTTTTCGAACAGCTACCGGTCTTTTGAGAGTAACACCTCTGAATCGAAATCACCAGATTTTTACACATTGCTTCATAGAAGATCAGTGAATATGGCGGCTAGATCTATTACAGATCCAAATGATGGTCTGCATGAAACTTTCTGGCAAAAAATTGATTTTGGTCATAAACGAAATATTTGTGGAATAGATAAGATCATCTTTTTATTTAAAAGACTTGGAATACCTTTACCATCTAGGCCAAAGGCAGATTTTACAGAAAACCGTCAGCTAAGGATAGACTTTAGTTTATCCTCTCACAGAAAATCTAACACCAGTCCAGACATTTTAAAGAAAATAGCAATGGAAAAAATTTATAATTTTTCTGCTTATGTTGAACTGTATACGGATGGATCCTTTCAAGATGGAAGCACATCGTACTCAGTGGTTCAACGCCAACCCGATTCTAACTGGGTGGTGGTCAAACAGAGCCAATTACCTCCATTTTCTGGTATTTTTTCAGCTGAACTTGCTGCAATCATTGCAGCAATTGATCATGCTGTAGAAAAAAGTCAGAAGGCTGTGCTTTGTACTGACAGCTTAAGTGCAGTAAGGGCTTTATATAACGACAGGAATGAGTCCTATTGTAACATTCTAAACAATCCTAATATACATCAACCATTGCTTATTCTGTAGGTGCCTTCACATTTGGGTATAATTGGAAATGAACGTGCAGATAAAGCTGCAAAGGAAGAGATTAATATGCCACTGATAACGGAAATGCCATGTTTCAAAGTTGCTATTACTAACATCTTTAAACATACCCAATTAGATATATTAGAACGGGAATGGATAAATTGCGGTTGTTTTCTGAGACGGCATAATCCGTGTCTTTCTAGGCCTATTTACCATCATGAGTATTCCAGGCTGCAGTGTATCCTGCTCGCCCGAGTTAGAGTAGGAAAGTGTTTATTCAACTCCCGCCATTATTTTGAAAATTGTAGTCCTTTAAGTTGCTGTCATTGTGGAGTGGGTATCAATGTCCCTCACATTCTTGTGGATTGTCCAGCATCCAGATTGTCGGAGCCACTTGAACTTATTTTGGATTGTTCTAAACCTAAACAAATTAATTAATTAATTTAATTTCTAATTTTAATTTCTAATTTTAATTTAAATTGTATAATATACTTTTAATTTTTGTATTTCAAATAACTTTCTTTATAACTTTTTGAGCTGAATCTTCTATTAATTTTTATTTTTTTAATGAATTGTTATATTAACTTTATTAGCATTATTCTTTTCCCATTACGATTAAATTTACATATCTTGATAGAACGCGCAATATGGTCTTGTTACCATGCGCTTATTTTTATATATTTTATATATTTATGTATTAAGTATATCTTTGATAAATAAATAAATAAATAATCAAAAGTTGGAGAAAATTAAATTTATAAAAACATGAATTGATTTTGGAACAATGTATTTACACCATTTGCATAAAGATTTTGATAAAAAATTGTTTGTAGTTTTCAAGATGTTGGCTGAGGTAGTAGAAAACATATATGACGATTATCAATCAATTGTTACACAAAATCAATCAATTTGTTTGGAATATTTATTAGGCAGCAATTTATTAAAAGCTAACTTGCATGGGTATGTAAAAATTTTCTTATGACCAAAAGGCAGACATAATTTTATCTCCTGATTTATTTTGATGCACGTTTGTATAACAAGGCCAAGTCTATTGTGGATTCCTTTTGAAAGTGAACGTAAGCATCGTTTACAACAAAATACTAAGTAACCCAAAGTCAATCTTGAGTTGGCAATTAAAATAGTTGCTTATCGGCTAAAGAAGCTGCAAGACAAGCACCTAATCTGTTAGAGACATTCGTTTTAAAGCGTTGTTTGAAAATGCTGACTTTTGTGTTAAAAAAATCCGAGAAATATAAAATATTGGAATTTGGAAAAATCTTAACTTAGAGAAAAAAGAAGCGCATAGAAGTAGCAAGAGGTAATGAACTGCACGAAGAGGAGAATAAACCCTACGAAGAAAGTAATAATGATGAAGACTTATTTGGTTTAAGAAGGAGCGATGACGATAAAAGTGGTTCTTCAGGGCCCGATTCATCCGATGATGGTGGTAAGGAATTTAAAAAGAAATGAAAAAGCTTATAAAGATGTCAAAAACAAAGAAAAAAAGAATTGGAAGCAATAAAAAAAGTGATTTCAAAGTAAATTGTTTGCAATCGACTACTGAAATGAGTTCTGTTAGGCGTGGTAGGATTAAAGTTTCACAAGAACGTGTAGCCAAAATGGAGCAAACTGATGCCAACGTTTAAACTATAGGACGCTCTCTTGTAAATGTTTAAATACTAAGTTTATTCAAAACTAACAATGTAAATTTTGCAATTATTAAATAAATAAATTTTACAATGAATTTACAATAATAAATTTTACAATAAATACAATTTTACATTAAATTTACAATAATAATAATTATAAAATTGATATTCTTAAGACTAAAATTATACAATATTAGTTTTTTTTTAATTTTATTAAAATTTAAAATGTATTTTACAATATTAATCTAATAGATACTAAAATTTCACAATATTAGTTTTTTTAGTATTGGCAGGATTTTCTTTCGACATTATCTGGCCTAGATCCATCATGTTCTGTTTGTTACAGTATTACCTCGAGTAGGATATGGCTCTTCACCACGCATGATGGTCTTGGACAAGGAGAAGCTTTTAGGTTCGCTACACTTGCCCCTGGATTATCGTGTTTAATATTTAATATATTTCTTCACGAATTATAATCCTGAGTACCAAAAATTTATTGTCACATCTTAGACCAGAGCTGAAAAATATAATATTGATTAAATACAATAATTCAATAAAAATAATAATACAATTAAAATAGTTGTGAAAAGCAAAAAATTGTACAAAATAAAAATGATACAAAATAAAATTCAATAAAAATTCAGTTAGTAAAAATATTGCAATAAAGACAATAATGGTCTTAAAAATAAATCAATAATTGAACAAAACTTCATTAAAAAAACCCGTAACAAAAATTGCACAAACTAAAATTCAATTAGTAAAAATATTGCAATAAAAACAATAATTGGCTTAAAACATAAAAAATAATAAAATAAAGAAATGCTACTTTGGACACCTAGCAGACAGTTTCGGGCACATTTTAAAAGATGGGGACTATCATGCATAAAAATATTCTCTTATTATTAACTTCAAAATATGGTTTTTCAGTTTTTACGCCTGCTATTTTTGCAAAATTCAAAAAGTTTGAGCCTTGGTCACAAACAAATTGGCAAGGGTTCAAGCCTATTGCCTGCAGTTTTGAAATTGCCTCATAAATATACTTTTTTAACTCAGGACCCTGACAGTTACCGTTTGTAAAAAAATATGAAACTGGTTGCGACCAACTTTCTTCACCTATTCCTTTTACCATTATAACTAAAGCGCTAGTTACTGAACGATTTTTATCACCAAAATCTTTTAGACCAGTAATCATGTCTCTCCTACTGTCATAATCAAGATATGTTTTTATCGACATTTCATCGCAGGATATACTAACGAACTTGTCATTTTTATTAAAGTTTTGACAACGCGTTTTAAGTGCCTTAAATGTATAATTTAAATTTCCGGGTGCCGTTGGCCATTCCTCTACGAATCTTTGTAAGGTTCTTATCAAGGCATATTAATTTAACAGGTAATAGCAGTTCTAAAACAACTACAACAATAATAATAAAATTTGTTTTCAGATGTCAAAATCAACTAACGCTGCACATAGAAACTAATTACCGAAATACGACGACAAAAATGGAATTTTGTAAAATGTAAGCACTGATGCACTTAAACTTATATTAGTCTGTACGTGGAAGCTATGGTGCTGCTGAGATATAAGCGAAGTAAAAGATTTGTTTTTTATTATAAAAAAATAATGTTTCTTTATAATGCTTTACGCATTACTTTAGTATTTTTGTTTCTTGAGTATTATTAGTACACTTAGCATTATACATATATGTATGTTCTTACATGGGCATCCTCTTAATAAATGTCGTTATTTTAAGGATACACCCTTTTGTGTAATTTCTTTCCAAAAATTTTATCTTAAAACTGCTTATGCTTATTAGTAATAATTGGATTTTGTTATTACCAGAGTATTTCTTACCTTAAAATATGTTTACAATATATTCATCATAAGGACAAAACAAATATTTCTTATCCTTAAATAATGTTTGGGATTAAAACTAGTCATAACCTTTTGTTGTGGTAAATATATATTTTTATTTATTTTATTTATATAGGAGTTAAAATTAATTTAATTTCCAAAAAATTTTAGAAATGGTATTTACAAATGTATGCGGACGTTTTCCATAGAAAAAAATATTAGACAGTAGCAAAATAAAATGCATCTTCTTCTGGAGCGCTACATTCTTCATCAGCATTCTTCGCATCTATGTACTTAGTTTGTCTATATTGTAAACATCATCTATTTAACCAACTAATCAGTATCAATTTGTGTAGACAAAGTCAACACATTCATACTTGCTTTCCTACAACATTATAGATGCTGCTCTAGTATTATATTAACTGTTGTTTGGTTAGACGAATTCTGTTACAATATATACATTCTTATTATAATATGATGATAGATATAACTAACTTAACTAGCGCGTGTAACAGATAATAATTCTTTGCACGCACGTACAGACTAATGTGATAAAATAAAAAATACTTATAGGTTGATTGCGGGCCGTAACTCTCAAACGAAGCGTCAGCCCCAAATTTTACATTTTTTGCTTAAAATTAAATTTTACACGCTGCAGACAACTTTTTTTAATTTTTAAGCTGCGTCCGTAAACTAGATTTAAGCCCATGATTCTATGGAATCTTATTTAACTCCAAAACACACACAGGCGTATCAGAGCGAACAATTATGGAAAAGCCTTACTTCCCTTTTTGAATCCCTTGGGAAGATGTGGAGCTTCTCACTGGTAGACATCCTTTTACTTTAACAAACAGATAAATATCAATTTTTGTATATTGCAGTTTTCTACACAATGAAAAAATAATATTAGAAACACACTTCAATGTTATTATTAAAATATACTTATGTTAAAAATGAACAAAATTGTCTTCTGCTACAAATAAAAAACATAAATTTCATTTAAAATTAATAATTTTATTAATTTTACAAAAAACCCACACTTATTTTTGCCTGAAAGAAAATGTTTTTTTCTTGCGCCAGAAACACAAAACAAAACTCAAGTCGATAGGATGTCAAGAAAGAAATGCACAGAAAAACACATTTATAGCAGTCTCGTGACATCTCTGTGTACTCGGTGGCAGTAATACCAAAATTTCTCACCAGAGAGAAAATTTATGTAACCATAGTACCTTGTTTGTACCCGTTTGACACAGGCCCTATGTACATCACATCTGCTGCATTCGCATATTTGTCAATTCGAGTTTGGCTTTTATTAACTGCATTCGTAAATTAGCTCTTTTCTTTTTTAAATCGTACATTTTTTTAATAATTTCGTAATTCTTGTATGAATTTTTTTCAATTTGCTTTAATGATATCCTCTTGATTTTTCGCTCAAATTCTAAGAATTGCTAGACGATCGTCTTCTACTTAATTTTTTGGACACTTGCGACTTGCTGATAATTGCTGTCTCATACATCTTACCACCGGTGAAGGCTCTTCAGTGTCAGTTGTTGGTTCCGCAGCATGGGAATCTTCTGCCACTTGAGCCCATTGCAGATCCACTTGGGTTTACTTGTGGCTTGGAATTTTTTTTAATGTTTTTCCATTTTCATATTTTTGAACATGTCGCGACGATAAGACAACAACTAATGAGTAGTTGTAAAATTTTGATGTGTCTAACAACACATACAAACACATATTGTAAACGATAATCGCAGTAAATTGACATAGACAACTGAAACTACAACACTACCGATAAGTGTTGTAAACCATAATCACAATTTTAAATTTACAACATCAAAATAACAACTGTTGTTAACCGTAATCGAGACCTAAAATTCTCTTCTTTCTGCACGAAACAGCCCAGACTTATTCTTTAGGTAGGTTGTGTAAACCGAAAAACAATCAGCTGATTGAAATGTGAACATTAGCAAATACGAAAAATATTATGTTTTATGCACACAAATTTAATTTTATTTATTTTTGATGGCTGGTGCCAACCCTCGCATGGCCTCCCTGCTTGCATAGATAACCATGGGACCTTTGAGTTGACTACACATACGGGTGGAGATAGCGGCTATGAGTGGGGACCTATTTCACATTGACAAAACCATACATATAAAAAAGACCACAAAGGCCAAACCCTAAAAGGGAGCCGGCTGTATTGAAGGCAAAAGCCGGCAATTCAGAATCAACCTTCGTCTGAGACCTCTACCTCCAGACCACAGCTGGGTGCAGCGACTTTGTTGTCTGCCTCAACATCCCGCACCGCAATCCCCAAAGGTTGCGTAATGCCCTCTTCGAGCACCCCAATCACCCCTGGTACAAAACAGAGTGAAAGTGGGGCTCCCACGCATATTGGTCCAACTACTGCTGTGAGGGCATTGGTTAAGCCAGCCCAAACAACTGGTAGTCTGGGTCCTAGCACGTCCTCCTCTTCTCGTGCACACATCAACGCGTCGACGCGGGCGTATAGAACCAGAAGATCTGCCTATCGGATCCTGCAAAAGCTCGATGGGCAAGATTCGAACACTTTGTCTGAAAGGGACCAAAGATCAGATTCCGAACCGTCCAAGATCCTTCGCCCGAATCCCGGCAAATCCCTCCACTCCGGATGAAATTCTGGAGCTGCTTAAACTCAGCAACAAAGAGCTGCCTACGGCCGACTGGAAGGTCGCTAAAGTAAGCCAGCCAAAGGGCCACTTCCGCGACGCTATCATCGTCATTAACGACGAGTCCCTCGCCCTACTCAACGCCTGTAAGGGGGAGATCAACTACGGTTTCGACTCGATCTCTCTCAGGATAAGGGGGACAATACAGGGAAAAATTCTAAACCTCCCATGAAACCTCTGGTACCAGAGGTTGCCGCAGATACGTCGGATGACACAAGAAGTGTCATTTCTTTATCCGAGTTTGCTGGTGACTTTTTCCTGCAAATGAGGCTCGGATCCAAATACCTGGCAAAAAGCGAGGAATCGCTCCTCTCTAGCGAGGGCGATTCCGACGCTATCCTTACGGCCAAAAATAATGATGATGGGGGTTGTGTAAATTAACCTTCATTATGCCATCGCTGCTTCTGCGGCCCTACTCCTCCGCCTGTCACAGAAAGGAGAGAATATTGTTCTGGTCCAGGAACCATGGGTTATTAATGATCGGGTTTCTGGACTATCTATGGACGGCTACAAAACTGTCTACGTCACAGGTCAAGATAAGCCCAGGGCCTGCATTATGATTAAGTATAATATTAACGCTTTCTTTCTTCGCAGATTCCGTGACAGAGACAGCGCTGCCATAGCAGTGGAGATGGGCTCGAAGGGTGTCTGGGTGGTCTCCAGTTATATGGCCTATGATCATGGAAATTCACCACCACATGACCTGCTAAAGCTTCTGGTTGCAGAGGCTAACAACCGTCAAATGCCGGTCATCATTGGAGCCGATGCTAACTCTCATCACCAGATGTGGGGCAGCACGGATGTCAATGAACGGGGTGAGTCTCTTTTTGATTTTAAATTATCTTATGACTTAAGTATTGTCAATAGGGGAAGCGAGCCTACCTTCGTCACTTCGAGTAGAAGGGAGGTTCTCGATCTTACCCTGACAGGTGGTGGCTGGTCTGATATTGTCAGAAATTGGAGTGTCTCTCAAGAGTGCTCCTTTTCTGACCATAGGTATTTATATTATAACTTATATCTGGAATCATTAGGTCCCGGAGTGTCCCACTCCTACATAAATAGGAAACAAACAGACTGGAATAAATTTCAGTCCATTTTAGAGCTTGGCCTAAGGCCTGCTCCCTTTAAGATTAATGACCACTGCGATATTGATCGGGCAGTTGAATTCTTGATCTTGCAGATATGTTCTGCGGCGAACGCCTGCAATCTACCGAAGCCAAGAGGTAAACCGAAACACCCTTGGTGGAATACGGAGATTGAAGAGTTACGTAAGGAATGTAGAAGACTCTTTAATAGGGCCAAAAATAGTGGAAACTGGCTCCCCTATAAGAATAAATAAAGGGAGTTTAAGTATACCATACGAAGATCCAAAAGAGCCTCGTGGAAAACTTTCTGTGGCAACATAGAAAGCTCGTCCGAAACCAGCAGGCTACGCAGAATTCTTAGCACGTCCCCGAGAGTTATTGAGAGTATTCAGAAGCCGGACGGTCAATGGACGGACTCTTTAATCGATACCTTGGAGATGCTGCTCGATACTCACTTCCCTGGTAGTGAAGGGATTGACGAAGCGATGGGGACTGTGAATTCCGTGTCGGTTTTTCCACCCACTTTCCGGGTAAACAATGCTCACATAGAGTGGGCCATCATGTCGTTTGATGCCTTTAAGTCTCCTGGAATTGGCAATATCATTTCAGCGGACTTGCAACATGGCATAGACCTCATAAAACCACGGATATTGCAAATCTACAATGCTTGCCTGGAAAATACTTACATGCCGATAGGTTGGCGTGTAGCCCGAGTTGTTTTCATCCCTAAAGCGGGAGAGACATCTCATATTAAACCCAAGGACTTTAGGCCCGTAAGCCTTTCGTCCTTCTTACTCAAAACGCTGGAAAGGATTCTTGATCTTCAGATCAGGAACTTCATAAATCCCGCGCTTATTTCTAGCTCGCAGCATGCCTACACGAAAGGGAAATCTGTGGAAACAGCGCTGCACGTGTTAATATCCGATGTTGAAAAGTTCCCTTCAAATAAGGAATTTACGCTTGCAGTGTTTCTTGACATAGAAGGAGCTTTCAATAACGTCTGCCCCAATGCCGTTATAAAGGCCCTCTTGGATCTCGATCTTGATGCAAATCTGGTGGGATTCATTGCGCAACTACTGAAGACACGTATCATCACGTCCACTTTGGGAAATGATCACGTTGAAAGGGTAGTGAAAAGAGGCACTCCACAAGGTGGCGTATTGTCTCCCCTTGTCTGGAATCTGGCAGTCAACACGCTGCTACGGCGACTGGACCAAACGGGTAATAGGGTGATAGCTTATGCTGATGACGTTGCTATCGCAGTCTCTGGGAAGTACCTGACAACACTCACAGAATGGGTGAACTATTCGCTCAATGTTCTGTCTCAATGGTGCTGCGATTTTGATCCTGATGTTAACCCCGGCAAAACGGAGGTTATGCTCTTCACACGGAGATACAAGATCTCCGATTTTTACTGCTCCTAGGCTGAACGGCATTGTGCTCAGTGTAAGTAAAAGTGTGAAATACCTTGGGGTGATACTTGACTCCAAACTTCAATGGAAGGCAAACATTACCGAAAGAGCTCGGAAGGCGACCTGTGCGGTCTATCTTTGTCAGAGAGCTCTAGGACCAAGATGGGGCCTTCAGCCTCGGATCATCTCCTAGCTCTATAAGGCAGTTATAGAGCCAAATATTCTCTATGGTGCTGCCTCTTGATAAAGTCAGGAGTACAGCCGCCATTTTGATTACTGGGGCTCTCCGAACTACCTCGACAAAGGCTCTGTATGCTCTTCTCCATTGGTTACCCACCAAACTTCTGGTATTGCAACAGGCTAAATGCTGTGCAGCCAGACTTAATGCCCTTTCATTCTGGCTCAGGCTGGATATAGGGCACTCTAAGATACGATCGGGATGTGCCACTGCCATCAATGGTGGACTAAATCTCTTCTTCTCCCGCTCTGGACCATGGGTTTCAGATCCATATTCCGAAAAGGGAGATATGGGTCATTCCATTCCTCATTAGAGAGACCATTTACAAAGAAAAGGTCAAGAAGTGTACTACTAGTCGTGGTAAAATGTGAAATGCGTAGCATTAGTTTTATTTGGTGAATCAAGTCCTAGAGGTTGCAGATTATCTATTAGGTGAGAATCAGTTAAGACATTTAAATTAAAATCACCTGTAATAATGGCGTCTACATAAGCAACTGCAAGAGTCTGAAGAGTATTGACAAATTGTTCAAAACAAATACGATTATTTGGTCTAGCCACAGCCCAATAATAATTTTCTACCCTCGCAACTAATCTCAAGCAATAAATACTCTATTAAATTAGCCCGTGTGTCAATTTTGTCATCATTAGAATCTGAAGATTTACTGATTATTTTAGCCTCAATGCCTTTTCTTACACAAGTTGCCACACCACCGTAACCGTTTCTATCCAGCTGACTAATATTATACCCCGAAAAAGAAACCGATAAATCAGTAAATGCAGGCTTAAACCATGTTTCGGATACGCAAACTATGTCCATGCGGAGCCTTCAAAAATAAAACGAAACTCGCCAATTTTATTTCTCAAGCTTTGTGCATTAATATGGCAGATGTTAATGCCACTTATTTGATTGGCCAAGATTCTTATTAATAAAAATTATGTTAATATAAGTATAAGAAACGCACGCATAATAGGATTTGCCAAAGTAAATTATAAAATTTTAGAAAAATTAGATATAGTATCATAAAAACAAGTGTTAATGTAAATTAAATAAGTGGTGTTTGACGTCAACTGCCGACAAAGATAGTTAAGAGGCTCGAAATGAATGTCTACCAAAAGTTTTATCCCAAAAAAATATGAAAATAATTTTAATAACATACATACATAATATTTGTGTTTTTATGTTTACTATGAACAACCACATGTTTGTTTTGGGATAGAAGTTTGGTGTTTTGTGTTCCCGTAATTTTGGGCATTTTCGTCTTCAAATATGAATAATTTATGTTTACTTTTATTTTACCGCACTTTACCCAAAAAGTACGGGAACGGAGCCAAAATTTCAATATCTTGTGTGGCATCCTTTGGCTTCAACAACAGCTGACAGTCTAGCAGGCATCGACAATGCTATTTTTTTGTCGTTTCCGCATAAATTACTCTCAATTCCTCAGTCAACGCTCGTTTCAATATGCCATTTTTCAATGGCTCGTTTAAGCTGATCCTATTAATGTTCCATAAGGGGATGCTCCAATTGCATTTTAACATTATACAGCAACCATTCTTTCACTATTTTAGAGGAATGCTTGGGATCTTTGTCCTGCATAAGTATCCCATTTTGCTCTAGCCCTAGTTTTTTCACGCTAGGAAGATAGCTATCCTTCAAAATTTAAATATACATGGTCTTATTTATAGCTCTTTCGATGAACCTTAGACATCCAATACCACCTGCGGCCATACATCCCCATACCATTAAGGAGCTTCCACCATGTTTGACAGTTTAATTAACATTTCTTAGTAAGAACTCCTCATTGGGTTTTCTCCAAACCTTAGCACGTCCATCTCCTCCAAAAACCATAAATTCACATTCGTCCGTAAATATAACTCGTTCCCCAAAGGTAGGATCACTTTTGTAGACGTGTTAATATTTTCTTGCATATTCCAAGCGCTTTGTTATATTCACGGTTCTCAGCAAAGGTTTTTCCTGGCAACTCTGCTAACGAAGTCACTTTTTTTATTGCAACGCCGAACTGTTTGGGTGCAAGTTTTTATTTCATGATTGGACTCCGTTTGATGGTTAACTTGAACCGAACTTTGCTTTGGATTTTTCTTAACTAATCTAACAATTGTTCTTTGCCTTCTCTCACTTAGAACAGAAGGACGTCCAGATCGTAGTTTACTGCCATAATTTCCATTTCTTTCATAATTTTTAATTATAGACCGTACTGTTGATTTTCTTAAATTTTATGTTTCACCAATTTTTTGTAATGGTTTTTCTTCATTTCTAAATTTTACAACTATTTTTCGTATATCGTCCGAAATTTCTTTACTTTTGGCATTTTACTAATGTAACTTATGCCCCTATTACGACGGTTCACAACTTTTTTTAATAATTTGGTCGTCTTTCATAGATCGGTATTGCCATTCACAAACTAAACGCGGTTGACTATTCGGTTGTGTGGTCGATTTTTTGGTTGTGTTTAATGGTATTGCGGTTCACCACTTTGTATGAGTTTGGTTGACAAAAACGATAAGTATACACAACTGCTTATTAACAGTTGAGTCTTTGTCGGTTATAGATTTCTATTAAATTTTTAATACATTTCCTTTAAAAAAACAATACATAAAAGACAAAAAATTTAAAAATCGTAAGTGTAGGCGTTTTTTGATCTTAATATAATAAATTAAATGTTTAATACACATAGGCAGGACTTTAAAAATAACAACTAAAGCCCAATTTCAGTGACTTGTGCAGCTGATGGAAAAAAGTCCCGAAATTGCTAAAGGAAAGCAAAAACTTGGGATGACTAAAACTCAGTGTAGGGAAGCGTTGGAAGGATTTGCAATTGAATTAAATAGCTTGGGTCAACCCACAAGAACGTCATTCAAGTGGCAACGTATAAGTATATGACATTTTTATTATTTTTAACAGACATTTTATTAGAATTTTTGGTTTATATAGGTTTGCATTCGTTACAAACTTGCTAATTATAAAAATAAAACTAACAAGCAACAGGAATGAGGAATGCGTATCTCAGCTGTTATCACTAAATGATCAAGTAGCACCATCTGAATAAACTTTCGGCGTTGGAAACGTTGCTCCGTCTATAAGTGAGGCTTCTGAAACTCCTCAAAATCTCGACTTGTTTACACAAGTTTCTTCAAATTATCCTTAATTTCGTCTATTACATAGCAAAATGTTTCTTTGTTCATCCGAAAGTATCTAATAAATCTATAAAAAACGACTTACTATAAATATTTGTTATTTATTTTGGACATTTTTTACTTCGCACTGGGTGTTTCAAAAGGATAAATAGAACATTTGTATTAGCATCATGATTTTCGTCTTAAAAAAATAAATCCACGCTTAATTTAAACTTTTTTTTGTGTTTTCTTTTCTTCACTTTACAAATAACATGGTGCTGCCAACATAAAATCGACATTTCATGCCGGCAGTACCATAACAAACACAACTAATAATCGTTGTGTTCTACAATACCAAAAAATAATATAGTTGAGTCAAAGTCGGGTTGACTGACAGACGATCAAACTTAGTTGAGTTGAGAACGGCAATAGAGGCATTAATTAATAAGAAGGCGATTAAAAATCAAATGTCAGTTTTACCAAATGAACTTTTACTTATGAATAAAAGATCAAAATCAAAAAATGCTAAAAGGTACGGTCACACTTAACAAACATTTGCCCGAAATCGTCAAATATTTGCTTGCCGTAGTCTGACCACAAAATATTTATTAGGAACAAACAACACCACAGCTGATTTTGGGCAAATAAAATTATTTTCCAGCAAACAAAAATGCTTCCAATGTGAACATAGTGTGACCGCTCAACAGCAAATATTTGACTCATTTTTAGGCAAAAAAATATTTGTTCTTACAAAATATTTGTAGGAAAAAACACAGGCAAACAACAGCTGTATCATCAATGTTGCTAAGTATTTAAACTAAATAATTAAGTTTCGGTAAAAATCGCATAAAATTACAAATAATAGTAATAATGAAATGCAATTTTTAAAAGAAAAGGTAAATGAAAATTTGAGGAAACACATTTTTTTCTAGTTATATATAATTTAAGTTTTTATATATAATTTGGTATATTTCGACATTTTCGCTTTAGAATGGACCACGGTTTCAAAATTTTACACAAAAAAAATTGTTCCATTCCACGTTATAGTTTTTAAAAACCCTGGTGAGATACAAACAGTTTATTTTTTACCTTCCGGAATCGGAAATATAATATTAAAAAAAATTAATTTTTAAAAACTGGAGGACTTTATGTCTCAATTTAAATTTTCTTTTATAAATTTTTTTGCTAAATATTGGTTTTAAATAGAGTTCCTGCAAATTACATTAACATTACAAAAAAAAAAGTTTTTAATACAACAAAAATTACCTGGTCGGCAACAGATAACTTTTTTTCGATACATATATTACGATTGGTATAATATCCTTTATTATATATAATATATAAAATTTTAATGATATATTACTCGAAAATAATGCTAGACTAGACTTAAACAAAATTTTCTTTACTTCTACCTACGACAAGAAATCCTGTTAGAAGCTATTACTTCGTAAATTATAGAGATTTGTTGTTATAAACTATATGTTGTTATATTTCTGAACACAAAGCTCTGATTATAGTGAAATGTAATTATGTTGTTTAAAAATTTTTATTAATGAGATTAAATAAGACCAGCCACGTGCTTTGATATCAATATCAATATAGATTAGTTTACATTACATAACCTAGAATTTAACACGCTTAAATTTAACTAACCTAAATTATACATTCCAATAACTCAACTTTAAATTAAATTTACTGTATAAAGAGCCAAAAAAAGACGGCTGTATGCAGAACAAGAACAAGCATCACCCAATGCGTGAGAATAAAGCTAAGAATCCGTAGCCTAGTCCACGACACTCTTAACAGTGCTTAATCACCTTAGTGATAATCCATTTTAAACGCCTAAATTATTCTTCCAAACTTTTCGTTTTGCGATAAAAAGAGATGTGTTCCATAAGTCCTAAGCTAAACACTTGTTTTACATCTGAATGTGAACTGAATTTTTCATTAATACATATAAATGCGTTTAATTGTAATTAATTACGCA
Organism: Cistogaster globosa; assembly: GCA_937654795.1. Taxonomy (NCBI): domain Eukaryota; kingdom Metazoa; phylum Arthropoda; class Insecta; order Diptera; family Tachinidae; genus Cistogaster; species Cistogaster globosa. Next base: position 44,322,436 of record OW569404.1, on the reverse strand, counting down.
ACAGTTTTTAAATACCCCGGTGAGATTCAAGTGTTTTTCTTCTATCTTCCGAAATTGGAGATTGTCCCAGTTAAAATGTTGTATATATACTGCCATATTCATAAAAAAAATATTGCAAATTTGTCATAAAATACATTTTAAAACTATTTTAGTATTTTATGAACACGGCAGTTACAGTTTGATTCTTCGTCAAATTGTCTTTTTATTTAAGCGACTTAAAATATATTATTTGTCTACACTTTTATAAAATAAACAAATCAACAGCTATAGATTGAAAATTATATTAAATTAAATAAAAATTTGTAGAAATTTGAACTAAAAAGATGTAATGAATGCATAATACAATTTTTTTATTTAGAAGTGGAATCTAATATCTATTTAGGTTTTTCCTTTTATTGTTCTCTTCCCTGAGAACAACTATTAGTGCTTCTTTATAGCACGAAAGATGAAAAATTTCACATTTTTGCATGGCTTTGTTTACTTGTGACTTTCATACGTGGAAGTTATTCATTATAAATTTTCTTCTAATATTGCCATTATGTACAATAATTATTTTGATCGTAATCTGTATACATTATACATGTGTGTATATAAATATAATGCCAGCCTCCATTACTTGAATAGTTTTTATAGTTTATTACCATCAGCGGTGGATATTATCTTTTTATATCAAAATCTGGAAATTTACTTTTTGTGTATAGTATAAGAAAAAAATTAAAGCTTAATTTGGTACTTTAAAAAGGAAGCGCATAAAGTTTGCCTAGATAGGATAGATTTTCCTTCATTTGTTTATTTTTGTTTCGATCTCAAATAATTATTGTTTGTTTGTTTTCAACTTATATTGTACTGCACATAAAAACTTAATAGGAGTAATCATTTCTTACCATTTGTTATTAGTTTTTTTTACAATTCAATAATATTTAAAATATTTTGTTTGCAATTATTTCGTAATAATGCTGAAGAAATTAAATGCCAATGAAGACATCCCATCAGTAATAGTTTTAAGGCAAATAAATTTATGTTTTTTTACAGTTTGATCAAATATATTTTTAAGGAAAGTATTTATTTAAGTGTGACCGCACATCAAACATGTTTGCCCATATTTTATTTGTCATTATTTTATAACTGTTTGAGTGACCACAAAACAAATTTTTTATTGTTTTAAAAAAATTAAGGGCAAACAAGAGCAAACAAATTTGAGGCAAATGTTTGCCAAATGTGACCGTACCTTAACGGTATTTGTAGTAGAGATGCAAAACTATCGATGGCACTATCGATACTATCGATAGTTTTATTTTAAGCGGACTATCGATATTTTTTTTCGATAGTGATACTATCGACAAAAAACGATACTAAAAACAAAGTCAATAAAAACGGTATGACGGCGACTATGAAATACAAAATGCACCATCCAAATTTCGCCGGCTGTAAACCTTTTATAATAATGGCTATCATAACATATGTACATTTGTATATAAATGTGAAAATATATTAATTAGTTTTAATTTGTTTCAATATAAGATGTCAGTAGTTAACTGCTAAAAGCAATAAAATATACAATTATTATGTACCAATGTTTTTTACACATAAATAAATTTGCCGGCGGTTAAATTTGACGACTACTCGACTGACGTAGTTTTTTAATTTTTTTTGTAAAGACGCTTTTCCAGCAATTTAGCAATATAGCTATTCGGGCTTAAAGTGGGACACAGAGAAAATTTTTATGTTGTCATGTTTGTAAGGCAAAATAAAGGCCTTAGTTTATTTTTGAGAACTTAGGTTTAACATAGGTACTATTACTACTATACTACTAATAACAAAAACAAAACAATAATGCAGTCATTACTATAAACTATTGCAATATTTACGATTTTGTATTGCAATTCCTTAAATCGATGGTCACACTCAAAAGGAGGTTTTCTCCAAGGGAATCTTTTTCAGAGGTGTGTTTTTGTTTCGTCTGTAAAAATAATCTGAGAAGATAATAATAAAAGCATCGAAAAAATCGGAAAAACTTACAACAATAGCACCTTTCACCAGAAATGACGCAGCTTTATTTGCATGTTCTTGAGCAAAAGCGTATTTCAGTTTTTTTATTTTTCTCTGATATTAATGGGTTTTGAAGGTAAGATCTTCATTGTAATTTATTTCTTCTAAAGATTCGACGGACTGTTTCAGCAATAACATTAACATTTTTTATTTTATATAATTTGTTTTTTTTTTTATGTCAATTGCTGGAAAAAGTGGATCGTTCCTGATTAGCTTCAAACAATACCGCTTATCACGTTCGGACAATTTGCACCTGTTTGCATAATTTCGTTTTATTTTGGACACCATTAGTAGCTTTATGTCTTTTTATAATATCAAACACTGTATTTTTGTTTCTGTTTACTTTTTGTGCAATTTCTCTAATAGTTTTGTGGGTTTTATAATTGTTAATGACAAATGCCTTTCTTTAATTGTAGTTTGATCCTTTTGTACCATTTTAAAGAAAATAAAATTTTAAACAATATAAAATTTTATAAAACATGATTGTATGTGCCAAAGCGTTAACTAAAAAAAAAAACTAAACTGTTCCACTTTGAATGTGAGCATTGTGTTGCAATATAAATTAACAAAAATGCAATATTTTCATATTCGCACTATAAAAAAACTAGTGCTTCCGATCTTAGAACCGCTTTGTTATAATTTATAAAGTAAAAGAAAATTGTATTGTTTTTTTGTATATATTAAAAATATTATTTGTAAAAGAATTAATTCAAATCAGATCTTCTTTTGTTAAATCAATGCTTTTTAAGTAACTACAATAGTTGAAAGATTTTTTATACTTTTAATTCCTTTTTAATTTATTTTTCATTAATCTGTATATTTGTTTCGCTCTTCTGTTTATTTACTATGTTATTTTCCATTAAATTATAAATAATGTATATATGTACATGTATGTATATTAAAAACATTGATATACATAAAAGTTAAGTTTAAAAAAAATTAGCTTTATTTTTACTTTAAGAAATGATTTAAGATTTACATTTAAAAAATACACAATTGATATTTTTCCAAGAATCAAAAACTATCGATAGTATCGATGGCATCAAAAAATACTATCGAAACTATCGAATGGCGCCACTATCGATACTTTTGCAGCTCTAATTTGTAGCGGTATACCAAAAAAACGCACATGTATATTTTTGTAACATTGCAAGAATGCATTGTAGGAGTTTTATGTTTGTATTTTTTAATAAAAATACACGGTTGTATTTTATAATAAACTTTTATATAGTTAGACATGTTCTTAACAAATAAAATAAAAATTAGAAAATATTTATGAATTTTGACAAACATAGCAATAAGTTTATCGTACGTATACTTTAGTAAATCTTTGTATGTTGTTATTGTAGTTTGCATGATTTTTGTTTTAGAGAGAAGTATAAAAATTAACTATAATATAAATATTCTGTAAAGGAAACGATACAAGTTATCCTTATATGCGTTTTTCAAAAGTTCTAAAGATTTAAAAAACAAAATCTAGTTTTTTTTTTCAAATTTCTTATGAAAAAAAAAAACGCTTTTTATTTTATGAAATATGAGGTATGTTCTGACACTCGCACATGCGATTTCAAAAACGCCAACTTTTGTTTAACATGTTCTGAAACTCACGCATTTTGCTTGTGATTTGCGTATTTTTTTCAAACTTATGTTCGAAAAACAAAAACATATGATTTGACGGTGCAAAACATAGGAAACAACAGAAAATTTAAAAAATGACAGCATCCTTCTTGCTTTGTTTCTTTTTTTAGCATTCAATTAAAAAGCGACGAATTAAGAAACAGACGCTTAGAGATTACTTCAATCTTATGGATATTTCAATCCAATGAATATTTATTAATTTAAACAATTAACACAAAGTAAGGAATATTTTGGCAACAAATGGTATTTCTATTAAGGTACGGTCACACTTGACAAACATTTGCCCGAAATCGTCAAATATTTGCTTGCCGTAGTCTGACCACAAAATATTTATTAGGAGCAAACAACACCACAGCTGATTTCGGGCAAATAAAATTAGTTTCCAGCAAACAAAAATGCTTCTAATGTGAACATAGTGTGACCGCTCGACAGCAAATATTTGACTCATTTTTAGGCAAACAAATATTTGTTCTTACAAAATATTTGTAAGAAAAAACACAAGCAAACAACAGCTGTATCATCAATGTTGCTAAGTATTTAAACTAAATAATTAAGTTTCGGGAAAAATCGCATAAAATTACAATTAATAGTAATAATGAAATGCAATTTTTAAAAGAAAAGGTAAATGAAAACTTAAAGAAAACGTATATTTTTCTAGTTATATATAACTAAAGTTTTTATATAAAATTTGGTTTATTTTGACATTTTCGCTTTAGAATGGAAAACGGTTTCAAAATTTTACGTAAAATAAATTGTTCCATTCCACGTTATAGTTTTTAAAAACCCCGGTGAGATACAAACAGTTTATTTTTTATCTTCCGAAATCGGAAATACATATATTATTAAAAAAATTAGTTTTTTAAAAACTGGAGGACTTTATGTCCCAATTTAAATTTCGCCATATTCATAAAAAAATTAAAATAACTTTGAAAAATATTTTGTAACAAATTATCTTTTATAAAATTTTTGACAAATATTGGTCCCTGCATATTACATTAACATTTAAAAAAAAAAAAAAATCCTGGTCGAAAATAGATAATTTATTTTCGAAACACTTATTACGCTTGCTATAATAAATTCTATTATATATAATATATAAAATTTTGGGGATATATTACTCGAAAAAAAGAGTCTAAAAAGTAACTCTTGTTTTTATTTTGAAATGTTATGTTAGACTAGACTTAAACAAAATTTTCCTTACTTCTACCTATGACAAGTAATCCTGTTAGAAGCTATAAGTTTGGAAATTATAGAGATTTGTAGTTATAAACTATTAACCCAATTATAAACAGAAACTACGTCCCCTTTTTATTGCCTGCGGAAAGTGAAAAATTTCGGGGAAAAAAGTAGGTATTATGAAAGAGAAATTATATGTAAAAAAGCAAAATAGCTCCCTTCAAATTTTTTGTTCCCAGGGAATTTATAATTGGAGGAATTTTATCTCGAGAAAATGTAGTCCCGTGAGAACATTCATGATTGGGCTGTGTATGTTGTTATACTTCTGAACACAAAGCTTTGATTATAGATAAATGTATTTATGTTGTTTTAAAATTCTTATTAATGAGATTAAATAAGACCAGCCACGTGCTTTGACTTTAATGAATAATATCGATTAGTTTACATTGCATAACCTAGAATTTAACACGCTAAAATTTAACTAACCTAAATTATACATTCCAATAATTAAACTTTAAATTAAATTTACAAATCTTTTAAACTGCATAAAGAGACAAAAAAGTCGGCTGTATGCAGAACAAAAACAAGTATCACGCGATGCGTGGGAACAAAACTAAGAATCCATAGCCTAGTCCACAACACTCTTAACATTGCTTAATAACTTTAGTGATAATCCATTTTAAACGCCTAAATTATTCTTCCAAACTTTTCGTTTTGCGATAAAAAGAGATGTGTTCCATAAGTCCTAAGCTAAACACTTGTTTTACATCTGAATGTGAACTGAATTTTTCATTAATACATATAAATGCGTTTAATTGTAATTAATTACGCAACAGTTTTTAAATACCCCGGTGAGATTCAAGTGTTTTTCTTCTATCTTCCGAAATTGGAGATTGTCCCAGTTAAAATGTTGTATATATACTGCCATATTCATAAAAAAAATATTGCAAATTTGTCATAAAATACATTTTAAAACTATTTTAGTATTTTATGAACACGGCAGTTACAGTTTGATTCTTCGTCAAATTGTCTTTTTATTTAAGCGACTTAAAATATATTATTTGTCTACACTTTTATAAAATAAACAAATCAACAGCTATAGATTGAAAATTATATTAAATTAAATAAAAATTTGTAGAAATTTGAACTAAAAAGATGTAATGAATGCATAATACAATTTTTTTATTTAGAAGTGGAATCTAATATCTATTTAGGTTTTTCCTTTTATTGTTCTCTTCCCTGAGAACAACTATTAGTGCTTCTTTATAGCACGAAAGATGAAAAATTTCACATTTTTGCATGGCTTTGTTTACTTGTGACTTTCATACGTGGAAGTTATTCATTATAAATTTTCTTCTAATATTGCCATTATGTACAATAATTATTTTGATCGTAATCTGTATACATTATACATGTGTGTATATAAATATAATGCCAGCCTCCATTACTTGAATACTTTTTATAGTTTATTACCATCAGCGGTGGATATTATCTTTTTATATCAAAATCTGGAAATTTACTTTTTGTGTATAGTATAAGAAAAAAATTAAAGCTTAATTTGGTACTTTAAAAAGGAAGCGCATAAAGTTTGCCTAGATAGGATAGATTTTCCTTCATTTGTTTATTTTTGTTTCGATCTCAAATAATTATTGTTTGTTTGTTTTCAACTTATATTGTACTGCACATAAAAACTTAATAGGAGTAATCATTTCTTACCATTTGTTATTAGTTTTTTTACAATTCAATAATATTTTAAATATTTTCTTTGCAATTATTTCGTAATAATGCTGAAGAAATGAAATGCCAATGAAGACATCCCATCTGTAATAGGTTCAAGGCAAATAAATTTATGTTTTTTTACAGTTTGATCAAATATATTTTTAAAGCAAATATATATTTTAGTGTGACCGCACATCAAACATGTTTGCCCATATTTTATTTGTCATTATTTTTTAACTGTTTGAACAAACAAAAATAGGCAAATAAATGTGCGTAGTGTGACCACAAAACAAATTTTGTATTGTTTTCAAAAAATTTAGGGCAAACAAGAAAAAACAAATTTGAGGCAAATGTTTGCCAAATGTGACCGTACCTTTAGTGAAATTGCATTTAGCATCTTTGAAGAAAAGATTACTTATGTCGTGCGTAATCAGTACTTGAAGAGTATTTTTGTTTATTTTGTTAGTTATAACATACACGTTCGAAGCACATAACGTCCTAAAACTAATTGAAATAAACCTATTACGGTACCCTAACACTCAAATCGCCCATTTAATAAACACCAAATATTTTTTTAAGAATTTAAAATTAAAGTAACCGCATATTATATTTTATACATAAAAATAGAACAGATATTTTTGTGAAATCGCCAGTACTCAAGAAAACAAAAACCAACACAATCAATTGATAAAACAAAGAAGTTATTTTAAATTTATTATTTAATACTTTAAATGTGTAAAAATTAAAATAGTTTTTGTTAAAAATAAAAGAAAACATGTTAATTTTTATTTGTGTATAATTTAAGTGTTGCTTTAAAGTTTATTTTAAGTGAAATTTATAATTTACTTCAGTATCTGCTTGCGATTTGAATTCACCAAAATTCTTGCGATTGTGAACTACAGAACACCTTTAATGCAATTTCATCTCGCATTACAAGTTTTGAGCGTTTTGTGATTGTCACAACATGCCTAATAATTTTTTTTAATTAATATAATTATTTACACTATTTGTAAAAGTATAAAAAAACGCAATTTTTACAAAACCAACAAAAATAAAAAAAAACACTACTCCATTTTTTTGATGTCAAGAAACTTTACACAATGGTTGACATTTTTGTTAAATCTAAATAATTAAAAAACAAAACGTTAGAAAATTTTAGCATTTTGTGTGGCCACCGTTTGCATCTGTCCGCAGATTAACTTCTTTAAGCAGTAGTTGGATGGTTTATTTGCCAATCTTTTAGAATTGCTTGTTTTAAAGCAGTCATATTGGATAACTGGCGTTTAGCAACCCTTTTTTTAAATAAACCCACAAATTTTCGATAGGATTTAAATCCGAGCAGGTGTATCAATGACTTTGCCGCAATTGTAAAGCAACCACATCCGTACCATATGTGACTTATGTTTGGGATCGTTATCTTAACAAAATTTAAATACAGAGTTATTCTCTCTCATAAATCCAAATTTTTTAGCGCTATTAACTAAATGGGTCTGCAAAATGCTTAAATATTGTCGCGCATCCATTGTTGTTTCTATGAAAGCCAAATCACTTACTCCTTTGTTGGATATGCACCCCCAGATCATCACAGACATTTTTCCAAGTTTGACTGTAGGAATGATTTTACGGTTTTCTAGCGATGTTAGGAGCTTTCGCCATACTCTATTAGGCCCATTGTTGTAGTACAACATCATTTTTGTCTCATCGCAAAATATGACATCGTCAACTGACATCAAATATTACAGAAATATAACAATGAACGTTATAGATAACAGTTAATTAAATTTGATCGTAAAGTAATTGCAAGAAAGGAAGAAAACAGTTTCTTGACATCAGAAGAATGGAGTAATGTTTATTTAAAATTTATGTTATTTTTTTTAATTGGGTTTTTTTTTGTTTTATACTTTTACAAATAGTGTAAATAATAATAATAAATAAATAACTACATATATTTCATAAAATAAAAGAGTTTTTTCCATACGAAGTATAAAAAATCTAAAATTTTTTATGTGTGTAAAGACATTATTGACATAGTGTAAGTAATTAAACCTGAAAAGCAACACAAGAACCCGTCTGTGTTTACTTATTGTTTGTTTGAGTTTTAAATTACTCCACTAACAGCACTAAAACTGCTAGTGAAGAATTATTTGGCCACAAAATATTAATATCGCAATCACAAATATCGGCAACAGCACTTTAAGCAATTTTTTTTTTATTGACATACTATTTTTTTTTTTAATCAAAAAAATATATTGATTCAAAACTCTTAGCTAACTAAGAATAACAACCATATGTAAAACAAAGCAAGCGTTTGTTTTAAGAGCATTTATCTTTTATTTTCTCCTATTTCTATATTTGACATTTCCACGCACAAAGCAACAATAAAATGCCATGTAATTTTTGCAAATGTTTTATTTGTTTTAGAGCCGCATTGTACGTCTACTTACATGTGCTGACTAAAAAAAAAATAAAAGTGTGGGTGTCAGATATATATGAAGGTGTGTATTAAGGCATAGCAATTATAAGGTGGCAGCGCGACGACAAAGCAATGATTAGTGTCAAAAACATGAAAAACAGAAAAAAATTAAAAGAGAAATGATTCAACTCAAAATTTTATTTATATTTGTTTTATATCAATTATTCAATATTTAAACAATTAAAACACACTTCGCACAGCACTTGAATATAAAATTTAAATAATTTTTTTTCATTCGTAAACAAAATTAATTATTTTGAGATTATTCAAGTGTAAACAAAGGAAAAAAGTAATTTAAGCAAAAAATTATCATCTGCCCTAGCGATGCCACCTAGAAAAATATGCCTTGGTGTGTATATTAAAGCCGGGGCACATAGAATCCGTCATACGTTAAACTTTGACAAATTCAACTTACAAGTCAGTTGAAATACATGTTTTCTTATGAGCGTTGTCACAATCAATACGTGTCCGTTAACGCAAAGTACGAAAGTTGGTCAACTTTTGACGTATGTTGAATACTTTGACAACTAACACCTGCTTCTTCTTCTCTGTTTTCTTTTAACTCTTGCTGTGTTTCAATTGTGTATTGTGATTTTAATAAAAACAATTTTGGTGGCAAACAATAAAATACAAATTTGATTAAATTAACAAGTGAATAAAATACAAATTAAATTTAAAAGTGAATAAAAATAGAGAGCAGACTTTGATTAAACATCCGTCAGCAAAGTATTCATTGTGCCAACCTTTATTTTAGTTGAATTGGACAAAGTACAACGTATGACGGATTCTATGTGTTCCGGCCTTTACTTGAAGTCTACATTAGAGATGAAAACGTAAAATTCCATCGCTAAGAGAATTTTGTTACGTGTAGACTTAAAATTAGTGTTATTGTAATTTTATAAGAGTTCTTATGAGAGCGTTGTTATGAGATATATCATAGGAAAAAATATAATCTACGTACATATATGCTCGTTTATACAAGGGTTTAATACACTTTTCTGCCGAGACTTTATAATTGACGTACGGATTCTAAAAACTCACTACCTATCCTTACATTTGCCAATCTAACAGTAGGACGTGTTGGAAAATCTTTTGAACGCACTTTGTTCGAATTACCGCGGAAAAATTTACAATTACCGAACCGATACTATATACTCTGGCTATAAATACATATATACACCACGACATATCAACCCGTACATATGCAAAGCAGAAAAAGTACTAAGATTTTGGCTATATAATGGACACACAAACGAAAATAAATGATTCGCAAATAAAGCATATTGAATGAGCTATCTACTTCTACTTAACTACTTATCTTAAGGGATGCAATTGATGCGATTGGTGGTATTGTAGTTGCCGGAACTGGAGCTGCTGCTGTAGTAATTGATACTATTGTTGTTGACGAAAATGATGAGAATGCTGTTGTTGTAAATAAGGTTCTTGCTGTTTCTGCTGTTGATGAGATTCCTGGGGCTGTTGATGTTGCTGCATTTAATGGTGGTACTATTGTATAAGATGTCGCCGGTGCTATTGTGGTTGTAAAAAAAATGATACTGATGTGGAAAATGGTGCTGCTGTTGATGAACAAACGATATTAAAAATTATGCTATTGATGTTGTTACCTTGAAGATGAGCACTGTGGTGGCTATCACTGTGGAAACTGTTAGAAATGCTGTTGTTGTTGTTGTTGATAATATTGTTTTTGGGGATATTGTTGTAGTAAGACTGATTTTTGTTATTGTTAAAAAACTGTTGTTGCTACTGCTGTACATGTTGTATAGCAAATGACGCTTTTGCTGTTGTCGTAACTGCTACTATTGCTGTAGTTGCATGTGATGATATTAAAGTTGTGGGACTGCTGTTGTTGGTTTTGTTGCCGGAGAATTTCGGTTTTTGAGAATGAGGCTGGTGTAAAAATGATTTTGGTGCTGTCTTATAGAATGGTGCTGTGGAGGGCATCGGTGCTATTCTTGTTGCATGAAGTGATGTTGCTGTGGAAAATGATGTTATTTTTGTTATTGCAGAAGATTTTGGTTGGGAATGGTGCTACTATTAGAAATTGTACTATTGTTGCTGTTGTTATCGTTGCAGATGGTGCTATTGTTGTTGGAGCGGGAAATGCTTTTTTCTAAGATAAACATTTCAAATCTCCTACACCTTGGTGCATTTCTTCTAAAAAAACACTTTGCTCTGTAATTTTTATAAATGTTCTATTTTCACTTCGTGTTTTAAAATTCGACAGAGATTCTTATCAGATTTCTGATTTATTTACTTTTAAAATTTTGTTAGTTCTGATTCTGTTGATATTTTTTTATTATGTGTTACATAAGAACAACCATCAATCAAAAAACTTATTTAAAACGACTCATCTCTTTTAAGATCACACCACATTTAATTTCGTTCTTTCTTTTTATATGTACTCTGCACTGACGCCACTTTTTATTATATTTTCCTCTTTTTATTTTCTGCATCATTCGGTTGAATTTATGCCACGTCAGCTGATTTTTGTGTTACCAGACTAATATTACTAACAGCGTTGCATCTGGTCGTACTTAATCGCTATAAATCGTCTACACGTGACAAACCCCACCATGTGTTCGAGCCAATTACATGGGAGGGCAGTGCAGAAATTCTACACAATTTTCATCTTTTCCTGCATTAACGCTGTGTTCTCAAAAAAAAGCTACTGCTGTATACAGTTCTTCAGAACTCTTTCCTCTTTACCCTACTGCTTTAAATCCATAGCATGGAAAATGCCTAAAGGCTTCCCTTTAAAGTCCTCCACCTCATATAGACTATTTCTGACTCGACGCACAATCCTGCATTTAAGAAATTTCTTCCCCAGTTTGGCATTGCAGTTATTCTTAAAGTCACTCTGTTGAAAATTTCGACGAAAAACTTCCTGTCCAGGTATAAACTGTACCTCTCGGATTCTAATAATCTTTTAGTTCTGCAAGTACGTATTTCTTAAGTTTTCTTTGATTCTCTGCCGCACTAGGATCATCTTATCTGTCCTAGGTATCAGGTCGATTTCGGGATCTTCCAACAGTTTCAATCTTCTCATCAGTTTATAGGCACTCCCATGGTTTATCATGGTTACTCCTAACAACGTGAAATACGAAATAACTCCAATCGAGCTATGTACGCATGATCTCTAAACGCACTTAATATCCGACAATTGCTGATTCCAGTTTCTCTGGCCTTCTTGCAAATAAGATCTAATCGCGATCAAAATCGTCTGATTCACTCTTTTCGAGGCGTTTGCTTGTGGTAAGTGTGTAGTGGTTCTCACATGTTTTATGTTATAAACTTCTAAAGTATCGGAGAATTCTTTGCTGCAAAACTGTTTTCCATTATCCGAGACGAGTGTCTCTGGTGTACCGAATTTATGAAAAACTTCAGAAATCAAAAAATTTATAACGTTACGACTACTAGCTTTAGCCATGGGTTTTAACAAAACAAATTTTGTCAAATGTTCTAAAACAATACCCGATTTGGAATGAGGATAAGGTCCAAAGAAATCCACAAAAATCCGTTGAAATGGACGCTCAATAAAGCTTTGGTTTCCTATCGGTGATCTGAGGGCTTTCTCTATTATTTCCTGTGTCAGGTCGGCTGGTATCCATAGCTTCCAGGAAAAATCTTACGTCCTCTTATATACGTATCCATCCACGACTTTCAAATCCGGCAACTGTTCGATCTTTTCCGTAATGACTCTGATAAGATCCAAGTGATCTTTGACTTAAAATTGGGAGATTCGAGATCCACTAAGGTTCTCACTTCAGTGGAGACTTCCTCTAGATCATACCGTGACAGAGTATCCGGTACTACATTCAGTTTGCCCTTGCGGTGTTCAATATTAAAAGAGTACGCTTGCAGTTGTTGGCTCCAACGAGCTAGTATTCCCTGTTAGACATGAGCCACTTTAAGCTACTGTTGTTAGTGATAACTGAAAACGGCATTTGCTCGATGTACGGTCTGAACTTCTTAATTGCTATGACTACCGCCAAACATTCGCGCTCTGTAACCGAATAATTTTTCTGTTTTCCGTCTGCATCGTTCACTAAAATCTGGGTGTTCTGAAACAGGACTCGTAATTAGTGCTTCTTTCAGCAAATCAAACGCCATCTCGGCTTCACGTGAAAATTTAAATGGTTTTCCCTTTTTCAGGGTTTCAAAAATCAGGGACGCGATGGCTTATTGTTAATCCTGCCTTCAACAAGTAATTCGCGACCGACTCTAATAGTTCTAAATGCGTATAAAAATCCGATGAGACAATCATGAAATCGTTCAGATTGCCGAAAAGTCTATCACGCATTGCCGAGGGGATCACGTTATCCATTAAACGGCACAACCTTTAAGCTGCATTACACAACCCAAAGGGCATGACCGTAAAGTGATAAAGCATTCTTCCTGGCGCCGTAAATGCAGTTTTATCTCTATTGGACTCCTCCAACGAAATTCCTTTCCTCGGCGGAGTAGTGTAACTGGATTACTCTATGGACTGTTATTCTCTTCTATCAGGCCCAGAGCAATCATACGATCGAGCTCCGCGCACATTTTCGATTGAACTGTCGGCGAGACTGGATAATGGCGATCCTTTACTGGAAAAGCGTCTCGAGTGTTGATTGCATGTACTTTCAAAGATGTCTTACCTAGGCCTTTCTTTGTGTAACACGGAAACTTTTCTACCACTACTTTCAACTACTGCTTCTGTTTAGCTCTCAATTCATACATATCTGCGTCCTCGCGTACTTCGACTTCTTTCGACATTTCGTTCGCCGCTGTTTTGTTACTAAGCAAACTTTCTACATTAGTTAGAAGTTTAAACTCCTTCATGAAATCTACCCCTAAAAATAGCTCGCGGTTTAATGTTGGTACTAGAAAGAACGTAACTGTTTTTATCAACTTATTAAAGTTTACTTCGGCGCGAACTCGACCTACTATCCTATGAGCCCTGTTCTTATTGACGAGTAAAATCCATGTATCGGGAGATCTATTTTCTCTACGAGTTCCGTCCAATTTTTTTCTAAACAAGTTACTGTCGCCCTACTGTTTAGTAATCCTTCAACCTCCTGTCCACTAATATTGATCTTGGCATAAAAACGGGAATCTTCATTCCCAAAAAGCCCTGCTTCGGCAATAATTTTTCTTATTTCCTTTCTATGATGATACCTTTCCCTTGTCTTTGCTATGCTCTTGGTCCTGATACTCTTTAACACGCACATGTAAAGGCTTCAATACGCTTAACTTCGGTTATATTTTCGGTACTTCCATAAAACTGTCTGAGATGTTCTGGATTAAAGTCTGTGTGGCACGCGTCTCTTTAGACTGCGACGGGCCCCATCTGGCGTTTCCCTGGCACTTCGTTCACACATTCGATGAGACACAATCCACGAAACTGTGGCCCATTCGCTTACAGCTCCAGCAAACATAATGGCTAGTTCTGTCTACCTCATCTATTTCTAAATTCACTGCCTCTAACTGATCGCTATGCTCCAGTTCGTGAATCGTGAACTCGTGCTGGTATATGTTAGCGAAATTGTCCTGCTTGTCGTTGACTGGCTAACATGTTCTTCTCTCGTTTGAATTTTTGACGAAACTGACATAAACCAAAAATTCTTATCGGGATAAGCAGCTGTACTAAGGATGGCTTCAAGTTTCTTTTCATAATCTCCACTAAATCCTGCTCTCCGTATGGTACGCGTTGCTGGTTCCTTAACTTGATTATGACGTTGAAGAATTCCTCGAACGATTCCTGTGGTAGCTGACGACGATCCGTTATTTTCTTCTAAAAAGCAAACTCGCTTTCAAAGCGCCTGAATCGAATGAGTAACACTTCCCTTAGCTCTTCCCGTGACTGTATCGGTGCTAATCTTCTATGCATCGAGTACCATTCAAGTGCATTGGCGCAAAGTAGGTGATGAAAAATTTAAAAGCGTCTGCCCAAGAACAATTGTAATCATGGCGGAGTACTTCTAAACGAAAAATAAAATCTTAGGCGTCCATTGTGCTGTCGATTACGTCGAATTAAGACCCCATTTCTCGACTTCTACTTTCCTTGGCGTTTCGTGCTGATTACTAATACTTCGCATATGTACAGTTGGACCGCGCTGTTGCGAGTGACCGTTAAAATTATTAATATTCAAGTTATTCATGCCCTGATTCGGAATTGACGGTGGCGGTGCTATTTGATTACTAGGGAAAATAGGTAACGCAGCGACGCGTTCTGCCTACAGTGCTGGTTTTGCCTCTGGTCTACTAAATTTGGTACGTTCAGTAAGGGTTGCGATGATGGTGCCGGGTTCGCTTGCGTATTATTATTTGCTGACCAAGTTTGTAAAGTTTCCAAAGCCAAACGTCGAATCCTTTCGTCTTCCATTCTTATTTGTTGTATCTGAGATAAACCTGCTGTCGCATTGGCTAATTCTACTCTCATTGTTGGAGTAGGACTGGATTTAGAAGCTGAAATGTTTTAACAATCCAATCCTATAAAAATTCTGTCGCTACGTTTTAAGCCGTAATATTGCTATTGGATGGTGAACCAAATGTACCCTCCAACCTTCCTGCTTCGGTTATGCCTGAAATATCTTGGGCGCTTTCCATAAAACGTTGCAGCGATGGAGCTATCGATAAGACTGGACCTGTGCAAACCGCCACTATCGCCGGTAAACTTAGCACAATGAGTAGTTGACCGGGGTTGCAATTTCTTCGCGAACGGACGTAGTTTCCTTTACTCCTTGGCTGCCTTGCGTCTGATTTTGCTACATTATACTATAATGTACTAAAATGTCGAGTTAAAACCAATTCCTGTATATATAGTTTTTTCCCGGAATTGGCGCGGTAAGCTTTTTGCGGACAAAAAAAAAATATATATATATATATAATAAAAAAATCAAGACCCAGAAACCTAAGCCCTTTACCTACCTTTTCGGGCTGGAATGTAAAATTTTCACGAATGTGAATAAAAAAATTTAAATTTATCTTAAAATCTTCAAAAGGTAATACTAGAATCCACTAAATTTAGTTTACATAATATAATATATAAAAATTGTATAAAAATAAAAAATTCCTCAAAAAGTAAAAAATTGAATAACCCTATAAAGGATAACGTGCTATGAATGTAATAATGAAAACACTTTTATTTAGATTTAATATAAATGCAGACTTTGAATTCATTTATTTAAATAAAAAGGTTAGGTTTTGTAATTAAATTATTAAAGTAGTTTGATTAATAAAGGAATAAGAAACTTCTTCAAATTCTTCACGTCGTCGCGCTCGCGTCTTAACTGCAACTGCCTGCACCTCTTCTGTTAATGGTGGTGTGAGGCCACGAACACTCTCTTTTCCTTACATTCGGCCATTCTGATCATCATCTGGCTCAGATGATAGCTCCTCACCACTGCCTACGAGTCTCCACAGCTTCATGTTATCAGTACTAGTGGATGTATGAATTGGTCCTTCAAATGCCGCCGCTTTCTAAGAACTCTGATGACAGCTTCTTTCCTGCTACAAACTGCGTTCTTTTTATTGCTACCAGGTCATGCAACTTGTAGTTTGTCTCACTTTTATATTTCTTGTCAAAATTTTGTTTGTAAATTTTTTGTGCATTCTCAATTTGCAATTTTACTTCTTCTCTGATCTTCTGTCGTTCATTATCAAAATCAGCAACTAATTCTTGCCGAAGTATCTCTAGTATATTATTCAGATCATTGGTCTTCATTCTGAAGTCAAACATTACTTCGAACGGTGAAAACTTTGTAGAACTATGAACAGATGTATTAATTGCTTTTTGTACACTGCCGACGAATTTATACCATTTTGAAGGATCATCATAAGACAATTTAGATATTATAGAAATAATCGTTCGATTTACCCTTTTAATTTGGCCATTTCCGCGGGGAACTCCTGTTGTTGTTGATACGTGTTCTATGTTTCGTTCTTTGCAAAAGTCCTCAAATCCATGAGAGGTAAACGCGGCGCCTCTATCACTTATGATTCTTACGGGATTGCCAAACGTGTCCGACCATATATTCAATCGAGTCAAGACTTCCTCGCTTCCTGTAGTTTTTGTTGGAAACAACCATACAAATTTAGAGAACCCGTCGACCATGGCGAAGATATACTTATATTGTTTTGAAGTGGAATCTATTGGCCCCAAATGGTCAATATGTACCGTATGAAGGGGACTCTCACCCTTGTTAATGCAATTCAAAAAACCTTTTTTTTTACCAAGTTTTCTATTGTAAACTATGCACTGTATACTAACTTTTCTCTCCATGTGCGGTATGTAATAGTTTTGCTTTAGAATATGCATTGTTTTCTGCACTGCTGTATGACCCGATTCATGAGCACTTCTAATAACTTCGTACTGCATACACTTCGGTACTACAAGTAAGTCATTTCCATCGACAAATTTGTATACGATATCTCCCTTCAACTTATAATTGTCGTACGCGCCCTTCATTAACAGTTCTTTCAGGGTTCTTATGTGTTCATCCTTCTGTTGTGCCGTCCTAAATCTGGCTATGATTTCAGAAGATACTAATAACACCGTACAGGGATTCCGACTTAGACTATCGACATGACGCATTCTGGTTCCGTCGCGGTGCTCTGTTATAAATGAAAAGTCCTGAAGATTCTAATCCAACCGGATACTTCTCGCGGAACATCATTCTTTGTTGTAGTTTGCTTAAAAGCTGAACAATCTGTAACTAATTTGAACTTTTTGCCCAAAAGATAATGTCTGAATTTTTTAATTGCCAAATACGCGGCCTTCACCTCCAGAATATAGCTATGACATTTTCTTTCTTGCGCTGACGTCTTTTTACTCCAGTAATATACGGGATGAAGCTTACCGTCATAAACCTGCATTAGTGTGGCCCCAAATCCCTCTTTAGAAGCATCTGTATGAAGCTCTGTATCAGCCGTTTGGTTGAAAATTAGCAATACTGACTCTTTAGTTAGTGCATCTTTTAACTCATTTATGCGTAATTTTAAATTCGCTCCCTTTCTTCAACAGTTCGGTAAGCGGTCTAGCAATGTGTGCGTAATTCGGAATAAACTTTCTGAAATAATTTGTTAATCCTAAAAAAGACTGAATTCCTTTTACGTCCTTCGGTATAGGAAAATTACGTACTGCCTTGGTCTTCTCCTTCCCAGGACAAATTTTTCCTCCACTAATCTCGTGACCTAAAAACTCTATTTTGGACTGCAGAAAGCTACACTTTGGCCACTTTATTTTCAGATTATAACGAGCCGCAGTATCCAAAACCTTCTTTAAATTATCTAAGCATTCAATTTCCGTTGCACCAAAAATCACAATATCATCAATGTATAGTTCCATAATGTTCTCGTTAATTAAATCCTGAAAAATGAAGTTAATAAATCTAACAAAATTAGCAGGAGAATTACAGAATCCGAAAGGTGCGACATTAAATTCATAAAGGCCTTCTTTGGTAATAAACGCTGTATACTTTCTGCTTGATTCATCGATTGGGACATGAAAGAAACCATTCTCCAAGTCCATAACTGTAAAAAATTTTGCATTCTGTAATTTTTCCAAAACTTCTTCAATTAAGGGAACGGGAAAATTTTCTTTGAGCACCATGCTATTAAGCTTTCTGTAATCTATACATATTCTATAGGATCCATTCTTTTTCTTTGTAACTACTATTCTACTCGCAAACTCAGAACTCGACTTTCGTATAATTCCTTGTTCTAGATATTTACTAATTTGCTCTTTTACCATTTGTTGTTCATTGATAGGCAAACGTACTGGAGAATTACGAAAAGGCCCCATATTAGTATCAGGTGTAATTTTCATCGTGACAGGACCTTCCACGGTTTGTGATGGCGAATAACATTCTATTATATTTTTAACTGACCTTTCATATTCTCGTGGTACATTTATGCCTGGTTCTGCCTCAACTATATTATAAACGCTTAATTGATTCTCCACTTCCTTACTTTCTGTTTGTAGGTTGCTGAATGAATATGAACCATTTATAAATTCAAAATTAAATTTCTTTATAAAGTCGAACCCGATTATTGCCTCGTATTTAATTTTGTTATCCGGAATTACGATTAATTCGTGAGTAGTTTCAACATTATCAACGCGAATTATACCAACTATACGACCAAGGGGTTCTGTAGCTACATTACCCAAACCGAAAAGCACCGAATTGTTTCTTTGCAAAATCATATTATAAAAATTTTTCTTATATATAGTTTCTTTTATAATAGTCACGTCCGAACCCGTATCGATAAGGCACTTGAGTTCAATATTATTCAAATAAATTGCTTTTAACCGGTTATCTTCAACTACGATATTGACTTATGTGTTTCTTCCGTTTTTACTTTAAATTCGCAGTTTTTTGCTATATGTCCATTTCTATTGCAATTGAAACATTTTACCTCATTCTTGCATTCGTCTTTTTTGTGATCTACAGCACCGCATTTAAAACAACGTTCTTCTTTAATATTCATTTTTACCTTACTTTCTTTTTCTGTAATCTCAGTTTTTATCTTTCTTTTGGTAGAGTCTTTGTTTAGCCGTTCAAAAATTTTATATTTCTCGCGCAATTCACTGTAATTTGATGCTGAATACATTAAATATTTATACTCATCTTTAATACTCAATCCATCGACTTTATACCGTATAATCGAATTGTCATCAATTTCGCCTAACGACGCACTCTTTTTCACATGTAAGACATATTCGTGAAATGATTCCGACTTGAGTTTTACACGCTCTGATAACCGTTTATGTAACCCTGCACTATTAAAACTTCTATGAAATTCTTTAATCAAAGCCGTTTTTAACGAAAAATAGTGACTAATATTAACCGATTCTAAAAATAGTTGGGCCGTTCCAACCATTTTGCTGCGAGCCTGGACATATCTTTGTTTCGTATTAAGTTTATAAGCGTCCGCGTTAAATTCCAAATTGTCAAACCATTTTTTTACCGGAACTGAAATACCATAAAATTCCTGGAATCCAACTATATTAATAGTAAAAAAAAAGAAATTTGAAATAAAAGAGCCAAGAACAAACGAACATAGGTGTTAGGTAACCTAGTTGGGTGGTTGGAAGTTTTCGAATGGTAAATTACTAGCAAATTGTTAATTTGACATGAAAATAAGAAACTTTGAAAGCCCATTATAGAACTCGCTACAACAGATGTCACACTAATGCTTACATCTCGGACTGAGCTTTAACCATTCTAAAATGTGGCTTTGCTAAAAAGAATAAATTAAAAAAAAAAAACGTCAATTCTTTCCAGTGAAAGGTCGCAACAAGCATTGCCTATACAGAACAAATTCCTTTGGATTTTAGCGCGGCTAAGCTCGCCAGATGGGGAGGTTCTTTTGAACTCTCTGACTCTTTTAAAACATACAAAAAAAATTAAATCATACCAGACTGTAAAATCTACTACTAAAAAAAGAAAAAGGGGCAACTAACACGAACGTTTACTATCTTGTCAAATTTAAACTGAAACTAACTTTAACACTGTACAATTCGCTGACGTTACCATCCTACGTCTTCACCTACTATTGGCTGGTGTTACGCCAACTTAGACGGCCCTCCTACTTAAAGTCATTGCGGACTTAACCTTGACAGTCGCTCGTCAAATTCCGCGAAGTGATTTGACGATTAGGTCTTAAATTTCATAATAACAAATTTTATATTTTATTAATAAAAAAATCTATACATATAAAAGGGATATAAATTTATCGTTAACTATTAAAACAAATTGTCTTACTAGTTTAGTTAGTTAAGAAAATTTATTTTCTTAATTAACTAAACATATATGCTTATAGGTCTAGGCTTAACTTGGGAGTATTAAGACTATTATACCTACATACAAACTTATATATAGTGTTTCACTTTAATTTACAAATTGTCGTTTGAAACAAAGTAATGTTAAGAAAAATTAATGATTTTGAAAATGGACCAAAAAGAAAAAAAAATATACTCTACGCACATATGGGTTAACATATGCTCGTTTATACATTTATCCAAAGAAATTTGATGTATTAAGGGTTTAATACACTTTTATGTCGATACTTCATAATTGACGCACGGGTTCTTAAAACTCACTACCTACTCTTACATTGGCTAATCTACTAGTAGGACGTGTTGGAAAATCTTTCGAACGCACTTTATTGGAATTACCGCGGAAAAATTTAACAATTACCGAACCGATACTATCTACTCTGCATATATATACATATATACATAAGGTTTTGGCTAGATAATGGTAACAAAAACGAAAATAAATGATTCGCAAATAATATATAATAATAAAAAGCATATTTAATGAGCTATCTACTTCTACTTAAGTACTTATTGTAGTTGCCGGAACTGGAGCTGCTGCTGTAGTAATTGATACTATTGTTGTTGACGAAAATGATGAGAATGCTGTTGTTGTAAATAAGGTTCTTGCTGTTTCTGCTGTTAATGAGATTCCTGGGGCTGTTGTTGCTGCTGCATTTAATGGTGGTACTATTGTATAAGATGTCGCCGGTGCTATTGTGGTTGTAAAAAAAATCATACTACTGTGGAAAATGGTACTGCTGTTAATGAACAAATGATATTAAAAATTATGCTATTGATGTTTTTGCTTTGAAGACGAGCACTGTGATGGCTATCGCTGTGGATACTGTTGGAAATGCTGTTGTTGTTGTTGATGATATTGTTGCAGTAAGACTGATGACGCTGTAGATGTTGAAAATGATGCCATTTTTGTATGTGTTAAAAAACTATTGTTGCTACTGCTGTGGATGTTGTATAGCAAATGACGCTTTTGCTGTTGTCGTAACCGCTACTATTTCTGTAGTTGTAGGTGATGATATTAAAGTTGTGGGACCGCTGTTGTTGGTTTTGTTGCGGTATTAGAAAATGAGGCTGGTGTAAAAATGATTTTGGTGCTGTTTTATAGGATGGCGCTGTGGAGGGCATCGGTGGTATTGTTGTTGCATGAAGGGATGTTGCTGTGGAAAATGATGTTATTTTTATTATTGCAGAAGATTTTGGTTGGGAATGGTGCTACTAGTAGAAATTGTACTATTGTTGCTGTTTTAATCGTTGTAGATGGTGCTATTGTTGTTGGAGCGGGAAATGCTTCCTTCTAAGATAAACATTTCAAATTTCCGCACCTTGGTGCATTTTTCTAAAAAAACACTTTGTTTTGTAATTTTTATAAATGTTCTATTTTCACTTCGTGTTTTTTGATTCAACAGAGATTCTTATCAGATTTCTGATTTATTCACTTCTAAAATTTTGTTAGTTCTGCTTCTGTTGATATTTTTATATTATGTATCACTTTGCACAGTTTTTTTTTTACGTAAGAACAGCCATCAATCAAAAAACTTATCCCGTTCTTTCTTTTTATATGTACTCTGCACTGATGCCACTTTTCATTATTTTTGCTTCTTTTTCTTTTCTGGATCATTCGGTTGAAATTATGCCACGTCAGCTGATTTTTGTGTCACCAGACTAATAATACTAACAGCGTTGCATCTACTCGTACTAAATCGCTATAAATCAAATATAGGGCGTCTACACGTTACAAACCCCACCATGTGTTCGAGCCGTTTACATGGGAGGGCAGTGTAGAAATTCTACACAATTTCCATCTTTTCCTGAATTAACGCTGTGTTCTCAAAAAAAAAAACTACTGCTGTATAAAGTTCTTCAGAACTCTGTCCTCTTTACCCTACTGCTTAAAATCCCTAGCATGAAAAATGCCTAAAAGCTTCCCTTTAAAGTCTTCCACCTCATTTAAGAAAATTCTTCCCCAGTTTGGCATTGCAGTAATTCTTAAAGTCGCTCTGTTGAAAATTTCGACGAAAAACTTCCTGACCAGGTATGAATTTTACCTTTAGGTACCTTTAGATACTAGCCAAGGTGAGCGTGTGCTTAAAGAATTGGTAGGAGTGTACTAAAGCATTCAAAAAAATGTAACCATGGACAATTTTTTAACAACATTTTCTTAATCAAAATGATATATTTATCTGGTTTGTGTGAAGGTGTATCGTTGATCTCACATGTGCCTGCCAAAAACAAATCAACTGTTTTATTTTCCACATTATTGAGACTAAGGGTGGAGTGGACACGATGGATAAAATATTGTCACAGTATTCTACAAAACGAAAAACATTTCGATAGCCGTAAACATTTTTTTTATTATTTAAAATACAGTAGCTCTTGACTCATTCATAATCTTCAAAGAAAATATTGAAGCAAAATCTGAGGCGATCGGAACACAAGCACTTTCTTGAGAAGCTAAGTGAAGAGCTATTTCATCCTCTTGTTTTAATAATTAACTGTAATTGAAATAAAATATAAAGAGTAAAATATGTTTTTACCCACCGGGGTGAGTATTGGTAAAGCTTGAAGGAAAATTGAAAAAAAGCTGAAAATATCTGTTAAAAATTTTAAAATATAAACATGTTTTTACAAAATAATAAATAACTCAACAATTCGTTCAGTGATTCTTAGTTTTGATAAAATCGAAGCAAAATTAAACAAGCTATTAAAGAATTATAACATAATGGTCACCCGGGTGGGTATTGGTAAAGCGAAGGTTAACCATACTGACAATCGAACTTTTTTATGAAAATTTTAGGCCTATAATTCAGAAAATATGGGTGAGTACCAATTCTTTCACGTGATGTTTTTTTTCGTATTTTTGATTCTCTGTCGCCCCATTTATTTGTTTTTTTACTGAAGTTGTTTCATTGCTCCAAATGATATGAAAAAATTATAGGCAAGCGTGGTGTTTAACCCGCTGCAAAATTTTCGAAACTATATCTGATCGATTGGCGTATTTAAAATTTCTCTAGCTCATCTTGTGCTCGGATGGACAGACGGACATTGCCCAATCGACTTCGCTATGCATAAGAAGTCAGAATATATATACTTTATAGGGTTAAAAATGCACATTGTAGAAATTAGAAACAGAATTGCAATCTTAGATATACCGCTTTCGACCTGTGGTGAAGGGTGTAACATTTATAAGAAAAATGTTAAAGTTGTTATACATAAATTAACATAAGTTGATTGTTTGTATTTAGTACTTTTTAGCAGAACTCCTAAAAAAAGCGGAAATTTCTATATTTTTATGGTGTTTTCACTACAGCCCATTAGAAGGCACTGATACGAATAATAAATTGCTTGGAAAAGAGAAAAAAGAAAATGTTTCAATTAGTTTCATTTCAAGGAAAAATTAGTTAATTTTATTGCAGAGTTCGTAAGAAATATCGTAGGAAAAAAGGCAATAAAATAAAACAATTTAATTAGTAATTCTTTCTTTAATTAGATATTTGTATTTCTTAATTACACGTATAAGAAAACGTAAATATAGAAATTTATATTTTTATTAAAGTTATTTATTTTATTTACTTATTCATTCAGAAATTTGTTATAATTAAAATTGCAGCAAATCAGAGCCTGTATTAGTAAGATATAAGATTTGTTAATCTGCACGTTCTAAGTTCTCATGTTTTAAAAAATACGTATGTAATTATGTGAAATTGGAAATAATTATTTTATCCGAAATAAAAGAGGATAATGCTATTAAGGAAAATAATGCAAGATAAATCAAAGAGGCTATGGGTTCTCAAAAGAAATCTTTGTGTGAAAAAGTGTGTTTGTGACAAGGTTGGGAATGCAGTGTAAAAGGTTGCAATTTGTATTGTGGTGTATAAACAAAAACTAGTATCCATTCGTTTTTCTTAAACTTAACTGTTTTGTTGTAATGGGTCAGTAAGTAAGTTGCTTGACTCATAATTCAAAAAAGTATGATTTCAATACACTTAAATAGTTTAATAGTCTAATAAACTTTAAATTTGTTCTAAGCAATAAAACTCTAGCAACTTATAACGTTGACCAATTATGCTTTACGTGCATTGTTCCGGATACTTATAATACGACATATATGCAAATAAAGTCAAATACATTTGTTTTAGTAAACAAGGAGTTTAAAATAATGAGTGACGTCAATATTGAAATTCGAAATAAACTCTATTATATTTGGAGCCAATGGATTTTCATTCAGTATTTCATTTCAGTATTTATATTGAAAACAAAAATTATTTTTTATATATTGTTTTTGTTTTCAATACAAGTATGGGAAAGAAGTATTCGTTCGCATGTAGAGAAGTCGGCAGTAAAATACTTGTAAATAGATTGTTAGTAAAATTGAGCTTGAAAATGGAATTCACTCAAATGTAAATCTAGTATATTCTCATAAGTAGTACATAAGGAAAAGAAATTTCAAATAAAAATTATTAATCTTTGATTACTAACGGTTTCTTCAATTAATTTAACATTACACTTGTATTGTTTTGTTTTATGGTTTATTCTTTTCTAGTCGGAAACCTCATCGATCTCTACAGACATTACCGAGAGTAACGAAAAGTAGATGAAGCAGCTAAATTCGAAAACTTTGCTTCTGTAATAAAAAAATATCAAACAAAATAAATATTTAGGTAAAATCCAACTCTACCAAAGAAAATTATTAGTATGTGTAAATTATTATCATCATCACTTTAAAGAATTAAATTTAGACGTTCGTCACTCTTTTTATCCTACTTATGTTGGCAGACAAATAACTTGAGTATTTTCGCATTTACTCTTGCAAATTCAAACTTAATTATTTACCTTCTCAATTGAGAGTCATGTTTGGCTTTTCCGCAATTCTTTTACCATCTAGTGATTTCGATAATAACAATAGTTCTATTTTGGTTCCTCAAATTCTAGGGAGCTTCTAAAAAATCCTTCCTTTGATAACACGCCTAAAATCAAAATTGCGTCAATCACGACGGAACCGATTTTAATAAAATTTTTAACACAGGTAGGGTTTAATTTGCCGAAATTTTTAAATTCCCGGGAAACAGGAAGAAAAAATATCGCATTCTCGGTATTCGCGGGAAAAACGCAATTCTTAAAGAAAACAAGTTAATTTAATGAAAAAATATTTAAAAATTCATAGTTTTATTAAAACATAAACAAAAAAAAAAATAATAATAATAATTGTTAAATAATAGTTTAAACAGTTTATAAAACTTAAAACAATTCAGATGACGAGACATACATATACACATTTGTACTTTATATAACGAGAGATAATAAAGTAAAAATACTTAAAAAGTATTTTATTAATTATTTCTTGAAAAACATAATGTTCGTACTGTATTTAACAATTCACTAGACATACTGTTGCTTGTTTTCGTTGCAAAATTTTTAACAATAGAAAACACCCTTTCCACTGAAGCAGGTTTTGTTGTCAACAATGCGTTATAAAGATTAAACTTAAAATTCTTTTTAAACAAATAAGTAACTTTTTTTCTATTTTATATCTTACTAGCAGTGCACACGACTTCTTCCGAGTACTTCTCATTATCTTAAAATTTAGAACAATGTGTTTTTCAACATTTATTGTAGAGATCTGTAAACAGTGTTAAAAATTTTCCATCTACAAAAATTAAATGTACTGACAACTGTTTTAGTACCATTATACCGATAAAATTGGGTGACTTCACATTGGTATCTTTAGTTTCTCTACAAAATGACATATTTTTATGAAAAATAGTATTTTATATTTGAACCAAGATTCTAAGGGACTTCTTCATCAAATTTTATTCAAATTCGTCTAGCAGTTTTTACGTGATGCGAACACAAACAAACAAAAATTCTAAAAATAAGTGTTTTGTATATCATATCGATTACTATATACACACATCAAAATTTTAAAAATATATTTCATTTACAGATGTAGTAGAATTCACACGAAAAATTCCCGTTTCCTGGAAATTAAGCCAATTTTCCCCGGGAAATTATGGATCGCTTTTCCCGAAAATTCCCGTTTCCCACACCCTACTAGATACTTGTCCTCATTGTAAAATAGTATTTTTTATTTGTAGCTGCTTTTAATTTCTACAAAGGTATCTATAATTGTTTTTTTATATGCCATTAGATGGCGCCTCTGTATCCGCTCACATTAAAAATGTTAACAAAAAGTTAGCACTATAGATTAATCGGATTTGAATGAAATTTAACCAAAATTTAGTCATGAAAACTTTTAAAATTATTACTGTGGTCTATAGTGCGAACTATTAAAGTACAATAATTTAAGCATTATTTGTTGCAAAATTTCGTGCAAATCAAAAATAATAATCAAGAGCTATTTATTAATAAAATATCGACAAATAGACGAATAGATTATTTTTATACCTTTATTACGTGACATTTCTTGAAGTTATTTTCATAGGAAAAATAACTGTGATGCCTCTAGAAGGAAAAATCACATTGTATCACATAATAAGACATTCAGTACTTTGTAATCGATAGACTTAATGACAGAACAAAAATATAATAAAAAGCAAAAAAAAATTAAAAAAGTTCTATATTTGCATAACTTTTGTTACAGAATTGAAAGCTTGGATTTGATGGGTGCCGCCACTTTTAAGAATTTTAATGTGTTTTATTCGAAATTATTCTTTCGATTACAAAATAAAGCAAACAAGGCTAAAATATATTATACAGTGCAACGAGAATGTAACTGCTAAAGTATAAGGTCCAATACGCAATGTTTGCTTTCAAGAGTAGTCGTGGCACGATTATTCTGATTGGGCTAGTGAAGCGTACCGAGAATCATTTTTTAGAAAAATGTTATAATTTAGTTATTTTTTTTTTATTTTTCTTGTTACACCATTCACCATAAAAAGTGGAAAAAGGGTATTACTAATTTTGTCATTCCGTTTGTAATTTCAACAATATTCATTTGCGGCCTCATAAAGTATATATGTATATTCTGACTTTCTATGTACAGTGAAGTCTACTGAGCGATGTCCATCCGTGTTAGTTTTGAAAGCAAGTTTGCCGAGGCACTAGATCAGCTAGAAAAAAACTAAATACGCAAATCGATCAGACATAGTGTCGAAAAAGGTGCTATTGGAAATCAGCAAGACCGGTCCATGTCCTTCGACACAGTGGGCAAAACATAACGTCTACCTCTAATTTTTCTACATCATTGGGAACAACGAAGTAACTCCAATCAAAAAAACATATACAGTAGCACCAATTGAAACTCGTACACCTCACATAAATTGTTTAGACGTCTTATAATTTGGAAAAAACAAATAAGTACAAAAAACGTAATCCTGTATTTTATTACTTCATTTTATAAATATATTAAAAAAAAAACAGGTCAACTTAAAAACTTTAATTCAATTAGGATTTTGCAAAGCCAAAATATAATGTGGTGCGTATCTTCATGACAAAGCTAAACTGGTACATTGCTTTAAGTTTAAGTAAGAATGGTTTTCTCTTTAAAGGATTTAAAATTTTGTGTGCATCCCCTTATTTTTTATTACCATTTTCAGCCTATTTTGTATGCTCTGAACGAGTTTTTTGCAAAAGCTAGGTTCAATTTTTTGCCATTCTTTTTTAAGAGCTATTTTCAAATCGTACTTGGAACTTATAGTATGATGGCGAATTTTCCTGTCGAGATAGCTCCACAAATTCTCAATGGGGTTAATATATGGACTCTTAGCTGGTGTATCTATGACGTGCGGACAATGATATATCAACCGTGGTCGCACATTATAAGCCTTATGCTTTGGATCATTGTCTTGATAAAAATAAAAATTATTGGCAAGACCAAGTGTTTGCTTACATTGCACAGTGGGGCAGAATCAAAATATTTTGGAAATAATTCAGCCATTTGAAAACGGCTAGGCCGATTGATTCAAAATTTGGCACGAGCATAGTAGAGGAGTACTTGAGCTTAAGTTTTGAAGGTGGTTACTCTCCACTTTCCAGGGATGGCGCTATGTGGTCTCAAAGTTGGACACCTCGCTCCTGAAAATTTTTCTAACGCTTGGCATTTCTTCAATTTTTGTCTGATTTTTAAATATTTTATATGGTCTTAAAGCTCTCGTAAATACCTACAAAACGGTGCTTTAAACTGCATGTTTATGTTTAAAAATGATCGAGTTATAAGCATTTTAAAATTAATTGATTTTTTCCATACCCTGGTCCAGTTTTTTTGAAATATTGGGTACAATTTGCAGCAAATTCGTTTGAGTTTTTTACCGTAGATAGCAAACAAAATTTAAGATTTTCTGAAAAAAATTTGAAAGTAATATCTTTTCTGGCTTAAAAATTATACGATTTTCAATTTAAAAAATCGAAAATTATTGCATACTTTTGTATTTTAGCCTAAAATGGGACACTAATCTAATTTTTTAGATAGAAAAAAATTTTCTTAAGGAATATATAAAACTAACTATATGTATGTACGTTTAAACCAAATTTCGTATAAAACTGATCATTCTTGTAGAAGATGTAAGTCTTTCAACTTGACCTATTTTACATCGAAATTTTGATTTTACCCCATATTTTCTAAAATCCCAAAGCTGGGATCGGAAAAAGAAGAATACTATAAGAAAGCTATATATACTCCAAATTGTTTCAAAAAGTATTTCGTGAGCCCTAGTCCATATGTGGACTTTATGGGCAAAAGAGTAAAAAATTCCAATTTTGGGATTTTTCGTCTTTATTTTGGGAATTATGGGATTTCCTTTAGCTTAATGTTGCAGATTTTTTTACCGTTTGATTTTAGTTAACAAACTCCATATGCACAGAAAATTTTAACTGATTTGCTTAATTAATAAAAGTTTTATAGCATATTTAATATTTTTACTTTTCTCAAATTGGACCGTTTTTACCATAATTTTTCGAAATTTTCGGAGCTCAGCAACGAATATTAAAATTTTGTTCAATTTTTTTATTTTTTTATGTATGTGAATAAAGATGACGCAATTTCCTATTAAATAAAAAAAGATTCACCTCAATATCATTCTTACGTGCAAAACTATGCGTTCTTAAATATGAGTGTTTCAATATGTATCTCACTTTTATACATTTATGTTACGGAAGTAAAAATTTTCATGCCTGTGTAAAAAATTGCGTAAAAAAACAATTATACCTGAAAAAAGGGTTAAAAATGTAAGGGTTAAAAATAATGGTGCAGGTGTTCGTTTTAGGATGACCTATGACTAATTATGTCTTACCTAAGTGCCTTTTTTGATTTTTAGCTAGCAGCTTTGCTTCTTTAGGTACCCAACTGTTCGATGACCTGAACACGCATATAAATATTTGCATAAATACAATAGATATCATATTTGAAAAAAAAACATCATGCCGATCACATTGAAGTTTGAGACATTGTGTTCTTTTTTGTGGACTGATGCTACAAAAGGACTTGATAGAATTAAGGCCATGAAAAAATTTATTAAGGCTACATACAACTGCAGAGTTGATGTCATTGGTACTGCAAAACTGGAAAAAATTTTTAAATTATTTGATCAAAAAATGAAATCAGTTCGCGGAAACAAAAATAAGTTTAAAGTAAAGTATCTTACTTGGATGGATACTGTTGCGAAATTCTCAACCTACATCGCATTATGTGGAGCTCCCTGCAAATCTTATGATGACTTATGTTCGAAGTCTAAGAAAAAAAGGTTAACCGAAAAACTTTCTTCAGTTTCAAAAGATGAAGTTTGCGATACGTTCAAAGAATTGCTAAAAAAAGAAAATCAGCCTTCCGAGGCAGTGCACATCGCCAATATTTTTCCCAACGCATCTCCAAAACGGTTGAAACGAATTGTTAACAGCATACCTACTCCGACATCGCAGTCAAATTTTACGGAGGAAGAAGCTATTGCTCTGATGTTGGAAATGAAAATAAGCCGAAATAAGTACCAAATTTTGAGAAAAGCTTTACTTGAGAAAGGACATGCAATATTACCATCATATAAGTCTATTCAAGAAAAAAAGAAAGCGATTATGCCATCTCCAATAACAGTTGATCAAACGAAAGCTTCTATTGTACTATCTTCTTTGCTAGAAAATACGGCGTCACGGATTATTTCAGATTTTTCTACTGACCAACTAGAAAAGGTTAAAAACTGCGATGTAGTACTAATGTGTAAGTGGGGATGTGATGGAATATCAGCCCTTCCTGAGTACAAACAAAAACATACAATAGATTTTAAGAGCATATTCATGGCATCCTTAGTACCACTAAGAATTCGTTCATACGCACTGGTTGCATCTTCATCAGTACGTGCAAACACTTTTGAAGATATATGGAAAAACACAACCCCAGGATCCAAAAATTTTTGTAGGCCTATTTGTTTTGAGTATGTAAAGGAATCAAATACTACGACAAAAAAATGAGTCGAACATATCAAAGACGAAATAAGATCATTGGAACCAATATCTATAAAAATAAAAGAATACTGTGTTAACGTATCCTTTCAACTTAGTTTAACAATGATTGATGGAAAAGTTAGTAACGCTATAACTAACACATCTTCTTATTGGAAATGTTCCATATGTGATCAGAAGAAGTCAGAATTCTCAGATAAAAAAAAAACCAACGTAGTCAACGAAGAAGTTCTATCTTTCGGAATATCCCCCCTTCATGCTAGAATAAGATTTTTAGAGCATTTTCTGCATATTGCACACGACTTAAAATACAGAAGTACGACAGAAAATTTAATAACAAAAAAAAAAACAAAAAACAATGATGAACTAAAAGCTCTAAGAGCTTCTGAGAAAAGTAGAATCGAAGAAGAGTTTAGAGTACAAACGGGGTTAATAATTGATAAGCCTCTTCGTAGTGGAGGAAACACTAACGACGGAAATATTGCAAGAAAATTTTTTGGGGATTTTGAAACTACTTCAAACATAACTGGAATTGACAAAGAGTTGCTTAGAATGGTTAACGTAGTTTTAATGGCAATTAATAGCAAAACTCAAATTAATTCTTTTCGCTTTGGAGAATATACAGCAAAAATATCTCAGCTACTCGTTTCCCTATATCCATGGAGGGATATGACGCCCACAGTACATAAAATATTATGTCATGGTAAAACAATTATAGAATCGAATATTCTTCCTCTTGGGGAATTAACAGATGAAGCCCAAGAAGCAAGAAACTGCGATTTCAAGTACATTCAAATATTCAGTTCTCGAAAATGTTCTAGGCAGTCACAAAACGAAGACATTTTCTATAGCCTATTGTTATCTTCTGATCCTGTACTCTCATCAATGGGAAAACGTTGGATTAATTATGAGGCTTCTTCACCTTCTAACAAAACAGAATTTAAGAATTTACTTTATCTTTTAGACATGCATAATGATATGACAGATTATTTTATAGATAATAAATAATAATTTTAAGGATATAAAAAATACTTTTAACGACTTTTCGTAAATAAAAATTAACAGAAAATTTTATTTTTTATCTGATGTTTTTTATAATGATTATTAATTTAAGATATGCCTCTTGGTTATCCTCTATTCAGGTATAATTGTTTTTTTACACAATTTTTTACACAGGCATGAAAATTTTTACTTCCGTAACATAAATGTATAAAAGTGAGATACATATTGAAACACTCATATTTAAGAACGCATAGTTTTGCACGTAAGAATGATATTGAGGTGAATCTTTTTTATTTAATAGGAAATTGCGTCATCTTTATTCACATACATAAAAAAAATAAAAAAATGGAACAAAATTTTAATATTCGTTGCTGAGCTCCGAAAATTTCAAAAAATTATGGTAAAAACGGTCCAATTTGAGAAAAGTAAAAATATTAAATATGCTATAAAACTTTTATTAATTAAGCAAATTAGATAAAATTTTCTGTGCATATGTAGTTTGTTAACTAAAATCAAACGGTAAAGGAAATCCCATAATTCCCAAAATAAAGACGAAAAATCCCAAAATTGGAATTTTTTACTCTTTTGCCCATAAAGTCCACATATGGACTAGGGCTCACGAAATACTTTTTGAAAAAATTTGGAGTATATATAGCTTTCTTATGGTATTCTTCTTTTTCCGATCCCAGCTTTGGGATTTTAGAAAATATGGGGTAAAGTCAAAATTTCGATGTAAAATAGGTCAAGTTGAAGGACTTACATCTTCTACAAGAATGATCAGTTTTATACGATATTTGGTTCAAACGTACACATATATAGTTAGCTTTAATAAAAATAAAAAATTTTTATATATTCCTTAAGAAAATTTTTTTCTATCTAAAAAATTAGATTAGTGTCCCATTTTAGGCTAAAATACAAAAATATGCAATAATTTTCGATTTTTTAAATTGAAAATCGTATAATTTTTAAGCCAGAAAAGATATTACTTTCAAATTTTTTTCAGAAAATCTTAAATTTTGTTTGCTATCTACGGTAAAAAACTCAAACGAATTTGCTGCAAATTGTACCCAATATTTCGAAAAAACTGGAAAAAATCAATTAATTTTAAAATGCTTATAACTCGATCATTTTTAAACATAAACATGCAGTTTAAAGCACCGTTTTGTAGGTATTTACGAGAGCTTTAAGACCATATAAAATATTTAAAAATCAGACAAAAATTGAAGAAATGCCAAGCGTTAGAAAAATTTTCAGGAGCGAGGTATCCAACTTTGAGACCACATAGCGCCATCCCTGGAAAGTGGAGGGTAACCACCTTCAAAACTTAAGCTCAAGTACTCCTCTACTATGCTCGTGCCAAATTTTGAATCAATCGGCCTAGCCGTTGTAAAATGGCTAAATTATTTCCAAAATATTTTGATTCTGCCCCACTGTGCATGGTGGCAAACCTTCTTTTAAAATGTTAAGGTACA
Organism: Cistogaster globosa; assembly: GCA_937654795.1. Classification (NCBI taxonomy): domain Eukaryota; kingdom Metazoa; phylum Arthropoda; class Insecta; order Diptera; family Tachinidae; genus Cistogaster; species Cistogaster globosa. Next base: position 44,288,661 of record OW569404.1, on the reverse strand, counting down.
TGTGCTGATCTATTATATAAAGTGCAATACCCCAGGCCCAGAAAATGAACCCCAAACCATTACCGACCACCGTGCTTTATTGTGGGTTTCATATTTTTAGCAAGCAGCTCTTCATTTCGCCTTCTCCACACATAGAATCTGCCATCTGATCCAAGCAAGTTGAACTTGCTTTCGTCTGTGAATAGCACGTTCTCCAAAATCGTAATATCTTTAGATTGATGCTCTTTGGCAAATCACAGTCTTATTTTTTGGTTTCGTTTGTGTTATGTCCCATTGTGTATTATAACAATCTGGCAACGCTATTAATTATTTTGTCAAATTGACATAGTTTGTAAGTTACCATGAAATAAAACGTATGAAAAATTACAACGCGCGTTTTAATTTTCTTTAAAAATAGATATATACCCTCTGTACAGTCAAAAGAACATAACAAAGTGGCGACGAGTGAAAATAAAATTAATAAATTTCAAATAATAATAATAAATACAGCATCATGGACAATGAACAATTTAAACAATTGTTAGAAGTTTTAACTGCTTATTAACGTGAATTGCTGCGACAAGTAACGGAAAATTCTACAAACCAACAGGCGCAACAACAGCAGCAGCCGCCATTACAGGTGCAGTTACCACCATTCGAGAACTTTGACGAAAAAAAAAGAACATTTTAGATTGTATCATCAAAGATTCGAAAATTATTTAAAAATGAAGGGTGCAATGACAAATAGTACTTTGTGCCAGCAAATGCTCTTAAATTCAATTGGAGCAACACATTTTAAGCTACTGGTATCTTTGGTGGCCCCAAAAATATTACAGATGTTACATACGATGATTTGGTAAAGAAGCTAGAAACTCACTTGTGCTCTAAGAAAAATACATTGGTCATCCATCATCGCTTTCTATCAACGTGAAGAACAAACATTGGCTAGTTATGTGGCTCATCTGCGGCGTGGCATCAACGATTGTGATTTTGTTTCGCCTTGTGCATGCCATGCCGATATTTCTAACATATTTCTACACGCACAATTTATTCGAGGAATCAAAGATATCACTATACGGGAACAGCTCCTTCAATCTGAGGAATCTGATTTTGAGAAAATTGTGGAAGAAGCCTTGTCTTTGGAAGCGTCCAAGATTGATAGCCGTGAACTAAATTCAAAGCAACAAATCAACATGAATCATGTCAACAAATTACATGCAAAGCCTGTCGGCTCAAGTCACCGTAGGAATCGTTCTAGACAGCGTTCGTCGTCAAGACCACGTTCACGTCCAAAGTCAAAGGTAAATTTTTGCCAACTAGGTATTGAAAATGTATTCATCAGATGCGGAAGAGATAACCATAAGACAAATGAATGTCGCACCAACCGCCATAGCCTCAAATGTAGATCGTGTGGTAAAACAGGCCATGTTCAACAGGTGTGTCTAAAAACTTTAATGAATTCAACAAACAAAAGTCCAACGGTCGGAAACAATGACTATGATGATGAAGTACACCAAATGTATGGCATCAATCAGATTGTCGATATTTACAACAGTCAGTATTACACTGAGCAAAAAGATGCGGCAAAATATTACGTAACTGTTCAAATAAATAAACGTCCTCAAAAGTTTGAAGTAGATTCCGGTGTAGAATTTACGTTAATTCCAAGGAATCAATTTGAGAAGCTTAAAATCAAAACCGAACTTCAACCCTCGTCTATCGCTTTTAGATCGTGCACAAAAAATATCGTAATTCCGGATGGTAAATTAAAATTAGACGTTCAATGCAACAACCGTAATTCAGAGGAAGAGATGTATGTGGTACCTAATGAGTATAACGCCCTTTTGGGACGAAGTTGGATACGACATTTAAACATCAACCTCCAGCAAGTAGACAATTCAATAGTCAACGAAATAAACGTCAGTAAAATGGGTCATTTGCTAACAACAGAAGAAATTATCAATCGTTTTCAAAAAGTTTTTACGGAAGCCGTGGGTTGTATACCAAACTTCGAGGTTACACTTCAACTTCGCAGAGAGGCTAAGCCTGTTTTCTACAAAGAACGTGAAGTTCCGTACGCACTACGTGATCGAGTTAAAAAGGGGCTTAAAGATTTAGAAGCAGCTGGAATTATTTCAAAAGTTGAAAGGAGTAACTGGAGATCTCCGCTTGTAATCATCCCCAAGGCAGACGGTGGAGTACGCCTCTGCGTCGATTACAAAGTTGGTGTGAATCAACAACTGGTATCAGCAAATTACCCAATACGTCGTATAGAAGAAATTTTAAACAACTTAAAGGAATCGAAGTTTTTCTTTCGCCTTGACCTATATAAAGCGTATTTGCATCTGCGGGTGAGTCAAGAATCCAGCAACATTCAAACCATTTCAACACATAGAGGCACGTACAGAGTACATCGACTTTCTTTCAAAATAAAAACGGCGCCTGCAGAGTTCAACCGTATCATCGAACAAATTTTAGCTGGTTTGAAAAACACAATGTCATATTTCGACGATATCATCGTACATGGGGCAACAGAAGAGGAATGCAGAAATAACTTAATCTTATGCCTTTAGCGGTTGGAAGAAAATGATTTACATCTAAATAAAGGTAAATGCTCATTTTTTCAAACGCGGATTGAATATTTAGGTCACGTGGTTCAATTCAATAAAATTTCAAAATCACCTGCCAAAATGCAGGCAATAGTCAACATTCCGCGTCCAGCTACAGTGGACGATATTAAAAGATTCCTGGGGAGGGTGAAATACTATTCCAGATTCATACCAAAATTATCAACCATTACTTTTCCATTACGAAAACTACTTCAGAAAAATGTAAAATTTTATTGGTCTTCTGATTGTGAAGCAGCTTTTTTAAACCTTAAAAATATAATAACCAGCGACCAGGTCTTAATGCCATTTAATCCCGAATTTCCGGTAATGGTATCATGAGGCGGGAAGCGTTAGCAATCATATTCACAATAAATCACTTTTTTATCTACCTCAACAGCAGAAAATTTCAGGTAATTACTGATAACCGTCCATTAACACGTATTTTCCATCAGAATAATAAAATGCCAGCAATTACATCAGCTAGGTTGCTTCGCTATGCCGAATTCCTATCGAGCTTCGATTACGAGATAAAATACAAAAAGGGATCGAAACATACTAACGTTAACTGCCTATCACGAAAAACCATATACAGATAAAATATTAAATGAGGAAGTAAACGAGTTGTGCTCCGTATCTTTTTTCGAAATTTCAAATGAAGACGTATATGCTGAAATTCTAGCATCTGAAACAGCCAAAGATCCAGATCTTTCAAAACTTATGTCAAATTTACAGAACTCTGGTGAAGGTGAAGAGATTTGTACTCTTAATAATGGCATAATCTTCAGAGGTCAGCGAGTTTTAGTTCCAAAAAGTCTTCAATCTCAAGTTCTACAAGAGCTTCATCATACTCATCCGGCATTACAAAAATGAAGCAACTCGCCAGAAAATATTGCTACTGGGAAGGAATAGATCGTTATATAGAGAAGATGGTAAGGTCGTGCGAATCATGTGTTCAAGTCCAATCTAAACCTGCAAAGGCCCCACTTCACCAATGGGAGGAACCAGCTGAAAACTGGGAACGTATACACATTGATTACGCGGGTCCGTTTCAAGACTGCTTTTTCTTAATTGTCGTGGATTTAAAATCCAAATGGACAGAGATTCGAATCATACGAGACGCTCCTACAACGCAAACTTCAATAAATCTTCTTTCTGATATTTTTACTACACATGGATTTCCGTCAATTATGGTATCCGACAATGCGACCATATTTACTAGCGATCAATTTAAAACCTATTGCAGCAGAAACGGAATTTTTCAGAAACTTATAGCACCTGGTCACCCTAGTACTAAAGGGTTAGCGGAACGCTACGTACAAACGCTTAAACCTAAACTGAAGTGAATGGCATCGGAACCAGGACCTCTATACAAAAAAAGTTAACGAAATAATGCAAAGATACCGCGCAACACCCCTTAACTCTGGAAAAAGTCCAGCGGAATTGTATTTCAACAGGCGAATTCGAATCCAACTAGATGCACTGAAACCACCTATTAAATTCAAACCTGCAAAACCCCTTCCAGGGGTATACAAAATAAGCGTGGGAGAAAGAGTGCAGGTACTTCACAGCAAAAACAACAAAACAGTATGGAAGACTGGCTCTGTTCTTCGTAAGTTTGGCGAACTTCATTATCTCATCAAACTTGACGATGGTTACATTTTAAAGCGGCATATCGATCAACTTCAATCTACTAAGGTTCAGCAGCGTAAAGTTCATTTTTCTCCAGATATCGAGAGCAGCACTTCTAGTCAACAACCCAGTGATTACAATCAACAAGCTGTCGAACCAGTAATAACTCCTCAAAATCAACAAGAGTCAGAAATCCAAGAAGCTGAATTGCCGAATGACCTCCTGAAGAGCCTCAAGGAAGTCAAGAGCAAGACAAGATATTTAAATGATTATATGTCAGAGTAAAAATGTTTCAATTTAAATTAAAATCTTTCTCATGTACATTTTCAAAATTTAATTTTTAATTTTAATATGTATTTTTGATTATATACTCATAAATTACATTTCATGAATTCCTAATTAAGCGTGGGAGATTGTTATGTCCCATTGTGTATTATAACAATCTGGCAACGCTATTAATTATTTTGTCAAATTCCTTTTTGATGTAGTTCGTAAGTTACCATGAAATAAATCGTATGAAAAATTACAACGCGTGTTTCAATTTTCTTTCAAAATAGATATATACCCCTCTGTACAGTTAAAAGAACATAACAGTTTGTTTATAAGAGGTTTTTGTCTTGCTCTTCTGCCAATAAAATTAGATTTGTTTAAATATTTCTGATAGTTTGTGGGCAACATTTCTTTCCCAAATCCTTCTCCGCGATTTCTGCTAGCTTCGTCGCTATCAGATAAGATTTTATTATTCGCAACTTTCGACTTATTTTCAACTCTTTTCCCGGTGTTGTATCTTTTTATTATATATTGTACCGTTGATCGGCTTCGATCTATAATTCTGATATTTATCGAAGTGATTTTTTAGTTTTATAATGCTGAATTACCAGTTTTCTAACTTCAACACCTGTTTGTCCTCTCTGTCTTCCCAATTTTTTTTTCCAATAAACACAATTAAGTGAATAAAATTTGGAAAGTAATTCAAAATTAATAACTTTTAAACGCTTTTCGCGAAATAATTTGACGTTAGATGCAAAGCATACCAGTGTTGTGTAATAAATTTAAACTGTACGAGTTTGACTTTGGCGCCCAAAGTTGCCACTTTTTTGAATGAAGGTTATTTTAATAAATGAAGAAAATTCTGAATTTTCATTCTGTCATTTAATGCAGTACTTAGGTCTCTAATAAAAATCAAAATATTTGTGTTAATAAGACATTTAGTTTTATATATAGTATATGATGTACGAGTTCGCTTGATGTACTGTATATTGGGCGATAGAGAATTAAAAAATAAGAAAAAAAAAATCATCAACTAAAAAAAGTGTAGTGTCAAAAACTAATCGGATATCTTGCAAAATATGTTTAAATTTTATAGAACATTATTCGCTGTGTACTATTTCGAATATATTGTATTGCATTGTTCTGAATTCTTACAAAAAGTTATTTAAAAGATATAAACTGCAAGTTTAAAATTTTAAGACTAAAAAGAGTGTATTCATTTAATAAACTGTCTTTATTCAATTTATACTAGAACTTTTTTTATTATACAAACATACAGACATAATTAATTTAAAAATATTAGCCCTCTACTAATCATGCAAATTACAAACATTTGTATGTATATGTGGTCATATTACATACCTGGAAATTTAAGAGTTGAAAACTTATATAATAAAATTATTCAATGTACAAAATATATACAAAACTTTGAAATAATTGAATATGAAATAAATATGTTGATTAATAAAAAATACAACTAAAATATAATATTGCAATTCTCCGGTATTCTTAAGAAAGTGCAAACATCATTTAGTTTATTAAAAAATTAAATTAAAACAAAACAAAAACAATCAAAACTTAACATAGCAAAATGTTTAAAAGGATTTATAGAGTGATCATACAAACAATTATGTCGTCTTTGGCTAGTTGTATTTAATTGTTGTTAACGAAATGATTTCAACTTTTTGCGTCTTTGGTGCAGTTGTTGCTAGTTTCTTTAGCGGTAACAACTGTAGCTGAAGCAACAGCGGCACGTTTTTCAGCCAACCAGTTTTGTATTTCTCGTTTTAGACTTTCATTCGGCTTTACTTTATCCATAGTGAGAGGAGCACGATTGAACGGATCTGTCTGATCACTTAATAAATGACGAGCTATAGTAGATCGATCAACTGTGACTTTGGAGCTGGGTAAAATAACGGGATCCATCATTACCGTTGACATTATAGGATCAAGGTATTCCTCTGGAGCTTCGGCCATAAATTCTTGCTCCTGTTTATATTGTCTTTCCATTTTTTGAACCTTTTCAGCAAACTCAGCCATTTCACCAATAAGTTGACCACCTCCAATACGTACAAGTATGCTTTCGGCATAACTAAAAAGCTTTGAACTGTAGGAACGACCATCCTGTGAAACCGCTAAACAGAAACTATCACTGCTACTTAGGTTTATATAAATATAACAAATTTCTAAGACTGTATTTGCGGGATCAAATTCAAATTCTTTTTTATCTTTAACCTTAAATTTTTCTTTTTGTGGTCCTACCAAGTTCAATAGAAAATAGTTTAACATTGAGGTTATGCGGTCAACCATACTGCTATGGCAGAAAATGCTTTTTATTTCAGTGGTTATCAGTTTAAGAATATTTATCGTATCACGACCGAGAATATTATCAAATCGAGCCAGCATACCCAAATTATGTAGATTGGAAAGATGTTGCTGGCGTTCGTTATGCGGCAAGTTAGTCCATTCATCGTTACTTTGGGCCTCTTGTAACTGGCGAATTTGCTGCAAATTATTTAGCGACTCATCTAAGAGAAAATAACCAATGAAAGAAAAAATGAGGACTTTATATAAGAAGCTCATATCTAAAACTCACCCAATAAAAAAATGGCATCGTTTATTAATAAATTTATGAAGCGCAAAAATAGCGGTGGTTCAAGTGCTTCCATATTGGCTTCAGCCTCCTCAGCTAAGTCGCGAAAACATTGTATATATTCCTCTTTACTCCACAAATATTCCATGATAGCGTACATTGGTCGTCTATAGTTAAACTTTTGTTCAAACTGCACCGACTGTCCAGTCATTTCGATTGATACAAAAACATTTAACAGGCTGGAAACGACCTTTAAGCGTTCGCGATGATTGCTGAACACATGTGTGAGAAACGTAGTACTTGAGGAACGTTTTGGTAAAAAGAACTCTAATGCTTCTGCCAATTTGGCCCGCAAGTGGGGATTTTTTACTAAATCTGCGCTACCCATAAACAAAATAATCATTTTAAAAAAAGCATCATGCGATGAAGGATACATTTGTATAAATTGGCCTGGAGGAAAATGACGGCTAAAGTTTAAATAGGCCACAATGTTATCGATTATGTTTTCAGGTATACATCGCAACGTGTCTGACACAAATTCCACCTTTGTTGGCAGTTCTCTATCCAATTTTTTATGTGGTGCAAAATCACGAACTTTGACTTGTTTATCATATTCTTCTGCAGAAATCAGAGCTATTTCCGTCAGCCAAATGGCTGAAGCTTCAAAGAATTTCAAGATGGCAGTATCGTTTTCTGGTTCCATTAAGCAGTTTCGTAAACAGAGATATTGTTGCATTTGTTCTTTTAACATACGTAGCAAATTCTTGGCCATATCATTGTTCGGATCAGTGCTGGCTACATCCTGATATGCTGTTCTTAAATTTTGTAGTTCCCGTGTCATTCTGGTAAAGCGTTCAATACTTGCCCGATAACTTAGCTCATAGGCTTTATGTGTCAGAAAGAAGAGTTCGGTAACAAAATTGAATTTTTCTCCAGTTATACGCATTGAATTCTCTTTGGTGGGCAGTAAGCATGTCTCTTCGAATGCTTTGATCATATTAACTTGTTTTGCTTGACGTTCATCATCAGTTACCGCACAGTATGTGGGATCAACCAGTAACACCTATTAAAAAACAGGAAAATTTAATAATTTGTACAAGAGCAAAAAAAAAATCGACAAGGTAGTTTCCGGACAGCCGATATCCGGTGTACTATACAGTCAAAGATGTCAATTGCAGAAGCAGGAACATTTCCATTTCCTAAGCTTCGCTATTGGCAAGAACAAGATCTTTTTATGGGAGCAAAATGTACCTCCGACTTGTTTTGGAACCAATAGTGACGGTATAGATTCCATTATCCATTAAACCGCTTAAGTCCGTACTATCGATTTGGACAAGCAAACAAGGAGCTTAATACAAGCCAACTAGAGCTAGCTCATTGGCTTGTAAAGGGAGCATAGGAAGAGACTTTCGGTCCGGAGTAGATCAGGAGGTCACAAAAACTTTAGGTACGACGATGTTTTGCAATCTAAAAGCGGCAGGCTACAGCCTAATCAATGTTTAAGATATACAGTGGTCAAGGTTAGAACTTGCACAATCGCAAATAATGAACTGCATTTAAAAATATCTTATCCCTTTTTTCGGCGATGTAAGAACAGCCAGTAGTGAGGCTAGGGTTAGACTCAATCTAATTACTTATTTATTTTCCCTTTGAGGCTGCTGACGCACTGGGAAGGCATATTTAGAAATTTATGCATATGCACACTATAGTTAATGGAAGAGCAGGGTAACACACCAATATCGCGGAGGAAGAATATTAGGAAGGAATATTAGGAAGGACAATACCAATAACAGGAACTTAGTTTGAAAGGTTTCATCAGACTATGCTTTTTCAAATCTTCGAACAGAAATTTAATAATCAAAGAGGTGCTTCTTTTATAAATACTGGGGAAACAAACTTGTTTTAGATTCAGTTTTAGATTCTTGATCAGAAAAAAGTAAAAGTAGTTGAGATAGTAAATAAAATAGCCAAAGTCTTATTCTATTCTGTCCTACGACTTTTCCAGGCAGAACAGTACAGACATTTTGGTGGACCAATAATCTGAAGGATCAAAAGTTTACGGCTTTCTTAAAAGAAAGAAAAAACAGGGTTTTCCGAATACATTGGTTCAGTTTGAAAGAATAATATTCAAAAATCCAAGGATTACTGAACCGGTTTTACTTCCGACATTTTATACCTATTTATGGACACGCATTTCTCTGGCTGTGTGAGATTATAACTGAACAATTTTCATAAAGGGTTAACTACTCAGACTTTATTAGGTTTGGGCGCACTACTATGCTATAAAGAAGAGCAGAATCGATAAAGCCACTGGTAAGTAACAACTGTAAAATACATCTAATCGTTAGCTGAAAGAAGAGAATTCTAAGATCTTACGGAATATTTGTTCGTATTTGATATGCAAAATACCATACTTAAAATTTTAAGGTTCGTTGATCACACAACACTATGCAATTAGCTTATAAAACCAGTAGATGGGCTACATCAGATTTCTGTAGAATATGCTAGGACGAAGAGGAATTAGACGTATGAAATGAAAACCGCTTTGAGGCCTGTTGTTACAACTTGTCTTTAAGTTTGCTATCAGCTTTAATACGTTATTGTAACTTCCGTGCAAAATTACATAATATTGTTTAAATAATTGTTGCAAGAAAAATAGACTTCAAAACAGATTTCAGCTATCTGTCTGTAACGGTTAAAAAGTTTGGCTACATACATAAAATTGCATCAACTATAGGAACACTCTTTAATTTCCGAGTTCAAATTTAATACGTGCTGTTCTAGCGGACTTAGCAATACAATTTCTTTTCAAATTTCAACCGACTGTGTGTACTTATTAAACCAGGCAAAGTAGTGGACATTCTACCTAATTTTCAAGTGTTTGCATATAAAGTTTCCAGGGCCAAATTTTATTAATTATTTACTTATTTTCAATACATTAAAAGCCTCTAAGGCCAATAATACATGTATTTATAGTGTAATTCATATCAACTTACAAGATAAAGTATTAGTTATTATTATCTAATAGTTTATTATTATTATCCAATAATAATAATAAATTGTTTTCTTATAATTAAATTACATTTTTATCTGATAATAATAAACTTTTGAAAAGGCTCCCCCGCCAAACAAATATAACAAAAAGGAATTTTAACGAAATCAAGAAAATCCTTAGTTAACAAAGACATTTTTCGTGCGCAGAATACCTATTTTAAAGTATTATTTTATATACTGGAATAGACAACGAAAATAGGCAGAAGACGGCCTATTCCAAATGCGGCTTACTCGAATTATAAGTGAAAGTAAAAAAACAGAAAGAAATTTTCGAGTTATGCCTTAATTATTTTATAAAAGTAGAGTAATAATCGTAAACCAATATAATCATTAAATTTACAACGGAAAAATTGTGGAATAATTTTATTAACACGATCATGTCCGAATGCGCGGGTGGAAAATGTTTGTGATCCGGAAAAAAATTCTATGCAATAGTTAATCGTAGTCACAAGTAAAGCACGAGACAACCGAATTCTTATATGCTTAGGCGTGTAAGATTTTAAGGCATACAATCTCTTTATAGTGCGAGTATGACTTTCAAAACTGTAAGGTTATAGGAAATTGTAGGTTAATGAAAACAAATGGTTGTTATAGGATTAATATTAAAGACAAGAAAAATATCATCAGTAGAAATAAAAGACGTGCAGGGTTAACTGTCCATAAATGGAATATAGTCATTTAAATATTTAATAAACAGTATTGGACCCATTGCAGATCCTTGCGGGACACCTGAGCTAACCACAACAATACTTAAAGCAAGTCCTCTTATAAACACATAAGTATGAAATAAAGACGTGCACAGATATATCTGTTTATATCAGTTTTTGTGTGTCTACTCTTATGAGTGCGTATAGATGAGTACTTTTGTGTTTTTGATATAAGTTGATTTTGTTACTATTTCTCATTGGATGGCTGAAAATGAGAGTTACATATCTACTCTCCTATGTTTTGCACAAACAGATATAAACAGATATTGATGGTTGTACCATAAGTACTTATTGTATGCTGCGAAGCAATATTAATTCATAGGATTGAATTTCGTATTATTTTTGAGCAGGAAGGTATAAAACGTGTACAATCATTCGGCGTTTCTAAAAAAGAGAACAATCAATCCATTGAACTGGAAAACTTACATGTCAATAATATTGAGGATACATTTTTAGATGAAATGATAAATGAAGTTGTAAAACCAAAGCGAAAAGTAAGAAGAGTGGAATTAACTCAACAAAATTTACAAGATTTCTGCATAAATTACATGAAAAAATTTGTACAGTTTTGCAAAACGTCAATAGCACATCCAAAAATATGTTAAAAGAGCAAAGAGAAATATGTAAAAAATATTTATAAAATGAGAAAAGCTTTAGAAACCTTAACAGAGGTTATAAATAAAAAAAACTTTACAATGATTGAAATAAAGCAAAGTAATTATGAGGCTGAGAAATATTAAAAAAAATGCAAGAAACTAAAATGAAAAAGATGGTTTTCGAAGTTGATAGAATGTGTTTTGAAAAAGTAGTAATTGAACTTATAAATTCAAAAATTGTGCAAATTCTTTTTTATTTGCTTAATGAACTGATTAGCTTTATTTAAACGAATAAAAAAGCCATCTTTTTAACAATGTTTCTAGAAATTTCATTACGAAACCTAACAGCGTCATTCAGCAATCTTGTGTCATTTGTTTTGACGTCATTCAGTATAGTTTTTTCCACAGTATCTTCCACAACAAAATCATAACAGTCTGGTTCACTTATATTGTAGGATTAACAAATATTGTGAAGAGCGCAGCAAATATTAATAATTTGTACTGCTTTTCGAGGCTCATATGACATTGTATCCAGCAGACATCTTAATCTGCTCTTTAGAACTCCGAGAACTATATGGAAAACCTCCACAATATTTCTAGCCGAAGCGTGTTTCTTGTTGAGGATGTGCTCTCTAGGACCACTCTTCATCACTAAGCTTCCATATAAACGGACAAGCTCCGGGATGACATGCGTTTACGGCAATGATATTTATCAAGTGATCGCATATCTACAAATTTAATTCGTTAGTGTTTTTTTTTAGATACATATGGACTTAAGTAACTTTAAGTGTTTCCTACTTACTATCATTACGTTCAAAGTAAAATAACAATTCTGTTTTAAAACAGATGGCTATTCTTTGCTGGTGCTTTAACTTTCACGTGAGTGCCGTCTACACATCCAATGATATCAGGCAATTGTTATTTGTCATAAAAGTATATTTTTGATTTTAAAAGTTATTCTGTGTTTCTTTGAAATTTTATCCACTTTGGGCATAGTGTAGATTCCAAAACATTGCACATATGTGTATTACTTTGGATACAGTACTCCTTCCTAAAGCCAAATTTGAATCTTTCCCAATCATTTGTTGAGCACTACCTTGGCCAAAATAACGAAGTGCTGTGGCCAACTGCAAAATTGTTGAAACACTGGTGTTGTTGGAAATTAGGGATAATTCTTCTAACACCATTCTGAATGAATCTTTGTTTAGTCTGTAGTACGCTATAAATCTAAAATATTTGATAATTTATAAATAAGAAACAATTGTTTAAAATATGTATGGCAAAGATTTACTTACGATTGTTCGGGCAATTCCAAAGGGTTTGAACTGTCCCGAAGTCTTTTTCTGGAAATTCTCTCTGCTTTCTTTTTTTGCTTTTCCAGAAATATATAAATATATATAGTAGTGACATAAAAATATTGTGTTAATCGTCTAGAAGTACGAAGGTAATTCTTTTGTCAAACCCGATTTACAAAAAATAACATATAATGAATTTGGTCACATTTCTACATAATTAAAAAAATTTATATAAACAAATATAATTAACAGAAGGTATTGTTTTTATTTCTTTATTTTAGCATGCAAATTAAAAAACATTACATACCCATTTTTATATTATCGGGTAGTCAGGTGCATCAACAATTTGTATCACTAATGACAATTTTCGTTTTTTCTCACGTTCCCTTAAATAGTTGTTTAAACCAAAATAAAATTGAAATCGTCATAAAAATAAAATTTCATTACTTTTGCAGACATAATGAAATTGTATTTGAGGAATTAAATAGTTTTTCACTTTCATTTTGTAGTGGAATATAGAACACAGGCGATTGTTTTTAAAAATAAAGAAACATTGTAAATTTTTGTATTATGTTTTATTCGGGTTATATATAAAAAAACTTTAATTTATATTTCAAAAACAAATATTGAGTCATAAGATTTAATGCGTATAAATTAATTAAAGATATTATTTTAATTTTTAACAACCTTTACAGTTCTACATTATTTATTTCTATAGGGATGAAAGAAATAAACAAATAAATGAATGTTTCTATAACTAAAGAATAAAAAGTATTTTAAAGTAAAAGTAAATAAACCTATTAAAGCTTTATTAAAATTTTTCTAATTTAAAATCAAATATCATTACAAGAAAAGCTTACTTAAAGTGCATATTAAATCTAAATTATTCTCTAAGAATAGGGCTGCAAATAATAATAATTAAATTTAAAAACAAAGTATTTGTAAATATTTCTAATCAAAATGAAAATCAGTCTTTTGAACTTATATGCACGAATAAAATATTGTTAAAAGATTTTTCATTATAACTAAGCTTTGATCTGTCTGTTATAAGAGCTCTAGCAATAGAAAATATCCTTGCTGAAGGAGCACTAGATGCTGGTATAAAAAATATTCGGCAGCTTAGTTTGTGCAACAAAGGGAATTCATTTTTTCTATGATGCCACCACTTTAAAGTATTAAAATTATTATCTATATATCTGCTCACGGACCCCTAATAAACTATTTTTTTTTTAAGCGGACCCCTCTAAAGCCCAAATTCAAAATAAAACTTTTTTTATTTTTGAAAACACTGTTTTTCGGTTTTTCATGCGGACCCCCAGGGGTCCACAGACCCCCATTTGAAAACCGTTGATCTAGAGGCACAATATTATTTTCATACTTAGCTATTTCATTATCAATTATGGACTCGCTAGAATTAGGTTTTTCTATTGGTTGCACATAACTTTTAAATTAGTGAGTACATTTTTGAAAAATTTGCTTCAATGAGCGAAGTACTAAAATATGTGTCATTAGAATACAACTGTAACAACGATTTGCACTTTGATATTACTTCAGTTCTTTCTTCAATATCAAATTGGGTTAATTGATTAGGTGGCGGAAATTCAAATATTGCTAATTTATGGTAAATTGTGACCTTGGGATCTACTAATGTAATAAATGTATCGTGCATTTTTTTTAAATTCTGAAATAAAACTAGGTTCATCATTATTGATGCCATTACATATGGTTTTAAGTTTTCTTATGTGTGAATGAACTAAATGATTTGTTATGTAGGAGCTGCCTTCCAGTTCTGTCGAGGCTTCCATGAAAGGCTTTAAAATTTCTATTAACTGATCAAAATGACTTCACTCCTAGTAGCTCACTTTGACATTTTCCATCCATAACGAAATGACCCGTAATGGCAAAATAGGAAACTGTACTAAAATTTTCTTTCCACAGATCACATGTTAATGCGTAACCAATTTTCCGTATTGATGAGATCTCTGACTGTAACTTTATAAATTGAATTGAATAGCTATTCTCATCGTTTCGGTGAATTGTTGTTGGGTGTGGTATTAGGGAATCTATGTTAAGACCGGCTCCGAATTTATTCCCAAGTGATAGCAATAACTTTGAATATTCTTTTAGCCCACAAACTTTTGCTAAAGAGTATGGGCGAATATCTCCAATAACCCATTCGGTCAGAATATCAGTGCAGGCCTTTTTAGATTCTTGATTTGACTCAAAATATTCTCACTTTCATTTCTTAACAGTTTATAACACTTGTGCTTATTTAAATTAGATACATTTATACACATTTTTTATGCAACAAAATTTTGTAGTTCTACATCGTTTGGACAAAAACACATATGCACACTTTTCACTGAAAAAATGTACGTCATAAAATAACAAACAGTTGTGACAAAAACAAATATAGACAGTAGCCAGAAATACCTTAACTTCATCAACTGGTTATTTTTCTTACAATTTTTATACCTGTAATCATCTTGATATTTTCCTTTTCTTATTGACACTTATAAAAATATAAAAGGGCACATTAAGAAAAATTATTTATTCTAATGAAAATTCCTAAATTCCACAAAAAACAAAATGAATATGGCAAGTATTGTCTATTCCTCTTTTATACTCAGGTACATTTTGTTTTATGTTGTTGTTGCTAAAAATTCGAATAGGATGCAGTTTAAATTTTTTAGGTTTACGAGGAATTATACTCAACTAAGCAACGTTACTTTTAGTAAGCAATTACAGAGAGCCAAAAAGTCCGTTTCACTTTATTGGTATCTAAATTATACTTTCCTTTATGCAATTATTTATAAATAATAACAAGCTGAATAAAAAACTCCAATTCATTTGTAAAAATAGTTTAAATAAAAAAGATTTGATTAAAACTTTCATTATTTATTTATTTAATCTGTAGGACTTTTTTAATACAGACAAAACGTTAAATTTTTTTTAAATGGTTTTAAATGTAAGCTATGAATACTAAGTGCATTATATCATATCATGTAATTTTTTTTTTTAAATATATACATACGTATATTACTTATTATTTTTACCGACTATATAACATTTGGTTGCTAAAATTGTTTGAACTTCTTTTTTTATGTACATATGCATGTATATAATAGACATCTTATATACTTAAATTTAAGCAATTTATTAAAAAACTACATAATTGTATGTATGTATTTTTTAAATAACCTCATTATAAGCGTGCGGCAAGACAACAATTTATTAATTTTTCCTTGTATTTTCCTTATAAGCTAATTGGGCCACTCATCTTCAATGTAAATAAAACCAATATTTTAATTACATTTTTTCCCGACGTTTCGTCAATTTTTGTTGACTTTTTCAAGGGAAATCTATTTAATTCATTAAACAAAAAACATTATATGAAAAACGACTTTTTACATTAGATATAACAAACTTACATTAAATTTGGTGTTATTTAGCTACATTGAATTACAATAATATTAAATTTTACAAATAATAACAACATTACAATTATTTTGAACTTTACACACATAAACACGACTTAAATTAATATCACAGTTTATTACAGGGCAACAATATAACAAGAGTTTATGTTATCTGTATCCTCTTTGAGATTCATCGTTTGTTTCTTCTTTTGCTGAATTCTTAGGCTCTCTATGGTATATCTTTTCTTCTCTATTTTTTCTTTATCTAAAATTCTCACAGCTTCAAAGTCAGCTGTGTGGCCTGTTTCAAGTATGTGTTGTGATAAAGCCGTTGTTTGTTTATGTTTTTCTATGTCGTACTTATGTTCTTTCATTCTTGTTTCTAAAGTTCTTTTTGTTGTTCCAATATATATTAAATTGCAATTGTTATTATCATTTCCTTTGCATTTAATTTCATAAACAATGTTATTTAGATATTGTTTGTCTACAGGCGTTTTAATGTGTTTGATTTTTTTTTTATTTTTTTGTTTTTTAATTAATGAGAATGTAGTAAATATTGCTAATATTTCTAATTGTACCTTTTAAATCATATTAACTAATTACTAAAACTAAAAAATAATAATAACAATTCCGGTTATTATATACACAGAGAAAAGAAATTCGTTGTGGGAACCGAATTCGTTGCCAACCGAATATTGTCGGTTGTGTGTATTATCTTGAATTCGGTTGTAATAACTGAATGAGTATGGCACTCACAACTATTTTTTTTTTATTAATTCTTGAGTGACTATAGCATATTATTGTGAATTTAAAAAAAATATAATTTTTTAGTATTTATTTTTATTTAAAAAATAAATTATAGAAATAAGATTTCACATCATAACTTTCATGACTCAAACCATTTAATATAAACTACTCCTTCTTTTACATCATCAACTTTCACATCTTCTTTTCCACATAGTTTTTTCAACTTGCCGTTCCCTACCGCACGTTTTGCCTCTATGAAGACATTTTCAAATAATTTTTATTTACATATGGCTTTATGAGATAACTTTAAACTTACCACTAAACAATATTGGAGAGCTTTTCACCAGTTTTGAAAAATCTTTGTACTTTTCAACTGAAATATTGTTGATTTTTCTGTATAATGTGTAATAATTTTATTTTTAATACGTCAAAAAATTTTCTACTTTATAAAATACAATTGATTTTTATAACTCTAACTATCAAAATTTAGTTTTCAGTAGTCATGTGCTGAATAAGTTTAGTTGCATCTTTTATTTAATAGAATATATTTTACTAAAGATACAAATCGTTTAGGCTAACTTTTTTAAAAGGTGTTACAATTAACATTTAAAGGCAAATATCAAATATTAGCTTTAAATATAAAAAATAAGTCAAGATTATAATTTAATTATAATAAAAATCAAATTATTATATCGGTAATTGATTCTTGAACATATCGATGGAATTTTTACCAGTATTTTAACATCATATATGATATGCCCATGGTGCAATAAATCTTATTCCAGCTGTTAAAAACGTCTGACAATATGTGTGTAAGCATTAAAATAAAAAGAATTGCGACGTTCAGTAATCATTATCAAAATTTTAATTACCAAAATTATTTGGCTAAAGATTATTTAGAAATCTAGTTGCTATTGATTAGACATTAACTTGATTAAGTTTAGTAATATCATGACAAATACAACCTTAATTGCGTAAGATTCTCCACAACTGCGTGCTATTGGTTCCATTTAACAAACTCATACTGTGGTTTCTAAGAATTCTTCTAATAACAGGCTTAGTTTTGTTTTTTAGTTTGCAGTATATATTCTCCAGTTATCTTTAGACGGATGTCTTAGGTAAATTTCGTATGCAGCGTTACGCATTGAACAATTTTAAACTAGTATATTTTCATAGATTTCATTCAATTGACATTATTGAATTTAGGTCTGGATCTAAAAGTAGAACTAAATCATATAGGTCAGTTACTAACTCATTCAATGTGTTAGCTGCAGGACAATATCATTGGAACTGACAATGCTCAAATTCATTGTATTTTTGGATAAAATCTAAGCAAGATGAATATAAAACTATGATGAGACCAGATAAAAGGAAACATCATTAAAAAAATCAATCAAAGAGGTACTGTTGCTATGCACACATACCTATATGAGTGGGTAAACAGTTGTGTAAATAATTAGACACCTTCCGCTCGTGGCTTATCATTTTTAGCCAGATTATAACCTGGAAGATTTAGCGATTCAGATAGAAAGATGGTTTTCAACCGAGTTCAGATATTCCAATAATATTAAGACAAGAATGCTTAAAAATACTTTTGATTTTTTCTAATTTAAAATTAGTAGTAGAAGGACATAAACTTAGAGCATAATTGTGGTCTATATTTAAGTTTTTAGAAAAAGAAGAGATGTTAGATTTTAAGACCGATATGTCTCTGACAATAGGACTGAGGTTGTAATTATGACAGCAAAATAAAAGTTATATTTCCTTTTTAGGGGAAGACAAATACCAAGAAGTAATTATACATTAAAAAAATTTATTCAGAAGGATATAAATAACAAGAGGGATATTAATAAAAATAGCAATGATCCAGATATTTACAGAAATAACTACCATTTATTTTTTATTATTTTTTTAAGTGTTTATTTAGGCAACAAAGAAATTATGAACTAAAAACTATAAATAAACAAGCATTAATTAATATTATTATATACGTAGTCCTACAAAAATTAAAACTAGAGTTTTTAGCTTAGCCACTAAAATTTATTCTTGTTTATGTTTGGCTTTAAGTTTTTATCATTTTTACAAATATTTGTAAAATCTAGAATTACTAATTGTGGTTTGATTGGAATTAATAGCTTTATTAAGGGCCCTTCTATATATTCTATATCATAATATATTCTATATCATAAAATATAGGTATGCCTAATTCATTTTGGATAAATCCGTTGCTGTCGGGGTATATAAAAGCCTCAGGTGGTACATAACCGGTTTATTCTTCGTTTCTATAATATAGTGGCACAATCAAGTTATTTTCATAGCAGTCCGCGATTTTTACAATATGATTTCTTATAAGATGCTTATTTTTGAAGCGTTGTTCAATTTTTTGATTGAAATGTATTTAATGTATGTACATACTTTCTTAAGATATATAGAGCGATGTGCAAGCTCTAAGACATTTTCTTTTGATTTCGCATTTTTTCATAAATAATGAAAATTTGTTAAACAAAATTTGGCACCCGTATGTAAAAATAGACCTAATTAATGATTAAAATAAAATAACTTTAGCCGAACTATTTATATATTGAGAATAGAAAAGTTTTTTGTACATGTAAAAAACATTTCTAGCTTTAATTATTTGTGAGTTTATGTGGAAGTTATAATGCAAAAACTTATCTAGGTTAATTGCCAAGTATTTGAAAACTTGTTTGTTAGGAATACGTATTTTTTGTTCGATTTTATACTAATTTCTTTCCACTAATTTTTACATTACGATTACATTTTCCGATTCTCAAGTATTTTTGTAACTCATTATTTATATTTTTAATTTTGTTATTAGCGTGATGGATTATAATACCATCTGCAAACGCAATGATATTTTCTATTTTAGTTAATAAATCGCACAAAAATAAATTAAGAATTGGAGAATTTACTGTTCCTTGTTGAAGACCATTCACTATTTTTTATGTGCTTTCTATTACAGACAAGGAAAGATTTTTTTTTCCAACAAATTGTATAACAGTACAATTAAGAATATTGGTATTTTATAGTTCAACAAACTGCAAATAAGGGCTGGTATCATATGTAAAGAAACAGGATTTATTCAAATTCCACTGAATGTTTGAAACAAGCAAGTGTGTTGCATGAATTGTTGAATGTTTTTATTTAAATCCGAATTGTCTTTGGCTTTTTAAATTATTTTTTCTCCTAAAAATTTTTTCGAAAATTTTAGTAATATTTGGAAGCAAACTTGCAGCGCGGGTTGCATATATTCTTATCTATTTGTTATATTGTTTTTGAAAATGTATAACAACGACTCATTTGTTACGAAATAAGTCTCATTTATAGAATCCCTTACTTTATTAGCCTTGTTATAATCTGTAAATGTTATAATGGATGTTTCATTATTTATTAATTCACTTTTTGTTTCCAAAAAGTTTTTGAAGGAAGCATCAACTATCCTATGTACGTTATTTTCAAGATTGATCTCTTTATAAGCGTGAATAGACTCTAAAACCCCAACGGTTTTCAGTATTTTAGTGTGATGCCTAATTATAAAGTCGTTTGTTATCTGACGAGTTTTTACGGTCAATATTTTTAAGTTTCTCTTATTATTAATGAACTTTCTGATCAACTTAATTATAAATTTCATTAAACTAAGTTCATTTGTGGACAATAAATGTTCGAATCTGTTATGTTTTTTGATAGCTGTTAAAATTTTACTTTTTTTGGAACGTAATTTTTTTATAACTGAATTAGTATTTTTTGTTGTTGAATCAGTGGCCTGAAATTTTGAAACCGGTTTTTCAATAGAGGGATTAATTATTCCATTTAGTTAGTTAAAATCTATTTCCAAATTGGTGAGGTTTCTCTGGTTTAGTATAATTCCGTTAGCGTTAAGCTCATTTATAAAATTATTCCCAAAATTTTTCCAATTCGTTTGTTTGTAATTGAAATGAGAATTAGGTCTTTCTTAAAAAAAATGATTGGGTGATCAATTTTATCTTGTAGAATCAACATTTGGATTGCATTATGATCCCTTTCATAATAAAGATTTTTGAGTCAGTTTATTGCGTTATTTTTCTTGCATAGCGGCAAACGAGAGTCAGCTACACACAGGTCTCTGTATGAACAATAACGCTAGTACGATGGCAAAACTAAAGCATATAAACACACCAAATTTAAATCTCGTTACAGTAAATTCAATCTTTTAAAATATTCAGGCATGTTCTGACAATCGCAAATCGCTCAAGAGTTGTGATGCGAGTTAAAATTGCATGAAAGGTGTTCTGAAGTTCACAATTGCAAGAAATTTGGCGACTTCAAATCACCACACACACGGCAAAAGTGGCAATTTAGGATGCAAAAATTCAATTTTTCAAAAGTAAAATTTTTAATAATTGTTGGTTGTATGGTAAAGAGTAGAGAATGCTTGACTAGATTCTGTTATTTTTTCATTCCTTTTTGCTTACATTCGTTTTCTACAAGATGTCAAAGTTTCTTGTTGTTAATTAAGAACTATTTAAAATATTTTGTGCCGTTGAAAGTAACAACTTTAGAAGCAATAACTTCTTTCGTCTCGTGCTAAAATATAGACAGTGGTTAAGAATATGGAATCTACAGGTATGTGCATTTAGTAGTTAGTTGTTCGGTATTATTGTGAATTTTGAGAACTCAAACCTACTCGTTGGGACAGTATCTTCATTTATTTACAGGTAGTCGGAGTGATGCAAGGCACTTGAATACCATGTTAGAAAAATGGATCTGATTTTAGTGCTACAAAATGAAAACTTTCATAAATTATCGTCGTCTAAGTGTGTGGAACGATTAACTAGCTACATATTGGACAATCATACTGCTTATAAACAATCAAAACATAGTGCTTTCAACATAAATGTGTTCTCAGTGTCCGTTTTCAAACTGTTAAAAAAAGTGGAAGAACTCGAATTGGAAGGTTGAGAGATTCACCCAGTATAATTCAACATGGTTAAAAAACGACTTGGTGTTGCCAGCAGTGAAACCTGTGAGCAACATTTCAAAATTAATTGTTAAAGGCAGAACTATGTACCAACAAAAAGAGTACGAGACCAATTGTTGCCACAACAAATCCAGAGATATTGTGTGCTGCTGCTCAAGCTAGTCTAACAAAATGTGGGATAAGGACAGCTGCACAAATGGTTAAACTGGCAATAACCACCAGTCCACTCAGATACAAACACATACAAAAAATTTTAGTGAACCAAAGACTTCTGACTTCTTAATAGTGTACGGCTTTTCTATGCCAGAAAGACCTCCAGGATCCACACCAAAACTGACATTGCCCACTGGATGCTTATAGCTTCCGATCCTATAATTGCGTCGAAGAGGAGGAGCCACAATAAAAAAGAAAACCATTTGCTAAGGAACATGAGAATGAATCATCCTGATATAGCAATTATTGTAACCTATGTATACCTTCATAAGTACCACTAATAAAATATTGTATTATGTATAGTGAAATATGTTTACTTTTTTTCCTGTTCTAAATTCATATTTTCTGGTCTGGTCTTGAAAATAGCCGCCAGAGCAATTTTTAAAAAGGAGGCGTGGCAACGCCCATTTCCACCAAATTTCATCTTCCGGCCTCTGATACTTAATGAGATATAACCCTGTGCAGTTTGAAGTTATATATAAAGATTTCAATATTGTGAATTAAGCCACTATATGCTTCCCGAAGGACGAGTTCATAATGCTAAAGTCGTTATTCTTGCTTAAGTAGTTATTAACTGTCATATTATGTTAAATCTCTTCTTAAAAACCAACGTCAAGTCACTAGTTAGATATCTTTGTCCTCCTAAATAACCACTTTTGCCGTATGTGCGCCAGCACATACTGAAGTTAAGTTGAGAATTTTAATTAAAATAAATTTTAAAACAACAATAAAATTATACACAAATAAAAATTAATTTGTTTTTTTTTTTTTATTTATTATTTTTAATTTTACACAATTTAAGTGTTAAATAATAAATTAAAAATGTGTCCTTTGTTTTATGAATTGTTTGTTTATAAAAACAGCTGTTTTACTTTATGTTCGAAAATATATTGGGATTAGTGCGGTTAAACGCATTGTCGGTAATTAAATAAAATATGCAGCTATTTTAATTTTAAATTCTTAAAATAATATTCGGTGCTTATTAATGGGATATTTAGGGTTACGTACCTGGTTAGATTTATTTCAATTACTTTTAATTTGATCTGCGTTTTGAACTTTTTTAATACTGACTACTCACGACGTATGTAAGTAATTTTTGGATTTAAAGATGCTTAATAAAAATTCTATTTGTCTTTTAATTTTTATGAAAATTAGGGGTTGAACTGTTGACTTAAATTAAATAAAATTTATTTTCGGCCTAAATTCAGTTTTTTCATTTCTATAAACCTTTTTTAGAAAGAAAAATTTATTTATTTATGCGGACGTTTTCCAAAGAATACAAGAAAAATTAGACACTAGCAGAATGAAATGCAGCATTTTCTGGATGGCTACATCCTTCATCAGCATTCTTCGCATCTAACTACCTTAGATTGTGTACGTTGTAAACATCATCTATTTAACCAACAAATTTTGTTAATAAGAATACGAGGAATATTCATATCAATAAGGTATTTCTTCACTGTTCTTTGCCTTATACATTTGTTTTCGATTTTGTATCAACCTTCGGTTAATCACAAATGCAATTTTTAATTTTTGCCATTGGGTCTGCTCAGTAACGAAAAATTGTTCTAATTGTTGCAAATTTTACTAGTATGTGTTCACGTACTCAAAAAACTTGCAAGTAGAGAGTAAAAAAAGAGCGTAAAAATGTGAGAGAAAAAAAGTTTGTTGCATGTTTCGGCTAGTAAAATTTCTACTTGCAAGAATTAGCTGTTTCTTACTTTTGTTTGCAAAATAATTTGCCATAAAAATGACTGATAAAAGAAATTTTTGTAACGTTGAAGAAAATGCAAGTATTTGGCAATTAAAAGAATATAAAAATAACATGATTTTGTTATTATTCCTTAATTTAGCTATGGAAGTACACAGCAAAGAAGTGTAAAACAACAGAAATTCAGTTTAAAATCTACGAGCCTGCATTGTTTTCAGAATTAAAAGTAAACATGCCAGTGATGAAACATTCAGTGCAATGTACTTTTTTCAGTACAATTAAAAAAAAGTGGTATAATTATTATGTATATAAAAAATGTATGAAGTTTAGATTAATATTAATGTAAAGATTTTTACATTTAAATTACAAGAATGCTTATTAAAATATTTTATGTACCTATTTCTGCTGTTTGGTAACTTACGAGTATTATTTTCAATTATTCTTGTGGTTATCAGTTTGCTGGCTTTTGTGGACTATTGTTTTATATATTTTTGCACTCAAGTACATTTACTTTAAAAACGGTACTATTTAATAGTTATACCGTACATATTGTTACGTTTATTTAAATTTATAAACGTTTATTTTATTGAGTTCTTTTATTGCAAATTTAATACACACAATTTAATTACTACTTTAATTATTTTACACTTTAATTAGACGATTATTTACTTATTCGCGATTAATAAAAAAAAAAAAAAATACGCGATGGCAACTTTACCACTGTTTTACCACAAGATCTTCACTGGTTGTCGTTTACACTAAGAATGAATCTGCCTGTATGGCCGTTGCTTTTATATATCCAATGTTAAGGCGGTTCTGGAATATGCAAGAACTTCGTCCATTTGTTATGCAATAGAATATTTCTTTACGACGCATTAATCATTTTAGACACATGATAATTGTTATTTGATTTTAGAACCTTTCATTATTATTTTGAATTTATTATACATGTTGTGTATTATTATTAGTTGTTACGCAATGTAGCTGTTTGTGTAGTTGTGTGTTGCGTATATTTTTAATGCTTTATGTTAGTTGTTTTGTGATCACGAAGTTTTTGTAGAAACTTCTGGCTTTGTAAACAGACACATTAGATCATTTCGTTTTACTTTGTCGGTGACAAATATTTTTATTTTTTTTATGACCTAAATAAAGCATCTTCGCAACAATATTTTAAGTCTTACATATCATTCCCAAAGCCACAACAATTTTCTTTGCTAATTTTTGCTAGTAAAGCGTTCATTTACTTTTTTACATTTACAACATTGTAGATGCTGTGTTACCATTATATTGATTGTTATGAGTGCGATTTCATAAACGTGCGAGTGTCAGAACATGCCTGATTACCTTTTACGTTGTTTGAATCATTCTCCCCCAATCTTTATGTTTACAATTGAGATCTCCCGCCAATATACAAAAGTTATTGGCGTTTTGTAAATTTATGAATTGAACAAGTTGTGACAATTCTGTTTTTAAGTTATTGTTATTTTTACCTGACGGAGCCAAAGGTATTTTTAAAATGCAAGTTTCCAATATTTCAAAAGAATTTATAATATTATTGGTAAAGTGTTGATATTTAATGTTCTGTTTGATTAATACTTCCCTAGTTGAATTGGCTCTGTCTTTGCGTATAAAGTGATAGTCTTTAAAGCTAACTTTATGTCGGTTACTTAATTTTGTTTCATTCAGGCTTAATATTAATATTAAGGCTTTTTACAATACTCTCAGCCATTATAATAAATCAGTTTTACAACATAGAAAATAGAAAATCTATTCCGGATTCTTGTGTCTGTAATTGCTTATGAAGGTTAGTTATTTGATTTGAAAGATCTTGCATTAAATTTTTAAACTCTTCTAGGGCCATTTGTATCGGGTTCATATTGTTTTGGTTTTGAAGATTGTTTTAAAAGCATCAACAAAGCTCATGTTAGAATTTGTATTGAATGTTACATTTAAGGTTTTATTTTGTTTTTAAATGTGTTTTTTAGCACGCAGTCTCTGTGGATTTTTTATACTTCTCATTACCCTTATATGATGCTGGATGACTATGTTTGCCACAAAGTACACTAAAAATGTTGTCCCTCTCATCGTTGGGTACGTTATTCAGGTGACATTTCCCAATATAATGGCTTTCATTGCATTTAACACATCATCTAGGCAAATAGCAATTAGATGCGCTATGAATGAATCTCTGACAATTTCTACATTGTGGAATTTTAGGTTTTCTCAAAGGCTCCCAGCGAATACAGCGGTGCTGCACACCCTTGATTTTATTAAGCTCGCTAGCTTTACTTTTACTACTTATTTGAACTAATTAAATTGGCAGAGAACGTTTTTCATTTATTGATTTTCTGGTTGTGAATTCTCTTACGTTTACAAATTTGATGTTATCATTCTCAAAAGCACAGAGATTATTTAAAATATCATCACAATCTATGTTTGCACTAAGACCTTTCAGTAAAATGTTTTTGTTTTTAAATGTTTTGGAGTAAAGGTAACAAAATTTGTTTTTTTTTTTTTTTTTTTGTTTGTTAATATGCTTTCACTCTGTTGTAATCATCAATTGAGACCATATAAATGGTTATTTTGTTGTTGTAGAATTCTCTTATTTAAAAGTCTGTTAGCCTGTTAGTCTGTAAGCCCCTTTTTATAAACTTGAGCAGGTCATTGGGATTCACAGCAAAAACGTTGAGTGGTATGAAATATTTTTTCTAGTTGTTTTGCCATTGTCGCACTCACTACTTCACTTCTTTTTTTCTGTCATTGTCTGATTTGTTTTTTTTAAGGTTTTTTTACATTATTTTTGTCAATTTTTGAAGAGTTTTAAACATTAAGCTGGGGCATATTTTTTAAATTCTTTTGTTTTTAATTTGCTGTTTTAAAACAATAAGAACAAATAAATATAATTATCACTTCTCACTAAACGTCCGACTTCCATGCCGACAAGATTCTGAAGTTAAATTTTTGACATTGTTGTACAGTAGCTTCAAGTTTACTAATAACAAGCAGCTATAAAGGAAAAAATAAAACATAGTAGCAATTGAAAACACAAACATTAATCGAAATAAATGTGAATGTGGATAACAGTAAGTGAAATCTTGACTTGGGTTAATTCATTATCTTAAATATTAAAGTGCGAATAGATTCGCTGATTGAACATATTGTTATTAGATAAATGAAACCTTTTTATTTTGCGTTGCTTACGTAGCTTGCGGCAATTATAACATGTGTTTCTATCTATTTTAAAGATTTTTATAACATCATTTGATATATTTGGTCGGTTTCTAGAGGGTCTACTAAAGATTATGCCACAAAGTTTTTTGTTGTTATTTATAGAAACACGTAACAAAACTACAAATAAAATTTTTATTTTATATAACCATATATATAATAAAAAAAAGTATATAAAAATTCGAAAGTAGTTTTTTTTTCTTAATGAAGAGCTTAAGCAAAAACCAATAAAGAAAAGATATGAACTATAACACCACATCCACATACCTAAATATTTGTTAGTAGATAGACTAAATTGAGGACGAAAAGACAAGTTTCTTCCTGTAGCTGTTAGTCGAAAATTCAAATGTTCTTAACGTCAAAGGCAATTTGGTAAATTCCTTAGACACCCTCACACAAGACGAGCGCTCCAAAATAGATGTTAGCTTTAGAATCTTCAGCTGTATATTTCTAATAGATTTTCCAAATTCAAATAAATCAATTAAGTATTCCGGCTCCTTTGACTTAAGTCTTATAGAAATGCAGCAAGTTTGTAAACATAAGAGGAGACATGCTGCCTCAATAGAAGAGAATAATTATATATCTTACTACTCTATTAAAAACAAGTTTTATTTTGTTAAGAACGCAACCCTACACTGTATACTTCTAAACCATACGTAATTATTGGCATAATCAAGCCAATAAAAACCCGTTTTGTATCGAAAAGTTAAAATTAAATCTAAACTGTATAGTTTTCTCCAAGTAAAATTTAATTTGGAATCAATAATAAGCCAAGGCAATAAGTTTTTTATTTAATTTATCCGTGTCAAAACTGAGTTACTCATCTAGACTACGTACGACTCCGTTCCGATTTCGGGAAGACCAAATCTGCCTGCTATCCTAACTGCCAAACAAATTCTTAAAAATTGTTTTTGTTTTGAATGTAATTGTGCGAACGAACGAACGATTGCGACATCGTGTTCAGAGGCAACGCTGCAACTTTAAGTGAAACTCGTAATTAAGGATCATGGAAGAATAAAAAAAATTGGTACACAAAACGAACGTCATCAGGCAGGATAAACAACAACAACAAAAATACAAAAGCTTTTTATTCCAAACTTAGTGGAGCAAATCATTTAGAAACATGATGAGAAGAAAAACAACAACAATAACGTACAGATCAAGCACAACACTGAGGCATCTTTTTACAAGCAATAAAACAAAACATGACAAACTAAAAACTAATAACGATGTATATGAAAAAAATGCGACGGAAATGAAAGGAAAAGGTGCAATTTAGTTTACATTGGAACAACAACAAACACGTATCAAAGAGCACAAGGCAGACATACCTAAAGGAAAAGAGTAGACAGCATTATCACAGCCAGCGATGCCAACTTTTCAAAGGCAAAAAGCGTTGACCAAACGGCCAAAAGGAGGTAAATTGCAAAATGAACGTTTATTTTTATTTAGCAGTCCATTTTATTGTTATATTTTTACTTTATAGGTACGCATAACCGTACATAGCCAACGTTAAACTCTAGTATAGTTTTTCAAATTGGAAAATTTACTTCATTTAAAAAATGTAAACCGTTATTGTTTCTTTGGAGTACCATTTATTTCATCATGCACATAAATTTAAAATATTCTGAACATTTTCATAAATAAAAACAAAAACAACCAAAATCACGAATAGTTACGCCAAAACTCATAATCGTACAAAATCATAATAATCTACATGATTTTGACTAATAAACTTTTTTTCTTCATAATGGCACCGTCCGGAAAACAGACAAGCTTAGAAAAACGGCAACCTATAATTAAATTACACGAAGCGGCAAAAACTTATAGGGAAATTGGAGATATAGTGCATAGAGCGCATTCTACTGTGCAATACACTATCCGAAGATATAAAGATGACGTTTCTATTGCAAATAAAAGTCGGCTAGGCCAAGGAAAAAAGTTAAGTGATCACGAAGAACGTATCATTATAAGAGAAGTCAAAAACATCCGTTTGTTACGGCTGTTAAAATTAATAAATTGCTCCAAGAGAAGACTAAAAAGTACGGAATGTTAAAAAAAAACAATTATCATAACACGAAGTCTACACCTGATGAATTTATATCTTGATGAAAGTCAAATTTATATCATGATAAAAATTCATCCTGTGTAGACTTCATTTATTAGTATTATATCATTGTTATGATATAATTATCAGAGCTCATAGACTAATAAATTCATCATGATATGAAAAGTCATTTTATATATAATTTTATTTTTGACGTTTAATTTTTTTAACAAAATTTTAAATTATTATAGCTTTGGCATTTTTTTAATATATAATTATTATGAAAACTAACCTAAAGTTCAAAAAATAACATTTAGACAGAATTATTTAGACATATTGCCTTCAAAATGACCAATAAAGAATTATTCATCATAATATTAAATCATAAACGTCTACCCCTTTGAACTGATATTAATATTAATTTGACAATTGTTCAGCTGGCGTTTTATTAGGCATTATGATGAAAATTCGTCTCGTGTGGACATAGTGTAAAGAATTGCGCAAAATAAGCCCTCTATTAGTCCAAAACTATATAACTAAAAACATGTACTTCTGGAAAACGGTAAATAAAGTAAGAATACTGGTTATTTGTTCTAAAACTGTTTTTAAAGGTATTATATACTGGTGAAAGTAATTTAATTTAAATGGGTCGGACAGAAAGCGCTACGTTTGGCGAAAACCAAACACAGAATTTGACTGCAAAAATACAAAAGCTACTGTGAAGCATGGTGGCGGATCGGTGATGGTATGGGGGTGTGTTTCAAGTGCAGGAGTTGGAAATATTGATTTTATAGACGGCAATATAGATGAATACAAGTATTTCAACGTCTTTAAAAATAATGTTAAGCAAAGCGCCGAACGTTTGGGAATACTCAATAATTTCGCTTTCTATCAGGAAGATTATCCGAAGCACACCTCTATGATTGCGAAGATGTGGCTCATTTATAATTGCCCTAAAGTTGTCAAAACACCTGCTCAATCGCCTGACTTAAACATAATTGAACATGTGTGGGAAGAATTGTCCAAAAAACTTAAAGATAAGGTGTTTCGAAATACGAGTCAAAAAAAAAAAAAAAAAAGAATCTTTAAAAGTTGAGTGGTACAACATATCACCCGAAATATGTAAAAGTTTAGTTGAATCGATGCCAAGACGTTTAAGTGCTGTCCTTAAGGCTAAAGGTTTATCTACGAAGTATTAACTTGAAAGTTTTGTGATGTTTTCCGGAAAAATTTAGCATTGTTCAATTATACGTTATGACATGAATATTGTTGATTTTGTTTGTTTTTGTTTTTATTTACAAAAATACAATTTATCTTTTTAAAAAAGGATACTAAACTTTAACGTTGTATATGTACGATTAGGCATTTGAAGCACTGTAATTAAATTCATATAGTTAAATTATAATAGATTTTAAAACAAATAGTCATTTTCAAAAAGAGTACAATTATAATTTTCTTCTTTTGGCTAAATATTTGTTTTTATATAATATTTTGACTTGTTATATGTTCTGTTTGAATTTATTTTTGCAAAAACACTTGGTGGTAAATCATAATTTGAACAGCAGGCATTACATATTTGTAAGCCATATTTTATGTGAATTAAACTATTTACTGTATTTAAAACCATTCGGTTTCTAATTTTATTTAAAAAAAATTCATAGAACTAGATGTTCTTTTTACTTCAGCATTAGAAAAAGAAGTGATAATAAATTTAAAACAAACAGTGACAATTGATAAAAGGGAGTTTTATTTACTGAATTTTTGAAATCCAAATTTATCGGTTCTTACTAAATTTTTCCATCGGTATAATTTTAAATTTTTTATACAATTTTCTAGTTCTTCAATTGCTTTAAAATCATCTTTTAATTCTTTTATTACAATTAAATATATTTTTAACACTAAAAGCGGAAATTTTTTCTAAAATTTTAAAACTTGGTGGAAGTCTTGCGCTTATTTCGTAAATAAGACTCGTAACAAAGGCAAAGAGTTTGTTTAATAATTTTTTTATCTGTATCAGCAATATTTGAATCAATACAAGCCTTTTCAAAACTATCCCCTAGATAACAATTGTTATCTATTAAAGGTTCCAGTTCATCGGCTATATAATCGAAGTCTTCAGTTGGTACAATAATTTTGTTTGTTAGGCTTTGTAGTAAATGAAATAAATCAGTCAACAATATTGTGTGATCAATAACTTGAGCTTCAAATGCTAAATTTACTTTTTGAACTTCAAATAACACAGACGCTATAAAGTTTTTTTTTTTTGCTTTCTGGTGAACTTTATGATGTTATAAAATTAACGTATGCCTACTTAAAGGCCGGGGCACATAGAATCCGTCATACGTTAAACTTTGACAAATTCAACTGACAAGTCAGTTAAAATACATGTTTTCTTATGAGCGTTGTCACAATCAATACGTGTCCGTCAACGCAAAGTACGAAAGTTGGTCAACTTTTAACTTTTGAATACTTTGACAACTATCAACTGCTTCTTCTTCCTGTTTTCTTTTAACTCTTTCTGTGTTTCAATTGTGTTTTGTGATTTTATTAAAACAATTTAGATAGCAAACAATAAAATACAAATTTAATTGAATTAAAAGGTGAATAAAATACAAATTAAATTTAAAAGTGAATAAAAATAGAGAGCAAACTTTGGTTTAGCATCCGTCAGCAAAGTATTCATTGTGCCAACCTAATCCATCGTTACTTTGACTTTAGTTGAATTTGTCAAAGTTTAACGTATGACGGATTCTATGTGCCCCGGCCTTAAGGCCTCATTAGTCTTTACTTTCTGTTGCTGTTCTGTGCCGTGCCGTTCTGCTTTTCAAATTATTGAATAGTTTTTCTGTAATAACAAACCAGCTATTTATAATAAACAAAGAAAACACAATACACAACACAACAAAAACAACTACAATTACAATGACAAAAATGGTTTGTTTACAATTTTGCACTCACACTACCAAACAACTTCCAAGTAACTTAACGTTGAATTCTATTTTCTACTGATTCGAACGGAACAGAACAGAACGTCAAAGTAATAACAAACCACAAATACATATTTTCCATTTAACAGAAACTGATCAGCTGATTCGTCACGGAACGAAAAGTAAAGACTAATTCTGCCTTTAGATGAAAAAAAAACATAGTAACCAAAGACATACATAGTTGCAAAAATATGTATTCCAATTTACAAAAATGTAATGTGATTATTAACAAATATAAAAAATAAAGCGTAAAGGGGATATTTTATTTAAGAATGTAGAAAGTTCCAAACGCGTTGTTAATAAGAATAAAACGAGCTATGGTAGCGCTTTTTTTTTAAAGGAGTCAAAGAAAAAAATATCGCGTCAGGGTTAATCAAAAAGTGCTGAAAATAGCACGGAAAGGGCTAAGTTGGCATCACTGATCACAGTTCAGTCACACAGTAAACTTTGGCAACATCAAAATATTGGATAGAGATCATAAAGAGAATAAACGATACATTCTAAAGAGCTTACGTATTCTCAAAAAAATAAACACCACAAAAAGAGGATAAAGATAAAACAAAACTGCAACATTTCACTGCGCTGCAATTTAGTTATTAAAATTAGTTAAAGTTCTGTGATATTAGTTGTAAGACTGACAATAAATTCTGTGTTGTGTTGTATAAAGTTTCTAAATTATTTTATTTACTATTTAATTTCTATGTTCTGAAAGTCTAGTTTTTTAATATTAAGTAACTTGAATATAAAACTTTTTCTGTAATGTTAATAAAGTAAACTTAAGTAAAAATCTGTAAAATATTTGTGTAGCTTCAACCATATTAAAAAAAAAACATTTATTATTTAGATTTTTAATAAATATCCCCTGATGAAGTTTTAAGAAAGCAAACGAGACGTTGGGAAAAAATATCTCTACATTCTTTTACAAATTTAGGCGAAATACCATCAAAGCCTGGACTTTTATTATCTTTAAATTTTGGATTATTTCAAACATATCATTATCATTAACATTACAAAGTGTAAAACGATTAGGTGACTGTGTAAGAGTCCGTAAAGAGTTGAACCCATCACCAGGATAAATTTCAATTTCCCTTTTAAGATCCTCCACACTCGTAATAAAATAATTATTAAGGCAATTCACTTCATCTTGGTTGCCCTTGAGAATCCTCTTTGTTCGACTAAGAGTACTATTTATCAATTTCCACGATTTCTTAGGATCATTGACTGCCTTCAATAAATTTCCAGCGTAATAATCATCTCTACACTTTTTTGTAGAAATTTTTATAACTTTGCTGATTCGCTTTAAAATATCATTAACGTTCTGTTTGTTTTTCAAATTATGTTTTTTCCTTAAAAATTTTTCTTTAAATAAAATTAATTCTTGAAGATTCTTATTAAACCATGGAGTTAGCTCAAAACGTAACGGTTTTTTACATTTAGTTACTACAATTGAATTATTTATAGCACCTTTAATGCAATGCACAAAGACGTTTGTTAATTCTAAAGAATTAAATGATTCATAGTTGTCAGGTAAATTATTAAGCAAGTATTCTCTAGCCTTTTCATAGTCACAGTGTGTCTTTTTAATCTGAACATAATAATTTTTTATTACCTCTTTCTTAATTCTCAAATTATATTGTGATCAGATAAATTGCATTCAACTGAATGAACATAAATTTCTTCAGAAAAATTGCTAAAAACATGATCAATGCACGTTCTACTGACAGGTCTTGTTATAAAATTATGAGCACTGTCACAATCATAATTTTGAAAAACGGTCAACAAGTCAAAAAAATGAGGATTTTGAATGAGATCAATTTTATAATCTCCAACAATAATTATTGGACCGCGAGCATGTTCGCTTAAAATACTATCAAAACTACTAAAAAAAAGTCATTTACGCTACACTTCAGCGATCGATAAAATGACACTATCTTCAAAGGTTTGCTTTTAACTTTAACACTGCTCAAAGTCAAAACTATAAGCTCAACAAAATTACTACCCTTGCATACTTCAATACTAAATTGTATGTTTTTATTAATATATATAGTCGTTCCACCATAAGCATCTTCTCTACAACAATGAATAATTTTAAAACCTGGAAGTTTGTAAATGTGTGTAATGTCCTTCTGAAACCAAGTTTCTTGGACAGCTATTATACTCGTATCCGGTAACTTGTGGAAGCTTGCTATTAACGCTTTAAATTAATCAAATTTATCAACTGACGAAACGCTTCTCAAATTTATACTAATAATGTTAAGAAACCTTAAATTCAAATTACAAAAGTAAGTTTTAAAATTTTCAAACTGTATAAAAAATTATACAAATAAAATATATATATTCCTTTTTAAGGGGACAAGTAAGCAGCACCATCATCGCCATCATCACTTGAATTTCCAACATCAACTCTTCTGCTATTAATCATAGATCTTCTCTTCCAATGTTTATTAGTAGTTGCTTCCAATAACATATTATCAACATCATTTTCATCTCTGATAAGCTGTTGTTTTGCAATATAACTTTTTCTGCAATAGACTCTACCATTTCTAACATAAATATGTTGATAACCAATAGTTTTTAATGATTTGGCATAATAAAAAAGGTTAATAGTTTCCTTGCTATGAAAATCATTTGCAAACACCTCCTTTGTACTTTCATTTTCTTTCAGTTTTGATTTAGAAGACATCAGCCGTTCCTTATGAAATTTGGAAGAAAATTTAATCACAACAGTTTTTTACTATCATCAGATTCTTTTTTAGTTCTAAGAAAATATGCAGCATTAACAGCATTCGGTTCAAAATCAACACCAACATCCTTAGAAAGATTAACTACCGCATCCACTGCATTATCTTTGGCAACAACTTTCAATCCTCTTAGGACACAATCATTTTGAACTCGATAATCATTCAGTATTTTTACAGATGTTTTCAAAGTTTTTATTTCAGTTTTCAATTTTTTATTTTCCTTTTGTACTTCTGCTATCTTCTTCTTATTTACTGCAACATCTTTCAATACTTCATCAAACTTTGCTCAGTCAGCTGAACCAATTTTTCTAATTTCTCTAGTTTTCTCAGCTCAGTTTTAATTGTATTTAGCTCTTTCCTTATTTCTCCATCTCCTTCTTTACATAAATGACAGTTGAAAGTTTCTGTTTTCATTTTTTAAAAGACTCTCAAATTCTCTTTTACTCAATTGAGTGTATTGAAAATGAAATTTTTTCCCGCACTTGTCTCTATAAAATCATCAGATTCCTCTTTGATATCACCTTCGCAATGATTACAAACCATTATTTTTTTATTTGCCAAACTACAACGAGCTTTATTTTTAGGCATATTTTTATTTTTTCAAACACCTTACGATTTCTTTTATATGTTTATAAACTTTGTTAACTATAGTTTTTAATACAAAATTTTAATATTTTCAAGAACGATTAAGCACTGACAAAAAAGTACGTTTTATTTAAAGGGTTGCCAACTGAACATTATTAACTTTACTTATTTGTTATTATATAATCACTTGTACTTTATATACTTTATTATAATTAAATATTTTGAATCACAATAACATGTTTTAAAATAATGTTTTTTTTTTGTCAAATGAAAAATAAATAGTTTTAGTTCCAATTTCGATTTTCTTATTCTCACAAATAAGAAAGGAAAATAAATATTAAAAATATATGTAAATAAATAAAAAATATATCCTCTTTTCCTATTGATTTACTGGCGCAGTCGGGTTACGGACTAATCCTTTAAAAAGGACATATAAAATAAAAATAAAAAAATCCTGCGAATCCCACCGGACCCTCCAGGGTTATAAATAATAAATATATAAAAATTTCTTTCCATACATATATAAAAATTGTGAAATAAACTAAAACAAAAAAATGTAAAAAGTGTTATAATTGAAAAAAAAAATACAAGATAAAATAAAAAGGATTAAAAATTAAAGAAAAAATTAAAAAACAAATAACAAAAAAATAAATAAAGATAAACAGAAAAAATATCATTAAGCTTGAACAGAAACAAAAGCAAAAAACTAGACTCAAATTTTTTTTAAATAATTAGTGGCAAATTTGTGCAAATATTGAAATTGGTGTAAAAATCATTTAATTACAAAAATTGGTGTGTAAGAAAAAACAATTATATAAAATTTGTGGAAAAACAAACAGAGTGGTTACCTATTGGGAAATAGTCGTAAGATGGAGACATCTAATTAAAAATACATATACATACAGTGAATCAATAAAGTTTAGGCACATCATGATTTTCAAGAGTAATTGCTCAATTATCTTGGATCTGCTTAACTTGATAAAATAATAATGATTCCGTATTAAAGATAGATGTGTTTATTGACTACTCAACACAAAAAATAATTCTTATTTTATTATATCTTATAAACAAGGCTTTAAAACCTAAAAAACAGTAAGTCTAAGTAAAAAAATTTTAGAGACATACTGCAATTATGCACTTTGATCGCTAGTATAACGGTAAATTTACACGTGTTTATTTAAATTCATGTTTCTGCACATGGTAAATTCTTAGTAGGCGAGCTTTAAATGTAAAAAAGTTTTTCTTCGTATTTAATTCGTGGCGAAAACAACAAAATGTGCAATCGTTCAGAAATTTCCATAGATGTTTGTAAAATTATTATAAATATTCATGCGCAGGGAAAATCCTATCGCGAAATTTGTGTTATTGTACAGAGGCCCTACACTAGTGTAAGAAACATCATAAAACATTATGAAAAACCTCGCAATTTAGAGCGTAAGAGTAGAAGTGAACGCCCAAAAAAATTTACGCCACGCCAGGAGCGAATGATTGTTGCTGCAGTGGCTTAAAATCCAAAGATTTCGGCTGTAAAATTGTGCCAGGAAATGAAGAAAAGTTTTAATGAAAACTTTAATCCACAAACAATAAAAAATACGCACACATTTTCGAGTTACTTCCGTCTTCTTGAAAAAAAGTAGTGGCATTATTTCGACTTGTGCCAGTTTAACTGAAAATATCGGCGGTGATTAATAGCACAATCATAAAATCCAAAATATTAATTTTTTTGTTGCTATAAGAATATTTTTTATTTTGATTATAATAGAAACCTAAAGCAGCAGTGAAATTTATTCAATTTAGTTATCTATTAGGTATTTATAATACGTATTGTAGTAATTCTTTGGAATAATGTTCTTTTTAACTAGGTCGCTTATATCTCTTTTTTTAATAGCTGATAAAGGCAACATATCCATATACGCAGGAAGTAATCTGAAATAAATATAAATGTAAAGTGTTTTAAAGACCAAGGACATACTAAGAAATTACAACTTACTTGTGACTATTCCAATACGTAATTTGGTTTTAAGTTCTTTTTATCAACACATACTTTAATAAAGTCTGTGTCCTTATATAATTATATTAATTATATAACACAATTATAGGATTTAAACAAAAAACGCGTGTTTTCGTTGTTAAAAAAGTGAATTAACTGATTTTAATGTAAAAGACTATGTGATATAGTTAGAAAAAATTAAAGTCTATAAGTACAGTGATAAGTAATCAAAACAAGGTTGCTAGATAATAAAATATTTTACAATTTCATCATAATTTTACCTCGGTTCATTTCACTACAACAACTCAAAATACTTTTATCCTGTTTGTTACTTTTATGAAATGAATAAGGCCACAATTCGAAATAATTCCCTTTAGTTGAAAGACATGGTGATCGACATAACGTTTTTTTTAAAGAAAGAGTAGACACAAGAATGGGAAAAATTTACAGAAGTTAGAACTGATCATTATATAGCTCTTTTTAACAAAAAGTGAAAAATTGAAAATTTTGAGTTGCCGCCCTTTAGCTGAACAGGTGCTATATGATAACTTAAACCCAGATTCAATAACTGAAATAAATTTTAATAAACCAAGAAAAAACCACCTTATACAGAAATTAAAAAATCAGAATAACAATGAAGAAGAAATTATAATTTTAACTAAAATCATTAAAGAATTCAAAAATGTTTTTTATATTGAAGGAGACAATTTATCATCTGTTTGCAAGTACAGACATAAAATCCC
Organism: Cistogaster globosa; assembly: GCA_937654795.1. Taxonomy (NCBI): domain Eukaryota; kingdom Metazoa; phylum Arthropoda; class Insecta; order Diptera; family Tachinidae; genus Cistogaster; species Cistogaster globosa. Next base: position 44,250,543 of record OW569404.1, on the reverse strand, counting down.
AACTATAAATGATTTACCCGTTTATTCAAGTTTATTCCACAAAGGAAAACAAATTAATGAGATGTAAAAGTCTGGAATAATAAAAAATCTAATAGCCCATACAATGCTTCAATTTGGGTTGTTCCTCAGAAAATTGATAATTCTGGTCAACAGAAATGGAGAGTAGTAATTGATTATTGGAAACTAAATGACGTTTTCTCAAAACTAGGAAACTCCCAATATTTTACTACATTAGATTTAGCAAAAGGATTTCACCAAATTTTAATTTTACCAGACGATCAACATAAAGCAGCGTTTTCAATATCAACTGGTCATTTTAAATTTACCAGAATGCCAATTGGATTAAAAAATGCTCCAGCATCATTTCAAACGATGATGAATGAAATTCTCAGAGATTATATAAATAATTTATTTAGCAAGTAATTTTATTAGGCGACCCAAGTTTTATATAGTTTTGTTTTGTTTTCGATTTAGAAATTTGCTCCACAATCAAGGGCTGTGAACAATTTCTAAATCGAAAACAAAATAAATAATTTATGTGTAGTATATTTAGACGATATTCTAATATTTTTAACGTCGCTTGATGAACATGTTTTATCATTAAAAAAGATTCTAAAAAGATTATCTGAATACAATATTAAAGTCCAAGTGGATAAATGCAATTTTTTAGACATAAATCTGAATATTTAGGAGATATTATAACTCCTCAAGGAATTAAACCAAATCCTGAAAAAATAAAAATTATTAAAAATATTAAACTACCTAAAACAATAAAGGAGATAAGATAATTTCTAGGATTAACTGGATTTTATAGAAAATTAATAATGATTATAGCAAAATCGCTTTACCGATGATTACACATTTAAAAAAAGGATCAACAATCAATATTTAGTATCAAAAATATAACGATTCATTTAATAAATTAAAAACAATTTTATGTAATACTCCAGTTTTAGCATATCCTAAATTTGATAAATTATTTGTTTTAACAACTGATGCTAGTAATGAAGCATTAGGTGCAGTATTATCTCAAGATGGACATCCTGTTGCTTTTTCATCATGTACATTGAATAAACATGAGTTAAATTATAGTGCTATAGAAAAAGAACTTTTAGCAATTGTATGGTCAATAAAGTATTTTAGGCCTTACTTATTTGGAAGTAAATTCAAAATTCAAACAGATCATAAACCACAGAGATGGAAATTACAATTAAATGAATATGATTTTGAAGTTGAATATATTAAAGGTTAAACAAATAAAGTAGCTGATTACCAAAGTCGTCTTGATGTTGTGTTAACAGAAGAGGAGCAAGAATTAACTATTCAGTCTGATTTAGCAACTGTACATAGTGGACAAGAAAATTTAAATGAACATATTCCGATATCAGAATCTCCAATAAATATTTACAAAAATCAAATAATAGTAACTTTAGGAAATAATTTTAGATACAAAAAACAAATACTATATGAAAATAAAATAAGACATACAATTACAATAAAGGAATATTTTGAAGAAAAAAATAATACATTTTTTAAAGATGATATTTCCTATAAAAGGAACGGTGGCAATATTTTGAGATAATTTTGATATATTTAAGAATTTTCAAGATACTTTGGTCCATTATTTTTCAAACACGCCTAAAATGAAATTTTTATATTGCTCAAAATTTATAAAAGATATTTTTGATAACGAAAAACTTCTAGAAATAGTAGGTAAATATCACACTGATAAAAATCATAGAGGAATTGAAGAAACATTTTTGGAATTAAAGAACATAATTTATTACCCAAATTTAAGAAATGAAATTCACAAATTTACTAATAATTGCATAATATATAATATGTGTAAATACGACAGAAAACCTTTAAAAGCTAAATTATGCATAACTGAAACTGCTTTTAAATCAAATGAAATACTTCATATTGATATTTGATTTCTCAATAAAACTACATCATTTTTAACACACATTGATAAACTTACAAAACATGTTTCAATACATACTTTAAATGATAAAAATTTTTAACTATAGTGGAAATGCTAAGGGAAAGATTTGCTGTTTTAGGCAAACCAAGAAAAATTATAGCTGATAATGAATTTAAAACAACATACATTAAAGATTTCTTAAATTCAGAAAATATAGATTATCATTTTGCTTCTCCTAACACCCACACTGGTGATTCAGATGTAGAACGTTTTCACCTAATACCGAATGAACACATCAGACTTTTTAAATTAGATAAAGATAATAAAGATATTGATGATAAGGCTTTAGTTTATAAATCTGTACAAATTTATAATGATACTATACATAGTAAAACTTTACTTATTTGTTATTAGATAATCACTTGTAGTTTATATACTTTATTATATTTAAATATTTTGAATAACAATAACGTGTTTTAAAATAATGTTTCTTTTGTCAAATGAAAAATAAATAGTTTTAGTTCTAATTTCGATTTTGTTAAATACACAAATAAGAAAGGAAAATAAATATTAAAAATATAAGTATAAAAATAATTAAAAAAATATATCACATGTTGTTAAGCCACAAATGTATTTATCAGTTGGCGCCATGATAACTTTTATTTAATGATGTGAAAACAGAAATGTATATTCAGTGGTGTTTGATAAAATAGAGCCACCTTTATCTAACATTTTTCAAACTAAAAATAATGTACAACAAACTTTATAATTATTTCTTTTTTTTATATTTCGGATTACTCATAAACTAAATAATACAAAAATAATGCAAATCAAAACTTAAATAAAGTTTTATCCATTTAATTTTAAAAATTCACCAGGTCCTGCCGGTGCATAAAAATAGAGCCAGCAAATTTATTTACCTAAAATAATTTTTTTTTTTTGTCTACTGAATGGATTTTTTTCTCATTAATTATTATTTCTTTACCTTAATACTTCGTGGAATAAGCCTTATTTTTTATAACGTCTGAGCATCGTTTTGGCATTGAGTCAAGTTTTTTGCAGGTTTCTACAGAAATATTTTTAATGCATCCTGAATTAAAGTCCAAAGTTCGTCTTTATTAGATGGATTTGTTCCTCGAAGACACATTTTTACTATTTGCCATAAGTAAGAATTTAAGTCTGGGGACTGCGCCGGCCTTGAAACCTTGACGTTATGTTCTTCAAACCAGTCTTTTGGCCGCTTCGGTGTGTTTTGGGTAATTGTCTTCTTGAAACACCCATCGAAGCGGCATTTCCCGTTCAGCATAAGGCATCATAGTGTATATGTATAATAAGCGGCATCCATTCTACCCTCAATCTAAAATAAAGGCCCAATCCCATAATACGAAAAACAACCCCATAATGTTTTTTGTGGTGTATTGTGGGCGGAATTCGGTTTTGGGAGGCCTTCGTACAATAAGATTGCTTCTGTCTGAATTAAACAAATTAACTTTTGTTTCGTCAGACCATAGATTATTTCTCCATTTGCTTACAGGCCAATCTACATGATTTTGGTAAAATTCTAATCTTTTCTGTAGGTGCTTTTTACTTAGGTATGCGACCTTTCTACTACTTCTAGCCTTCAAATTATTTCTAATAGGAAGCTTTCTTATGGTTGAGGTAGAAACATCTAGTTTATGCTCCTTTTTAAGGATGGAAGTGGTGACAAAAGGATAATTTTCAACAATCCCTTTCTATTTTCTGCCTTGCTTTTATATTTGACGGCGTTTTCTCACAATTTTTTGTTTTTTCTTTTTTAGAGAATTCAAGTATTTTGGCAGTTTGTCTATAGACTTTTTCCTTTATTATGCAGTTTTTTTATTGCCCCTCTCAAAGCTACAATGTTTTCTTTTGCCCATTGTAAATAATATTATATAAATTTTGGGAGATTCCTTTCGAATTGTACTTAAAAAACACTAAGCTTACTTTTTATACTCTTTTTATTTTAATAAAATTTAATTTGTAAAAGTTAATTATCTATCAAAACTGGCTCTATTTTTTCACATACCCGTTTTCGCATTTAAATTTATGCTGATAATAAAATGAAGATTATTGACTCTGAAGCTATTTTAAAGATAACGAAATTACATTTTTAAGAGATGTGTAAAATTAGTGGAACAACTCTTTTGTGCATACTTTTTTATGTGAGGGATTTATAAGTGGTAAAAGTATTGGGGATCAAGTGGCTCTATTTTATCGAACACAACTGTATATATATATATATATATATATATATATATATATATATATATATATATATATATATATATATAGATTTTCCTCTTTCAAAAAAGTAAGGTTATAATCAAAGACGCAAAGCATACGTTTTTCAATTGACATCTTTTTAACCAACTGTAAATTTATATAATTGCCTATACGTTAATATCCAGTTCAGGATTTCTCACTTCCCACACGAAGGTATAGGTAAAGAGAATTTACATATATCTAAAAACGTGTGGGATACCCTGGCGCTATGGTTATGTATCACTGCCATTAAAGTTCAGATATAAAAAAATAATCATTACTTTTGTTAAATTTGTAAATAATTATCCAACACGTTTTTAGATTTATCTCGCCATGACAGCGTTGCCCACCCTTTAATTTCTAAACTTTATACTTTTTGTTAAAGGGAGGTTTAGACGGTACTAATTTACTTTTCGTAAAATCCAAGAGAAAATAAAATGAAATATCCGTATTTAAAAATGAGAGTAAAAATCTTAAGACAGATTCTTATACGTTTACACAATTGGTATACAAAGGTTTTTGAGCGGTTTGCAGAAAAATACGTCCCTGATCTAATGATTCGTAATTGTCTTTTGAAAATTTTCAAAAAACTTAGAAGGCCATACGACTTTTCATTTTCTGCACTAAAATTTTACATGTCGTAAGACTTCTATGACCATGTAAACCACCCTTAAAGCAGACTTAGCAATACAGGTTCCTTGTAAATTTGAGCTGTCTATAAAGGTTGAAAGGATTAGTCACATACATCAAATTGCATCAAATATTGGGAAACTTTAATTTCCAAACCCTAATTTTATGCTTCGTAAATCTTAACGGTCCGTCTTCAACTGTTCAAAAGTAAGGCTATATACATCAAATTAAAAGAAACAATTGGGGCACGTTCTTATTTATTAATTTGAGTATTAATACTTGTTATTATTATAACATTATGTCCAATTTTAATGCGTTTTTTCTACTGCTTCAAAAGATAGGCCAATATAGGTATATATACATCACCTGTGGGATACTTTTTAATTTTTAAATTTATTTTTGTATTACTATAGACCAATCTCCAAGCATAACCTTTTAAATAAAGAAAACATTTTCAAAATTGGTTCAGAAATAACTGAGTTCCTTTTTTAAGTCGGTTGAAAAAGGGGGAAAACCCTTTTGATAAATTGAATTGCTTCTTAAAAGTACATAGTGGAAAAACGATGTACAGTTAACTGTTCATTTACTTGCAAAAAAAAACTATTTTTAACAAGAATTCATTAATAATCATTATGTAATAATTATTAATTAATTAATAATCATTATGTACTAATCATAAACAGCCCTACATCCTACCTATAACTAGAGGCAAGTTGTAGTGGTGGGCCTTAAGGGGAAACTTATGGTAAAATTTGCCATTTTTAGAATGAAAAATTATTTCTTTAAATATTTGAATATATGAATGTTTAAAGGTCACATCCCCATAAATGTTAAGGGTGAGAAATTACAAATAATTACATTTTCTTTACCCTGGCCGAACTGACGCTAAGCTACCGGGTTTTTGTCATAATTTTTGGAACATGTGGTATCTATATCGTACAAAAATATATATTAATATATCTTTAAGGATTTTTAGGACGCCGACAATTCATGCATCTCGGTAAAAAATTTTGTAAAACAAACTTTTATTGATTGAAATGATTTCACTTAAAATTAGAATTTTTAAGTTAAAATTTAACAACTATTTTTTTAACAGTTAGTGCTTTAGTTATTGAAAACAAAACTTATTTTAACAAAACGGAAATGTGATGTAGAATTTTGCAGTAGAATTAAAGTAACGGTAAAGCGAACAGCGGAATAATGTGAGAATCAAACATATAATAACAATCAGTGCAATCGGTCTGTATGACATTGGTTCAATAAAAGCAAAAATATTTAGACCAAAACTTCCCGAACGACCGAAACATCAGATTTTAAAAGGGTTAAGTGACGTCGTTTAATGCTGTAATTACTTGTCTCTTTTGCTTTTATATAAAAAGCCGTAATAAACTAGCGGTAGGCTAGTTAAGGTTAAGGAGCAAACAACACCACAGCTAATTATGGGTAATAAGAACTCAGTAACTAAAATTGTTACTAGAACGTGTTAATGCACTCAAAAACTAGCAAAGAGTGTGTAAAAAGATCGTAAAAATGTTAGCGAAAAAAATTTTTTTTAATTTTTACCAGCAAGAATTAGTCAAACAGTTGTTTTTACTTTTGCTTGCAAAATAATTTGTTAAAAAAATTCTGAAAAGATACATTTTTGTAACATAAAAGAAAATGCAGATTTTTGGCATTTTTGGCATGTATAATGTAATTTAAATTAACAACATTTTTTAATTTGTAAGTAGTGAAATATTAATGATTTATGTATTTATATTTTATAAATGTTTTTATATTTAAAAAAATTTTCAATTTAATAATATTGTAGACAAAAGCCCTTGAGAAAGTCGACAAAAAATTGACGAGACGTCGGAAAAGTTGCAATTTAATCGTTTTTAATCACTTTAAAACTATGTTCCCAATTAGCAAAAAACTGAAAAGATCTTTAATAGAAAAATTATTTTATTAGATGATGTTTACAATGTGCGCAACCTAAGGTAGATAGATGCGAAGAATGCTGATGAAGGGTGCAGAGATCTAGAAAATGCAGCATTATATTCTGCTGGTATTTATTTTTTTTTGTTTTCTTTGGAAAAAGCCCACATACATTTGCAAATCATTTTTCTTCAATTAAAAAAAAATATATAAACTTAAACCGAAAATCAATTTCAATTCATTTTTTTATATTTTAAAATTTAATATTAATGTTTATTAGCACTTATCGAAAAAAAAACTATATTTATGATGAGCTTAAGCATCACGAGGCTTTTGAAAATTACCTAATAATTAAAAGAATTCATTTTAATTTTTCTTTTTACATCGCCATAAAGTACAATAATTATTTTGTAATTGTAATCTGTATACATTCAAACATGTCTGTGCATAAATATACCATAACCCCTTATTATTAGACTGATTTTGATAATTTATTACAAGCTACGTGGGATGATTTCGTTTTATTTCATCAATAGGCTTTTACTTCTGGTACAAATTATTGAAAGTCTAATTGTGAAGAGTATCAAAACTTTATTTCAGACTTTGAAAGGGAAGCCTATTAAGCCAAAATTGCCTAGGAGGACAATATTACTATTTTTGTATATTTTTGTTTCTATTACAAATAAGTTATTGTTTGTTTTTTTTGAGACCTATATTTTACTGCAATAACAAATTTAACAGAAGCAACTATTTTTATTATTTGTAATTAGTACTTCAGCAGTTTGATAATACATTAAATATTTTCTTTGCAAATACATCGAAAAAGAGACAAAAAAATTGAATGCATTGAATGAATTTTTAGTTTGTTCCAATATTTTATTGACACTATTTTATAGCTGTTTGTACAAACATAAAATGCCAGTAACTGTGAGTAGTGCAACCAAAATACAAATTCTATATTGTTTTGACACAATTTTTGGGGAATGAAAGCAAACAAATTTTAGACAAATGTTTGTCAAACCTGACCGTATCTTTATACATGTATGTATATATAATTATATTGTACTTACTTTCATAGACGGTTCGCAGAGTGGTGCGCATAAACGTAAAAGAATTGATGTTAGGCCAATCATGAATCCATCACTTGCATTTTGATGAACAAAACTGTTAAGACCGGCATTTAAATTATTCCAAAGATGTCCACGGGCTTTGTTAGCATGCAAGCATTTAGCAAACCACTGTAATGTTTTTTGTTTAGTTGATGGACTTTGAACTAACAAATGTTTAATAAGAGTAAATATGGCATTATGATGACTAGCCATGCATTGCCATAGAGCAGGATCGGAGTTTTTTGATTCAAAACTTAGTTCACTAAAAAACTCATAGGGACCATTCTGATTTTTCGGCATAATCGATAAACTAAACAAGTGTCCAAAAAGTGTGTCCATATACGCACCACCTTAAGAGAATCAACGCTTAATATATAATCCAATTATAAACAGAAAAATACGTACCATTAGTATTTAGATTTGGCATTGTGTAGTCAATTAAAACTTCACCCATCTGGGGTATACGCTTGTCGCGTACAAAAAAACTCAACAACCAAAATACATTTTTGTTCAAATTTACTAAATTAGCTTGACTAACATCTGTCTGAATTTTTCCTAGTAGGGGATAAAAATTTGCTTTTAAAGCTCCCAACGCTTCTAGTTGTTCATCATCAGCAAATATTTTTTGAACACATTGAACTAAGAAATTCATTGTGCTTTCAGAATCGACCTCTTCAGACATTTCCATTATATGCTTCCATTGCTCCCAAATATTACGCCCCGGAAACAAATCAGGCTGACGCATGCAAGTACTGGCATTCGTTATAATAAGGGAATCTATTTTTTGACAATCATCCTGTCGTTGTGGATATCTTTGTTTAGCTTCCTGACAGGTAATATATGCGCGATATAGATACAAAATAGTATCGGTTTCTAACGCAAGTTCAGCCTGTTGTCCATTGATTAAGTAGTCCCTAGGATCTGTCAACATTAAGCGCTCAAATACCGCATGACTCAAAAGTTCTTCATTCATTTCCGCACCGATGTCAACATCGGATACAATAACATCCGCTAAACATAAAATAGCCCTCTTTGGGGACGACACCGGAGAAGATGTTTCTTTTTTTAATGTAAACAGAAAAATCTCCTCAATTAGATTTTTATCTATGCCAGATTTTACTTTACACAAGAGTGCAGCAAACGGATTATTATTATTTGCCATAACTACTGTTACAATAATTGAAGACCTTAATCAATTTCAACAAAATTTTCGCGTGAAAATAAGTTTTTCTGGTAATTATTTTGATTATTTTTTGGCTTTTGTTATTAATACAGTTGTCAAACGACTACACTGAAAAAATTTTAGACATTCTTTGCCCTGGCATATTTTGTTGAATTTTCTATTAAATTATCTTTCAAGGCGAATCGATTATCAGGTGGCAGCGTAGGCGAATTCATTATTTTTTGCTGGCGTACACCACTGTCAAACTCCATATATAAAAAATTTGTGTATATTTTTTATACATGGAGTTTGACAGTCGTGTATACCAGCAAAAAATACTGAATTCGCCTACGCTGCCACCTGGTAATCGATTCGCCTTGTTATCTTTGGTGTTACTTAGCGTTTACACATTAAAATAAAAGACTTGAATTTACCATTCATATATTTTTTTATAAAAGCAAATTCACTTTACTTGTCAAATGGTAAAACATACAAAAATAAGCAATTTTGACATTTGCAAATTAAAAAAGGCAATTATTTGTGTGCCACATTAGTTAATGAAGGTTATCGGATTGCTTTTGCACAACCAATAAGATGTTTTGCCAGTTCGAAAATGTTTGGTGAATGCACAATTTCAGAATGCGTAAATTTCAACCGTAAGCTTATAAATAGATATATTAAAAATAATAAAATAAAAAATCAATACTTGTGGCCAGTTTTTGACTTAATATTTAAATAGTAGTTTGTTTTGTAAGATTTGAAGTTTCTTGACATGACATATAGCGATGTTAGCCCATACTGGAGCAGCATAAAACATTATTGCATAAAAAATTGTTTTAAGGATAAGTTTTTTGTTGGTAAAATTAAGTTTTAAATTTCTATTTATGAATCGGTATAAAATACGTGCCAATACATTTATTTTATTTATGACTAGCAGAGCCCAGACTTCGTCCGCATTTTTTTTATTTTATTTATTCATTTATTATTGCAATTTTAAAGCCTATAGAGGCCAATTTGGTAAAAATTACAATTTCTACTTACTAACTAAGTTAATGTGCATTAAAATTCAATAAGTAAAAATATAAAAACAACTCTTAAGTAAAAGATATCTCAATTATCTAGTATGTTAATAAATTTTAATACACTTTATTATAATAAAACATATATCTGTTTGATTTATTTGTGTACTGTAAATTAAATAAAAAATGCAATTAAGTGGCGTTTATGTGAAACATATGAACTTGAAAATTATTTTTATTTTTTTGGGAGAGCATTATATATTTTAGCCACTCTAACAAAATACGCTCTTACTAATATTGACGTCAGCCTTGGAATCAAAATCTGTGTATTTCTTGTAGATTTACAGGATTTGAAAAGATTTGTAAAACATGACGGATAACCTCTCTTAAAAGTTCTATAAAAAAAGGGAGATTACGAATTTTAATGTAATTATCAAAACTACATCCTAGAAAACGTCTCACATAGAATGATATATGATCACGCTTTCTCAACGAGTAAATATATCTAACAACTCGGTTAAATATCAATGATAACGTTTTTAAAATAAATCCACGAGTACCAGAATACAACTCAATGCCGTAATTAAAAATTGGCATGACTAAAGCATGCACTATTTTATTTCTTACGTCCATTGGAATAAAAAAATTAGTGCAATATAATTTCATAAGCAAAAAATGAACTCTTGGTGATATTGAATTTATTTGATAATGGAACTTAATTTCGTTATCAAGAACCACACCAAGACAATTTAATCTCTCCACAACTTCAATCTGAACAGTTCGAATACAAATTGATATACTATTCATATAAAATGAATTACCAAAACACATAGACTTAATTTTTCCAGCATTGATGACCAAATAATTTCGATCCATCCAGTTTACGGTTTCATCAACATACATTTGCCTGAAAAGCATCCAAAAATTGTTTATCACCCAACAAAACAAGCTGTACGTCATCAGCAAAGGCATATGGTATAGTCGCAGAACAATCATATATTTTGTTTAAATTTTATTATTATTTTATTGTAGAGTATTGTAAGTAGTGTTTTCCATTTACAAAAATAATTTGTGTTGACAGCTGTTCTAGAACCAGCTAATTTTAACCAAAAAAAGGTATTTTATATTTGAGCTAAGGTTCTAAGAGACCTCTTCACAATATTTTATTTAAATCTGTTCACCAGACAGACAAAAATTCCAAAAATAGGTGCTTTGTATTCCATATCGATTTTGTCTACACCAACAGCAAAATTTTCAAAAAATATTTCATGTACATGAATGACCCCATTACTGTTTTCTTATATGTATAGATGTAAGGTACGTGATCTTTAAATTTCAACCACAGCCAACTTCAGCCAAAAATTAAGTTAAACACAATTTAGCATTTGAGTTAATGTTTTTATTTTAATGTTATTTTCATTTTTATTACAAAGTTGTATATTTTATTTAACAATTATACAGTATTTTTACAATAAAGACTAAGGTTTTACAATATTTGTGTTTTTTATTTTACATTACAATTTACATATTTTATTTACAGCTAGCAATAAAATGTGTTTTTAAACATTTATTGTAGAGTTCTTTAAACAGTGACAACTGTTTTAGTACCATTTTGATAGCCTGGCGCAAGGATTTTCTCCCCTTTAGTATGACCAATACCGTCTTCGTTTACTAAAGATTTTTTGAGCAGGCGGCCTTCGGCCGGACGGAACGGTATGACCAAACCATTAAATTTTTCGTATAATATTGTCACTTAATTAGCTTTTTTTTGTCGTTACTTTTTTAATTTTTTTAATATTCTCCTTTTCAATTGAATAGATATTAAAATTACCCCTCCAATGATACCCATATTTCTCACGATATATGACATACAAACGTCGGCAGACCCTGCCCCAAATTTTCTATTTTACACTTTTGCTTAAAATTATTTACGCCCTGTAGACAACTTTTTTTTAATATTTTAGCTTCGTCCGTAAACTAGATTTTCGCCTCCCTTGGGAACATAAGAAAGATCTCTTCTGGTCGACATCCTTTTATCTTAAACTCCTGAAATTTAAAAAAGAAAAAGTTGTCTTAATTAAACAGAAAAATTTCAATTTTTGTATGTTGCATACTTACATGAATTTTGCCAATTGTAGTTAGCTTCCTTCCTGCACAATTAAAAAAATAGTATTAAAAACACACTCAAATGGTTATATCAAAATGTACTTACGTTAACAATAAACACATTTGCTTTCTTCTACAAAAAAAAAAAAAACATTAATTTTACTTATTTTTGATATTTTTATTAATTTAACAAAAAACTTACCCTTATTTTTCCTGTAATTAAACTTTTAATATTTTCTTGCGCTAGAAAAACAAATCAAAACAAAATTAAAGTCGATAGGATGTCAAGAAAGAGATGCACAGAGAAACACAATTATAGCCGTCTCGTGACATCTCTGTATACCCTGTGATTTCAACCTAGCGTCTAGAACTGCACCAAGGTACTTAACTTTTTTCTCCCACTGGACTAAAAAATTTGTTGTATGTTAATAGATCTGTTCCATATGCATCACAAAACAGTCCGAACTAGTACAAATTAGTTCAAAAGCGTTCCAGATAACAATTTTTGTACAATTTTGAGAAAAAATGAGAGAGTAAATTTCCTGTACAAAGTTGTACGAACTTTTTCTTTGGGTAGTTCGGACTAGAATTAAATTATCAGCTGCTTTCTGTTTACTTTTAAAAATCAAATAATTTTTAAATAAATACATAAAGTTTTTACTGTTGTTGTTAAAAGCAAAATGGAAGAGTTTTCAAATAAACTTGAAGTTGCAAGCACTTGCGCTTATATTTGTGGATATTTATCAATTTCTTTAATAAAATATGCTTTTATAGATTATTGAAGAAGTCATGGATAAATAATTTTTTAATAATTGGCTTTAACCCCTTTCAGTTTATATTTAATTACTTTTTACAGCTGTTGGCAATGCTGCAAGTGCTTTGTTTTTGAAATATTTTTCATTTTAAGCGTCTAAAATCACCAAAGTAAAATTTATATAATTAAGTCAGCACTATTGGCATTTTAAAATGTTCAATTGTGGTTTTTTGCGTTCCAGCAACTTCGGACTACTTTGTCACATTCAGAGAGTAATTTCCTTTTTACTCTCAAAAGCCTGGACTATTTTGTTACGCATCTTGAACAGACCTAATACTTACTTAAGGCCAGGATTCACTATCATACTCAGTCGTACAATCTGTCAAAATTGCATGTGTGCTCAAAAAGTATGATAGTGTGAACTAAAAGTGTATGTCAGATCTGTACGATTTTATAATCTTTTCAAATAATTCAAAAAATGATTTTTTCTGTGCGATCAGAGTTGATTTTTTGAAGATGAGGAGAAAGCAACAACAAAATATTAAAAGCATTGGTTTTTTGCATCTTTTTTGTATAATAGTGTGGCACATACGACGCCATTTTAAAACGATTCTTAAAGTAGAACAGAATTCTGTCAGATTTTTGTGTGATTAAATCGTATGAATATGTATAATAGTGAATCCTGGCCTTTAGAGCATATAGCATTTTTTACGTTTCCTAGTAAAATATATTGTCTAGGATTTGGTACAGTTTATTATGATTTTCCATTTGTTGAAATAGCGTATTACTTCTTTTAGTGCTCTTTGCAGTTTATTTATTACTTCATAACAAGATTAACAAACCATTAACATTCAAACATTTGTGTGCATAAATATAATATAAATCCTTATTATTAGAACGACTTTGATAGTTTATTACCATTCTGATATAAAATATTGAACGTATAATTGCGAAGAGTATCAAAACTTGATTTGGGACTTTGAAAGGGAAGCCCATTAAGCCAGAATTGCCTAGGAAGGACAATATTCCTACATTTGTATATTTTTGTTTCAATTACAAATAAGTTATTGTTTTTTTTAGACCTATATTGTACTGCAATTACAAATTTAACAGGAGCAACTATTTTTATTATTTGTAATTAGTACTTCAGCAGTTTGATAATACTTTAAATCTTTTCTTTGCAAATACATCCACATAGAGACAAAAATTGAATGCCAATGAAAATAGCAATTTTTAGGCAAATAAATTTACGTACAGTTTGTACCAAACGTTTTCGTTTGCGTCATTGTAATCTTATTGTGAAAGTTACAAGCGCTTGATGTTTGAAACACTAGTTTTGAATGCATCGACAATAAAACGATTTCGCATTTTCTTAATTCCTGGAAAAATAAATTTAAGCCACTCTTTTTTTGCCTGAAAACCTTAAAGATATAGAAAATAATTGTAACATTCCAATTTTTTCCTTTGTTTTCTTATTGGATGTGCACAGATTTTTAAATGGGTTTTCCCCTTTAAAAAACTACCTGTAATAAAATGCAATGAAGGAAATCCATTTATGAATATACCCTCAATAAAATATTTTTGGTTTTTCCCAATTATTTATTAAAAAAATTAATTTACGCAACCCCAGAAATTTTTTAAGTAATTGTAAATTTTGCGTTTTTTTTAACATACCAATTACACCTGGAAGTTCAAGTGCGAAAATCCCAATACACTCACACTTTTTCACTAATACACTCAAATTTTTCGAACTTGCAGCTCAACTTGCAAGAGATTTTTGAGTGCAAGTAATTTTTGGCACTTGCTGCAAGTAAAATGACAATTAAAGAAACAGTGTTCCCGATGATGAGTTTTTAAATAATTTATGCGTTAGTTAAAAAAAAATAAAGCTTTTTTGGTCAAAAAAAAAAAAAAACCAAGAATAGCAAATATAAAAAATGGTAATAAAACATATATTTAATGTTATTTATTAAAGTTAAAGAAAGTGTTCTCTTCAGGACTTTTATAGTATTACCAAAACGGCAACACTAGATTGGCTTCATTTTTAAAATACAAATATATAAATAAAAAAAAATGAAATAAATACATACATAGCGCGTACACAAAAAATTAAAAATTTTTCATAATGGATAAAAAACTAAATAAAGAGGAAATTATTAAATTAATTTCATTATATCGCTCACATGATATTTTGTGGAACATGAGTAGCAAATCCTACAGGCGGAACGACTTAAAGGAAAAAGCATATGAGGACATTGCGTTGCAAATGGGTATGTCTGCTGATGTTGTAAAAAAAAATTCTTTCCCTTCGGACTACATACACTGGAGAAAAACATAAGATAAAGAAGAAGTTTGAATCAGGTACTGAAGAAATATACAAGCCTACATTATTCTGGTTCGAGGAAATGAGCTTTTTGGACCAGAGTATTATTAGAAAGTCCTGTGATAATTCAGAAAAGGTTCGTATCTGTATGTATATTCACAATTCAAATTTTAATTATAATATTTTTGGATGCTTATTTTTAGAATAGCGAAAACTCGCAAGACTTTGTAGGCTGCAGTGAAGAAAATAATAATATCTCAAAGAAGCAATCAAGTAAACGACCAAGGGAAGAAGATTCAAAGTTTGATAATGCTCTAAATAAATTGTTAAATATAAATAACAAGGAAGACGAATTTACTGCTTTTGCCACAAGTTATGCATTCCAATTGCAAAAGTTACCTTTCGTTTACTTTTGTTAATTCTGAGAATCATAAAAAAAGCCATCAATGTTTTTTCCAAAGAATTTTGTGCATAAAATTTGTTCTAATTTTGTTCATAGGTTATGCGACTTTACAAGAAAGTAAAAGGACCTGACACTTTTTACCGTTGATTTTTATAACTTTTCTTGGAAAGAAAAATTTCAAGAGCTGGATACTGAACGACGACACACGTTTTTTGCGCAAAAATAAAAATATCAATTTATTTAATTTTTTACAACAGTTTATTTAATAAAAACTCTTTTTGATTTAATTAAAAACCAACATAACTTCGTGATATAATTTAAATCGAAGTAATTAAATAATATTTGGTATTAAGTTAATTGGATTTATTCCGCCAGTAAATATAATACTGTTGTCATACCTTTCGGTGAAGACCGTCGTCACTGGCTGTTTATTTGGTACGATTGGCCAGCGCTTTCGATGTAAAGGCATCATTTTCAAGCCGCGTTTTGATTAGTACTAATCAAAAATTTGACGACGGTCTTCACTAAAAGGTATGACAACAAATAAAATTTACTCTAGGAGTAATATTCAACATGTACCGGCAGAGCCGCCATTATTTCCAAACAAATTGCCATAAGACAAAAATACCAATAATATTATTTCTGACTTGATGATACAAAGTGGAATATCCACACAGTTTGAGACTGACGCCATGGAGGTTGGATCCAGTAATATTAATTTCCAGAAAGTTAAATCTAAAAGGCCTAGAAGAAGCGTGGTTGACGAAGCTGTTATACACAAAAACATAACAAAAACAAATGTAGACATTAGAAAATTTGGGTCTATTGCTATATCACAAAACCGCTTCCATTTATTGAGAAATCTTAATGTAGAAGTCAACAATGCCTCAACAAGTAAAAAAGCAGCTAAGGGCGAAGAAAGCAACATTCCTCCAAAAGACTCTGGCAGACTAGGTAAAACTAAATTCTGCCCGCCAATCATTTTACATAATGTAAACGTTAAAAACTTGTAGACCAATTAAACCAACGAAATAAAAGCAAACTTTACTTTCAAGATTTATCAGCCCATATTGAAATGATGGAGATTTTAAAAACGCAAAACATAAGATCGTACTCTTTCACCCCTCCGGAGTTAAAGCGAGTATCAGTGGTATTAAGTGGTCTTTATTATCAGACTAAGATTTCTGAAATAAAAACATCTCTTGATGCGATAGTACTAAATACAGTTGAGAAGGTTAGTAAACTAGTTACGCAGCATTCAGTCAAAAATGAATTTGACACAGGTTTGTTTATTGTTATCCTTCTCCAGGGGAAGCAACCTGATGATATTAATTTCATTCGTTACATTCTTAATCAATTAATATCATGGGAAACACCCAGATCAAGGAAAAGAGAGATTCAATGTTTTTGATGCCAAACTCGGGGTCACTCAGCCCGCAATTGTAATTCTAAATTCCTGTGTAAAATGCAATTTAGATTACCTGCCCGGGTTTTGTAGTATTAAAAAAGGAGAATCTTCCTCCGTTTGTGTAAATTGTGGTGAAAGTGGCCATGTTGCAAATTATAAAGGTTGTCTCTTTTACAAAACTTACGTAAAGAAGAAAAAAGAAATACTAGAAAAAGAAAAAAATAAAAGAGAGCAAGATAAAAATAATATAATAGATGCTGTTTTGAGCAGCCAATTTGTTAAAGAAAATATCACATTTGCCAGCCACTTTCATCAAGAACCAAATAACGTATGCATAATAAAAAATCATTACCTTCTATTGTAGAACAGTTCTTAAAATTAGGGGAATATTTTAGCGAACCTAAAACCCAAACTCTTAAGTCAAAAATTCTGAATTTTACTGATTCATATCGAACATTGCCAATAGATGAGCCAAGAAAAGAGTATGGAAATTTTTATTATGTGAAGTACTTCATAGATATGGCCCGAAATAATTTAATTTTTGTTACTGTTAATACCAGATAGTTGGTCGAATTTGTTGGAAATGTAAATTAATAAATTGAATTGAATTGAATTAGCAACATTTAAATTATAGTGCTTTGTATTATTATATATGTTGCAACACTTTATATTAAATAAAATTTTGTTACATTCTCCTCTATTACTTGAAATCGACAAGTTGTTTTTCTAGTCGTTTCTGGCAAATAATTAGGTTCTGGATTATTTATATCAGGTTATGGGCCCAGAAACAGAACAGGATGCTGCTGTAAATGAGAAGGCTACATCGAGGTTTGTGTTATACATATCATCCAACTTATATGTACACATCCAAGATGTTTCAACAGCTAAGGATATTTGGAAAAAGCTCCAAACACATTTGATGATTTCGGTTTAACTCGCCGCTCTCGCTTATTAAGAAAACTTACAACAACTCAACTTATAAACTGTAAGGATATCAGTGAGTATGTCAATAGTATTGTAGATACTGCTCAGAAGCTTAACCAAATTGGGTTCAAAGTGAATGACGAGTGGGTTGGAAGCCTTTTACTTAGTGGATTACCAGAGCATTTTGGTCCAATGATTATGGCCATTGAAAGTAGCAATATCAAAGTGACTGCCGATACCATCAAGACGAAATTGGTACACGATTTTGATTCCTACAACAACTTTACGTCAACAGCAGAGTCAGTGTTTTATGCAAAAGGTAAGAAAAACCTTGAAAGAAATAAAAAGGTCATTTATTTTAATTGCAAAAAGGAGGGACACATTGCCAAATTTTGTAAGGCGCCCCAAAAACACAAAAATTGCGGAAATTATGAGAAAACGCTAGCAGCGATGTTTGAAAAAAATTTTAACAGAGCCGACAACGTATGGCTGATTGATTCTGGCGCAACAACACATATGGCGAATTCTGAAAATGTCTTTGTATGTTTGCAGAAATTTAATGTTAACGATTCTGTTACAGTGGCTAACGACTGCGAAGTTAGTGTTATTGGTATTGGTGATGTACGTATTCAACAGAAAGTAAACAACAAACTGGAATATTTAATAATAACAAATGTATTGTTGGTACCAGAACTTTCTGCAAATTTAATTTCTGTCAGTCAACTTACAGAAAAAGACTTTGAGGTTAAGTTTTATAAAGTAAAGTTACCAAGAATGGTGTTTTTGTATTTAGAAGCGTTTAAAGAAGGAAAATTGTATCAAGTGAATTTGCCAACAAAAGATTATGCCGCCGCACTGTGGTCAATATTTTGAGATAGCGGCCAAAACTACTTTTGATTTTTGTTTTCCGATTTTGAAGTTATTAGACTCATATGAAAGTAGACAGTAGTAAACCTCGGGAGCCAAAAAATTAGAACTCTATTTCAACTATTTCACTGAGAACAGGGTGGTCCAAAATGGGCTTTTTCAGAATTTAGTAAATTTATGATATTTTTAGTTAATTTTTAAAGTTTAAATGATCATAAATTTTTTGTTTTTCAAGATTTTTGTGTTGTAACTTAACTTATTTCCTATTACTGGTAAAAAAATTGAAGCTCTACTGTTTTCAGAACAATTTAAATATTTTTTTTTAAAAAGGTTAAATTTCTCGGAAATTTCCTACTTCATAGAGCACAACTCCTTTGAGTCAAGCTGAGTCAAAACACAAATTTACTATTTTGTAGTCCTAACTCCCCTCTACATTCCTATATATACATGTCCATGCATCGGGACTGCACTTTTTGAGCTACAGCAATTTTTCTGACCCAAGGTAAGATATTCGGTACAAATGAACGTCATATTTTTTGAGAAGTTATTTGTATGTGAAAGTGGCTGTTATGCATATATTTTGATGAAATTTTGTACAAGAATTCTTATTGATCCAAAATATAATTCTGTTGAAATTAGGAGAAGTTGGCCCATATTTAGACCTAGTCCACATAGAAGGGTGTATCAAAATTTTGACAAAAATGACAATAGAACTCCCAAATTATGTGGTATCTAGCAATTAATTTGGAAAAGGTAAAAAAAGATTTTATTGCCATCTAATATTACATAACTTAAATACCTGAAAATTGCAAATAAATTTAAAACCAATGGAAGTAAGTGGTAAAACCAAGTACCTGTTATATTATTACCGGTACCTGTTATCTCTCAAATTATGTGGTATCTAGCAGTTCATTTGGAAGAGGTAAAAAATGATTTTATTGCCATCTAATATTACACAACTTAAATACCTAAAAATTGCAAATAAATTTAAAACCAATGGAAATAACTGGTAAAACGAAGTACTTGTTATATTATTACCAGTACCTGTTAACTCTCAAATTATGTGGTATCTGGCAATTCATTTGGAAAAGGTAAAAAATGATTTTATTGCCATCTAATATTACATAACTTAAATACCTGAAACTTGCAAATAAATTTAAAACCAATGGAAATAACTGGTAAAACCAAGCACCTGTTATATTATGTTTCAAAGAGGAAAATAAGATCATGTTGAAACTTCGAGCAATAGTATATTAATCCATGCATTCATTTTTTTTCTTCATTATTGTTTCAACAATGACTATCTGATATGTATATATTTTGAACGGAAAGATGAAAACGACATTACTTTACATATAATGAATAATCCATTCTTCAGAATATGCGACAAACAAGAAATTAAAATTCATAAATTAAAAATAAAAAACTTTTTAAATACTTTAAGAAAACGGTACAATCAATGTTCCAGAAACAAGAAATTGTTTTACTCACGCAACCAAGAATGGCTAAGAAATAAACTTATTTTTAAAAAGGCATCAGTAACTACCACGGAAACTGGAAAAGGTGGTCGACCAGCAAAGCCAATTGATAATTGTAGTGAAAGATCACGAAGACGCAAGCTTAAACATATCAATGAAGAAGTTTCGTGTAGCATCATAAAGGATTCATTTCTGCATCAAATTCAACCATCGAAAACTAAAAAGAGTAAAATTGCTATCATTAATAAAATAGTGGAAGCAAGCCCCAGAGGCACAAAAAGGATTTTAAAAAGTATGCCGACACCAACTGAAGAAAATAAATTTACTCCAGAAGAAGCATTTGCACTATTTTTGGATTTGAAAATGACTAAAAACCAATATACAGAATTGGGAAGCGAACCAATCAAAAAAAATTGTGGAGTTTTTCCATCACATCGAGATATAGTTTCTGCCAAAAAAGATTGCTTACCTTCACCAACTGCTATTAGTGTAACTTCAAGTTCAACAGAAATAAAATTGCAGGATCTTCTTGAACACACTGCAGAACGATTATTAAAGACATTTGATGCTGACTATTTAAAGAAGTTTAAAAATTGCAGCATGACTTTAATTTCTAAATGGGGATGTGATGGGTCCTCTGGCCAGAAACAATACAAAAAATGTAATGCGGAAAATTCATCAGATGCCAATTTATTCATGATTTCTTTCGTTCCATTACGTTTAACAAAAACATTTATTGGTTCAGAGCCGTCAACTAGTAGAGCTGCAGAGATGTATGGAAGAATGAAATTCCATCGTCAACAAAATTTTGTAGACCAATAAAGTTTGCTTACAAAAAAGAAACTAAAGATGTCATAACTGAAGAAGTTGGCAAAATAAGAGATGAAATTAAAGAACTTAAACCCGTGATATTTGAATTTAATGATCAATGCATCGAAGTTAACTTTAAAATGTCACTTACAATGATCGATGGAAAAGTTGCACAAGCTTTAACCGAAACAAAGTCTTTGTCAAGCTGCACCATATGCCAAAAAACATCAAGTCAATTGAGCCAACCACCAACACAAGACGATAGTTTTAATGAAGCATATGAATTTGGAATGTCACCTCTTCATGCTAGAATTCGTTTTATGGAGCATATTCTTAAATTGGGATACTATTTGAAATTTGGCCCGTTAGGCGAAACAGTGAGAAACAACAAAGAAAATTTGGAAAAAAGAAAGCAAAAAAAAAAAAAAAGATATTCAAGAAAAATACCGTGAGATAGGCCTTATAATTGACCAGCCAAAGCAAGGAGAAGGAAATTGTAATGATGGAAACACAGCAAGGAGATTTGTTTCCGATCCAGAAACTGCAGCTTCTATAACTGGAGTAGATTATGATTTAATACGACGATTCCAAATCATATTAGAAGTTATAGCATGTAGCAAAAAGATAGATGCAAAAAAATTTGGTCAGTATGCTAATGAGACAGCAACCCTTTATAACCAAAAATATTCTTGGAGACATATGCCAACCACAGTTCACAAAATTTTGTTCCATGGGGAACAAATAATTCAGCACAATATGCTTCCAATTGGAGATCTCTCAGAAGAAGCGCAAGAAAAAAGGAACAACGACTACAGATTCTTTCGCGAGCACAATACAAGAAAAATTTCCAGATATTGTACTAATGAAGATCTTATTAATATTTTGTTGTGCACATCAGACCCGTATATGTCCAGTATTCGACAAAAATGGAAATCAACCTCATTAGAGTTAGATGAAGAAGCTAAACAACTACTGCAAAATGAAAATCAAAGCTATTTGGAAGAAATTTTTACTAATATTGTTTAATTAATACTAGTTTAAAGATTATAATTTGTTTCTAATTTTAGTATAAATTTTTATTAATACATTTAAATAAAATATATGTGCACTTTAAATCAATAGTAAAAGTTTACTAAAAATTTTATCGATGTTGTGTTCTGTATATAATATATCCAAATGGTATTAATATTGTTGGGAATTTCAGTGTTATTTTTCAGTTTAATCCTCACAAGAATTAGCTTTCTTCCAAAAAAAACCTACCTTTGGCCCCTGTGAATATTGAGACTAAATAAATGTCAGGGGCCAAATGTTGGCATTTTCTGACCAAAATTAAGTTTAGGGATAATAAATAAGTATTGGTTGTAAAATACGATTGAGGAAAATAAGAAATTATAAAAAAATACCTATTTAAAATGTAAAAATATTCAACTTTTACATGGAAACTCAACAAAAAATTAAAATGCATTTTTAACTCCACATTACTTACGTTCCTATCGGTCGATTTTTACGTTTGAATACGCAAATTGAAGCTTAATGTCCCTCCTATTGAACAAAGCAAATTGCGTAAAAAAATACCAATCCGGTCAAAAGTTATAGAGTTTTGACCGCTATCTCGCGAAATTGACCACTGTGCGCCGTAAGTAAAGAAACCTGGCATAGGCGTTTGGGTCATGCTGCTGACATCAACGTACTAAAGCTAAATTCAAACGAAAACTCAGGAGTTATTTTCAAACAAAGTTCTGACTCGAAAGTGTGTGAATCGTGCTTAAAAGGTAAACAAATCCGATTATCATATAAACCTTCAACAACACAAACATATAATATTTTTAATTTTTTTAATGGAACAACCATCTTTAGGTGGTGCAGAATATTATGTTTTGTTTCTAGATGATTTTTCAAACAAAGTGTTCGTTTATATGATAAAAAACAAGTCTGAGGTGCCGAAATTATTTAAAGAGTTCAATAACTTTGTGGAAAACCAAACAGGCAAGCATATTAAAATTCTAAAGTCAGATAATGGTTTAGGATATTGTAATAAAGAACTGAGACAGATTTGCATCGAAAGCGGAATACAGCATCAAACCTCAGCTCCATATAGCCCTCAGCAAAATGGTTAGGCCGAGCGCATGAATACAAGTTTGGTAGAAAAGGCTCGAAACATGTTGTATGACGCCAATTTAGATAAAACATATTGGGCAGAAGCAACTAATACCGCAGCACATTTATTAAATGTTACGCCAAAAGAAAGTTTAAGTGGTAAGTCACCAGAGGAAGTATGGAGCGGAAAAGAACAAAATTTAAAGTATTTACGTGTGTTTGGCTGTGTTGCAATGGTATTGACACCAAAAAAGCTAAGGAAAAAATGGGATCCAAGATCGAAAAAGTGTGTAATGATTGGTTATAGTCAAAATTCCAAGGCATACAAATTATATGACCCAGAAACTAAGAAAGTCCACATAAGTCGAAATGTAGTATTTATTGAAAATGAAATGTATTTTTCAAAGGCAGAAAATGACAGTAAACCAAATTCTCCTACTTCAGCGCAACCCAGTCAGGATTTAGTGAGGATTTGTATTGATGAGGATCCAGTTGAACCGATTGATGATAGTTCCCTTGATGATGACACATCTGTTGAAGATGATTACTTCAAACAACAGCAACAAGAAGAAGCTGCCGATAATGCTCCACGTCGCTCAGCAAGAATAAGAAAACCCATACGTATGGATGACTACGTAACGTATTTATCACATTACAATGCGGAAGACCCGGTTGATTATTCCGAAGCAGTAAAAGGTGTTGAGAAGAAGCACTGGTTGGAGGCGGTTAATAGTGAGTATAATTCTTTAATTGAAAACAACTCATGGAGTGTAGTAAAAGATAATCATGATTTAAAAAAATTATCAACAAAATGGGTTTTTAAGAGAAAAGTTAACGAAGAAGGCAAAGTGAAGTATAAAGCCAGGTTAGTGCCAAGAGGCTATACTCAGCGTGACGGCATAGACTACACCGAAACTTATGTCCCAGTAATGAGGTACAATACCTTACGTTATATGCTAACACTTGCCCTAGAATTCGATCTGAAAATCAACCACTTAGACGTTTGTACTGCTTTTCTTCAAGGAGATTTAGAGGATGAAATATTCATTGAACCTCCTGAAGGTATACACATTGCCGATGGTCACGTTTTGCGTTTAAATAAGCCTTTGTACGGTTTAAAACAAGCTTCTAGAATGTGAAATAAAAAACTAAGTGGAAAGTTGAAGGATTTGGGTATGAGGCAGTTAAAAACTGATCAATGTGTTTATGTTTTTAGCGAAAATACCGAAGATTTAATTATTTTAGCCGTGTATGTTGACGATATGATCGTTTTCTGGAAAAACGAAAAAGTGAAAAATTGCTTGATTAAACAACTCAAAGATGAATTTAAAATGAAGGACCTTGGTCCAGCAAAATCGTTTCTTGGTATGAAAATAAATTATGACTTTGGCAAATGTATAACAATAGATCAGTCGAGTTACATTAAAGCATTGTTAGAACGTTTTAATATGGTATCCTGTAATCCTGTTTCTACTCCAATGGATCCAAACATAAAGTTTCAGAGTACCACTGAAGCCTGTAAGAATACATATCGGTATCAAGAACTAATCGGGAGTCTACTTTTTGCGACACAAGTGTCTAGACCTGATATTAGTTATGCTGTAAATCTACTTAGTCGCTTCAACAACAAGTATGAAATGCAACATTGGATTGCCGCGAAACGTGTACTACGTTATCTTAAAGGTACTATCAACCACAAATTAACTTTTGAAAAGAAGTCGAGTTTTGAAACAACGTGCTTTTGCGATGCTGATTATGCTGCAGATCCTCAAGAAAGAAAATCGGTGAGCGGTTATATTTTGATGAAAAAAGGTGGTATGGTATCATGGGGATCCAGAAAACAACAAACAACAGCTCTTTCAACTTGCGAAGCAGAATATGTGTCTATGGGGATGGCGGTTCAAGAGGTACTATGGGTGAGAGGACTGGAAGAAGAGTTAATGCAATGTCAACTTAAGCCAACCGTATTGTTCTGTGACAATCAAAGTGCAATCCATCTTGCTACAAATGAATCGTTTCATCCAAGTACCAAACACATCGATGTTAGGTATCACTTTATAAGAGACAATTTAGATATGAATAAGATTTCTTTAAAATCTATAAGCTCTGAAAATAATTTTGCTGATATTTTAACCAAGCCTCTTGTTAACGTAAAATTTAATCAATTTGTCTTTTTAATGAATTTGAAATCAAATTAAATAAATTTTAAGTGAGGATGTTGGAAATGTAAAATTTATTAATAAGCTGAATTAGCAACATTTAAATTATAGTGCTTTGTATTATTATATATGTGGCAACACTTTATATTAAATAAAATTTTGTTACATTCTTCTCTATTACTTGAAATCGACAAGTTGTTTTTCTAGTCGTTTCTGGCAAATAATTAGTTTCTAGATTATTTATATCAGAATTGAGCAGACGAATCGAATTAATTAAAATTCTTAATTTTCATAAAGTTGACGTATGTTTTGTACAAGAAACTCACTTTAGATGAAACTCTAAAATTTACTTTGATAATTATAACTTTATAAGAGATTTCTCTAGTCAGGGAACAGCAATTTTAATAAGGAGCAATATAAATTTTTCAATAACCAAAATAAGTAATGTGAAATTTCCAAACATTTTTATTGAAATAAAATTTAAATTTAAAGCACAAACTAAAAGATATTTACTAGGTAGCATTTATGTCCCAAGTAATTTTTCACGAAATGATTTCAGTATAAATCTTAACTCTTTTCAAAATATTTCATTGTCTTTATTGGAGGGGATTTGAATTCAAAAAACATTGAATGGGACGATATGTCGAATAATTTAAATGGCCTTGCTCTGGCTGATTGGTTTAATTTTTCTGGTATCGATTTTACAAGATTATGTTATGAATCTCCTTCGTTTCCTAATGGATCTTCTTTTTTAGATCACTTCTTAATAAGTACACACTTACTAGATTTGACAATTCCAAATTTTCAGATACAAAGTTTACCTAGCTTTTCTGATCATTATCCCTTAAAATTGAATTTTAAATTCACAGATTTTGACCTCATTACCGCACAGCCTAAGGTCTTCACTTCATTTGAAAATACAAATTGGGAAGACTTTATTAGAGATGTTGAGTTTGATTTGGTAAACATGGATATACCACACGAACGTAATTTGATTTCTAATGAAATTGATGGTTATTTTGTGCAATTTAATAATTGTGAACTAGAGAATCATTCTAGGAAAATAAAATTAAAAAACAAAAAATTTATTGTGCCAGAAAATGTTCAAAAATTATATAAAGTAAAATATTCGTGACAAAAAGAATTAAAAAAAAAACGTTTCATCAAAACGGTAATAAAAACTCTGATAAGTATCGCATGTTGAGTAGTCAAATCCAACTTCTTAAAACCATCATCAAGGAACAAGTCGAAATTCATCAAGAGAAGATGTTCAAGAAAAGGATGGAAATATTAAGCCAGGCCTTACTGCTTTCAGGGAAGCCTATAAAATTATTGGTAATAAAAATTCTAAAGGATTCAGTAAGCTTATAGTTGATAATAATACCTATCATGAAGATGCCGATAAAGTAGATCAGTTTAAAAACTATTTTTCAGAAATACACCAATTTGCAGCTCCTGAGAGAACAGGTTTTGCGACGCACAGTGGTCAATTTCGCGAGATAGCGGTCAAAACTCTATAACTTTTGACCGGATTGGTATTTTTTTACGCAATTTGTTTTGTTCAATAGGAGGGACTTTAAGCTTCAATTTGCGTGTTCAAACGTAAAAATCGACCGATAGGAACGTAAGTAATGTGGAGTTAAAAATGCAATTTAATTTTTTGTTGAGTTTCCATGTAAAAGTTGAATATTTTTACATTTTAAATAGGTATTTTTTTATAATTTCTTATTTTCCTCAGAGTTTTTATTACCGTTTTGATGAAACGTTTTTTTTAATTCTTTTTGTCACGAATATTTTACTTTATATAATTTTTGAATATTTTCTGGCACAATAAATTTTTTGTTTTTTAATTTTATTTTCCTAGAATGATTCTCTAGTTCACAATTATTAAATTGCACAAAATAACCATCAATTTCATTAGAAATCAAATTACGTTCGTGTGGTATATCCATGTTTACCAAATCAAACTCAACATCTCTAATAAAGTCTTCCCAATTTGTATTTTCAAATGAAGTGAAGACCTTAGGCTGTGCGGTAATGAGGTCAAAATCTGTGAATTTAAAATTCAATTTTAAGGGATAATGATCAGAAAAGCTAGGTTAACTTTGTATCTGAAAATTTGGAATTGTCAAATCTAGTAAGTGTGTACTTATTAAGAAGTGATCTAAAAAAGAAGATCCATTAGGAAACGAAGGAGATTCATAACATAATCTTGTAAAATCGATACCAGAAAAATTAAACCAATCAGCCAGAGCAAGGCCATTTAAATTATTCGACATATCGTCCCATTCAATGTTTTTTGAATTCAAATCCCCTCCAATAAAGACAATGAAATATTTTGAAAAGAGTTAAGATTTATACTGAAATCATTTCGTGAAAAATTACTTGGGACATAAATGCTACCTAGTAAATATCTTTTAGTTTGTGCTTTAAATTTAAATTTTATTTCAATAAAAATGTTTGGAAATTTCACATTACTTATTTTGGTTATTGAAAAATTTATATTGCTCCTTATTAAAATTGCTGTTCCCTGACTAGAGAAATCTCTTATAAAGTTATAATTATCAAAGTAAATTTTAGAGTTTCATCTAAAGTGAGTTTCTTGTACAAAACATACGTCAACTTTATGAAAATTAAGAATTTTAATTAATTCGATTCGTCTGCTCAATTCTGATATAAATAATCTAGAAACTAATTATTTGCCAGAAACGACTAGAAAAACAACTTGTCGATTTCAAGTAATAGAGAAGAATGTAACAAAATTTTATTTAATATAAAGTGTTGCCACATATATAATAATACAAAGCACTATAATTTAAATGTTGCTAATTCAGCTTATTAATAAATTTTACATTTCCAACATCCTCACTTAAAATTTATTTAATTTGATTTCAAATTCATTAAAAAGACAAATTGATTAAATTTTACGTTAACAAGAGGCTTGGTTAAAATATCAGCAAAATTATTTTCAGAGCTTATAGATTTTAAAGAAATCTTATTCATATCTAAATTGTCTCTTATAAAGTGATACCTAACATCGATGTGTTTGGTACTTGGATGAAACGATTCATTTGTAGCAAGATGGATTGCACTTTGATTGTCACAGAACAATACGGTTGGCTTAAGTTGACATTGCATTAACTCTTCTTCCAGTCCTCTCACCCATAGTACCTCTTGAACCGCCATCCCCATAGACACATATTCTGCTTCGCAAGTTGAAAGAGCTGTTGTTTGTTGTTTTCTGGATCCCCATGATACCATACCACCTTTTTTCATCAAAATATAACCGCTCACCGATTTTCTTTCTTGAGGATCTGCAGCATAATCAGCATCGCAAAAGCACGTTGTTTCAAAACTCGACTTCTTTTCAAAAGTTAATTTGTGGTTGATAGTACCTTTAAGATAACGTAGTACACGTTTCGCGGCAATCCAATGTTGCATTTCATACTTGTTGTTGAAGCGACTAAGTAGATTTACAGCATAACTAATATCAGGTCTAGACACTTGTGTCGCAAAAAGTAGACTCCCGATTAGTTCTTGATACCGATATGTATTCTTACAGGCTTCAGTGGTACTCTGAAACTTTATGTTTGGATCCATTGGAGTAGAAACAGGATTACAGGATACCATATTAAAACGTTCTAACAATGCTTTAATGTAACTCGACTGATCTATTGTTATACATTTGCCAAAGTCATAATTTATTTTCATACCAAGAAACGATTTTGCTGGACCAAGGTCCTTCATTTTAAATTCATCTTTGAGTTGTTTAATCAAGCAATTTTTCACTTTTTCGTTTTTCCAGAAAACGATCATATCGTCAACATACACGGCTAAAATAATTAAATCTTCGGTATTTTCGCTAAAAACATAAACACATTGATCAGTTTTTAACTGCCTCATACCCAAATCCTTCAACTTTCCACTTAGTTTTTTATTTCACATTCTAGAAGCTTGTTTTAAACCGTACAAAGGCTTATTTAAACGCAAAACGTGACCATCGGCAATGTGTATACCTTCAGGAGGTTCAATGAATATTTCATCCTCTAAATCTCCTTGAAGAAAAGCAGTACAAACGTCTAAGTGGTTGATTTTCAGATCGAATTCTAGGGCAAGTGTTAGCATATAACGTAAGGTATTGTACCTCATTACTGGGACATAAGTTTCGGTGTAGTCTATGCCGTCACGCTGAGTATAGCCTCTTGGCACTAACCTGGCTTTATACTTCACTTTGCCTTCTTCGTTAACTTTTCTCTTAAAAACCCATTTTGTTGATAATTTTTTTAAATCATGATTATCTTTTACTACACTCCATGAGTTGTTTTCAATTAAAGAATTATACTCACTATTAACCGCCTCCAACCAGTGCTTCTTCTCAACACCTTTTACTGCTTCGGAATAATCAACCGGGTCTTCCGCATTGTAATGTGATAAATACGTTACGTAGTCATCCATACGTATGGGTTTTCTTATTCTTGCTGAGCGACGTGGAGCATTATCGGCAGCTTCTTCTTGTTGCTGTTGTTTGAAGTAATCATCTTCAACAGATGTGTCATCATCAAGGGAACTATCATCAATCGGTTCAACTGGATCCTCATCAATACAAATCCTCACTAAATCCTGACTGGGTTGCGCTGAAGTAGGAGAATTTGGTTTACTGTCATTTTCTGCCTTTGAAAAATACATTTCATTTTCAATAAATACTACATTTCGACTTATGTGGACTTTCTTAGTTTCTGGGTCATATAATTTGTATGCCTTGGAATTTTGACTATAACCAATCATTACACACTTTTTCGATCTTGGATCCCATTTTTTCCTTAGCTTTTTTGGTGTCAATACCATTGCAACACAGCCAAACACACGTAAATACTTTAAATTTTGTTCTTTTCCGCTCCATACTTCCTCTGGTGACTTACCACTTAAACTTTCTTTTGGCGTAACATTTAATAAATGTGCTGCGGTATTAGTTGCTTCTGCCCAATATGTTTTATCTAAATTGGCGTCATACAACATGTTTCGAGCCTTTTCTACCAAACTTGTATTCATGCGCTCGGCCTAACCATTTTGCTGAGGGCTATATGGAGCTGAGGTTTGATGCTGTATTCCGCTTTCGATGCAAATCTGTCTCAGTTCTTTATTACAATATCCTAAACCATTATCTGACTTTAGAATTTTAATATGCTTGCCTGTTTGGTTTTCCACAAAGTTATTGAACTCTTTAAATAATTTCGGCACCTCAGACTTGTTTTTTATCATATAAACGAACACTTTGTTTGAAAAATCATCTAGAAACAAAACATAATATTCTGCACCACCTAAAGATGGTTGTTCCATTAAAAAAATTAAAAATATTATATGTTTGTGTTGTTGAAGGTTTATATGATAATCGGATTTGTTTACCTTTTAAGCACGATTCACACACTTTCGAGTCAGAACTTTGTTTGAAAATAACTCCTGAGTTTTCGTTTGAATTTAGCTTTAGTACGTTGATGTCAGCAGCATGACCCAAACGCCTATGCCAGGTTTCTTTACTTACGGCGCACAGTGGTCAATTTCGCGAGATAGCGGTCAAAACTCTATAACTTTTGACCGGATTGGTATTTTTTTACGCAATTTGCTTTGTTCAATAGGAGGGACATTAAGCTTCAATTTGCGTATTCAAACGTAAAAATCGACCGATAGGAACGTAAGTAATGTGGAGTTAAAAATGCATTTTAATTTTTTGTTGAGTTTCCATGTAAAAGTTGAATATTTTTACATTTTAAATAGGTATTTTTTTATAATTTCTTATTTTCCTCAATCGTATTTTACAACCAATACTTATTTATTATCCCTAAACTTAATTTTGGTCAGAAAATGCCAACATTTGGCCCCTGACATTTATTTAGTCTCAATATTCACAGGGGCCAAAGGTAGGTTTTTTTTGGAAGAAAGCTAATTCTTGTGAGGATTAAACTGAAAAATAACACTGAAATTCCCAACAATATTAATACCATTTGGATATATTATATACAGAACACAACATCGATAAAATTTTTAGTAAACTTTTACTATTGATTTAAAGTGCACATATATTTTATTTAAATGTATTAATAAAAATTTATACTAAAATTAGAAACAAATTATAATCTTTAAACTAGTATTAATTAAACAATATTAGTAAAAATTTCTTCCAAATAGCTTTGATTTTCATTTTGCAGTAGTTGTTTAGCTTCTTCATCTAACTCTAATGAGGTTGATTTCCATTTTTGTCGAATACTGGACATATACGGGTCTGATGTGCACAACAAAATATTAATAAGATCTTCATTAGTACAATATCTGGAAATTTTTCTTGTATTGTGCTCGCGAAAGAATCTGTAGTCGTTGTTCCTTTTTTCTTGCGCTTCTTCTGAGAGATCTCCAATTGGAAGCATATTGTGCTGAATTATTTGTTCCCCATGGAACAAAATTTTGTGAACTGTGGTTGGCATATGTCTCCAAGAATATTTTTGGTTATAAAGGGTTGCTGTCTCATTAGCATACTGACCAAATTTTTTTGCATCTATCTTTTTGCTACATGCTATAACTTCTAATATGATTTGGAATCGTCGTATTAAATCATAATCTACTCCAGTTATAGAAGCTGCAGTTTCTGGATCGGAAACAAATCTCCTTGCTGTGTTTCCATCATTACAATTTCCTTCTCCTTGCTTTGGCTAGTCAATTATAAGGCCTATCTCACGGTATTTTTCTTGAATATCTTTTTTTTTTTTTTTGCTTTCTTTTTTCCAAATTTTCTTTGTTGTTTCTCACTGTTTCGCCTAACGGGCCAAATTTCAAATAGTATCCCAATTTAAGAATATGCTCCATAAAACGAATTCTAGCATGAAGAGGTGACATTCCAAATTCATATGCTTCATTAAAACTATCGTCTTGTGTTGGTGGTTGGCTCAATTGACTTGATGTTTTTTGGCATATGGTGCAGCTTGACAAAGACTTTGTTTCGGTTAAAGCTTGTGCAACTTTTCCATCGATCATTGTAAGTGACATTTTAAAGTTAACTTCGATGCATTGATCATTAAATTCAAATATCACGGGTTTAAGTTCTTTAATTTCATCTCTTATTTTGCCAACTTCTTCAGTTATGACATCTTTAGTTTCTTTTTTGTAAGCAAACTTTATTGGTCTACAAAATTTTGTTGACGATGGAATTTCATTCTTCCATACATCTCTGCAGCTCTACTAGTTGACGGCTCTGAACCAATAAATGTTTTTGTTAAACGTAATGGAACGAAAGAAATCATGAATAAATTGGCATCTGATGAATTTTCCGCATTACATTTTTTGTATTGTTTCTGGCCAGAGGACCCATCACATCCCCATTTAGAAATTAAAGTCATGCTGCAATTTTTAAACTTCTTTAAATAGTCAGCATCAAATGTCTTTAATAATCGTTCTGCAGTGTGTTCAAGAAGATCCTGCAATTTTATTTCTGTTGAACTTGAAGTTACACTAATAGCAGTTGGTGAAGGTAAGCAATCTTTTTTGGCAGAAACTATATCTCGATGTGATGGAAAAACTCCACAATTTTTTTTGATTGGTTCGCTTCCCAATTCTGTATATTGGTTTTTAGTCATTTTCAAATCCAAAAATAGTGCAAATGCTTCTTCTGGAGTAAATTTATTTTCTTCAGTTGGTGTCGGCATACTTTTTAAAATCCTTTTTGTGCCTCTGGGGCTTGCTTCCACTATTTTATTAATGATAGCAATTTTACTCTTTTTAGTTTTCGATGGTTGAATTTGATGCAGAAATGAATCCTTTATGATGCTACACGAAACTTCTTCATTGATATGTTTAAGCTTGCGTCTTCGTGATCTTTCACTACAATTATCAATTGGCTTTGCTGGTCGACCACCTTTTCCAGTTTCCGTGGTAGTTACTGATGCCTTTTTAAAAATAAGTTTATTTCTTAGCCATTCTTGGTTGCGTGAGTAAAACAATTTCTTGTTTCTGGAACATTGATTGTACCGTTTTCTTAAAGTATTTAAAAAGTTTTTTATTTTTAATTTATGAATTTTAATTTCTTGTTTGTCGCATATTCTGAAGAATGGATTATTCATTATATGTAAAGTAATGTCGTTTTCATCTTTCCGTTCAAAATATATACATATCAGATAGTCATTGTTGAAACAATAATGAAGAAAAAAAATGAATGCATGGATTAATATACTATTGCTCGAAGTTTCAACATGATCTTATTTTCCTCTTTGAAACATAATATAACAGGTGCTTGGTTTTACCAGTTATTTCCATTGGTTTTAAATTTATTTGCAAGTTTCAGGTATTTAAGTTATGTAATATTAGATGGCAATAAAATCATTTTTTACCTTTTCCAAATGAATTGCCAGATACCACATAATTTGAGAGTTAACAGGTACTGGTAATAATATAACAAGTACTTCGTTTTACCAGTTATTTCCATTGGTTTTAAATTTATTTGCAATTTTTAGGTATTTAAGTTGTGTAATATTAGATGGCAATAAAATCATTTTTTACCTCTTCCAAATGAACTGCTAGATACCACATAATTTGAGAGATAACAGGTACCGGTAATAATATAACAGGTACTTGGTTTTACCACTTACTTCCATTGGTTTTAAATTTATTTGCAATTTTCAGGTATTTAAGTTATGTAATATTAGATGGCAATAAAATCTTTTTTTACCTTTTCCAAATTAATTGCTAGATACCACATAATTTGGGAGTTCTATTGTCATTTTTGTCAAAATTTTGATACACCCTTCTATGTGGACTAGGTCTAAATATGGGCCAACTTCTCCTAATTTCAACAGAATTATATTTTGGATCAATAAGAATTCTTGTACAAAATTTCATCAAAATATATGCATAACAGCCACTTTCACATACAAATAACTTCTCAAAAAATATGACGTTCATTTGTACCGAATATCTTACCTTGGGTCAGAAAAATTGCTGTAGCTCAAAAAGTGCAGTCCCGATGCATGGACATGTATATATAGGAATGTAGAGGGGAGTTAGGACTACAAAATAGTAAATTTGTGTTTTGACTCAGCTTGACTCAAAGGAGTTGTGCTCTATGAAGTAGGAAATTTCCGAGAAATTTGACCTTTTTAAAAAAAAATATTTAAATTGTTCTGAAAACAGTAGAGCTTCAATTTTTACCAGTAATAGGAAATAAGTTAAGTTACAACACAAAAATCTTGAAAAACAAAAAATTTATGATCATTTAAACTTTAAAAATTAACTAAAAATATCATAAATTTACTAAATTCTGAAAAAGCCCATTTTGGACCACTCTGTTCTCAGTGAAATAGTTGAAATAGAGTTCTAATTTTTTGGCTCCCGAGGTTTACTACTGTCTACTTTCATATGAGTCTAATAACTTTAAAATCGGAGAACAAAAACAAAAGTAGTTTTGGCCGCTATCTCAAAATAATGACCACAGTGCGACGGCAGTAAATTCATTTCTAAGCAGGTTTCCTTTATCTTACTGTGAATTTTCAGATTCAAATACAGCACTTAACCCCATTTTAAATGAATATCTTACTGATATTTTCGAAATTTGCGACATAATAATATCATTAAATTAAAAAAAATCTGCAGGTGTAGATAATTTATCCAATTTTATAATTAATGTTGACACTTATGTCAACACATTAGTTTTTTAAATTTATATTTTTTGTTTGAGCAGGGATCAATGCAGCTATTAATTTTAGGCGACGAGGCATATGCGTCACGTGAACGTAAAAGCCCATTGTTTAAGCAGCCGCAGACATCAGCTGAAATTCGAAAAATCTTTCGGAATCAGCCAGCTTTGATGAAAGCACTCATCCGAAATATTGATGAAGTTTTTTCAGAACGCCATCAGGAACATCAGTCATCATATTACAACATCAAAGCAAGTATCATTGAAAAATACATGGTGGACCTTGCAAACAATAATGCAGCTTTATGGGCATCAACAGAGGATGACCAAATCGAAGACTACAACATACAGACATTTTATAAACTTGAAGAAAGGGCAGAAGCAGCCGTGATTGAACTTCAACAACATATGCATTTGGATCTACCAATCCCTCCTCATCGGACTGCCGCACCAGGGGACATCGATGTAGTACTTCCAAAAATCACATTGCCAATTTTTGATGGAAATTACCAACGATGGATGGAATTCAAGGACATCTTTTCAGAACTTGTCCACAACACAACCATAAGCGAACCAAAAAAATGCACTATTTATCAACTTCGTTGCAAGGAGAACCTAAAAATCTCATCAAAGACTTGCCTGCAACAGGAATAAATTACGCTGCTGCCTGGTTACTTATCAGTACCACATATGATAACAAAAGGCTTCTGGTGTCCACTTTACTAAACAAGTTACTGTCTCATCTATCAAACGGGAGTCTGCACCATCGTTGAAATCACTCCACGATGTTACCAAAGAATGCATTCAGAGTCTTAAAGCGAAAGAAATACAAGTACAGCATTGGGATGTTATTCTAGTCCATATTTTGCTACATAAAATGGATGAAGAAACCCAAACAGCATTCGAACAAAGTCTAACGGATAATGGGCGTCTGATCGGGATTGATGAGCTACTAAGGTTTTTGGAGCGAAGATTTCAATCTTTGGAGACGCGAGGAAAGGGTGACAGGACAACAACACGTACATGCGCTGCGGTAACCGCAGCAGAAAAATGTGAAATATGCAAAGGAGTGGCACACGTGAATTTTATGTCACGTGTGCAAAAAATTCATTAATGCTGAATTAAATCAAAGGTGGAAGTGGGTAAGAGACTTGCAGCTCTGTGTAAACTGTCTAAAAGCAGGGCATCGAATAAACGAATACAAATCACGGCATTGCAACAAATGCATGAAAACTCACAACACATTACTTCGCAGTGCCAAGTCTAACACATTGCACAGCAAAGCCACTTTCCCAGACAAGTCAATTCCTCAGCCATCAACTCCTTCACAGGTAGAATTACCTCACAATCAAACAGGTACAAAAATTAGCCTACTAACAAATCACACGAATAAGGACCCCATTTACGTGTTACTTGGAACTGCTCGCTGAAACTGGTCAAAATATCGTATGCCGTGCCATCTTGGACTCTAGGTCACAAGTGAACCTAATCACGGAACGTTTGTGGAAAAGGCTTGGCGGCAGAGCCAGACAAATGTCCCTAAATGTGGAAGGCATTGGATTTAACAAAACGAAGATGCTCCATCAGGCAAGTATTCAGTTTAAATCAACAACGAATGATTATGCTGGCGAAGTAGATGTTCAAATTTTGCGGAAAATTGTATCCGATCAGCCAGTTTATAGCCTTAACATAGAAGGCTGGGGAACTCCGCAAAATATTCGATTGGCAGACCCAGAATTCAATAATCCAGGTCGAATCGATTGCTTACTGGGAGTGGACACCATTTTTAAAACTACTCATAGATGGACAAATAAGATTGGCAGACAATCTCCCAGTACTACAAAACACCGTCCTTGGGTGGGTAGCAGCTGGTAAGGTTGAATCATCGGATCCGAAAAATGTGGTCTGCGGAATATGTACGACAAGGGAATTGGAAGCAGCGGTTTCTCAATTCTGGGAAACTGAGGAAGCACCAGACAAACAAACAAAGCTTACTGAAGACGAACTGCGTTGTGAATCACACTTTGTTCAAACAACACTCCGAGCAGAAGATAGTCGATTCATCGTAAGGCTGCCATAGAACAACCATCCAACAATGTTGGCAGAATCAAAGGGAATAACATACAAAAGATTTAGCTCAATTGAAAGACGCTTAAAGGGCAATCCTACGCTGAAGTATTAATATGTTTCATTCATGAGAGAGTATGAATTGCTAGGTCACATGACAAAAATAGATTTTGACAAAATTAGCTCTCCATATTATTTCATACCCCATCATTGTGTTCTTCGACTAGAAAGTTCATCAACCAAATTAAGAGTCGTTTTTGATCCATCAGTACACAATTCATCGGGGGCGTCTCTGAACGACATAATGCACAACGGTCCTACTGTTCAGAATGGACTTTTTTCAATATTGCTACGTTTTAGAATGCACAAGTATACGTTTAAAACTGATGTTGAAAAAATGTACCGGCAGATATGGGTTAATCAGAAGATCGAAACCTATAACTAATCCTGTGGAGAGAAAACGAGGATCAAACAATAAAAGTATATCAATTAA
This sequence comes from Cistogaster globosa, assembly GCA_937654795.1. Lineage (NCBI taxonomy): Eukaryota > Metazoa > Arthropoda > Insecta > Diptera > Tachinidae > Cistogaster > Cistogaster globosa. The sequence continues at coordinate 44,212,937 of OW569404.1, read as the reverse complement.
ACACAGTAAAATACGGCACTAGAGCTGCTCCATATCTGGCAACGCGCTGTCTAGTAAAATTTGCAGATGAATACCAGACTTAATACACATATGGAGCATCATCTCTTCCAAATGTCAACCACAATTAAGAAGCTAACAAAAAATGACGAATACTTAGAAAGGCTTCTAAAAAATCAAACTTCAGTTATCGACTCTACTATCAACATTATGAAGAAAGCTCAACTGGACGTGCAAGCTAAATTTGAAGAAACCGGCAATATGCTCCATAATGTCAAGGTTGATCAACAAATGCATATGCTTTCAACGCAGCTGCTTATAGTCACTAATAGTGTACAACGAATTCACTCCGCAATTATGGATGTACTTGTTGATAGCCACCATGACAAAATTAACCCTCTTTTGCTCACTCTTCAACAGCTCAATGAAGAAATCAAATAAAATAAGGGGTCATTTGCCAGCACACCTTCAGTTACCAATTCATCAAAACAACTTACTCGAAATATACAGGCTTATCAAGGTCAACAGGATCATTGCTCAAGACCACGTAATATTCAGCATCGATCTACCTCTTACTCAACCACAAGAGTTCCAGCTAATGCATATTACTCCAGGTACCGCTACAATAAATAAAACACTTACAGTCGTCAAGACATCAAACAAATTTATCGCCATAACCTTACATAAGGACGATTTCTTTCCAATGTCACAACATGAAGTTGACGCTTGTTGGGGTTTGAGCGATAACGATCTTATATGTCCAAATATACCAGCAACATATCAAGCAACACGTCATCCAATGGTCCATAAATGCGAACTAGATTTACTGAATGACAACTGGAAGACACTACTATATGGCAGCATCTTTACCATTCAAACCAATATATGTTCGCTACAACAGATACAATAAAATTGAATGCAGTATGCGGCAACGATATTCTACACATTACATTAGAAGGCAGCGGTTTAGTTACTTTGAGTCCAGAGTGCGTCATTAAAAATGATCTTATTACGATACAATGTCATCAACAAATTATTACTTCATTACAAACATCACCTACTCTCTTCATACCCGCAATTGGTTGGACAAAACAATACGCCAGTATGAACTTCAGCGCAAAGGAACTCAAACCTTCAATACATGAACTTGAAGCAATGCAACAACAGTTAGCTGAAATTTTAACGACACACTCCCTGCTAACGAAATCAATCTTACTACACATGGACTAATTATCGGATACATAACCGGTGCATTATTGTTAGTAACCAATATCATTTTCGTCTTCAAATATAAAAGGTTCAAAAATAATTTCAATCCAACTCCTCAACAACAAACTACCGAATGTTGAGAAGACCAACCGCCAGTTATCATAGACTTGTTACATACATAAAGATCGTCAACGAATTATCGACCACTGGTCAACATTTGGGAGCATGTTGACACTTATGTCAACACAGTAGTTTTTTTAATATATATTTTTTGTTTGAACCCGTTTTTTTTTTGTAAAATAAGTTAAATGAACCTTTATTTTTATTTTGTCTACATTTAATGCATTTTGCTAATTCAACATATGTAATTAAACTCTTATTATTAAGTTAAATGAACTTTGCATTTTATTTATTGTTGCTTATTAATTAATTAATTAATAAATTAAACATTTTTTGTTTGTAACATATTTCATATTATTGCTTGTTATACACTATTTGCAAAATTAAAATGTATATAAGCAAGAAAATTTGTGTAGAAAGAAGTCAGAATAAAAATTGACAATCAATCAATAGATCACGTCTTTTCATTTTTTTGATAAAATTAAGAATCACGGTTCAAGTGCCGGCGACTCACAATAGTGTAAATACATCAAGTATTAACAATTAAGAAACTGCCTATTGATGTTATATAAATCTAATATTATATCTAATCTAATTATAATATCTCTCTTACGAGCTCCCAGATACAACATTCCTGCTATGTAAACAAGGGAAGACAAGTGCTTGTCAAGGTGAACTCAATCTTTTTGAGAGACCAAATAATGAAAGAGTATTTCAAGTCCCGTAACCTGAAGCTGTGTGATGTACTGGATGGTGAAATTGTGAGCCGCATTTACTTAAATGATCATCTTTCTCCTGCTGCTGGGAAGCTTAAAGCTATTTGCAGAAAATTGCTGCATTTTAAGAAGATTAAATATTTTAAGGTAATACTAATAAAGTCCGTGTTAAGATTACACTCTTAAATGGTGAGTCCATTATCTATGATACTAAGAAATGTGTCATGCTTCTCAACGATGATTCATCTACTTAGTTATTTCTGCCAATAATCTTTGTATTCAAAATTTTTTGTTGATCTCAATCATTTTTGATTAGCCGTAAGATATTTTATGAATATAAATATTTAATGTATTTTAATGTTTTGAGTTATTACCTTTTTCTTAAACTGTTTTTTCCATTTAGGTTCCCCAGTTTAGTGCATCTTTCATATATTGATGGGTTCTAATGGAAATATTGGGCCTTTAATAAGTGGTAATGTTAATTCCAGTGCTATATCCCAAAGTTTGAAATACGAAGTTGAATCGTGTGTAAGTAAGGACTTTGTTGAATCAATTGTTTTAACACTAAACATCAACAAATTTAATGGTAAACCCATCAAACTTGTGTCATTTTATAGATCGCCAAAGTGCGAAACAAATAGATTTCTGTCAAATTTGGAAAATATTTTAATTAATGTTGGTCGAAATCCATGTGTTTTTGTTGGTGATTCAAATATTGACGCTTTGAATATAATTTTATCAGAAGATCTTATAAATTTACTAGCTAACTATGATTTTATAAATTACCACCCATTAGTTACTCCTCCTGATAGTGGAACTTCTATTGACCATGTTTATAGTAACATATCAAGTCCCTTTCTTATTGGCTCTGTGGAAAATAGACTTTCAGACCATAACCTCTTATCATGTTAAATAGGAATTGAAGATCAAACCCAAGTTTTTAGGAGAGATGTGCGATTATATTGTGATTATGATCGCGTGAAAAGTGAAATTCAAAATATTTTACCAAGTATATGTACAACTAGAGATCCATCACTCGATACATCAATGATGATATCGTGTATTAGTAATGTTATTCAAAATTGTACAGTCGAAAAGCAGCATAAAAGATTGAGTCGGCATGAGATAACACCTTGGATAAATGGAAACTTACAAAAATTATAGAGTTTAAGAGAAATCTTTTAAAAATTAGAAGGAAAAAACCTGGTGTAGCTGATATAGAAAAAAGACTTAAACGTATCAGTGGTGTAATTAAAAGAGCTTGTAAGGAGTCTATTAATAACTTTTATACGGATAATTTAAGCGAAATTCAACAAGATCCTAAAAAGTGCTGGAATTTCTTAAATGAAGCTCTAGGGAGACAACAAACCAAGTCGATTAAAATAAAAGATTTGAATGGAGATATAATTTCAAATGATTTTCAAAAGGCGGAGATTCTTAATACTTATTTTGTGAACTCCATTAAGAACTTAAAATTGCAAATGAATCAAATAACAACTGACTCATGCAATTCGTTGAGAACGCTTGTTCAACCTAATTACAGATTTTACTTAGAACACACCACGCATGATGAATTGCAAAACATTGCTACAAATCTAACACGCAATTAAAACTGTGGCAATGATAATATATCACCTAAAGTAATGATAAATTGCTGTGATATTTTGACACCTTATTTGGTAAATGTTTTTAATAATATGGTGGATCGAAGTATTTATCCTGAAATTTTGAAAATCCATAAAGTGGTTCCGGTACCAAAAGAAAAGAATGCCTCTAGTGCTGAAATGTTTAGACCTATAGCTGTGCTATCTGTCATCGATAACGTATTTGAAAGAAATTTGTATAATCAAGTTTCAGAATATAAGAAGAATAATAATTTGTTATACGACTATCAATATGGTTTTAGGAAAGGGTGTTATACCGAGGAAGCTGTTCTTAATGTCGTAAATTTCATATGTAAGAAATTGGATGAAGGATATAGTGGCGTAGCTAGTATTTTCTTTGATCTAACAAAAGCTTTTGATCTCATAGACCATGATATTCTTGTCAAAAAACTAAGGTATCACGGAATTTGTGGAAAGGAATTGTCTCTTTTTAAAAATTACTTGGTAAATCGCAAACAATACGTTAAAATTAACTCAGATAAGAGCTCGTTCAAACCTGTCGAGCATGGTGTTCCGCAAGGCAGTGTTTTGGGGCCTTTACTTTTTTCAATTTATCTTAATGATAGAAAAAACCTTGGATTACATAGGAAGCTGTTTATAAGCATGAAACCGTAGCAAAAGCTTATATGGAACGTGACGCTGCTTTTATTTTAGAATATACTAGAATAAATAAGCTTATATTGATTGCAAATAAACAAACAAACAAAGTTGATTCGATTTAAACCGTATTGTAACAATAACATAAACTTTAGTGTTTTTGTTGATGTTAGAGAAATTTACGATGTTAACTCAATAAAGTACCTGGGTGTATATCCACAGAGTAATTTGTCTTGGAATCAACACATACAACATATAAAAACAAAATTTGCTCAAGGTAATGGATTTTTGTACAAGTTTAAAAATAAGTTTGATCGTAATACAAAATTTTTAATATTCAATGCCCTTATTCAAAGTCATATGAATTATTTAACTGCCGTATATGGATGGAAGCAATGTAATGAGTTTAAATCACTTCAACGGTGCCAAAATAAAGCATTATCACTATATAAGGATAAATTCAAAACAGTTTTGCCAATTTATGGCATTTACAAATTGCACTTTACAAGGAATCAAGAGTTACACAATACAAGGAATAACAGTAATTTGTCAGTAGCAAGGTGTAGGTTGGAACCAATCAAGCAAAGAATTGAATACATGGGAAGTCATGTGTTTAATAACTTACCACAATACTTAAAAATGTTAAATAGAATTTCAATATTTAAAAAATCTTTGAAAGATTATTTATTGCAAAACTTAGAAGAACTTCTGATATAAAATAGTTTTGATCTCAAAATGTATAATTATGATAACAAATATATATATATATATATATATATATATATATATATATATATATATATATATATATATATATATATATTCCTTTTTTTAATACTGATAATCATAACTAATATGTAATTTTTACCAAATCGCCTCAACAATGCCTATAAGGCTCTGAGGCAACTAAAATGTACTGGATTATTGGAAAATAAATAAATAAAAAAATAAAAATTCTTGGAATTTGTGATAATTTACTGAATGTTGCTCATTTTAATTACCAAAGCATTAGGCCATCAGGCGGTTTTTTTAAATTCGATGAGCTAAAATGTTTTTTATTGGAGTCGAAATTAGATGTTTTCGCTATTTCAGAGACATGGCTTAAGCCTTATGTTTCGAGCAGTGCTGTAAGTATTTCGGGATTTAAATTTTTTAGGAATGATCGACCTGGCACAAGAGGCGGGGGAGTTAGAATTTATGTTTCTCCTAAGATCAAATGTAGAGAGGTTTTAAGAGTCAGTTGACATCGCAGTTCCCTTCGATTGTTATCTGTGGGGATTTTAATACTAATTTATTTGATGTTTCCACATCTTCTAACACTCGGTCCATGTGTGTAAGAACTGGTCTTAGTATTGTCCATAACAACAAACCAACGCATTACGACACATTCCATGGCTCGACCTCTCTTATTGATTTTATGCTAATTAGTAATAATTCCAGATTAGTGCATCATAAGCAATTCCAATTCCAAACTTTGTCCCGACATGCTCTGATATGTGCTTCCTTTAAGTTTATTTTTGAGCCTGTAAACAGCGTAATTGAAGTTCGTGACTATAACAATACAGATTGGACTAATTTGTTAACTTTCTTGTATAGATTTGATTCATCAATTATTTACGGTACGAGTGATGTAGATCTGTTATGTGACAACATATATTTCTTGCTATATAGCTTGTATTCTTTCGTCCCTGTTGTCCGTAGGGTGATTAAGGATCGTCAAGTTGATTGGATGAAAACTAGGGAAATAGTTTTAGCAACGTCCCTTAAATAAATAGATCGGACTATAATTGGTGCGTTTATTGTAAGCATCATAACAGGGTCAAGACTGTGATGCGTAGGCTTAAAAGAAGATATTTTTACATCTTTTTAGTACTTTGGATAATCCGTGGATATGGAAAGTTCTTCGTAATTCTGGTTGTTTAAATGATACTACCTCTCAGATTGACTTTGATGTGGATGATATAAATGGCTTCTTTGCGGATTGTGGTACGGATAGTGATAGTGATATTTTCAACTTTGATTTTAACGATTCTGTTAACTCTAAATCTTTTAGATGTTTTAATGAAATTTATGTTTTATTGGCATTGAATAAGATCAAATCTAAGTCTGTTAGCACGGATTTTATTGAAACGAAATTTTTCAAACTTGTTTTTCCTCATATTTCGGGTTTTTTTCTACATTTGTATAATACAATAATAATGAAGTCACAGTTTCCTAATAGCTGGAAAACTGCTAGAGTAGTCCCCATACCCAAAAATAAAGGTGTTAATAGCGTCAACGATCTTCGTCCGATATCAATTTTGCTTGTTCTGTCTAAAGTTTTTGAGCATATGATAAAGGATTAGATTTTGGAATCATTTTAAGTTGATTTGTATGATGCACAATTTGCTTTTCGCAAGGGACATAATACTACCACGTTACTTCAATGTTTGACTGACTCAATTAGACATTGTATTAATAATAACAGACTATCTGTTCTCTTATCCCTGGATATCTCCAAGGCGTTTAATTTATTGAACCATTGTGTATTGATACAAAAACTTTTTAATGAATTCGGATTTGCAAAATCTGCGTGTAAACTAATTTTCTCCTATCTGTGTGATAGGTAACAATTTGTTACGTTGAATGGTCTTTACTCATCCCTGTTGCCTTTGACTACTGGAGTTCCCCAGGGATCGGTTTTGGGGCCTCTCTTATTTATTATTTTTAAGAACGATTTGTCCATGTCTGTGGACTCTGACATATTTATATGCTGATAATGTTGCATTGTTGTTTGATTGCAATCATTCTTCTACTGATGTAATACAAATGAATATTAATGTTTGTCTTCAGAATATTTCTCAGTGGATGTGTTGTAATTCATTACGTATTAACAATTCTAAAACGAAAGCTATTATTTTCAATCCGTGAAACAGATTTTTTTTGACTTTGACATTTTTCTAGGGGTAAGAATAAGCTTTGTAGATCAACTTCTACATCTTGGCATTGTCCTGGATTCGAAGCTTTCCTTTGCGCCCTACATTGACCAAATGCATGGGAGAGTCTTTTTCTCTTTACGAAGACTTTTTTCTTCTTGTATATTTTTGCCTAATCAAATTAGGCGGAATCTTTCTTTTTCATCTTTAATATCGCAAGTTATCTATGGCCTTGAAGTTATAGCTGGCACGACCGCTCTTAATTTGTCTAAAATAAATCGTATTGTAAATTCTATTGCCCGCCTTGTTTACAACATTAAAAGGCGCGAGCATGTTTCTGAATATATTGTGAATTTTGTGGGGTGCACATTTCTTAATTTTGTTAGACTTGGCGTTTTTTTTTTTTTATAAAATCCAAAAAATGGGTTTACCCTTATTGCTTTACAGATCTTTTGCTTTTACTCGCTCATCTAGAAATCCTCAGATCTTGATTTCTAGGATTTTGTTTTCTATATTTGAAAAATCTTTTTTAGTAAGGATTGCTAGATGGTGGAATGCTTTGCCTGCTGATCTTCGTATTTTTTCACACACCAATAATGCCTTCAGACTAAAATTTCTAAGTTATGCGAACGGATCTGTTTTCTAATATGTAATCTCTATTTTTCACAAACATTTTTTTTTAATATACATATGTGCATACATGTATGTACGTATGTATGCATATCTCTCTAACAATCACTTATTGGGCCGTTTTATATATATATATATATATATATATATATATATATATATATATATATATATATATATATATATATATGTCAGAAATTTTGTATATATATATTTTAAACCTTTAAAGGCAGCCCACGAACAGAATCCACTTTTCTTAATAAATGATTTAAAAGTAGTACTTTTTGTTGCAACGCTTAAAAAAACTTTGTTTTTGCCTGTGTTTGCTCTCATTGTTCTGTCTTTTGGTTTTTCGCCGTCATTGTGGTTGGTCGTCGGTTGAACAGAAGCGTTTAATGTGCAAGTGCGAACTAAATTTATCAGTTTAAAAGAAAAAAATATGCACTTTTAGAAAATAATACACGCAGTCATTATAATTCAAATCGCCCAAATATAATAAAGTTAATAAAATAAGTTCTGGGCTATTAAAAGTGTGTGAAAAGGCAATCAAACGTTTTAGAAATTGTGTAACCACAGGAAGGTCGAATGAAAAAAAGAAATGGAATAAATACTGAAACAAAGTAAAACTCTTCCCAACCAAATAAGAAATAATAAATATTGTGAAAATATAACAAGTATAAAGAAAATTGTAATTATAAACGGGTTAGAAAAGAAAGAAAAATAATACTAATTTATATTTCAATTTTCCATCTGTATTATCTTTTGTCTAACGGTGTACGAGTCAGTATAAGTGAGTATGAGAATAATATTAAAAATACAAGAATGCATACATTTTTTAGGTGATAAGAAATGCAACGAAAACAAAACATGTTAAAATTTTATAAATCTACTTTACTTAAATTCGGCATAGACTTTAATATCAATAAATTTAATATCCTTGCAGATCGTAAAGAAAATAAAAGTATAAAGTAAATATAAAAAAAGTAAAAAGGAAATTAAAAGCAAACATAATGTCAAAACAAGTAAAAAATATTTGTATTTTCAATAATAAAACGTGGAAGCAACGTAAACACAAGGCAGTTTAACTATACAGAAAAAGTATCTTTATGCTAAGTCTTTGTTTTTCGTTTGTTAAAAACATCTTACAAAAATCGTACAATAACTTTTTAAACCATTCTATGCAAAATTGCCTAATAACTCTACTAAACAAATTACTACAACAAACATAATTAAATTGTTATTTTATTTGTCTTAAAATTTTTTTCTATAAATTTTGCTTTTGTAAATACGTTTGGATCTCTAAATTAGTGTAGTGTAGTGATTAATAATAAAACAAAAGATAGTAGAAAAAAAAAAAAAAAAAACGAAAAAATGTTAAAAGAAGGAATCTATGCCACTGCTCAATAACCGGCGGCGGCAAAATGCAAAAACGGCAACTTTAAAGGCCAAAATATACATAATACGCATAAGTTAATATCAAAAAACCTCACGAAGAGCCTGTCAAATGCATAGTAACGTATTAAATAATTTTAGGTGACTACAATGTACTTACATAAAATTAAAATCAATTTTGCCACAGTTGCACATATTTCTTTAATTCGTACTCTTGCAAGCAACAGTTTCCTTAGAAATAAATAAAATTAAAAACAAGAGTTCTACACTCGACTACGCCGAATCTTATGTACCCTTCACCATATATATCATATATATATATATATATATATATATATATATAGATTTATATATATATATATATATATATATATATATATATATATATATATATATATATATATATATATATATATATAAATCTAGTTTAGTGAAGCAACTTCAATTAAAAAAGAAGTCTGATGGATTTGCTAATTTAAATTTTCTATAGGTATAGTGCGTTTGCAAAGCTGATTTCAACACTAGCTTAGACGGACAGATGGACATCGCTTAATCGACTTCGCTATGATTAAAAATCAGAATATATAGACTTTTTTGGGTCAAAAATGAATATTGTAGAAATTACAAACGGAATGTCAAACTAAGATTTACCCTTTTTCCTCTTATAGTGAAGGATAAAAAAGAACTTGAAATTTAACGGTGTGCATCAGTTAATTCTTAAAAAATAAAGAAACAAAAAAATAAGAAAAAAAAATACAAAAAAAGTTCGTTTTGAAAATTTAGAGGGGTGTTCCCAAAGTGGTACAATGGGCACTTAACTATGAAAATTTGCAAAACAACCTTTGTCAATGTAGAGTTTTTTTTTAGTTTTGCATTTTTTGCAGCACCAACGGCTTCTGTTCTGGCAAACAACACATCGCACACGTTTCGGTAGCTTGCCGGGGACGTGATCACTGCCATCTAATTTTAAGCCTTAGATACTTGATGATGATGGGCGAGCAGAGTACTTCTGTGACAACTGACGTACATCAAATCTAGCTATATTTTTTCGAAATAATATCTGATCCATGCCATTTTCATTAGTATCTACATAAAGTCGCCACGCATTTGATATGGCCATATCAAATATATAGGTAAATAAAAACTACCGCCATTTTTTCCATGTATGGCAATTCTATATAATGAGATCGACTGGTCCATCTCATCTACTCCCCCCATGGCTTTATTATAAATCTGAAATAAATATGGGATTTTCATATCCGTTTTTTGCCTTTTTTCTGAATTCCATCTTTTAACAGTTCCTATAGGATTATACGAATCGTAGTTGGTTGCCATTGTGCATATACTATTGTCCTTCCATTGGACCAGCAGCATCTCACTATTTCTATCAAACCTATAATCAAAGTCGGCCCTGGATTTTTTCATCATTTCTTTTATAGTGGGGAGTGGGCATTTCTTTATTCTATTGTCACGAATTCTACCCGTGGCACGATATAGTCGCACGATAGTCGCGTAACTCCTGAAGAAGATCACAACTGGTGAAAAATTATCAAAAAATATTTTGCGATTAATAGGATTCGTTTCTAGATTGTTCAGCAGCATTTTCACAACTTTGGCACCCAATGGCTCATTAGTTTTACCACCTGTCTTGCCACAATATATGTCAAAGCAATAGCAGCATCCAGTTGAACTTGCAGCAACCCTATTCTTATAACCAAAGTAACTGTGTTGCTTTGTTACTTTTTTATCTTTTTGTTTTGCATACAATTCTAATAACTACATATTTAGCATTCTTGTGCCCGTTGTGCCCAAATTGGCATAACAATATTTCAAGTGGTGTAAAATCATATTACTTTGTTTAAATACATTTGAAAGTTTTTTACTTGTTTTGTTATATTTTGAATTTATAAAAAAATTCGAAATTGTGAGACTTTACATTTAGCATAAGAAATAATAACCAAAAATGCAAACCCACCTTCAGATCTGGCTTTCTAGTAAAATTCAAAAGGATATTTCTCCTGAATCATGTAATGCAAAAAAAAAATTTAATTATATTACTTAAAATATTTGATCTTTCAGCTAATCAATAATGCAAAAATATTTTGAATAATGCTAACAGATTTTTTATATGCCCCCTAAAACCAAGTGTTCTCAAATTGGCACAGCGGCTCCAAATGGGTTAAAGATAGACAAGAATTGCATTTTTTTATCACAAAACAATCAGCTGTTTCCGTACGAAATGGGCAATCAGTTTCATCCTTTGCTGAAGTTATTGACATTTGAGATCAATTTTTTTTACATTATAATTTGCCACACCTTATTTTCATGTATTTGCACAGTTGTTTTAGTTAGCTTAAGCATATTATAGTTGTTCCTTAAGATCGGTGGTTTCGTTCGTACTTTCTATTAACCTACGTCTCCACTAGCCATCAACATCATGTCGCATATGAATTCGGCAAGCATAAAAAGTTTTCATTTGTCAGGACAGTGCGGCTGTGAACCTTAAAAAGTAACAATGAAAGGATTAAGAACTTGAATCTTAAAAAAAATTTTGGTTCTGTGTTCCTTAAAAAATTATTTTTAAATAGGAACCAATAAATTGCATTATAAAAAAAAGTTCTAGGCATTTCATAAATTACTTTTCCATTTTTGGTTGAAATGCCATTTACAACTTTAAGGGATTTTTCCTTTTTAATACATTTTTTATATATCTTCATCCATTTCTAGATAAACACTAATATATATTTTCTAATAAAAAATAATAACTTGGTGAGGTCACAGCTACAAAATTATTGCATAAAGCAGTGTTATAGAGCTGCAAAACTATCGATGGCACTATCGATAGTATCGATAGTTTTATTTTAAGCGGACTATCGATATTTTTTTTTCGATAGTGATACTATCGACAAAAAAGGATACTTGAAACAAAGTCAATAAAAACGGTATGACGGCGACTATGAAATACAAAATGCACCATCCAAATTTCGCTGCCTGTAAACCTTTTATAATAATGACTATCATAACATATGTACTTATGTATATAAATGTGAAATTATATTAATTAGTTTTAATTTGTTTCAATATAAGATGTCAGTAGTTAACTGCTAAAAGCAAATTGTATAAAATATACAATTATTATGTACCAATGATAAATAAATTTGACGACTACTCGACTGACGTAGTTTTTTAACTTTTTTTATTAAGACGCTTTTCCAGCAATTTAGCAATATAGCTATTCGGGTTTAAAATGGAACACAGAGAAAAAATTAGTTTATTTTTGAGAACTAAGGTCTAACATAGGTACCATTACTTCTATACAACTAATAACAAAAACAAAAAAACAATGCAGTCATTACTATAAACCATTGCAATATTAACGACTTTGTATTGCAAGTCCTTAAATCGATGCTCACACTCAAAGTGGGACATTGCAGTTTTCGTATTTTTATTTCTTGTTAAATAAATTTTCGATACTTGATTAACTTTCCTTTTCTGACAATTACAGCTACGATGTCGCTGTATACTTTCCACCAAATGTTTACTAAAATCGGCTTCAATATTGTACCACTCTTCTGTTACTGCTTTCTTCAATGCGGCAATACATTTTGGCATTTGCATAGATACTCTTTTGTATAAATATGTAGGCATATGTTCTATAACATTCAAGTATGATGATTGCGGAGGACTCTCAATCCCTATTGGGTAATTATATAAAAGCCAATGTCATGCATTCCAAGATTTATGTTGGGGATCACTGTCTTAGTAGAACACGTAGTTATCGTTTATGCCTAGGCATTCGGCACTTTCCACAACGTTTTTTTATAAATATTTATATAATATTTTGAGTCCATAGTTCCATTTATAAAATGTATTTTCCCAACTATATAGAACCCCATATCATAAAAGGACCACCACCATACTTGACTATTTTTTTAATGTTCTTGTCCAGAAATTGAAAAGGAGGTTTTCTCCAAGGGAATCTTTTTCAGAGGTGTATTTTTGTTTCGTCTGTAAAAATAATCTAAGAAGATAATAATTAAAGTATCGAAAAAATCGGAAAAACTTACAACAATAGCACCTTTCACCAGAAATGACGCAGCTTTATTTGCATGTTCTTCAGCAAAAGCGTATTTCAGTTTTTTGAATTTTCTCTGATATTAATGGGTTTTGAAGGCAAGACCTTCATTGTAAATTATTTCTTCTAAAGATTCGACGGACTGTTTCAGTAATAACATTAACATTTTTTATTCTATATAATTTGTCTTTTTTTGTGTGTCAATTGCTGGAAAAAGTGGATCGTTCCTAATTAGCTTCAAACAATACCGCTTATCACGGTCGGACAATTTGCACCTGTTTGCGTAATTTCGTTTTATTTTGGACACCATTAGTAGGTTTATGTCTTTTTATAATATCAAACACTGTATTTTTGTTTCTGTTTACTTTTTGTGCAATTTCTCTAATAGTTTTGTGGGTTTTATAATTATTAATGACAAATGCCTTTCTTTAATTGTAGTTTAATCCTTTTGTACCATTTTTAAGAAAATAAAATTTTAAACAATATATAATTTTATAAAACACTGATTTAAGGCCGAAAAAAGTGATGGTATGTGCCAAAGCGTTAACTAAAAAAAATTAAACTGTCCCACTTTTAATGTGAGCATTGTGTTGCAATATAAATTAACAAAAATGCAAATATTTTCATATTCGCGCTATAAAAAAACTAGTGCTTCCGATCTTAGAACCGCTTAGTTATAATTTATAAAGTAAAAGAAAATTGAATGGTGATTTTTGTATATATTAAAAATATTATTTGTAAAAGATTTAAATCAAATCAGATCTCCTTTTGTTAAATCAATTCTTTTTAGGTAACTACAATAGTTGAAAGACTTTTTATACTTTTAATTCCTTTTTAATTTATTTTTCATTAATCTGTATGTTTTTTTCGCTCTTCTGTTTATTTACTATGTTATTTTCTATACAACTATATTTGGTTTCTTTGTTTTTTCCATTAAATTATAAATAATCTATATACATGTATGTAAATTAAAAACATTGATATACATAAAAGTTAAGTTTAAAAAAAATCAGCTTTATTTTTACTTTAAGAAATGATTTAAGATTTATATTCGAAAAATACACAATTGATATTTTTCCAAGAATCAAAAACTATCGATAGTATCGATGGCATCAAAAAATACTATCGAAACTATCGAATGGCGTTACTATCGATAGTTTTGCAGCTCTACAGTGTTATTTGGTTAGACCGTCAGTCGAAGTCTGCGGTGTCTTTGTTAAGCCGTCGACACTGATTTTCTTTGCCACCCTCTGAAATACAACGAGACAGTAAAGGCCCAACTATAATGTGCATAAGCTAGCTTGAGCTTATGTCAAAAACCCAACGAAATGCACGTCAAATGCTTAGGTAATTCTTTAAAGATTTTTATGTGGCTACAATGTACTTACATAAATTTAAAAACTAATTTGCCACAGTTGCACATTTATGTTTAAATCGTACTTCCCAAAAATATAAATGTATAGGTATTTTTTTAAATAAATAACATTTGTAAAGAAAAAGGCATAGAAAGAATATATTATATATTTAATAAAATTGATCTAAATAAATGTACTTTCTTTTACTAGTTTCCATTAAAATTCCATAAAAAATGGCATGTTTTTTTCTTTTTTTTTATGTATTTTTGGCCAAAAGTACCGAAAGATGCAACGGTGTCATTGATTTAATTTGAAAGCAGTAAAAAAAATAAATTTATAGCGAATTGTTACAATAAAACGCGTCCTACATTTTCTATTAAATTAAAAAAAAAATTATTTTTCACTGTCGCTCTCCATTGCAATTTTTTCTTTATCGATTTATGTATGTACACACCAAGCGCAATCAGCTGTTTCTGTACGGAATGTGCGATCAGTTTTGTACATTGCTTAAGCAAATGACATTTTACGAAACTTGACGAAAAGTTCTCTCAAGATTATAGTTTACCACATTTGATTTATATGTATTTGCACAATTGTATAAGTTGGCACAAGCTAGTATATGCACATTATAGTTAAACAAAGCGAATTCAAAATACTGATTCACAAACAATAACAAACAAATTAACAAACAATATAACAATTAAACATTTACATTTGCATCTACATGTTAGGTAATGTTGTTTAGTTTTATCTTCTTTTCTCTAGCTTTTCTTTATAGGAAGGTATAAGAAGTTAAAAAAAAGTGTTTAGTTTTTAAATCTTTTTACTTTTTGTTGCCCTTGTTTATTTTGATTTCTTAATTTTTGATTTTGTCATGCGCAGGATTTTTTTCATTTCATTTTTTATTTATTTATTCATATGCAATATTTGTGGCTTAATTGGCCAATATAAATATATTACAAGTTTAAAAAACTATGAGAATAACATAATAGGTATAAAATCTAAAATAAAAAAATAAACTTTAACTTTACGACTCCTCTAAAAATATATTTATAAACAGTGAAGGACTTAAGTATAGGCACAAGCTGCAAAAGAAACAAAATATGTTTTTTTCACATTTGTAAGTATCAAATATTTATTTAAAGAACATATAATTAATATTAAAAATAACAAAAAAAAAAAAACGAACAGATTTTATTCGGTGGTAGAAAAATAACGAAAAGGTTTAAAAAACTTAATTTTCTGTGGGACAAAAGTATAGGCACATTCTTTGTTAACGGAATCAAAACTAGTCAGGAACTCAAATTAGTATTTTGTTGGCAGTCCATTCTGCTTAATAACGGCTTTAAGTCTATTAGGCATAGAGTGTACTAATTTTTTTGTAAAATTTTTATCAATTTTAAGCCATTCTTCGGTTAACGCTGTTTTAAGCTCACATTTGTTTGAAATATTGCGTTTCCGAATTCTTCGGTCTAGCTCCTCCCACAAATGCTCAATGGGACTTAGGTCTGGGGACTGCGGAGGATGTGGCAATACATGTGCGGTGTTATATGCAAGCCACATCTTGTCGTCGTGAGCAGAATGTTTGGGGTCATTGTCATGCTGGAATGTAAATGACTCTGACAAACCCAATTTAATGGCGCTTTTCTTAACATTTTCCTTCAAAATATTTAAGTAAACAGTCTTGTTCATTATTTCATCAATGAAGACTAGTTCTCCGACACCCGCTGCAGACATACAGCCCCAGACCATAACTCCTCCGCCACCATACTTTACTGTTGGTGTAAGATTTTTTTCGTCATATGCAGTATTACGTTTTCGCCATACTCGTGAATGTCCATCAGGCTTAAAAATATTAAATTTGCTTTCGTCTGAGAAGAGAAACTGTTCACAGAAACTGCATGGCTGATTTTCAAATTGTTTTGCATAATCCATACGTTTTTTTTTATTAACTGCAGATATTAATGGTTTTCGTCTAGCAACACGTGATTTATAACCGGATTCATGTAGTAATCTCTGAACAGATTTAGAATGCACGTCCTTACCGAAATTTTCCTTGACGTCCGCTGACAGCTGTGTAGATGTTGTTTTCGGATCAATTTTAACTTTCCGTATTATTTGGGCACGTTCTCTCTCAGTTAATTTTCTGGGACGACCACAGCGTTTAGCACTTTCAAAGTTAGTTTTACCTTTAAAACGATTAATTATTGTCCGAATAGTAAAACGGCTTCGATCCATTTATTCGCCAATCTCAGCAAAAGATTTGCCTTGGTTATGCAGATGGAGAATTATTTTTCGCTGTGATTTTGTAGTTTCACTTAATTTAGGACACTTTTTTTTAGAAAACGACAAAGAAATTATTATTTTTAACAAAATTTTCTTACTTTTCACCAACTGAAACAAATTGAAAATAATAATAATAAAAATACAGTATTGCAGAATGGCGAATTTATAATCGTCTTTTATTTCCGTTAGCAATGAATGTGCCTATACTTTTGTCCCATAAAAAATCGATACTTCAAAATTTTTTTTATTATTCTATCGGCGAATGAAATCTGTTCAAATTTTTTGATTACTTCTTATATGAAGCTTTGTAAGAACCATTTTACGTTCTAAAAATAAACATTTGATGATAATTAATATCAAAAAAATTACTGTTTGCTTTATTTTGCACCTTGTGCCTATACTTAAGTCCATCACTGTGTATTAATAAACGAAATTTAAGGTAGTCACCAAATGTAAAATTTAAAAAATTTCTTAAATGTAAAGACACATGCACTCTTAAACGTAAACTATAAGCATAACGAACTATTCTATGAATAATGTGCTTAATTTTGTTACAGTTAGTTTCAGAGCAACCAGATATTATTTCAATACAATAATTTACTTGAGACATTAGCAAAGCATAAGCAATAGTCCTCTTGACATATAATGGTAAATATAAATTTGGGTGATATAGCCTACGCAAGGTAAGTTATTGATATGCGGCTCAAAGGACAATTTGTCGTCAATTATAACTCCAAGACAGCGCAAATTATTGACCGTTTCAATAGAAGTGTTATAAATGCTTAAGTTCAGATTAAAAGTACCAGATATGTAACATTTGAGAATCATAGCTTTAGTTTTATTGGGGTTAATAGAAATAGAGTTAGTCCCCATCCAAAGATTTAAAGTATTTAATTCATAACTTATAGTGGCTTCAAGGGCATCCAAGAATTGACGATCACTTGACCACAGCAATTGCAAATCATCTGCAAATATGAAGGGTCTACAAGTGCTATAACTAAGGAATTCTAAAATGTCGTTTAAAAAATGTAAATAAGGTAGGGCCAATAACAGAACCTTGAGGTACTCCTCATCGCACGTCAAGTAAATTTGAATCCAACTCATGTATAGAAACATATTGTTTACGACCAGATAAATACGACCACATCAATCGACAAGCAGATCTTGAAAAGCAGAACTTATATTTAAGTTTATTTATTAACAACAAATGACTAATCTGATCAAATGCCTTAGTTGTGTCAATTGAAATTAAAACATTATCCTTCCATTTATTCCCATTATCTCTAATAGTTTCTGTCAAAGCCATCAACAACATATTAGTGCTACGACCATGACGGAAGCCATATTGACAATCATGCAAGAGTTTTTTACTTTATATTAAATCTGCGATCTGGTCTTTAATTAAATGTTCAACAGCTTTAGATAGTGTAGGCAAAATGCTAATATGCCTCACGTGGTCAATAGCGATTTCAGTCCCGTGTTTTGGGATAGGCAAAATTCTTGCAATTTTCCACCCATCCTGGTAAACAGATGAAGTAATTATATTATTAATAAAATAAAGAAGATGTCTATTGATAAAGGAAAAAAGTATAGTAATAATTTAATTGAAACACCATCAAAACCAAGGGATGTCGATTTTATCTTAGAAATCCCATTGAACAATTCTGTTTCAGTTACATTAGAAAAGGAAAATGTATCAGGGCCATTGGAGTATCTTAAAAAAACAAGTTCCTCGTCACCAATATCTAACTGATTACAAACAAAAGTTTGATTAACTTGATTGACATCAACATTACTGTTTGCATAGAAATCACCTACAGCACCATCATTTCGCAAAGCCTTCCTTCCACATTTGCTTTGTATTATTTAAGTCAAAAAAGCGTGTGTGCTGTTGTTTCTTCAAATTCCTAATCATTTTTTTAGTTTGATTTCGAAGATGTCGATAAATTTCCTAGTTATGATCATTTCGATTACAAAAATATGTATTTAATGCAATGTTACGTAACGATCTTAAGTATTTAATTTCATTTGTTAATTTCAAAAAAATTATTCTTTTTATTATGCGACACTCTTTTATATGGAACATAATTAAGAAGATCGTTAAAAAGATTATTAAAGAAATGAAGCTGTAGGTTAACATCACCATCATCATCATCATAAAGTTGTGAAAAATCAGTACCAAGTAAAAATTCTTCTATACCTGCCATATCTGCACTGTTATAATCCCTATAAGCAACAATATTAGAAGTTAAAATAATAGGTATTTGTAAGGCCAAAGTTATTAAAGAATGGTGCGAAATGTCCGGAATCTGAAACTGAGCAGAGGCATTGATTAATATATTTTGACTAACTGCAAAATAATCAATAAGTGAAGCTGAATGATGGTGCGAATCATAATGGGTAGCTAAAGAATTATGAATGCATTTTAAACCATAACGCGTAAAAACGTATTCATTTCCTGAGCTTTAGACGGTACAAAGAGATCATTGTTAAAATCACCTACCAAAACAATGTTATAATATCCAACAAGAATATCGCCAAAAAATTGCTCACCTAAATTAAGTTGTCCTCTGGGGAGATAGATTGCTCCTACTAATGCTTCACAAGTAAAATATTCTGTACAACGATAGACGGACTTGATTTTAATACTCTTGTAAATATAAAAGGCAACACCCACCACCACTTCTAAAACGAGATGGTCGATCACTTCTGCACAAGACATATCCCGGATTTTCTCATTTTTTTTGGTAAATACACTGGTATAAAGGGGGTAGCAAATGGTGTTATATGCACATACAGAAGCAAAATCATTTTAAATGCTAAATAAAATGAATCGAACATGTTTTCCCCCAAACAGACACATAATAAACAGTAAAAATCGGCTAAAATTTTTTTAAAGATAAATACGTTAAGTTAAATACCTATGTACGTTAAAAAATGTAGCATGCGATAAATTTCAGCAACCCCCTACATACATTACAAATTGTACGGTAAATTCAGGGCTTTTTTTTTAACAAATACGATTACTGCGTCCAAACTTTTCGATCGCGCAGAATAAAATCTATTGGGATATTAAGGGCACATACAGAGCTATTGAACTGTAAACACAGTTTATATAAATTGAATTTGAGAAATTTTTTATAAGACGCGTAAAATTGACTTGGTGCAATTTTCTGATATACAATGAGATTTGTAAATGATTTTGTTACTGTACCCAAACCCTTCGATTCAGAATAATCAAACCTATTGGAAAGATAAGATAACATACAGAGCTACTAAACTGTAATCATGTAATCGTATTTGTTAAAAAAGCCCTGAATTTAATATGCAATTTGTACTTCACACACATTTTTTGTTTAACAATTTACATAGTACATTTACTTTTTTATTTTTTATCTTTTATAGGTATAGGTACTGTATAATATATTATGCTGACTTCCAAAACGTCAGTTGCTTTGTAGTCGAACAATGTATTGTTTTTCAAATGTCGCAGACAAATATTAGAAACGTTGCAACCGAGCAACTAGCGCATCAGTTTCTAAATTGATGCTTTGTTTCGCAACTTATCGAAAAATCAGATGTGTCAATAGAGGTTTTAAGTAACTTTAAGCAATGCGTCTAATAAAATAATGAAAATAATCTCTTCATTTATGTGTCGATATCTTATTAGATAAATAGCTATTGACCTAAATACCACGCCACATTTTAAACCATTAAAACGTTAGATCTTTCTAAAGAAAAATTTTGTAAGAACTTATACCTAAATCTAATAAATTTGTTATTATTATTTATTTATTTCATCATCTTGTAATACAGAAAGCCTGCAAGGCCAAAGTCGTATTACTGAATTAATTATAAAATAAAGTACAATATAAAAAATACATGAGTTTTGAATGAGTTTGATCAAATTGATCAGAATAAAAAAAGAAAAATACGTGGATAAGATAATGTCGGTATATTCTTGAGAGAGGGAGGGTGATTAAAGTGTTAATAAGGTATAAAGCCCCAATCGGTGAAAATACAATTTTTTTATTTCTTTTTTTTATTTCTTTATTAGTTTACAGCTATAATATGACTAAAAATTCTAACTTTAAATGTGTGGCAAGAGCAGTCAAATGACCGCAGAGAGCATGGAAAAGAGTTCCAAAGTCTTGCAGCTCTGACCACAAAAGATCTTTCAAAAATGGAATTCATAATTACCGATACAATGATTTGGGGTGATCTCCGTGATCGAGAGAACGAAAATTTGTTAAAAAGATAATTTGGAATTCCATATTTGATTACTTTGAAAAAATATATTAGAGTCTTAGCTTGAAGGTATTGTCTGAAACTGCAGCCTAAGAAATCTTTTACAAAATCAGTTACATCATCACGATATGAAACATAGTAAACGAATCTTACAATGTGTTTTACATTACGTCCGATAGCGCGAATGTTATACCCAAGAGTACCAGAGTATACCTCGATGCAGTAGTTCAGATGTGACATTAGTAAAGTACTTGCAAGTATATGCCTAACCCTGGTTGGAAGATACAAGCCGCAATGATAGAGTTTCCCGAGCCCGAAAGTTATACGAGAGGAGAGAGTGTCAATATGTTCGCCAAAATTTAAATGCTGATCAATTACAACTTCAAGACATTTGATGGAACGGAAACGTTAGTATTATTAATTCTTATGCTGAGGTAAACAGGTTGTCGATGCATAGTACGAAACATTATAGCCTTTGTCTTGTTAGCATTAAGTAAAAAAGAATTGGTGATCGTCCATTTATGGAGGTTATGAAGGATTAAGTTTATTGCTGCCTCCAAGACATCGGGAAAATCTCTTTGGTTGCTGAACAATAACTGAATATCGTCCGCAAAAATAAATGGTTTTACTAAAGTCGTGTCTAAAATCTCGACGCAATCGTTTAAATACAGCATAAATAAAATAGGGCCCAAAGGAGATCCTTGAGGCACCCCGTAATGAATCGGAATAGCTTCAGAGTTAACTCCATGTATCTTAACGAACTGCCGTCTGCCCAGCAGGTAAGAGTATATTAACCTACATGCCATTATTGAAAAGTTAAACTTGTCCCTCAGTTTAGAAATAAGTGTGTTATGATCCAAACGGTCGAACGCTTTAGATAGATCAAGAGTTAACATAACGCAGTCTCTACCTTCGTTCAGGTTTTCCCTTATAGTGTCTGTAATGCCAAGAAGCATGCCAGAAGTATTAATATATGCATACTGAGAAGAAGAAATAAGATTTTCTCTAGAAATGTAGTTACTAATTTGGAACTTTAAAATATTTTCCATGATTTTGGAGATGGCGGGTAAAATGCTTATAGGACAGAAACCGCCATCAGAATCTTTTTTTGGTACAGGCACAACCCGTGCCAGTTTCCAATTGTCAGGATATTTAGACGTCATAATAATTGCGTTAAAAATATCCAGTAGAGGAGTTTTAATGTAAGGGAAAACCATTTTAATAAATTTTATTGGAAATCCATCCGTCCCTACAAAATTCGTCTTTATTTTTGTCAAAGCCCCTACTAAGTCATCCTCAAAAATTGTCTGAAAACAGAAACCGTCAAAACGCCCACCTATGTGTTGGAAGTCAAATAAAGGAGGGATGTTACTGTTCGCAATGAAGGATCTATTCAGTTCATTCACATTCACATTGGACTCGTTAGCGGTATTGTTATTTGATCTATTAAGAATTCTCCAAATTTGCTGGTTGCTTGCTCCATCAAACATCTTCATGTAGTGTTGTCTAAATTTACGAATTAATGATTTAAGTTTATTTTTCATTCTATTGTAGTGTTTGCGGGTTCCTTCTGTGTTGTTATGTTTAAAGGCTTGGTAAGCACACTCCCTACAGTGTCGCGCATTGCAGATTTCTGTCTTCTGCATCCAAGGATCTTTGCGGGTTCTGATTTTGAAACGAACTATTGGAACAAGTTCAAATAGCTCAGATAACAAAGTGTTAATAGTGTCAAGCTTAACGTCGACTGAACTGCAACTATAAAAACTAGAGAAATCAAAACGATCTCCAATTGACTGTGCAGCATTAGGGTCTAAGCAGTCAAAATTCCTGTACTGAATAAATTTGTGGTTACGTTGATTAATAGAAAGGTTTATTGCGACATAAATAATCGCATGATAAGATTGAAGAAAGGGGACGGACCCTTCACCAGACATAATAACATTGGAATTGTCATTCACTGAAAAGAAGTCAATTAAAGTGTAATGTTTCGACCGATGTTCCAGTGCGTCGGTAAAGAATTGTGTACGTAAGATAAACCTAGTCTGCTGCACAATGATCTTAGCTCCGACGATCTCGTGTAATCAAATAAATTGCAATTCCAGTCGCCCATTAAAACTATATTGCAATACTTAGTGAAGAGGTCACCAAGGCAATCTTCCATAGAAATTAAATCTCCATTGGATACACAACACCTACCAGAATAGGACCATTACTGGAAAACACTTCAACGAAAAGGGCTTCACACACTCTATAAGACGTTAAAGAAAAAATAGTTCTGAATTTAATACTATTTGCGATCAAAATTCCAACACCTCCTCTTCTCATAGGGTAGGGCCTATCATTGCGGCAAAGGGTGTACCCGGGTATGTGGACTGTCATGTCCGATTCAAGCCAGGTTTCAGAAAGACCGATAACCTGGACATTAGAGTTAATTACTAGATGTTTAAGTTCATCAAGTTTGGCTTGTTGCGACTGCGGATTAATGCTCTGGCAAATAATATGTGCGATGTTCAAATACTGGCTGTAATTAGCAAAAATAGTTCTTAAGTCAGCATTATCACCGATGATAGGGCCAATATTTTAATTATGTACCGACAAAATTGAAATTTATTATAGATTTAACCCTTCACCTACTTGCAATTATATTATTCATTTTCTTAATATATTAAAAAAAAGTATATGTATATATGATAAACGAAGCTATTCAGAAAAAAGAAAAAATAATGAAAAACAAAAAATTTAAAGTTCTTACTAAGTTGTTCATTAAAATGTGAATATCAATTAGCGTGTCCAAGAGTTGACATAAAAACGGAAGTCACTTGAAGAAAATATCTCACAGCTTAATCAGAATCAAACAAAGATAAAAAACAACCGATCAAGAATATTACAATTTTAAAAAATTTATAATTAGAAAACAAAAATATATATTTCTGTGATATAGTTAGATAAGTAAAGATAAGTAAAGATTTTTTTATGAAAAGGCTATAAAAATTTTTTATTGCAAGTTTTAAAGCTGATGAACATTATTTCACTGTTTTAATGACAACTCTTGGATAGCTACATATTTTAATAATTGATTAATAACACGTATAACGAAGAGTAAACAGTATAATCAACCTTATTAAAATAAGTATACTAAAGGTATAATTATAAAAATAAAATGTACAGATCGCGAAGCTCATAATCGCAAATTGGGTGAAGATAAATATGTCAAGTTAAATATGTTTTTAAAATTTGTGACATATTTACAAATATGTTTTCGTATTTAGGACAAATTTGTAAATATGTTTTCGTATTTGGGACATATTTAAATACTTTAAATATTCGTATAAAAGAGTATGAAGAGGGGTTTTGGAAGTTGTGGACAAACTAAAATAGATTACGGGATGGGACCTACCGCATTTTAAAGCTAATAAATCACAGATATGTAATCTATTTAGACATTTTTGGAAAAGTATCTAGGATATATGAAAAAAATTATTGAACAATTTTTATGACCGCACATAGATACTTTTCCAAAAATGTCTAAATAGATTACATATCTGTGATTTATTAGCTTTAAAATGTGGTAGGTCCCATCCCGTAATCTATCTTAGTTTGTCCACAATTACCAAAATCCCTCAGAGAAACGATGTGGGGTCATAAAAATTTTTCAATGATTTTTTCATGTATCCTAAATATTAATGACTATGGAATATCAAATGAAAAAATATATAAACGAAATCAAAGTTTTTAATTTTTCGTAAGCGATTATTACCTTCATTTACGTCCTCACCGTAATATTCTTCTGAGCTTTAATATAAATTTTAATAAACTTGCTGAAATTATCTAAAACTTTTTAGAAGTTCATTTTTAGAATTTTTAGTTACTCCTAATGTTTTTAGAAATGTAATTGAATTTTGTTTAAGTACAAGTAATGATTATTGCCTAATTACAATTACAATTACATGTAATTTGTAATTGAATTTTTTTAATTACAAATTACAAGTAATTGTAATTGAGATTTTTCAATTACAAATTACAAGTAATTGTAATTGACCTTAGTCCCTGATTTCAATTACAAATTACAAGTAATTTGTAATTGAAAATATTCAATTACAGATTACATGTAATTGTAATTGTAATTGAAATGTTATTGAATCCCCCCAGGTCTACTAGATGTTTTATTAGTGAAAGTGTTAAAACGAATGGTATTTTTCCTTCGCTCAGCTTTGACATTTCTGACACTACAATGCGCAATACATAAACTAGAAGCAATTGTCATTTGTTACGTTTTTTACAAAAAAAAAAAAAAACGACATTCGTGTTTTAAAGACCCAAAGATGGAAAACGGTAACGTTTTTCGCGTCTAAACGGCAGATTGTGTTCTATAAACAGGTTGTTAGTTTGACCACAACTTTCAAAACCCCTCTTCATACTCTTTTATACGAGTATTTAAAATACTTAAATATGTCCCAAATACGAAAACATATTTACAGATTTGTCCTAAATACGAAAACATATTTGTAAATATGTCACAAATATTAAAAACATATTTGCAAATATGTTTTGACGTAAGTTGTTACGTCGTAATCGTATATGTTAAAAGAAACTCGAAATTTACTTTAAAATTTATCGCATGCTACATTTTTAACTTGACTTTTTTTATCTTTACAAACATAACAGGGAGTCCTCACCTGGTGAAAGTCAAATTTATATCAGGATGAAAATTCATCCTGTGTAGACTTTATTTATAAGTATTATATCATCATTATAATATAATCATTAGAGCTCACAGAGTAATAAATTAATCATGATATGAAATGTCATTTTATATGTAATTTTATTTTTGACGTATAATTTTTTTAATAAAATTTTTAACTATTATAGATTAGGCATTATTTTATTATAACATTATTATGAAAACCAACCAAAAGTTCAAAAAATAACATTTAGACAGAATTATTTGGACATATGGCCTTCACAATGGCCAATAAAGAATTATGCATCATAATATTAAATCATCAACGTCTACCCCTTTGAACTCTGATGTTAATATAAATTTGACAATTGTTCTGCCGGCGTTTTATTAGGCTTTATGATGAAAATTCGTCTCGTGTGGAAATAGTGCAAACAAATTTTTGTAGATGTTTTGCTTTAACATACAATTATTATGGCAACAGCTTTTTTACACTTTCGCCACCTAATAACACCGAGCGTTTAAGATGCGCGGCTACAATAAAGCAAAACAGAATGTCACAAAAAAATTTAAAGAAATATAAATAAAAAATAAAAATCTAAGATTCAATAATTTCTTTTTTGTTTTTAAACTGTTTTGAACTTATTTGTTAGTTGGTTGTCAACAGGTGTAGTATGTATACAATACAATTTCATACAATAAATTTCTCTTTATCAGATTTCGAAATTATACTGAATATGAAATCATTTAATCTTGTTTTTACCACACTCATGTGATTATATAAAATTACATTTAAAATTAACAACACTATTTTATTTCTAGATTGAAAACTTTGATGAACAAACAAAAAGTTCAACCAGTTAAAACGCAAACGAATTAAAAAAATTGAAAAGAAAATTTTAACAAGCATATAATCCAAAAACAGGAGGTTGCATTAAAATAAAAAATTAAAAAAAAGACGTGAATATGAGTAGTTTTGTTGACGACAATGTAAGCGAAAGCAAAAAAGAAGAACAACAAATAGCCGAAAATCTAGAAAATCAAACAAATAGTACAGAAACAGTAACTGAGCTAACAACAAAAAACAGCCAAACAGAAAATATTACTATACCAACACAAACAACAAGTAATATTGATAATATTAATAACAAACTAAATGAAACAAAAAATAAGAACACAAAAACAATAAACGAAAATAAAAATGAAAAATTTGAAGCAACAGCAAAAGCAGCAGCGACAGCAACGGCCACATTAAGAGTCTTCGATAATAATGAAAGCAATATCGATTTTGTTGTTATTGCCGCCATTGATGAAGATAAAAATAAAGGTAAAAAACCTATCACCGTTGCTATAGATAATAATCAAAATTTGAATAAAACAGACGATCATAAATTGGTAACTGCACAAATAAATACCAGCACAGTGACAGCTGACTTGTCTGCCGCCGCTTGCCGTGTGTCTACAATGACACCAGGTGATTTTGAGCAACAGCCACAAAAAAAACAGCAGCAAGTGTCAACGTTTGACAATAAACAAATAACAGCAAATTCTGTCATCAACAGGAGCAACAATGAAGAATGTAAAACTAATCAAAAATTGACAAGTTCACTGTTGTCAACTGAACACGATAAATCAGAAGCAAGTAAATGCGAAATAAATGATAATGATGTAAAGTCATCGTCTATCGTATTATTTGACACAAAAACTGCAGAAACAAAAAATTTGCATTTGCCACCATTACCAACGGGCTTAACTTCATTCGACTCTGATTCTCATTTGCCACATATTTCCAGCGAACCCACTTTTGGTGTACAATTACGCCAAAGCAATTTAGAAGATCAAAAGTATAAAACGAATAATAACAGCAGCCTTTTAAAAGCTTCTAGCAGTGCAAGTAGTGCTCGAAATTGGCGTCCGGCTACATCAGGTCTAAACTTTAGCAGTGTTATTAAATCTGGCACTGTAAGTGCATCAGCATCGCCAAGTATGGTGAGAAAATCATCCGATTCTTCGGTTTTATTTCCGCGTCGGGTATCGTTTCCGAAAAGTGACAATGAATTGGTCACTGGCTATTTGGAACCCGCTAATCCTTGGGAACATGGTAAGTTTAAAACATCTACTTAATATTTTTTATTTTTTATTTTTTTCAATCATGATTTGAGCCGTGTAAAATTATAAATGAATTAAAATTTAATATTTCAGCTAAGGTTCATTTTTTAATTTAATTTCTAAAATTTTTTTTGAAAGAAAAATTATTCACAAATGTATGCGGACGTTTTTCAAAGAAAACAAGAAAAATTAGACGCTAGCGGAATGCAATACCGCATTTTCTGGACCGCTACATCCTTCATCAGCATTCTTTGTATCTATCTACATTTAGTTGTGTACATTGTTTTCTTACAACATTATAGAGCTGTTTCAGTTTCATAATAAACGTTGATGAGTTAAGTATGAATATACGCGCGCTGCGCCTTGCGCATTTTTATATTTTTAGTTTTTTCCCAATCAAGATTTTAACCGTGGAATATTATAAATGAATTAAAATTTACTTTTTTCGGCTTAGGTTCGTTTTTTAATTTAATTTCTAACATTTTTTTAAAGAAAAATTATTTACAAATGTATGCGGACGTTTTTCAAAGAAAACAAGAAAAATTAGACGCTAGCGGAATGTAATGACGCATTTTCTGGACCGCTACATCCTTCATCAAATTTTTTTTGCATTTATCCAACTTAAGTTGTGTACATTGTAAACATCTGTTTAACCAACCATTCAATATTTGTTTGGTTAGACAAAGTCCACACACAACTCAAAGCATTTATTCGTTGTTCTCTCTACAAGTCGTTTTATACATTTGTTTTGCTCAGTATCAACCTTCGGTATGGCCACGAAATTAAATTAAAAAATGAACCTAAGCCAAAAAAAAAAATTATTTTAATTCATTTATAAAACTTATTTTGTTGTATTTAATTATTTTATGTATTTAATTGAGAAATAGCGAATTAGCAAACAGGCAGTCATAACCTCAATTTTACAAAAATGCCTGAATAGATTTTAAAATCCCTGATTCTATCTAAACACAACTTACAAAATTCCTAGGGGAAAAGGTATCTTTTCGTGAGAATGTTACAAGGGTTTTTCTAACCAAAGTAAATTTCATAAAATGTCCAAATGGATTGATTACAAATTTTTGATTATCTAACTCAGGCCCGTTAACACAAGTTCCCAATCCGCTTATCTAATTTGTGGCTCAATTACACTTTTATGGGATTTAAACATTTTGTGTCTTGAAGCCTTGTCATAAGCTCGGCCAGTAAGTTATAGTACCATACAGCTTATATGAGGTCATATACATATACATAATACAACATTAGCAAAATATTTTTTATAACCACTCAAACGTAAGCATAACGTTTGATTAACATTTCCAACGTTAGAAAAGCATTCTGATGTTTGTAATGTAGATTGGTATTTACAATATACAAAACATAAGGAAGATAAATGCGAAGAACGCTGGTGACGGATGTTGCGATCTAGAAAATGCTGTATTACTTTCTGCTAGTAACTATTTTTTCCTGTTTTCTTTGGACTTGTCAATAATTTTTCTTTCTTAAAGTTTTTTAGAATTTAAAACAGAAAAATAAAACTTAAGCCGAAATTAATTTAATTCATTTGTTGTTTTTTAGTTTTTCTAATACCCATTGAATATTTAAACCGCTAACCTAACAAAACTTTGTATTTTATACATTTGATATTAAAGAGTAAATTTTCCGCGAATTCAATAGTTAATCGCCATCACCTTTTAACCCTTTCAAACATATGGTATAAAAAAAATCACCGGCATTAACAATTCTAACGTTAGCAAACGACTTTCAATCATTACCCTACGTCTCCTCTAGCCATCAACTTGATATGTACATCATGTCACACATGAATTCGGCTAATTTAGACTCTCAATGTTCATGTTTCGTTCATGTCATCAAATATGACTTTTAGTATGAATTCTCAACTTGGAATTAACGCCATCAATTGATCAGCAGTGCGAATACTCTCTTCCTTGTTAAAAACATTGAAACAACCCCAACGAAAAACAGAAAATTATGATCAATCAGAACATAAACATTAACACGTTTTCGCCACACAAAGAACATGGAAATTTGTTCTGCCTGCGTTATGTGCATGTCGTGTTTAATTTAATGGCTAGTGAAGACGTAGGGTGATAATCAAGTTCTTTGCCAATAATAGATTTTTTGTACGGTTGGCAATTTCTGCCTGGGTAGTTGCTTACTATTCGACAGCGCATGGGAATATTTATTTAAAACTTTGTTGCAGATCAAACTCAAATTGTATAAAAGTATTTTTAAAAAAATGCTTGTTTTAATTAATGTGGAATCACAATTAACAGATTAATTTAATGTTAATTTGTTATGTGTTGTTCTTAAGGTAATTTATTTATTCAATTTATAATTCACAGTTTACAATCGAGCCCATTAATTGGCAGTATTTGATTGCTTAGCATAACAATTGATAATTGAGTAAATATAGTGTATCCAAGATATGTATATGAATTTTTTCTTTGCAGAAGAGGAAAGTAAAACAAAAACAAGTAAGAGTGCTATATTCGGCTATGCCGAATCTTATATACCCTTCATTATGTATGTAAATCTATTTAAGTGAAGTAGCTTCTATAAACAAAACAAATATTGCGGTGACAGAGAATTAAAAAAATAAGAAATTAAGTACGATAAATAATTTTATATTCAAATGTCATCTGCTCTTAATGGGTTTAGCATTTTTTAAAAACTTAAGAATTTTCTGAAAGATATTTTTAAAAGCTTTTAAATGATACGCATATTATTGACCATATTGACAATCAATAACTTGGAAAATATGGGTGAGCGCCAATTTTTTTCATTTGATTTTCTTATTTTTTAATTCTCTATCTCCCCATTTATTTTTGTTTTTTGATTGGAGTTACTTCATTGTATCAAATGATATGGAAAAATAACAACCAGGCAGGACACCGCTCAATCGACTGCGATATGCATAAGGACTTAGAATATTTATTCTTAATGGGTTTGGAAATGAATATTTAGAAATTGCGAACGGAATGACAAACTTAGATATACCCTTTTTCCACTTTTTGCGGTGAAGGGTGTAAAAGAAAAAGCCAAAGGGATACATTAAGATGTGTTGTGTAAATAACTATTATTGTCAGAATTATACGGTTATTCATTAATTCATTTATCACCATTTAGTAACATGAGCAAGCAGATTTTACTAAAATAGTTGGTTGAAAGTTTAAATGTTTTAAGTCGCGATTGGAGTCTATTCCAAATTCTTCCACGTTGTACTTGGATATATAATTTAAGGGTTTCTTTAGCTTGAAAAGAAATTAAATAACTAGCATAAATACACGGGGCATCTGAATTTCATAGACTCCACTATATATTTAAGAAAGCTACAACTGATGAACCTATGTTCAAAAAAGTTATTTGATCTTTGATCATAAATATGCAACTTGTAAACATAAAAAAAATACAGTGGGCTTTCCTTCCCAGCCTTTTTGAAAAATGTTGCAATTTGTAGAGGGCTTAAAAAGCTGGAAAAAATGTTCGGTATTCGGTTGCAAATTTAAATTTAAAAAAGCAGAAAACAATTTTTAGTTAAATAGTTATTTTATATACTTGTATTTGTAATGCCATGCACACATATAACTTACACATATAATCTATGCGTAATTTCATTCATTCAAAAAGACATTCAACATACGAATAATATATAATTTTATCAAATCAATTAGAAACACTTTTTATATTGTTGTTACATTAAAGGCGGAAGATTAAAAGTTGCCTTCGGACATGTACATACAGTATGTCAATAATGTCATTACACACAAAACAAAATCTAGGTTTTTCATATTGGTATGAAAAAACGCTTTCTATTTTATTTTATTATTTTATGTTGTTTTTTATTTATTATAATTATTTACACTATTTGTAAAAGTATAAAACAACAAAAAAAAAAAAAAAAAACAAAAAACGAAATTTTTTACAAAAACATAACAAAAATTTAAAACAAACTAGTCCATTTTTTGATGTCAAGAAACTCTTTACACAATTGTTGACATTTTTGTTAAAACTAAATAATTAAAAAAAAAATACGTTAGAAAATTTTAGTATTTTGTATGGCCACCTTTTGCATCTATCACGCATTGCAATCTCTTTTTCATAGAACTGATTAACTTCTTTAAGTCGTAGTTGAATGGTATATTTTGCCACTCTTCTAGAATTGCTTTTTTTAAAGCAGTCATATTAGATGGCTGGAGTTTAGCAACCCTTTTTTTAAATAAACCTACAAATTTTCGATAGAATTTAAATCCGGACTTTGAGTAAGCAATCACGTCCGTACCATATGTGACTTATGTTTGGGATCGTTATATTGATAAAATTTAAATACAGACTCATTCTTACTATAAACTAAATGGGTCTGCAAAATGCTTAAATATTGTCGCGCATCTATTGGTAGTTCTATGTAAGCACCCCCAAATCATCATAGACATTTTTCCAAATTTGACTGTAGAAATGATGTTGCGGTTTTCTAGTGATGTTAGGGGCTTTCGCCATACTCTATTAGGCCCATCGTTGTAATACAACATCGTTTTTGTCTTGTCGCAAAATATAACATCGTCCCAATAGTCTGCCGGATGCGAGATATTCGTAATGACGAAGGAAAGACGCTTCTCTGTTTTTTTTTTTTTTAAAGAGAGTAATGGTTTTTTACGTGCAACTCTTGAAGAGTATTTGTTCTTAATTATAGCCTGTCGTACTGTTTCATGACAAACAACTATTCCTTTGCAAGTGCTCTTGTAGAAATTTGAGGTTCTGACAAGTTTTTTAATAATTAGGAGCTCTGCTCCTTTATTTATTTTAGGCTTAGGGCCACCTCCACACTTCAAATGAAATCTACCTTCGTTTTCAGCTCGATTAAGCACATTGTAAATGGTCTTTCGTGCTACCGAAAATCTCTCTGACAGTTCCTGAACACTTGCACCCAATTTGTGATTGTAGTAAATCAGTTGAATCATGTCGTACAATAATCTTTTGCCTGGCATTATTTACTCACAATAATTTTAAAAATGACACGAGCACTGAAAATTTTTATCGTCAACTGACAT
The DNA here is from genome assembly GCA_937654795.1 of Cistogaster globosa. Lineage (NCBI taxonomy): Eukaryota > Metazoa > Arthropoda > Insecta > Diptera > Tachinidae > Cistogaster > Cistogaster globosa. Next base: position 44,179,880 of record OW569404.1, on the reverse strand, counting down.
CAAATATTACAGAAATATAACAACGTACGTGATAGATAACGGTTAATTTAATTTGATCGTAAACAAAGTGCAAAAAAGGAAGTAAATGTTTTTTGTGTAAGAGTTTCTTGACATCAGAAAAATGGAGAAGTGTTTGTTTCTGTTTTAAATTTTTGTTATGTTTTTGTAAAAATTGCATTTTTTGTTTGATTTATAGTTTTACAAATATTATAAATAATTATAATAAATAAAAAAAAACTTTATAATTCATAAAATAAAAAACGTTTTTTTCATACGAAATATGAAAAAACTAAAAATTTTTATGTGTGTAAAGACATTATTGACATACTGTATATGTATATGTTTAATTTTTTCATTTATTTATTTATATTTTTATATTTTTTGTATATGTTAATTATTATTACTTTTCTTACTCTTACAATACACTTTCTGTGATTTATTTCAATTATATTTATTTATTGTCGAGTATTTATTCAAACAATATAATTTTTTAAAATATTTTTTCACATGTGGTCTTCATTTGAGAAAAAGCAAAATTAAATTTTTGTCGACATTTGTGTGAGAATAAGACTGACGTTTATACATAATGCATATGTGTATAAAATATATTAAAAGCATGTTTAATATTTTTTCACATATTTTTGTTTAGTACAAAGATGACGTATTCTGCGACGACATGATGTCTCCTTTGTTCATGTCTTTTAAGATCACCTATACATTTTTGAAATTCAAACAACCATGGAATGTTGTTGTTGTTGTATTTTATAATGTCTGTTTGTTGTGGGTGTTTCTTATTTTTTTGTTTGTATTTTTGTCTCTTAAAACCCCTTGTTCTTTTGCCAAAATTTAAACATTTACACACACTTGTGAAAACGATTTTTTCTTTTTTGTTATTTGTAATTTATTAGTCATTTTGCTTTTCGTTGTTGTCTCAACAAAGCGGTGCTTTCATTTCACTTTGTGGCCAGATATGATTCATTTTAATGCAAATGAAAATATTAAAAATTCTCATAAATATATTTTAAAATTCTGCAACATTTATGAAAAGTTTTTTTTTTCAATTTTAAAACTAATGTTCTACATTAAGGTTTAGAACAATCAATATTTATATTGTTTAATTACTTACTATTTTTACATATAAGTTAATGTAATTCTTAGCAGAAAATGCATTGAAAATCTCTAGGAAAAATTTGATTTTTTAAGAAAGGACATACACACAGACGTTGAACATATGTAGATTAGGTTTGGGTCAAGAATCTGTCAGACAAAATACCATCTAACCGACCTACTAAAACCAATCGGTCCATTGTTATACTACGGAACACTGATCATAAAATATTCGTTTTTTTCGCTGTGTATTAAGAGCCAACAATATACTGTTTACTACTTTCTGGCCATCCAAAGAAGAAATTGTACCTCTCAGGTTTAAAAATCTTATGCTTAAGTCTCCAAAGACTTTCGGAGATAATTAACTTATTTTGTTTGACAAATTTTTTGCGCATAATTTTTTTTTATAATTTATTTGCATTGTACACTAGCAGTGCCCACGACTTCGTCAGCCTGTCATTTCTTTTTTTATTAAAATTTAATTTTTAAAAATGTTTTGAATATGTATTTAATAATTCTGAAATCAGGGGTAAACATTTTCCATCTACAAAAAAACATGTGCTTCCAACTGTTTAAGTAACATTAAACCATTTTCTCTACAAAATGACATATTTTAACGAAAAAAAGTATTCTATATTTGAATCAAGGTTCTAAGGGACTTCATCACAAAATTCTTTCAGCAGTTTTTATATGATGCGAACATAGACGAACAGACAGACAGACAGACAGACAGAAATTCTAAAAATAGGTGTGTTATATTCCACATCGATTACTATCTACAAAAAAAAAAATGATCCTATTAAAGTTTTATTATAAGGTCTGTTCGGTAACTTTACTAGCAACAACTAGCAGCCACCTAGAGAGTAAAACAGCATTTTTCAAAATTATTCTCCCAAATGTTAAAAAAGTAAAGTAAACACTTTAGTAGCAAAAACTAGCAAAGAAAATTGTTGTGGCTTCGGGAATGATATTTAAGACTTAAAAGCTGTTCGACATGCACATTAAATATTACCATTTTTAAAGTAAATGTACTAGAGTGCAAAAATGTATAAAATAAAGACCTCTAACCTAAAACCAGCAAACTGGTAACCACAAAACAAAAAAATTAAATTAATACTCCAAGTAACCAAATAGAAAAAATATATACATAAAATGTTTTACGTTTTCGCATAACTTTGAGGTAACTTTCAATAGCGTTTATGGTGGATGTTTAAGCGCATCATGAACATATTTTTTCATTTTATTTGTATTAAAAATAATTTTAACATCAAATATTTGCTGTGTACTTCTAAAGCTAAATTAAAAAAAAATTATAACAAAGTTATATTATTTTTGTATTCTTTTAATCGCAAAATACTTGCATTTTCTTCAAATTCTTTTATTAGACATTTCTAAATCAAATTATTTTGTAAACAAAAGTAAGAAACAGCTAATTATCCACCCATCTTCTACAGTGCTTCTGGAATTTAGATTCCTTGTAAAAAAGGAAAAAGGTTTACATGTGAAAACTTTTAGAGTTTCATAAAATATTAGATGTTTTACAATGTTCGTAGAAAAGCAGTAAACCAGGCAAATCTTTGCATTTTGTTCGGTTCTATTTGATCCAAAAATTTTGCAAAAATGTGTGTATACAACACATTCAGTTCATCCTCTAGCTCTGGAATTATCGAGTTGGATGTTTAGGATTATTTGCGAATAAACGATACCTTAAAAGCAGCTGATTAATGATTTGAGCAATTAGAGTAAGACTTCTTGTCTACCAAGTTAGACATAGACTGCAAATCTCATACTTTTATTGCCACACTTTTTGCCCTTTCCATACCAACTATTGGTATATGTGCTGGTTCCCAGATGACGGAAATGTTCCGAGTCATGGTGAATCGTCACTTTGTAGTCCAATTCATTTTCAGTACCATTTGGCTATCAATTAAGATGTTAAAATTCGGAAGCGTAAGAATGTCACTAATTTGTTATATATTTAATTCTGTAATACTATTGGCAAAAGAACAGCAGTTTTTGTTCTTTGTATTGTAGCCATATAATTAGAGGAAATGGAAGAAATGTGTGAAAATGCAAGCACAACAAAGTAACGAATGGTTGGCTTACTTAATTCTCATTTGGTTAATAGCCTGTTCAGGCTGCCACAAAATTAAGTCATTTCGTGATTTCGACTAAAATCAACTTGAAATTACGTAATTTCGCATACATTTTACAGTTGCCTAAATCAACTTAGTTTGCATAATTTCAACGAATTAACTTAAAATTACGATAGACAACGCTGTTTTTGTGTAAAATACTACTTTGTTTGCAACCATGAACTTGTTTACAAAAATACACGTACTTACATACATTGATATATACAAACATGTATGTATTATAACGTTAATGATGGATTATAAAAACTGCAAGAACTTGAACATTTTTAATTCATTTTTTGAGATTTTATTATTGATAGCTTCCAATTAATAATAAGTGTTTTGTTTTTTTTTTTTCCATTCTGTACAAAATTTTAATGCAAAAGAATAAAATAATACTAACATAAAAACGAACAGCTGTTTCTGAAATTAACTAAAATGTCAAATAACTCAGTATAAACACCTTAGACTTCATTCGTAATGTTAAGCTCTAAACACATAGACGACAGCAGGCAGCAGACAGCAAACTGTCAAAAATAAAATACATGTGTTTATATGAAAACGATTATTTTGACGACATCGCAGCAGTACGACTACACGACAGCATTTGCTGCTGCTGCCAACTTAGGCTATTTTCTATTTTGACGGGCAGCAATAAACAAATATAGTATTGCCATTATACAAATAAAATGGAAAAATTAGAACAAAAACTTTTTTTAATACTAAACATAAAAGAACATTACAAAAATACAATAACGAAATAAATTTATGTGTTTTTATAGTTTTTCGTGATATTATTACATTTTTTTCAAAAACTTTAATTTTATTCATTATAAAATATATATGCGGCATCCCTGAAATTTTAATTGCTAAAATACACAGCTGTTAATTTTTAATTTCATAGTATTGTGTTTTTCGTTTGAGTTAATTTTTGTCATATTTTATTTCACACATTAACTGATTATTATGTTGTTGCTGTCTTCAAAATAATTATGAAGCTGACTTTAAAGCAGCATTTGAAGCTGGCAGCAGATTTGAATGCTAAGCATCCATATTGGGGGGGCAATGTATGCAACCCTAAAGGTAACACCCTCCATGAATTTCTATTGTCGTGCCCTGATATTGCTATACACCACACCAATGGCCCGACACGAGTTTCGGAAACTACATCCTCATTCATAGACATAGTTATGTCATCAACTGATGTTTTACCGGCATCAGTTGAAGCACTAAGAACACTAGATTTTCAGTCTGATCATCGTGCAGTAGAAATTGTTGTAGAGGTAGGGGACTTGCGAAGAAGAATACCACCTAATCATTTTGACTTTAGCCGTTTAAATATTAATAGCCTTAATAGATTATTGGCCAGAGATCTACCGAATAGTCAACTTCCAGTTGACCGCAATGTGTCATCTCATGAAATTGATTACTGTATCGAATCCATGAACATAGTATTTTCAAATGCTATGAACAAGCAATCCCGAAAATCCCTGCGGGTAACAGGGGACTACTTAAGCTTCCAGCTAATATCCTCCATTTTATCTCTGAAAAAAAGAGACTTAGAAGGATTCTGTGGCGTACTGCTGATCCCAGCAGATGCTCAATTTTAAAAGCTGATATTAGAAACTTGGACAGGATTATCCAAGGGGCCATTGCAAAATTTGAGGAAAATTATTGGACCGACTTTCTTGAGAATATTCGCCTTAATAGTAGGACTTTTCAGAAAGTAAAACAAGGTGCTGGTTTAAAGAAACGAATAAATATTTCAAGTCTAAGAGCTTCTGGGGACTCTTTTCTTACAGAAGATTGTGATAAGGCCAATAAACTGGCTGATTACTTCTGTGAAGTTCACAGGGGAGGCGATAACTTACGATCGCCTTCTTTTGAGAATATGGTCTCAGAGGAAGTATCCGCATTGTCGGACTATTTGCCATCCCTGACTTTCGGCCAGGAAGTCATGGCTGATGGCAGCTTAATTGATGGTGGATTTCAGACAGGGAATAATTTAATTACATCTTACGATGTAGGTTGCGCTTTAAAGACAAGATCGAATAAGAAATCTAGTAGTGGTGATGGAGTTCCTGATTTTATTCTAAGAAAGACGGATCTTACTACATGGCGTTATTTGGCAATAATTTTCAACCATTGTCTCAACATTGGTTATTTTCCTAGAAAATGGAAAGAGGCAATAGTAGTTCCCATTCCAAAGTCTGGTTTAGACCCTAGGGAAGCTGGTAGTTATAGACCTATTTCTCTACTATCCTCGTTTGGAAAACTAATGGAATGGTTCTTGTTATCCAGAATACGAAATGAAATTTCAAATGGTAATGTACTTAAAGACTGTCAGTTTGGCTTTAAGGGAGGCCATTCAACATCACACGCCCTAATGGTTTTCACAGACTTTGTGGCCAGGGGCTTAAATAATAGGTACCCAACGCTGGCGGTAAGTCTAGATTTTTCAAAGGCCTTTGACACTGCTTGGCAGCAGGGAATTGTTTACAAAATGATGGGCTTAGGATTTGAACGCTCTATTTGTAGGATGGTAGCTGACTTTTTGAGGGCTCGTTCTTTTAAAGTGAAAGTAGGTACAGAATTATCGGATATTAGAGCAGTGGAGGCAGGTGTTCCACAAGGCTCCTTATTGGGGCCGGTTTTGTACAACATTTTTGTATCTGATATTCCGCAGCCCCCTTCAGGTGATCTTCTGCTCATGTATGCAGATGATATATTGATTGCTGCTACTGGTCCTAGAGCTAAGAATTTAAATAACAGGGTTAACAATTACCTGAGCATTCTTCATGATTACTTTATGAAGTGGGGCCTGAAATTGAATATTCAGAAGACAGATGGAGTGATGATTAAGGGAAGACGAGGTAATCTCTATCCAAATGCCAGAAGTTTTGTGCCAAACTTAAGCATTGCTGGAGAACGCGTCAGAACCTCTGATAGGATGAAGTATTTAGGTGTAGTATTTCATGAGAATTTTGAATTCTATAGGCACCTTGATTTTATAATAGAACGTGCTAAAAAGGTTTATTTCTTGTACCATAGAATTTTACGCCGCAGAGGCGGTCTGAGTACGAAAGTTAGGCTCCTTATTTATCGGCAGATTATAAGACCTCTTATATCTTACGCATTTCCTGTTTGGTTTGGAATATCTTCACACCAGATGGAAAGGCTTAGGATATGGGAGAGACGTGTTCTCTGCTCCTGCCTAAGGCTACATCCCAGGATGGGCCCTGACGGCATTTTTCGAAGACCGTCTTGTAGGAAGATCTATAGTAGTATAGACTTTGAAAGGATTGATGTTTTTCTCATGAGATCTGCTCTTAGGTTTCTTGATAAATCCTCATCTCTAGATAATCGTATGGTTGGGGAGTGCTTTCATCGTGCCCCTGAACTTGAAGTTTTGCTTAGGAACAAGTATCTTTCCCCAGTTAGCCTTTTGGCTTTAAATGATGGAGGTCTTCTTTTTGGGGATGCAGGCCTCTTATTTTATCATAGGAGGGTGAAAACCCTTGACATTACTGACTTGGTGTACAACACCGCACAGTAGTTTTAAAAGGACGTTGTGATAGATATTATATATCGCTTATTTTATTTTATAGTTTTAAGTGTTATTTAGTTTGTAGGGTAGTTTAAGTTATTAGTTTTAAGTAAAATTTAAAAAAAAACAAACGAGTGTCTTCCTTTTTATCCTTTTTTTTGGAAATGTAAACAAAAGAAAAACAATGTATTAATTTAAGAAAGACTGTATACAGCGTATCTGTAATGTAATTAAATAAGTGTAAATTAGTCTTAGAAAAGTTTTAAAACGTTAAGAAATATTTAATAAGAAATGTAGTTTAATTAACAAATGTATAATGAATTTTTGGAAAAATAAATAAATACTGGCAAATACTGGCTGGCAGCATTTGAAGCCGTGAAGTTGTAAAGTCTTCTGTCGTCTGTGTGTTTAGAGCTTCAGTTTGAAATTACGTAATTTCGTGGCAGCCTGAACGGTCTATAAAGGAATTTCAAATGTATTTTGTTTGTCTTGATGAGCTGACTAAAGAAAAAAAAATAATTCTTGCAAAAAAACTGACTTCAAAACAGATTTTATCTGTCTGTCTATAACAGTTCAACAGTATGGCTACATACATCAAATTACATAACCTATTGGGACACCCTTATATTTCATTTCCAAACTTTACACTTGGTTTTGCGGACTTAGCAATACAGCTCCTTGTTAATTTCAATTTTCTGTCTACAACTGTTGAACAGTTTGGCAATATACATGAAATGACATCAACTATTGTGGAACCCTTTAATTTCCAAATTCAAATTTATAATCTAAAATATTATTACTTCTTATTATACCAAACAAAGTGGGGAACATTCTGTCTAATTTTTAAATTCAAATTATATACTTTCTAAAGTGGACTTAGCAATACTGGTCCCTTGTAAGTTTCAACTGTCTGTCTATACCGGTTCAAAAGTTTAGGTACATACATTAAATTGCATCAACTATTGGGACACCCTTTAATTTTCAAATCCAAATTTTATAGTTGTTGTTATAGCGGAGTTGGCAATACAGGTTCATTGTAAATTTCCAGCGTCTGTCTACAATTATTTAAAAGTATGGCCATATATCAAATTAAATTGACTATTGGGACACCCTCTAATTTATAATTTTAAATATTAATACTTTTTATTACTACGATCTTAGTAACCGACACTCAGTCTTATTTTCAAACGTTTGTGTATAACAATTCAAAAGATAGGTCTATATAGGGGAATTTACGTCACCTGTGGGGACACCCTTTAATTTTTAGATGTCTTTTTGTATTACTTTTTGCCATTGGGAGCTATAATGATACGCATTTCTTTTAATTTTTAAGGTGGTCTTTAAATGTAAAAAACGTACGGTGTGTGGGGACACGCTTTTATTTATTAAAATTATGAACTGTTTTTAAAACAGGACCAATCGTTAAGCATCACCTTCTAAATAAAGAAAATAAATTTCAAAATCGTTTCGAAAATGACTGAGTTCTGCGGGCACAAACATAAAAAAGCAATATTCAGACGAATTAGTAACCGACTTCAAGAAAAGAAGGAGGAAAAACACACATTTCCTATTATTTATTAAAAGTTTTATTCTTTTTCAAATGAAAAATTATTTTAGCTCGAGGTCAATTATTAAAATATATTTTTTATTTTGTCAATATTTCGCTACAAACTTTAAGTAGCATCATCAGGGCCTTATTTTTATTTAATCTTTTACATAAACACACAGATGGACAAACATTGAAGTTTTTCAATCATCGTCAAATATTGCACTGAATAAGTTAAATATTGCATTGTTTTCCTTTACTAATTATAACTTTTTTCTATGTTTTTTTTTATTAACTAAATGTCTATACATTTGGCCACAATTCTCCGTATCAGCTTTGAAGTTTATTCTCTTCTTTGTTGGTATATTAATAATAGGTCTGTCTGGGTACTTTTCCAGTAGATAATACTCAGTAATTTTTTTTGGGAGAGTAAGACCAATTTTACTCTGTCGGCTGAAAATATATCAAAAAGTACGCAGACAGTATCCAGTAAAATCTTGCAAGAAAACAGCTCATCGGTGTGTAAACAATTAAAATAACAAAACAAAGGAAATGCGCAAAAGTGAATTTTCGCGGTAATTTAAAAAATTATTAATTAAAGTGCGCCTAAAAAGTGTTGGAAATAAAAAAAAAACTTGTTTATTACACTGTTTATTACACTTGTTTATTACACGGTTCTGCCATCTTCAATTCACTAACATCACAGTCACACTGTATATTTGGACGTTTCTAGCATAAAATAAAATGTTTTGTTTATTATTTGTTATAAACATTCAAAATCAACACAATTCTAACTACTTACCTCTGCCATTGTTTAATTTCAATTTTTATTTTTTCAACAAAAATTATTTCATTAAAAAAGTAAATAAAAACAGCTGTTCAAACTAGTTGCAAAATCTTGCAAGCAGAAATTTCTCCAGCAACATTTTGCAAGTTCTCTAACTGCCAACTGTCAAAAAATTCTCTTTTTGGCTCTCTCGCTGCAAGAGATTTGGAGTACGCAGACAACATTTTGCAACATTTTGCAAAAAATGATGCAAAATATGTGTACGCAGACAGACCTAATATGTAACATCTCCAACATATAACGGCGTTTGTAATTATTCTCACTTTGCAATATTGTTGTCTCATCAAAGACTGGAGTATGACCTTCATGTGCACAGTGAGCCGCTACTGCTGTTTTTTGCTGGTTGTTATTATTGCTGCGACTTTGCTGATCTGATTTGTGTCCAGCTTTTCTTGTTTTTAATTTATTTTTAGTAGTACCCACATATACCATTTCACATTTTGTTTTACTGTTGCCATTACAGGGTATTTTATACACAACGTTAGATTTCTCAAATTTTTCAATTTTATCTCTAGTTTTACTATACAGTTTTCTTCCTATATTATTGAATGTTTTTTGAGCTATTTTATAGTTGTCTTTGTCAAAGATTGATTTAAACACATCAGTTTGGTTGGAGTCTATTTTTTCCTGTCATTAGTTGTTTCATAGTTTTTAATCAAGTTATCAGCAACCCTTGTAGAAAAATCGTTTGCTCTTAATATATTCTTAATTTTTATTATGGTTTTTGAACGGAATTCTTCATCACAAATACTCAAGACTCTTTTCACCATGTTATTGGCTGTGTTAAGGATCACATTTTTCGGGTGTTTTGAGAAATAATTTATAATACATCCTGATGCTGTATGTTTTTGATACCAGTCTGTTTTAATTCTTGTTCCTTCCCTTATTATTAAAAGATCTAAATATGGAAGTTTATGTTCTATTTCTTTTTCCATAGTAAATTGTAAATTGGTGTAAAAATTATTTAATGTTTTTAAAACCGAATCAACTTCATTTTCTGGAATTATAGTGGTTTGATTTTTATTTTTTCAATGGTTGTGTCCATAAGATTTTCCATAACAATGTCTGCTACCATTGGAGAAGCTGGTGAACCCATGGGAAGACCTTTTTTCTGTGTAAAAATTGTTTCATTGTACTTTAAGAAGCGATTGTCCCTTATACAGAATCTTGAAATTTTTAAAAATTGTGCCTTACTCATTTTCGTGTATTTGGTTATATCATTCCATCTTTTTTCAATTATAGTAAGCGCCATGTCTACTGGAACACTTGAAAACAATGCTACTATATCAAATGAAATGAGTTTTTCGTCCTTTTCGATTGTCAAATTTTTCATTTTTCTTTTAAAATCAAGTGAATCTTTAACATTATATTTTCAGTTTTTTGTAATTTCCTTAAGAATATTTACCACATACTTGCATAATTTATAAGACGGAGCATTTATACACGAAACTATTGGTCTAAGGGGATAATCGTTTTATGGATCCTTGGGAGTCCATAAATTCTTGGTGCATAGGCCACGTCAACTTTTAGTCTTTTTTCTCCAATTCTGTTATTAATTTAATCTTTTATAGTTCTTCTACAAGTTCATTGTTCACCTTTTGTAATGAATTAGTAGGATCCTTATTAATTCATCGGTATGTCATAATATCATTTACTATTGTCTGCATTCGGCGTTCATAATCATCTTTTTCTAGTGCTACTGTTACATTACCCTTGTCAGCGTTTAAAATAAGTATGTTTTTGTTTTGTCTTAAGACATTTTTTGTTTGCTTTCTCTGTTACGGCAAGCGTAATGGCAACAGTAAAACAAAATGTGAAATTGTATATTTGGGTACTACTAAAAATAAATTAAAAACAAGAATAGCTGGACACAAATCAGATCAGCGAAGTCGCAGCAATAATAACAGCCCGCAAAAACCAGCATTAGCGGCCCATTGTTCATATGAAGGTCATACTCCAGACTTTGATGAGACAACAATATTGCAAAGTAAGAATAATTACAAACGCCGTTATATGTTGGAGATGTTACATATTATTAATATACCAACAAAGAAGAGAATAAACTTCAAAGCTGATACAGAGAATTGTGCCCAAATGTATAGACATTTAGTTAATAAAAAAAACATAGAAAAAAGTTATAATTAGTAAAGGAAAACAGTGCAATATTTAACTTATTCAGTGCAATATTTGACGATGATTGAAAAACTTCAATGTTTGTCCATCTGTGTGTTTATGTAAAAGATTAAATAAAAATAAGGCCCTGATGATGCTACTTAAAGTTTGTAGCGAAATATTGGCAAAATAAAAAATAAATTTTAATAATTGAATTCGAGCTAAAATAATTTTTTATTTGGAAGTTTACAACAAACAGGTCGAATAAATAAACTCAATAGTTTTAATCTTTTATTTGCTTCAGGGGCATTTAGTACTTATGTGTTTTTGCAGAACAATACAACGCCTAAAGTATTGAGCAACTACTTCTTAGCCACGTGCACTTGGCACTTTTAACATACATACATATGTCACTAATCAAAACAAGATTAAGAATATTCTATACATACAGTCTAGGAAAAAAACTCTACATACAGCCCAATACTTTTAGATTTCAACTTTTACAGTGATATTTGAAGACAACTTAGTGTGAGGTTAATTCTTAAGGTTAATTATAAATACAAATTTACAGATATATTCATGTCAACAAATATATTGGTGAATATAACACAAATCAGTGGGAAAAAAGTCTACATACAGTGTGGCATACCCCATAGTTTTTGTGAGAATATACAAAGTAAACTTAAAATATGCCGTTATTTTCACATTTTTGACTTCTTTGACAAACAATATTATCATTCAAGTGCAGAAAGTAAAATAAATAATAAAAATAATATAATATAAATTATATAATATAATAATATAATAATATATAATATAATATAATATAATATAATATAATATAATATAATATAATATAATATAATATAATATAATATAAATTATATAATATAAAAATAATAAAATATTTTAAAATACATATAAAAAATGAAAAAAAAAAATAAAGGAAATACAACATTCCGTTTGCAATTTAGTGGTAAAACACCGAAATGAAAACAAATCCTACGCTGAAATTTCAAAAATAGTGAGCTTAAGTCTTGCCACTGTCCAAACTATTATAAAAAACTACGAATGCACAAATAGCACCGAAAATAAGCCAAGATCTGGCAGGTCAAGTAAGCTTGCAAGTCGAAATGTGCGAAGTATTCTTAAAGAAGCGCACCAAAATCCACGAATAAGGGCGGAACACAATTATAAATATTTTGCATCGAAACAGCTTTAGAAGTAGAACGCCGCGAAAGAAACCACGAATTTCTGCTAAGAATCGGCACCTACGGCTCGAATTTGCAAAAGCTTATCTAAATAAGGATTTGGATTTCTGAAAAAATGTCTTATTTACCGATGAGATCGTGTACAATATTCTTGGAAGCGACGGCTGAGTAAATGTTGAAGAAATTTCAATACTGCGCTTGAACCGAAGAATATAAGACCGACCTACGGTGAAACATGGTGGTGGTAGTGTTATGGTTTGGGGAGCTATAGCATCATCTGGGGGTGAGTCGTTTGGTTTTCGTCGATGGTAATATGGACAAACATCAATATAAAAGTATACTGAAAAAAAATCTGAAACCATCCGTCGAAAGCTTGGGTCTTGGAAATCGTTGGATTTTTCAACAAGACAACCACGCCAAGCACACCGCTCACATAGTTCGAGACTGGCTTCTTTATTATGTTCCACGACAGCTAAATTCCCCACCTCAATCAGCAGATCTTAACCCGGTCAAGCACGTTGGGGATGTTTTGGAACGATAAGTGCGAAAATATGACATTACAAGTTAAGTGATTCTCAAAACCGCATTATTTCGTGCATGGTCCAAAATTACTCCAGATATCACAGAAAATTTGGTGATGTCAATGCCCCGCCGGCTTCTAAAATATAAAAAGATAAATTTGACCTTTGCTTTAGTTCAAAAGCTTTAATAACTTATAGCTTTTATAGCTGTATGTTGACTTTTTTCTTGTGAATATTATATGTTTTTGTTATTTTTATGGTTTATACGCCTTTGTATTGGTTTTGTTTTAAATAAATATAATTTTTTGTTGGCTCTACCAAATAGCATTTATTTGATTTATGTATATAAAACTTACAAATACCTAAAAATCCCGAAATTTAGGGTTGTATGTGAAGTTATTTCCTTCACTGTATGTATGTATATTATAAATTACAAACTAGTGTGTACATAAACAATGACTTAAAGTAATAAAATTAGTGACTGTTGAGGTTATGATTGAAAATAGGTATTTTTGAGGTTTTAAATCTCATTAAATTATTTACATATGTACTTAAGAAAAATGAATCGTAATCTATATAATATAAAAGAATGAAACACATATAATAAAATATCTTTCAGTTTGTTTTTGTTAAATTCAAGTTGTCAGTTTTTTATTTTAATTTGTTAAACGAGTATTTTGGTCGCGTCAAATAAAATTGTGATGTCATCGACAGTATTTTCAATGGCAAAATGTTGTGTAAAAAACGTAAACACATTTACAGAAAAAAATAACAAAAGTACGAAGGAAACTCAAAAAGTTTAAAAAAACCAAAAACATTTTTATTTTTTAATACACAATCCTCAAACTTTAAAGAGACCTTCGAGGGTATTTGAAATAGGTTGATACTAGCAACGTTGACTCGAATATTTTTCGGCTGATAAACTTTGAGTTATTTTGCTAAAATATATAAATGAGGACATTTTGTTTTATATTTATTTGTTAAATTGCTTCTATAATAATAAATATTACTCGGCATTCAACGTGACCCAAGTGAAACAAAAAAAAAAAAAAAATATATATATATATAGCAAGTATCACTTCTAGATGAGGGTTAAGCGGAAGAAACGGGTAATTTATATACTCTGCTAGAAGCTAGAATATACTCTGCCTGAAAAAGGCAAAAGTGGGATTTTTATTTATAAAGATCACACGCTCCGACCAACCAATTTCAATGCAATTTTGTCTTATGTACGGGCTTGATTCATAGTTCTGTTTTAACTGGAACTATGAACAAAAAATAAAGAAAAGACAATTTAAGCGCGATTGACAGTGTTGTAATTAAAAACAAAAAAATCAATTTAATCTAAGATTTAACATGTAAGAGTGCTATATTAGGCTATGCCGAATCTTATATACCCTTCACCATGTATGTATAACCATATATGATACTTAGAACAACCTCTATTGTTGTATTCCTGCAGATGATTTTCTTTACTAATTACTTAGTACGACATTTGCAGAGATACAAGTACCTTAGAACAGACAAAGCCCTGCAGAAATACAAACGAATGTTGAACCAAGTAAAAGTGCTATATTCGAAACAATGTCTGATCGATTGGCGTATTAAAATTTTCTCTGATTGTTGATTTCAACACAAGCATGGACGGACAGGCGGACATCGCTTAATCGACTTCGCAATGCATAAAGCTAAGATCACACGATTGCCGTAATGCACCAATTTTTACAATTTTTTGTATGCCAATCGTGTGATTGCACAATAAATTGGTCCATGCGGCAATCGCGGTCAATATTGTGCTTGTTTTTACCAACCAAATGCAACCCTGATGCGGCAATCATGTGACTACTGGATATGCAACTGTGCGGCAATAAAACTTCCAAAAATGTACCAATATTTATTGTGATTTTTTGCGGCAATCAAAGTATCCAATACGCGGCAATATTTTCATTTTGTTGAGTGTCTTCAAGTTTTTTGTATACATTTATATATATATTTTTTTTTCAGCGTGCCCGTTTTTTGTTGTAAGTATATATATATATATATATACAACATATATATGTACAACTATAAATAGTTTTTATTTTATTTACATATATTTAGGTAAACTTGTACAATGGAAGTTGATTTACATCAGGATTTTTGCGTCGTATTGGAAGATTCCACGTGTGCCGAAAACTACCTCGACGACTACATTTTAAATACAACAAACAAAATACAAAGTTTGCAAATAATATTATGTATATTTGCCCGAAACTACAACAGCTGATTCTTGGTGTTGCCGCATTGTTTAACAATCGTATGAACGACAGGCACAATTTATTGCCACAAAATGACTATTCACCAACTTGTACCAATAAAATTTTAATAAAATGGGGCATTCGTGTGACTGCAGAAAATTTGATTGGAACAATTTTAGTATTGTGCACAATATCTACACAATAAAAATTGGGCCAATTTGGTGCATTACGGCAATCGTGTGATCTTAGCTTAAGAACTCGATATATAGACTTTATGGGGTCGGAAGGACAAACTTAGATATACCTATTTTCTACATTTTGTGGTTAAGGGTATAAAAAGAGTAACAATATCTTTTAAATTCATATGCATAAAATATGTTTTTTACTGTATTTACAATAAAAATCGTCTGAAAAAGTGAACGAACGAAAGAGGGAAAAAATATGTAATACTAAAAGGTGCATATTTATTTACATATAAAATATTAGGACCAACATGCTTATAATAAGATATATTATTTTGTTTTTATGAAAGTAAATTTTTCTTAGATTTGTTTTTCTATGAATATATAAAATTACCCTCGTATGAAAAAAATATGTATCTATTGGTTTGAAAAAAAAAAAATGAACGATGTGCAGAATATTGTTTTGTTTTTGTTAAGTTTTTCTTACACTCTACACACACAACATAAACACGATTGTACACAGATAACTAAGATATGTTTCACACACATCCAAACCAGTTTTTGTTTTTGTTTACTAACTTACCCTACATTAATAAATTTGTATGTTTTGTATTACAAGATACATTTCAATATAAACATTTTATACAATTTTTTGGCACACGTTTTTAACGCATGCGGAAAAAAATAAAATCCAACAACTGTTGCTTAAAAAATTACGCATTTAAGTTTTGAAAATTATTTAAAGAAACGCAATTTTCTTACTTCATTTTAAATTTATTTTATTCTTTTCGAAGTATCAATTTACATATTTATTCTGTTTATCTACACTTTTTCCTTGTTTTGAAACTTACGTGTTTGTGGCTTGCGATTTGCGTTTTTTCAAACTTATCTTCGAAAAGCAAAAACATATGATTCAATGGTGCAAAACAAAAGCAAACAGAAGTAAAGTAAAACAAAACACTAGCAGCTTTCTTGCTTTGCGTAATTTCTTAAAAAATGAAATTAAAAAAGAACGACTTAAAAACGTACGCTTCAGGATTATTTCAATACAATCAATTAATTTTCCAAATCAATGGCTATTTAATAATTTCAAAAAATAACAGAGCAATGAATATTTTAAAACACACACGCTCGGAACTCATATCGCCCTAAAAGTACCAGGTACATTAACATTTAATAAGTACCGAATATATTATTTGATCACCGTACTAATACTATTACAATTTCGAACATCAATAAGAACAGCTGTTTTTTTTTTTAATCGACAGTACTCAAGAAAACAATCAAGACAAACAGTTGATAAAACAAAGAACATATTTTAAATTTATCACTAATTTTAATTTATGTAAAATTTTATTGTGGTGTTCAAGTTTATTTTAAGTAAAATTCTTAACTTCACTTTAGTATGTGCTTGCGATTTGAAGTAGCCATTCTCTGCCTAAGATTTTATGACTTCTGAATGTCCTCGTCAGAGAACAGTACGAGTGGATGTGTGTGAAGATAAATACGTCAAGTTAAATACGTTTTTTAAATAATGTAGCATGCGAATGAATTGTTTGCTAATCGGATTTGTTTAACCAGTAAATATTATACTGTTGTCATACCTTTCGGTGAAGATTTCCGTCACTGGCTGTTTATTTGGTACGTTTGGCGAGCGCTTGGTTTTTATGCCAAAGTCAAATTCAAGTACTTTAAAGTCTAGTCTGCACACCCTACTTAAAGTGGGCCGTTATCGCTTTCTCATTAAGTCTTAGGACAAGTACAGACAAAATTATGTACAACGCCGCCTGATGCAAGAAATTTTTATTATTATTTGAAATGTTTCCAAGTTCTGCATTTAGAGCATTTTTAAACCTCTATTGCATATTAAAATTTTTTGTTGTCTGCTCTTGTTATCCTTTCAACACTGCATTCATCAAAATAAAATATATTGCAAAAAAAAAAAAAAAAAAAATAATAATAATAAAATAAATAATAATAATAATAATAATAATAATAATAATAATAATAATAATAATAATAATAATAATAATAATAATAATAAAATAAAAAAGAAAAATAATATGAAAAATAACTTTTTGTATATTTAGTTATTTTGTTTAAATTTTTAAAAATATAAAATACAAAAAACACAAAACATCATTGTAACATGATATCAAGAATTAGAGATAAATGCAAATACAGATAACTAGCCATAGTGCTGCAAAAACAGAAATATCTATTTAATATAAAATAAAAAAAAATCATATTTGTTTTAATATGTGTTTTGAAACTTATTCGTTGCATATTTTAAAACAACGTTTTCGTAAATCGAACCGGTGAAATTGAAAACCACTTTTTAGCCTGTATCTACCATCTAGGCACACAAGGACAAAAAAATGTCACTAAAACCTGGGTCCGAGTTTTAAAAATAGATACAGTGTAACTATCTATGTTGTATGTGTGTATGTTTCGAATTTCATTTAAAAAAGTACTGCCGAATAAAATCTCCCATTTTAGATTCCGTCTCTGTTTAAAATCTAATTAAAATTGGATCTCACATAAACAAAAAAACAATAAAAAAAACTTACAAATAGATTTATTTTATAAAGACTTATATTCTATCAGGCATGTTCTGACACTCGCACCACTCGCCAACTTTTGTTTTACATGTTCTGAAACTCACGCGTTTTGCTTGCGGTTTTTTTTTCAAACTTATGTTCGAAAAACAAACGGTGCAAAACATACCCAGCAAGAAATTAGTAAGGGAAACTTATACATAAACAATTATTCACTAACACATTTGCAATAATTTTATACTGAAACAGCGTTGCCGTTGTACGGCTTTTCGTATTAAAGTTAAATGAATTTTTTGCTTGTTACTTACATTTAAGTTTTTACTCAAACTTTATTTATTTATTTATTTATTATTGTTCAAAATATAGTTTATAAAGTTTTGTAGTTAAATTTGTTTCAAAAATCAAGCTAAATTTTCATTATATTTTGTGCAAAAAAAGTCACTGGTAACGCTGTTTGCTACAGACATCTCACGTATACAAATGTTTACATCAAGTTTTTCATTTTTTCCTTTAAGAATGTGATAGAAACTTTGTTCTACGCAGTGATGGATATTTC
Source organism: Cistogaster globosa (assembly GCA_937654795.1). Lineage (NCBI taxonomy): Eukaryota > Metazoa > Arthropoda > Insecta > Diptera > Tachinidae > Cistogaster > Cistogaster globosa. Next base: position 44,161,321 of record OW569404.1, on the reverse strand, counting down.
CATCATCAGTGATTGTCATTTGATGGATCAAATGATGGTCACTGTTCTTGTAGGGATAAAAAAACAAAAGGAAATTGAAAATACTTTCAGCACCCTTCTTGCTTAGTTTCATTTCTTAAAAAAAAAATTCAATTAAAAAAAGGACGAATTAAGAAACAGACGCTTAGAGATTATTACAATCTAATGGATATTTCAATACAATGAATATTTTATTAATTTAAACAAATAACGCAAAGCAAGAAATATTTTGACCACAAATGGTATTTCTGTTAGTGATGTTGCATTTAGAATCTTTGAAAAAAAGATTACTTATGCCGTGAGTAATCAGAACTTAAAAACTATTTCTGTTTATTTCGTTAGTTATAACATACACGTTTGAAGCGCAGATCGTTCTAAAAGTAATTAAAATAAAGCTATTCCGGTTCCTTAACACTTAAATTGCCCATTTAATAGGCAACAAATATTCTTTTAAGAATTTAAAATTAAAATAACTGCATATTTTATTTGATTACCGACTATACGTTTAACCGCACTAATACCAATATATTTTCGAACATAACAGTAGATCAGCTGTTTTTATAAAATCGCCAGCACTCAAGAAAAAAACCAACACAATCAATTGATAAAACAAAGAATATGTTTTAAAATTATTATTTTACACTTTAAATATGTTAAAATTAAAAAAGTTTTTGCTAAAAAAAAAGAAAACATATTATCTCATGCTCCTTTTTTGAAAAATCTTTTTTAGTTAGAGTAGCACGTTGGTGGAACCGACTACCTCATGATCTTCGCATTTTTTCTCAATCCAATAATGTTTTCAAATTAAAAATCATCCATTTGGGTTTCAATATTTTGTAACTCAGTTTATTTATAATTCTTTTGTACTGCTACTGATTGGACTAATTTTGGGTTTTCATTTTAATCAACATTTTACGGCTGGGGAGCCAATAATAATAACTAATATTAATTAATATAATTATATTTTTTAAGTTCTTATTTTGAATTAAATGATCTCGGACACTGTTTTTGCTATGTAATATTTTTATTTTGGCCACTGGAGGCTTTATATATTACATTTTTTGAAGAAATAAAAATAAAAATAAAAAAATAAAAAAAAATAAAAATTATTTTTATTTGTGTATAATTTTATTGCTGTTTTAAAGTTTATTTTAAGTGAAATTTATAACTTCACTTCAGTCTGTGCTTGCGATTTAAAGTCGCCAAATTTCTTGCGATTGTGAACTACAGAACACCTTTCATGCGATTTCAACTCACATCACAAGTTTTAGGTGACTTGCGATTTTCAGAACATGCCTGTATAAGATTTTTTTTCAATGTGTGTGAAGTTAAATTTTCACATTTATAACCCTAGCCACATTCTGTTACGATAACATAGCTCTGTTAATAACTTAACATAACCAATGTTAGTCTTAAAAATTTAATATAAGAGTTTCCGGACGATATTTAAATATAATTTAAAGTGGATAGAAAAAAAAAAAACTATTGTGAAGCACTTCTAGTAGTGTCTTTATTAAACTCCAATAGTCAAATATATTAACATTTTGTTTTTTAAGAAATTATGGAGGTTTTTCCAAAAACACCAATTTTGAAATTTGAAAAAGGACTTTGCTCTTTTTTTCGTAAATGAAAGAGAGTGGGCGAAAAAAATTAATGGAGAAGACTTTTATTAGAGTCTTTATTAAACTCCAGAAATTGAATTTATAAAGTTTATAAAGTTTTTTACAAAGATAAGATCGTTTTTTTTTATTTTTTCTTTTTCTATCATATAAAATGCATAAAATACATTAAAACTGTGATCAAAGATTATCGGTTTTAAGGCTCTAAGACCATAATTTAAAAAAAATGTTAATACATATATTAATAAATAAATTTATGCAAACACACAGTAACTTTTGAACATAAAAATATTAAAATTAGAATAAATCAAACGGTATTCGACAGCTTTGCTTTTGTTTATTTGTTTTTATTTCTCCATTTTTGTTTGTTTTATTACGTCTTAATTTATTTATTGTTAAGTTAATTCGAGGTGCCGAAAGTACAACAAAATAAAATGTAAACATTTTGAATTAAATGTTAATGTTTTTTGACCTTTTATTATATTTAATTTTATTTTATAATGAAACAAGCACTAGGTCAGTTTTAGAATAAAAATAAAAATATTGTTTATTATTTTATATTTTTTTTTTCTTCCAATATTTCGACACACCGTTGGGTGGCATCTTCAGGAAACAGGAAATAATATTATTAAACAAATTCTATGCTTTTCAAACACAAAAACATTAGTTCAATTGAAAAAATTTGACAAATTGAAAATTGTTTCCTGAAGATGCCACCCAACGGTGTGGCGAAATATTGGAAGAAAAAAAAATATAAAATAATAAACAATATTTTTATTTTTATTCTAAAACTGACCTAGTGCTTGTTTCATTATAAAATAAAATTAAATGTAAACATTTTGAATACATCGATCTTTATACGAAAACTTCTTGTTTTCTATTTATTTGTTTGTAGAGTAAAATCGAATATTTTGTTTCGGATTAAGTACAAGAGAATGTTTTAATGTAATAAAAAAGGTCTGCGATTTGTTATTCAATTCGAAAATTTTCATCCCCAAAAACAAACTATAAAAATTACATGTCGGTTTTGTCATTTAAATTTTTATCTTCGAGATTCTCGTCACCTTGGAGCTCTCGTTTGCAGAGTAGACACAAAAAAACAAAGCTATGCTACGTAATATGCGAATATTTGTTTATAATTTTTTATTTGTACTAGTAAATGGTAAGTCTGTTTTGTTCGTCTAGAAAATATGTAAAAATATAAGTAAAAAAAAAAAAAACAAAGTGCTTTTTTATAAAAAAAAAAATAAACCGGCTTGTTTCAGATTAGGCCGAATATTTTTTTGTTTCCCAAATACATATTAAGTTCTGTTGATTTTTAGTTGCAAAAGCCTGATATTATTAATTTTTTTTCTTGCAGTTGATTGTCGAATGTTAATTAATTTATTTATTTAAGACAACATTAACGAAAATGTTACTTTAAATGCAAATCAATTAAGCTCTGACTATTTGTTGGTCAAAATTTGAATTTAATTTTAGATTTTAAAGTGAAAAATGTGTTTCTATTGATAAATACATGTGGCGATTTAGCCAATTCTTTATAAAATGTGCATTATTTAATGTTTGATGCTTTTTTGTCTGAAAATACAATCTAACACGCAGCAAATTGAAATTTTTTATTTAAAAAATTATTGTCCTGTAAAACTATCATAGGCCCATAGTCGTTGTTGTTGGAAGGAAATTGGGGGAAAAGTGTTTTTTCTTTAAGACATAACCTGCAAAATAATGCCTTTCAGTACGTACTTAAAAAAAAGTGCAAAACAGTTACTTTTAAAAACGATCTATAAAAATTTTAGCTATTTAAAAATAAAATATCTTTTAAAGAAATGTTGTTACTAAAGTACCTTAAAAAAGTACCTTGTGTTATAAAAAAACCTTTTTGAAATAGTGCCTTATGAAATAAAAGTATCTTTCGAAAAAATAGCTATTTGAAATAGCATTACTTTTCGTTACAAGATTCTTTTTCAATAAAAGTACCATTCTTGAATGAAAGTGTCTTAAAAAAATAGTAAAAGTGCTAATGATCTTTAAAAAAATCAACTAATAAAAAGTAAATCCAATATGGTAATTTTTTTTTGTTGTATTTCCGGTTTGCTTACGACTCAATAGTTCTATTTGAGTCTGATAATAAACTTTGATAGATAACAGTTTTTTTTCTAACTTCGTTTCAAAAACTAATGTTTTTTATTACTAGTAGAAATATAAAATTATAAATAATAGTTCTTCAATTCGTTTATTATTATGTCCAGAATTTGATTGAATCCTTATCGTTCAGTGATATAACTTTCGAAATAGACTATTTATGTTTACTTTAGTATAAATTTTTTATATGTTTTTCTTAAACTTGATTTTAAGAGTAAAAAAATATTTTATTTGTTTTCCCATTATTTTTAGTTTATATGGTAAAAAGTATTTCGGAAATTGCTGAATTGTATATAGCGTCATGTCAAAAACACAACACAAAACCCTTGCAATCAATACTGGACCATCTCAAGGCAGTGGATCTAACCAAACAATTAAGGCGACAGCCATTACTTTCACTGAAGTCAATCAAATTGGCGCCAAGTGATTGCGAGGCATTAGAAGAAGTATTAAAAAGGGTAAGTTGAAGACATCGAAATAAATTAAACAAAAATATGCAAATTAAAAAGAAAACCTTTAAAAAAAATTGATAAAAAGACCAGACTTAACTACAGACTAGCAAACATAATCATCGTTATCTTGTCAACATCCTTAATGGTTTTATTCTATTCCATGATGATGTTAACATACATACGTATATATATACATACATACATTTATCTAGAATATTTCACTATTATTGCGTCGTGACCTAAAAAGGCAGAAGAGTTAAAAACAAACCAAAAAAAAAAAAAACTACAGACAGACTTTCATCTTTCTTTGTAGTTTCGATTTTGTCATATTGTTTTCATTAGAAAGTGCAAAGAAAAAAGTTCCATTTTTATATACTATTATTTGACAAAATATTTTATTTTTGTTAAAATCTTCATTTAAGTTTAATACATTTATTTTTGTTTTTTTTTTGTTTTTGTTCAAAGACGTCCGAAAGATGTCAAATTTAAGGATTTTTCTAAGCTGAATTTTTTAATGTAAAATTTTGTCGTCTCAAAATTATATGTATTTATATGCAATTACGTATTAATCTACTTTAATTGTTCTTGATTAACATAACAAAGTTTCCAAATAATGAATTTTTAAACAGCGTGGCAGGGATCGTGTTAAGAAAAAAAAGTAAATTTAGAGGAACTTTATTGCTCGTGTGCACCTGTCTTTAAGACTTTTCAATATAATTAAATTAACAATAAAGGTGTGTTTAGACTACGTGTACAAGTCATATGGAATGTCAAAGTTGCTATCCATATGTAATTTTCTGTGTATGTCAAAACTAATGTTTAACATACGGTTTATAATTTTCATGTTTAAACTTGCATATGTTACGTACATATGACATAATCTCTTGTCGTTAAAAAGAAGACTTCAGTACTTAAAACAGTGATATCAACTATTCAAGATTTTTAGCGATAACTATTTAGAACTTCAGGATTTAAGTTCGAGCACAAGACTGTCTTTCCTTATCATATATATTACAGGTCTACACTGGGGTACTTGGCTTTGTTCAAAACCACATATTCTCAGGTTCTTATTTTATGTATTTTCACATTTGAAATTGTTAATTGTCCTAATAAAGCAATTAACATAGAATTCTTGCTGATTGTTCTTGCATAATATGTTTGTTGTTGATGAATTGTAAAAAAGAAACACATTTCAAAAATTTCCATTGAAGAAAAAATTTTTGTAAACAAATTCGTTTTAAAGAATCTTTTTAAAGTAGCGAACTACCTGAAAGATGCACACACATAGAACGCTGAAAAAATTTAAACTCCTAAAAAACCCACATATGATTATTAACAGTTCATAAAAACTTTTAAAATTAAGGTTGGAAATGTCACCATTATTACTTTTTTCTCCTACCTATATTTATACAAATATTTAAAAATTATTTTAAAATTTTCTTCGCACAAAGTAATAATGTTGTCAGTATTTTTGAAGTACATTTTTAGTGAGAAATAACTTAAAAATTGTAATAACTTAGTAAATTAGATTGAAATTTTTTTTGTTTTGACTATAGACTTTGGCGCCGAAATTAAATTGCAGAAATTGCTCTTTAAAATGCATTAGGCGGTAATCTTCAAACCATAAACTCCATTATCTCTTTCTTATCATAACAAAAAATGTTCAGAGTTTCTGTTTTTTTCTGTCGTTGGTGACATATTTATGGCAATGCCCAAATATTACTGTTAAGCAGATAATATTTTAATACAATACCTACAAAAGTAGAGAAAATAATCATATATATTATTTCTAAAGCACTTTTTTTTGTCGGTTGCAAATATCTCCCATAGCACCGCATCAAATTTAATGAATTATATTTCATTTTAAAGCTTATTTCTAACACTAATGACGAAAAATAATTAGAAATTGAAAAATTAATATTTTCATTGCTAAAAATTATATTTTATATAGAACTGCATGATAATACAGTGATTATATGTTTTTGTTTAAGTGTGGTAATACTGGGTCGCTTAATAGTAATGCAGTTTTACATAATATAATTAAAATCCATTCTGGCAATACCGCTTTTTAATATAATGCCGTTTATTACTGAGTCAGTTATAAATAATATGCATATTAAGCTGTAAAAAGCTGTTTTTGTAATACTTTGCAGTAGTTGTTAGATCAAGTGCGATAATTGTAATGCTATTCCACATAATATATAAAGTTGTAATGCGAAATATTCGCACGGGTCATCTAGTATTTTTAATTTTTAAAATTCTACCTTTTTCGCCTTAACATTTCGAGTGAAAACTTGAAAAACGAAAGTTAGCATCACCGAAAACATTTGTTGTCATATAGTTTTACATATCAAATAGAGAATGTTCTACATAAAAAACTAACACCTGGGAAAATAACATATGTAATGTTTCAGGAGGTTTACACTATGTGTATTGATTTATATATGAAAAATCTGACACACGTAGTTTAAACACACCGTAAGTATTCATATCCTAATTCCAGTGCAGCCAGCGTTAGACAAAAAAATTATTAATAAAAGCGGCTGCGCGAATAAGGGTGTGAAGATAGCTCCGTCAGTTAGCTTCGTTTTTGCCAATCCTGTTATAGTTTACATACCTCTCACTTAAAAAATGTTAAGTTAACAGAATTGAATTATTTTAATATTTCCTTGTGAAAATTAAAAAAATTATATAAAAAGTGTATAAATTTATTAAAAATTTAATTTTATTTATTTATAGCAAAACATAAAAAGACAATATATAAAAATTTCTAAAATCAGGTCGAAGAACTCATGCTTTTTTTTCTTTCTTAATACAGGCATTCATCAAATGCCCAAAAATGGGTAAGAAAAGAAAAGGTGCGGCTTAGCGGACTACAGGGGGCGAAAGCCAAGGCATTGTAGATTTCAGAAGTGTATAGGTTATATTCAGTATTTGTATAGGTTTTTAGTAATAGAATTAAGAAAAATCTGAAATTACGCATTACCCCATATGGAAATTTTTTAAATTTTATATAATTTTTTTAATTTTCACAAGAAAATATTAAAACAATTCAATTCTGTTAACTTAACATTTTTTGAGTAAGAGGTATGTAAACTATAACAGGGTTGTCAAAAACGAAGCTAACTGACGGAGCTATCTTCACACCCAATGCGCGAATAGTCATTTGGCTAAACTCTGGTGTTCGATTAAGTAATTCATGTTCCTCCTTCTTAGTCGAGTGGAACTTCGGTCGCTTAATATGTTGCGGAACAGGGTTGGGGGTATGTTTCAAGCTATCCTAAGTGAGTTGTTGCATTTTAATGCCTGCGGCTCGACTTTTTATATTCCAGGATCCTGTAGGAAACATTCGTAAATACTTACGAAAGCTGTATCGTCAGCAAATATTACTGTTCAGACTCGAATATTAGTTGCAATATTAAATATATATACTCCGAGCACAAAAAACAAAAAACGGGTTACTCTACAGATGAAAATCTTTTTTTTTAAGTATAAACTTACGACTAGCTTTGAAACAGCTTATTGAAAATAATTTTTTTTGCTTAGTTTTGCTTGTAGAATGATTGCGAATCGCTGAAAAAAGCGCAGAACAACATTTTTCTCAAAAGGATTTCTTTAGCACAATTACTAACCTGTGTGTTCTTTCGACCAAGCCTAAAATAGAGTTTGGCTTATTTTTTTTTACAGATTCTCAAAACGTTTGGCATGCTTGATTAAAAGCAAACTGGTCTGTATCATCCAACCTCTGCGTTATCTCTTTCTGGCTTTAGGAGTAGGACGGCATTAAAAACTAAGAAAAGGACAATGTAATTTTATTCTTGTGATTCAGGGATTATTTTTTTTATGATTAAGATTGTGTTCTGTCCTCTTTCCAAAAATTTGCGTGCTTTTAAGAAGAAAGACATGTTGTAGAATATTAAATATTTCAAATAATAAAGATCTCTGAGGAGGTTGGAAATTACCAACGAAACGAAAGAAACGAAATTTAATCACTGCCACGTAAGACAGATGTATGAAGATAAATTTCAAAATTCAAATTTCAGAAAGAAACAGGTTAACATAGCGCTGTAAGCCATATAAATCTTGGCGGTATATATTTAAATTGAAACTGTGGCCACATATTTGGACCAAATGGAACCAAACAAAATGCAAAGAGCTCTGTCTACTTTACTGCTTTTCTACGAACATTGTTAAAAAGTTTATATATTATGAAATTTTTAAGGTTCTAACATGTAAAGCTTTTTCCTTTTTTTACAAGGAATACAAAATACAGGAGCACCGTAGAAGATGGGCGGAAAAAATTGATGGATTTTATAGAAATTATACCCTTTTATGATTTCACGTACTTCATAGATATAGAAAATGGAATTTTGATAGAAATTTTTAAAGTTTTCTAAATTTTTAAATTTGATATTTCTTTAGAGGATGAACTCCAGGAAAACGGGGAAAAAATGGATGGATAAAAATTGAAATTTTACCTTTTTAAGCTCACTAAATTAAAACGTTTTTGTGGTGCAGTCTCTTTTATTTCCTGTTTTGTCATCTCGAAAGTAACCCCTATAGAAAAAACCTTAAGTAAATATCGATTCAAATTACATATCTTTTCGAAAAACCTTTCAGAAGAATCGAACTAAAGTTATGATGTTCCGTAAAACGACGGGCTTAGCAACAGATCTTATTTCTATCAACAACTGGTCGAATACATTCATCTTTAGCCGCAGCATTTGGAATTCTATCAAGCTCCCGCGCTCTCATTCTTTTCAGGCCCGCCACAGGTAGAATTTCTAACGTGTAATTGGAGAAAAATATCCACAAGCGTCTCCCAGCCCTTTTCAAATCATCTTATTTCAAACGATTCTGTTTTGTGGTAAAAGAAGTTACGAAATAATCCCTGTTAGCATTTAAGGATATGAAGCCGGCACCACTTAACATGACCAACCTATTCTGAGAATTAATCTATTATCAATTTTTTCAGCATAACGACCGCTTTCTTTTTAACGGTACGACACAAGCTTTTTCACTTTCCAAAGTATTTCGTGGATGAATATTTTTCGAGTTTAATTTTGGTTTAATTATGCACGTAAATGCTGTGTCGCATTAAATTTTCTTATTTTTCGGTTCTTTATTTTAGGTGCAGTACAAAACAATTGATCTCTCAGATTGTAAACTGGACGAAACTGCGGCCAGTGCTTTATTTGATATGATTGAATATTATGAGGCTACACATGAATTAGACATTTCATCCAATGCAATGGGCATGACACATAGAGGTTGGACATCATGCATTTACATGATCAGTCACAGTCAGGAACTACAGGTGCTAAATGCTGAGGGCAACCCAATATCAAAACTGAGTGCAGATCATTTAGGAAGTGCTTTGAGTACTTCCAACTTACACACATTAAAGTTGGAACATTGTGGCTTAAAAGGAGCACCGTTGAGCGGTTTATGTAAGTATTGAGATTTTGTCGATGTCAGCATAACATATGTGTCGATACATCATTTTTCTTACCAACGTTTGTAATTGTGTACTACAGGTTTTAAACTATGGCAAAACAAAGTTTTAAAAGAACTTTGGCTGGCATATAACGATTTAGATTGTAATGACGCTGATACCATAGCGGAAATGTTAAAATGTAATCATTACTTAGAATTTATTGACATAAGCAATAATAATATAAGGGACGAGGGTTTGCGGCATATAGTTAAGGCTTTAATTATGCAATCGAAGGAGTTGGAACGACGTACAACATTTCACCGTACTGCGGCCATAGACGATGATGGTGATTGTATATCACCAATTGAGTCATCATCACCTTCTGTAGATTTTGCTGGCGAAAATGATGATGCATCCTTAGATTGGCATACAAAAAATCAAGAAATAAACGAAAATCAGTCACTTAAAACAACTGCGAAATGCAGCGACTTAACCAGCGAGATTAGTTTGTGTAAAGAACCTTCAATCTTACCATCAATCGAGGAAAAAGCTAAAGAATTGGAAGTGGAAGTTGAAATGGGTAGTGGTATGATTGTTGAATGTGAGCAACATAAAGTGAAACCTCCATTAATATCGTCTGTTGGGTCGACAATAGATGAAAACGATGGCGATGAGGATACTGATGATACTGTGCGTTCCAGTACAACTAGGAACCCATTGCAAAGCACTAGCGGTGGACAATCAATGCTCGATAAACTATTATCGATGAATAGTGAAAGCAGCAGTGAGGATGGTGCATCTAATTTGTCAACAGACACTTTAGCGGCTTGTAATTCTGAAGACGCTAGTTTAATAAGTGAGGAAATTTTTGATTCTGCTGCAATTACAACAACAACAACAACAACAAGTACAAATACAAAAGCACCAACAAATGCCAGTTTGAAAGTCACGCCTCTTAGTGAGGATGCTGAGACACTGACAAGTTTTATTGAAAATTCCTCTGCGAAAGCAACTTTATCTTCGCAAACACTCAATGCGGGCAAAGATGAAACGACGATTCAAGATTCTCCTTTAGAATGTTCATTTATTGAACGCAATAAAATCAAATTAAATGACACAGGCATAGCTTTAGATAGTTCCCCCACTAATTTTGACAAGCCATTAAATATTCAAAGTTCACATGTAATTCATAATAATAATAATAACAACAACCCCACTATAAAACCATTCAACATGCCACTTACACCTACAGAAGCTTCGAATGTACCTTCCTTTTCAAATAATGATGAAGAACAACAGTTTGCTAGAACGGATGTGTTTGAAGTGACCGCAGAGGATAGTGATTGCCTGTTGAATAGGGGTGTATCTCGATTAGTAGTTGGTGATGACATTAATATGTCTCAAGGCGATCACGCCAGTGTAATGCAACATCATGTCGCTAGCCGAGCTTTGGATGTTAATAAGAATACTAAGCTGGGTGAAGAGTTTGATGATACTCACAGCACGGACTCTGCGTTCGAAAGTGCGTCGGAAGGTGATATAAGTCGTCATCTGCCGGAAGAATTTACCCGCCTTTCCACCTCCCTTGAAAGTTCTCGATTTGACGATATTGCCAAAGAGTTGGCTGTTGAGACAGCCACTATTGCGTCTGAGTCGAATGAATGTTTGATAGCTGCTGCGGCTCAAATAACTCCATCATCAACACCTACACCGCCAACTCCACTCTTATCCAATCTTTCAACGCCTTTTACAGAAAGAGAACAATTATCTGCCGAGTCGCCTATTACTTGCCTCTCTTCTTCGCTGCCCCCTGTGACGACTACGACATCTTCCACAGTTAAAGTAGGCTTTGATGTGTCTGAGGAGCCAACGGATTCTCTAATTTCGACTGCGAATGAAGTTCGAGACAAAATGCCAAAGGTGACAATTGCTCAGGAAAGCTTTATACAGAAGTACAAATCAAATAGTGCAATACGTACTAGTCCAAGTCCCATACCAACACCGCCACCACCCTCAACGTCTCCGGGAGGTGCTAGTAGTAGTCTGCGGCGTACAGAATCCTCTTGCGGTCTTTTGACACAGTCTTCACGCAATCGTTCTCAAAGTACTGAGAGTCTGTGTAGCGACAATTCCTTAGATGGTAGTATAGGCAGTGGCGATCTAAATTTCTTATCCTCCTCTCAACTCAATGATAAAATCACAAAAAACGACACACTAACGCGGCAACAACGGCCTTCAGAAGCTACTTCAGAATTTTGCACTAGAACGCCCGGCGGCCTTAAAGCACTGGCAGTATGGAACAACAGTTTGACTAAAGAGTCTGGCTACTATATCTCAGATCTGTTAGCAGAATCAGTATCACTTGAACTGCTAAATATTGGAAAAAACTGCCTGTCAAATGAGTTTATAACTATGGTTAAGGAAAGCCTCACGAAAAACACAACATTAACAACTCTAGGCTTACAGAGTGCCCATCTAAGTGCCAAAGGTATAGAGACGTTATCGTCTATTTTAACATTTGGTGGCAACAGCACGCTACAACGTATTGACATACGAGACAATAAGTTAGAAGTTGAGAGCCTTACAAAAATAGCCGAGGTTTTAAAATCGAATACGACCGTGACGCAAATCGACATTGACGATGAGCCTAAGCGGCTTTCTGTGGGAAGTGAAGCTCACATGGACTACGCACGTGTGTTGGAAAATGTACGTTCGATGTGTTCGCGCAATGAAAAAACTCAAGCTCAAATTCAACAGGAAAAATCAACGCCTAACTTTGTGGGCAAGAAACGAGGAGGTTACTACCTTGGATCAAGAAAAATTTCATTAACTTGTCAAAGTCGTCCTATAATGGATACATCAAAAACTGTTGTTGCAGCGACAGTGCCCAACAGTAAATTGGATATTAAACGTAAGGCTAGTACAAGGTTGCGTTCTCCAGTACCAAGTCCAACAGCGATATCACCATCGTCCTCGCCAAATCGGTCGAGCAGATTCCAAGTGTTTCGAGTTCCCGAAGCAAGTCCACTAACGTCACCATGTACGCAAAAACCGATTGGTGGCGAAAATCTTGTTGCAGCAAAGGCAGTTTCAATGAGTACCGCAGCCTTATCTTTGTCCTCAGCAACTAGCAAAGAAAGTAATAATATAATCTATCCAAGTTTAACATCTACCTCGCTGCCAACATCATGTTCTATGCCATCAATGGCAACAATTTCGTCATCTACGCAATCTATCAAGCGGCTGTCGATTTCACCACGTTCCCGGTTTTTAGTTCGAAAGGTTTACGAGGATCCTAATCTACCATTAGGAAGTTGTTTTACCCAGGCCATAGCATCATCAATTAATCCCCCACCAGATCCTATATCGCAGGATGTTCAAACCTCCGCAAATCTACTTACACAATCAAAAACATGTAACGATGTTCTGCGACAAGATTCATTAAGTATAAGTTGTAGAACAACAGAATCAGTATCAGCAAAAGTTACACCTTCAAAAACGTATGTTACGCTGCCTACAATAATCACATCGCAACAAGTCAATACTACCACCGATAATACTTCTACAGGAGTTTTAAAATTAAACGAGAATATTTCTGCAACGCCAAGGACAGAAGAAATTGTAAAAAAACAAGTGTCGCCGGAAATAAAAATCATTAAAAATCAATGTGAACAAAGTACAAATAATGCAATAATAAATGAAAAGGACATTACCAATCAGACACAAACGACGACAACAGAACAGACGGCAACATCATCACCATTATCAAATATTTTAGTAACTGTATCAAAATGTTCCACTATCCCACAGCCTTCACCATCTATCCTCCCCACATTACCAGCATTATTATCGTCGCCAGAATCAACGTCGTCTTCATCATCATCATCATCCTCTTCATCTACATCCCCTGCTAGTAATGCGGATAGTTCAGATTCCTCATCATCCTCAGCAACTTCTGTTCATTCTAATGAAGTTTTAAGTCAAGAGCAACAATGCCCAATTGCAGTGTTCAGTGACAATGATATAACGTTAACCAAAAATACAGTGAACGAGGTTTTTGGGCCAGTTGCTGCCGCAGCGGCTGCTGCTGCAGTTAACGAAAGCTTTGTCAATACAATTGAAACGCCAAATGAAAATGTAGATCCACCTACTGCAAAGCAATTAGAAAACCAACAGCAACGTGTACGTAAAATTTCGTGGATATCAAATCCAACAGCAGTTGACAAACTGTTGACATTATTTCATAATTCAACCACCATATTTCAGCGTAGCTCATCTCCGGAAACAAAACCAGTTGCAACATGGACAACTACTATAGCAGACGTCCAATCAAATCAGTGTAAGTTTTTTCTTTGCTTTTACACGTTTTGATAGCTTAAACTTCTTAGAAACTTTGTGCATAATTCAATGTAAAATTTTTATACAGTTTGTCCAGAAATTGTTTTTACAATAAAAGAAAACAATGTTTCTTATAGTTTGCGTTTTAAATATGTTAGAATTTTTTTTTTAAATACATAAGTTAAATAATATTTTTTTTTGACTTAAATTTTTGCGTGTCAAGAAGTTCTTGTTACGTTAATAAAAAATGTAATGTGATTGAAATGATTCATTATGTAGAGTTAAGTCTAGATCTGTTGGTGTTGATGAAATACCAATAAAATTTGTTAAAATCATTTATCCGTTTGTCTCGGAATATGTTCTTTTTTTTGGGGAACTCAATTTTAACTACGTAATAATTTCCATTCTTTTGGAAAACTGCTAGAATCATTCCGATTCCCAAATCGAGAGTAGTACACGATCCAGATGATCTCCGGCCCATTTTTATACTCCCTGATTTATCCAAGGTTGTTGAACAAGTTATTAAAATCCAAATAATTGAATCTATCTCATATGTTATTTATGAGAAGCAATTTGCGTTCCGTAAAAACTTTAATACGACTTGCTTACTTATTGCGTTGACTGATAGTATTAGACAAAATGAATCTCTCGAAAGCTTTTATTTCTATTGGCCATAATATGATGATTGCTAGGCTTGCTAATGAATTTAACTGGTCAAAATCTGCTTGTAAACTGGTTTACTCATACATGATCTCTAGGTCACATTTTACTGTTCAGCTCTGGATTGCGTACTGTCTCATCTGGAGTTCCTCAGAGCTCTGTTTTGGGTCTCTTCTTTTCATGTTATACATTAACTGTCTGCTTGAGTTCGTTAGATTTAATATATGTGACACCTTTTTATTTGCGGATGACGTTTTCTTGCTGTTTAAAGGCTCTATTTAGTTTTTTAATGTGTTTGTCAATAATGTTAATTTTTGCCTAAGACGGGTTTCTGAGTGGACCTCTTCTAACTCCTTGACTTTAAATCCTTCAAAGACTAAAGCCATTATGCTTGGACCCACAAATCGTTTTATTTTTGATCTTAATATTTTTTTTTTTTTTTTTTTGATGGAGTACGTATTGGCTTTGTAAGCAACCTTAAGTGTCTGGGTATTATACTGGATTCTTGACTTTCTTTTTCTAACCATATTTTTTTGTTATATAGAAAACCCTTCATATAAAGACTCGGATATCGTGGGCTCTATTAATGCCACATATATTATACGGGTTTGAAGTATTTTCGGGCACATACTCTATGCATTTGAGTAGAATTCATTGCCTATTTAATACGATTGTACGTTTTGCTTATAGTATTCGCCAACGTGAACTATTTCGCCGTTTTTTCCCCGTTATTTTGGTTGCTCTTTTGATAAAATTCTTATGTGTGGTAACTTCATTCTATTTTATAAGATTATCAAGATTCGGACACCGCTCGTGTTGTATAGATTGTTAGATAGATTGCTTATATCGAGAATTACATCGTCTTTTTTTTAACGATCATTATGCGTAAGAAATGCTCGATGGTGGAATCATTTACTTTTCTTCCTACGTATCTTTTCTTACATTAACAATGCTTTTAGGCGAAAGCTTTCACTGTTCCTTAACACTCCTTGATATGCAATTACTTATTTCTCTGAGCGTATTCTACTGAATGGGACCTCTCCGCGTTAGTAATTTTTTGTTTTGGATTTTCAGCTGGGGAGCTGGTGTTTATGTTTATGTTTCGAATTATTTCCAATACTTTTATTATTTTCACTTCTGATATTATTATTATTATTTGAATTTAAAGCCTTCTAATTGTACTCAGGTACTATAGCTACCTTTATGTAACATTTTTTAATTGGCCTTTGCGGCTTTAAATTACATATTTTGTAAAAAAAAAAACAAATAATAAAAATTTACATTTTTCGCAATGTACATTGCCGGCAAAAGTAATAGCACTGTTATAAGTAATATGATTTTTTTTGGAACTGACAGTATTTTGTAGACCGATTAAATCAAACTCCTTGTTATTGCCAAAAAAAGTTCTCGTTCATATGTAAGAGGATCGCTGAATGCAGAATATCATGCAAGAGTTACGTCCAAAATCATAAAGCATGGAGGTTCAAGCATAATGCTGTAGGCATGCTTCTTATATTGCGGAGTGGGACCAAGTCATTTTACTTTGACATATTCAAAAATGTTACGCCTGAAAACCATTAAAAAAATGTGAAGACTTGGTCGACTCCATGCTAAGGCGCTACTCCTTCGTTGTTGTCAACAAATGAGCTTCTACACCAAATTTAATAAGTTCATTTTCTTAAGTGCGTATTTGAAATATTGTTATTCAATCTTAATCGAGCTATTGTTTTTTTTTTTGGCCTATTCTGTAATTTATTTAAATAATACTTCTATTATTCAAATAATATTTTTTTGGTATAATTATATTACTAAAACAATGTACAGCTAATACATAAAGACTAGCGTTGCCTTTAGGCTAGTTTTCACCGCAGCTGAATAATATGACTACAGGTAATTCCTAATCCCTTTGTATAAACTTTTATTTTTTTGAGGTCATACTTATTGGGAAATTGCCCATGAAAATTTTGTAGCAGTAATATTTTGGTTCTCTATAGCTTTTAAGGGCTCCCGACCTATTTTGGAACGATTATTATAGTACAACAGAAAATTTTACGTCGTTCTAGTATCCATTGGGCTAACCAACAATCATTATAGCAAAATACAATCATTTTGTAATATATTTGTAATATTTGTAATATTTTTTTATAAAAAGTATACTGTGATACCTGGTTGTTATTCATCTTTATTCGTGGGAAACGATTATACTTAATTTTCCCGAAAGCTTTTTATAAAAGCTTCAAGCTAATACATGTAGACTTTTATCTACTTTGCCAGACATTTCAGCAATTTTTTGCACATTTTGTTTACCAATGTGATGGTTTCAATAACCCTGTGAGATAACAAGTGATGCAGAATAGATTTTTTTTTAAACCTGTGGTATCCTAATGCGGGCATCATATTGAAGCTTATTATAAATGTGATGGCAATCGAAGCAGACCTCCCTCTGTCCTCAATGATTATAGATAACCGATTCGTAATTTACAGCAATCTTTACTCTTGACCTTAGTGAGTTCTAACTGTCGACTGGTAACAGTTAGTACTACATATAGTAGTCTCCCTACACTTTTTCAGGTTAATTGAGTCCAGCCACTGTAAAACCTTTGCACACGCTAGAATTTTTCTTCCATGCACCCGACTTTTAAACAATCCAACGCATTTAACAACCCAAGCAATTCTGCCTGGTAAACGGAGTATACTCACTTAAATTCAGACTAAAAGATAAGTTCACCTTGACTGATTATACATCTGTGTTGAAGCCGTTCGTATTACACCATATGTACTCACGCAAGCAATTCTTTGTACCGCCCATCTAGTCTACACTTAATTGTACTCTGAGAGCCCTTGGGCTACCAGATCATCTCCCGACTACCTTCCTCGGATTGTAGAATGCCCAATTCTTAGATTTATAGTTCTAAACTTAAGCATAGCGGTGATCCAATTTATAACAATGGGCCAATCCCACCCTCAGTAAAAGCATTTTTTAACTTCGTGTAATATATCTCTTTAAAGGCACCTTCAATATCAATAAAGATGGACAATGCAGCGTCATTATTGACAATTTCTCTTTCCGCCACATACAGTCTAATCCTTTCAAGCAAGCTGTCTCTACGCTACTGTAATAAGGCTGAGACAATTCCATCCAATGCAGTGGTTTTAAATGGTGCAAAAGATACCATTGAAACCATTTGAGGTTATTCGCCTTTCAGCTCTACTATCAGTTATCCGAACTAATGTTTTCACGAAAATTAAAGTTTATAAGCAACTGAAATGTTTCTGCCATTGTCTTTGACATCAACTATTGGTCCTTCAATTAAGTCCAATCCTCTTGATGTTAAATTATTTTCTGAATTCTAAAAACCTCCAATGTATCCCTCATATAAGAGCAGAATTCCTTGCACGTACTCCGTGGTATAGTCCTTTCAGCTCTTTTTTTCTTTTTCCTGTTAAGGAAGAATCACTCTCGCTTTTGTAAATATTAGAGGTCCTTCTTGTTTGCCTTGTATGAAAGTTCTCTATTTCACCGCGGTGTCAAAGGCAAGCTTGAGTTTAAATGTTCCACTGTTCGCTCAATTTCGGCCGTGTATCTAGAAAGATACTTTTCTGAACAAGCATTATAAGTATTTTAAAAAATTTCGGTTCTACCTCTCTTTTTAGTTACAGCAAATTGCATTTTTATACAAATTTCAACAATTGCTGTCTTCTGTAGTTATAATCTTTGCTGCCCTACACCGTATTGAGCGAGTTGCAATCACAGCCTATGAGCTAGAAAAAAAGTCAGTATGCTAATCGATCAGACATAGTTTGGAACATTTTGCTATTACAAGTTAGCTAGATCGGTGCATTTCCTTTAAGGCAGCACGCAAAACAGCTTGCCTGTCTCCAATTTTTTTAACTTTCGCTTGTATTCCTGCAGGTGGTTGCTATTTATGATAAAAAGGTAAGAAAAATTAGTGAGCTTTCCCCAGCAAAAAATTTGACATTACCTAAAAAAGTACTTGACATATAATGACTTACTTTTGTGTAAATTTTGTTACTCGCTTACAAAATACATTACATTAGTTCGCAAATAAAGGAAGTAGCAATTGAAGTAGTTCTTTAAGCAAAAAGAGTACCTTGAAATACGTACTAATGAATTTTATTCTTTCCTCCATTAATCAATGTAATCAATTCTCAGTAATTGATTATAAAAGTCTCATGGCTTGTTAAAATCATTAGGTTGGTAATCTAGTTGGGAAGTCCTTCCGCCAAAAATGCTTAATTCCACACTCGATTATCTTTTTTGAAATTTTTTGCTCGGTCAACCGATACAATAACCTTGTCATTTACAAAGTTGGGACAAAAAACCCTCTGCAAAACTTACAATTTTCGAAAAAAAGGTTGCTTTTGAACAGAAAAACTTTATTTAAACTATTCAAGGGAAAATCTGCAGTATGGTACATGTGGTTATACATAATTCGTGAAGGGTTTTAAAAGTTTCGGTTTTACAATAAAGTAAAAAAAAACAGTGTTCTTTGTACACTGTAATAACAATTCCTTGACAAACAGTTTATAAATACTACTCTACTATGGCTCGGTTGTCTGAACTATAAAAGCGGTGATATTTATCTTTTAAAATACAATCTTTTTAATTTCTGTTACAAAAAGAGAAATTATTTGCTGAAAGCTTTAAAGGGTCAGAGAATCAAATTGAGGCTTGTAGGCAAATGTTGGTTATAATGGATTCAAAGTTATTGCAAGCTCAAGTGGACAAAGATAGCTGATAAACAGAGAGAATACTAGTTTTGGGACCATAGGGATCGGACTGGGTATTTCAAGGATAAACACAATTATTGGCTTCGGCAGAAAGTTCTTAGGATTTTTAAATTAAAAAAGAAACACTATGACATAAGTTTTTTTTTTACCGCTCAATGGGTCCTTGTGTAGGCTTAAAAATACGGATAGATACATTGCGGGAATCAGATGTAGTTTATCTTGAAGATTACAGAAAATATCGATCGAATCTTTACGAAGCTTTATTCCCCTCTTTTGATTGCACTCAATTTTGCGCGACTCTTTAAACATACGCCTACTTTCTTAGGTCGGATATGATGTAGTGTTCTCCCCTTAAAATGCTAGCATGTCCACGTTATTTCAGGTTTCATTCGCGTCTTGCATTGTATTTGATTGCAGTTTTAAATGTTTTTTTTATGTTGATTTTAGGAATGCAATATTTAAAAGAACCAGTTAAAAATATTTCCTGAATGCTTAGAAGACTAGTTAGGCTTATCTCATGACCTTTAGGTTAGGCTAAGTTGTGTTGTGCCTCTGTGGCGTATAAACTCAATGATACATAATGTCTATTGTGATTCCTTTTCCAAAGATGAAATCAAAAACCCTGCAATGGTCCTCCTGATGGAGCTTACAATATCGCTTAGTTCATCATATAATAACCATTCGCTCAATTTCCAATCTTCTTTTGTCTTCTCATTTTCTGCATAAATCTGATATGTCTTTAAACAATCTACTAATCTCTGTTGGAACAGCTACCTTTAGAACATTTCTATTCAAATTCTTGAGAACTTGGGCCCATACTTTGTTCAACCTGGACTAAATAGCCTATAGTCTCTCCTATTTCTTCAAGACTATCAATTCTATCGAAACCCAGCTTTTATATCTTTACCGTTCATCTGAACCAATCCTTGCAAGTTCGCGGAAAACTACATACGTTGCCATAACATTACAATGACTAGAAACCCTTTATCTATCAGCATTCTAAGATCCCTTTAATAGGCATCTATACGCTTCGATTTGACGATATTTACCTTTGAAACTTTGAATACCGCTGGCATGTCATCGTAAAGAATGTCCTCCTGCCACATTTGCCGTTGTTTGATAGTTTACCAATTTTTATATTAAACCACTCTACATAATTTTACAAGGAATCTTTGATAATTTGTGTTATTCGCTTTCAAACATATTTAATAGAAAAACTCGATGCTATTTCATTCAACTTGCAACAATTCGCAGCAATAGTCTAAAGAATATATTTTGTATTATTTTAATTTTTATAAATTTATCATCATTTGATCATTTTCAGCATCACCTACACATGAAGAAATTGTACCAGCAGCGGCAGTATTAGCGGTACAGCAACAAAAGTCACAAGCAAGTCTAGTGCCGACGCGCAAACATTCTCCACCTTCATGGACGAAGCTTGGTAATGATATTATTACTGCTGCTGCCACAAACAATTTGGACTTGGCCAATAGTGCAGCTACAACAGCAGCAGCAGTTGTAACCGAGCAATCTAGATCTTTTTTCGATGCAGCTTCGAAACAATTTCGTGACCTTAGTAAACAAGTGTTTCGTCAAAATTTATCATTTGGCAATGAACCAGTGACCACAGCGTCCACCAGCAACACACAAATGACCACTGTCTCAGCTTTTAATGTGCAACCGACAGCCTGTGAAGTTACTGGAAGGACAAGAGACTGCTGTAGTTGTGGCTGCGTTGGTACAACAACTGGATGTTTATGTGGTAACTCGCCAACTACTGAATACAATGCTAATTGTTTACCCACCGAAATCAAGAAGGAGATTAAAGAAAATATATCACCTGAACATACAATAAATGAAGAAACATTGCATAAGATGCAAAAACTAAACAGCAGCAGTGCTGCTTTAACTTCTGCAATAACAACAACACCAGCAATTAATTTAGACACTAATAATGATGATAAAAATGATTGGATAAAAGCAAAAGAATCTTCTACCACTACAATAAGTATGTTTTCAGCATTTCCAGCAGCTGCATCAGTAGGAGTTGCTACTGCTGCTGCTGCTGGATTACCAACACTAACACCACCACCGCCTACATCAACACAAATACAACATTCGACTGTCGCAGAAATAAGTGGCATTGAAAGTGACAGACAAGCGCACAATACTTAAACAACAGCAGCAACACAACGTTTGATTCTAAATTGGTGATACAGCAAACGATGCACTATACGATTTCTTCCAAATATGATTTTGCTTTTATGCGTAATAGGTATCCTTGTTTTTTTTTTGTTTTTGTTTTTTTTTGTTTTGTAATACATATACACTCAACTGAAAAGATAACTCGTTACTGTCCCAACATTTTTAATTTTTTCTCTGTTTGTTGCCTTGTTGTAAGTTGTTGTTTTTTTTTTTTTTTTTTTTTTTTTTTTTTTTAATTTAATAATTTTGTTATATAAATATTTTGATAATAGTTTGTTTTAACATTGTTTACTTTCCCCTTCTCTTTTATAATTATAGTTAATTAGTATTTCTTTATGAATTTACGTACACAATTATTATAATCATTAATATTTCAGGTTTTGTTTTTCATTTTAAGGTTTTTTTTTTTAATTCAATATTTGTCTTTTTCATACATGTATGTATAAATAATATTTAGCTATGATGTTACTTATAAAAATATTTCATCTAATTCTTCAATAACAACTACCTTGTTAGTTTAGTTTAGGACATTTCTTATAATTATGTATATTATTTTTCGTTATTAATCGTTAGAAATTATGAACTATTATTGTCGTATTCGTATCTTATTAAGTGTGATATTTAGCAAAATAGTTACAACAAACACCATTTACACATAAAACAAACATACATCTATAAAATAATAAAAAAAAGTAACAGTGAAATTTCGTAGACCTACAAATATTAATTCGCGTCAAAAGTATAGACTAACGAAGTTTAATGTAATATACAGTGCAAAATACTAGAACAATGTTATATCTTCTCTACCAGCATGCAGTTTTAAGACTTTGTGCGCTGCCTTGTACTGGAATTGGGGGCTGAATTGGGTAATATCAAGAATAGATTATATATTTAAAATTTCGTAATAATTGTACTTAAAAACAAAATGTGAATAATTTCAATTTAGGAAAAAATTTCTTTTAAATAACTTGATTTACTTTAGGAATGTGAATGTTCTAAATGTACTTAAAAGAATATTTTAGTGTCACTCTTTTTTTTAAATCACTTTACGTCAAAGTGAATTTAACGAGTTTTTATACTCTAAACTTAATAATTGTTTTTTTGTAATACATGATTTGATGTCTCCTCCATTGATTTTTATAGAAAGATGATGAAGCCTTTTATGCTGCATACAGGAGACGAAAGCAAGGCATATTGCCTCGACTGCTGCCTGTATTATTATTTTTTGAGATTTTATGTAAATGTCACAACAGTACTAAATAACAATTTGCTTCAACATGCGGCTTGAACGGTTGCCTCGTGTTTATTATTTCTTGCAGGATAAATTAATTGATTTTGTTTTTGCAAGAATTACAAATTATTATAGCAATAATAAAAAAAAAAAAACAAAAACAACCAAATTATTTCTTTAGTTTAATTAATATTTGAATTTCAGTCAAGTAAAAAATAACTTATTTGGTTCGGTCGCTTCGTGGACAACTATTAACACAAAATCATTAAAAATCATCAAATGGCAACAAGAATTAGTTGAAAACTGTGGCAAGCTCTTGTTAACCTCTTGATTTCATAAACTTTTTAGGCCCATTAATTAGACTTTTATTTAAATAACACCAATAACGCAAAGTCCGAATGATCAACTTTTTGACTTTTTATTTATTATTATTTATTTATGCAAATTGACATTTCGCTTGAAGTTTCTTTGTGATTAAAATGACTTTTTCCGATCACCAGCTTAAAGCTGAGAAGTTTCTCTGTCAAAAAATGTAACGGCAAAGCTAAGCCTTTGAATAATCTGATTTTGAGACCAAGTAGGGGAGTTGATTTTGGCTTCAGAAAATGAAGAAACTGCTGTTATTTATAATTTTGGTTGTTGTTGTTGACATACATATTTGTGTCGTTCTTGTTTAGGTACGCTATTTTAGCGTTGGTGATAGATGGGAGAGAAGAGTAAATTGAACGCTGTTATCCATACGCAAACAGCCGATTTTCTTGGCGAGCTTTGATTACAATTTAATTTGAAAAAAAATGCAAATTTCTGGTGCTGGCACAAATAAATTTAAAGGAAAAAAAACTAACGTGTCAAAAACATGCGTAACATATCAAATCCAATACAAACGCAACATTGTACAGCACAGTTGATCGATCGTTATACTGGGGGCATCGAAATATTAATAGAGTTTTATCACAAAGTTCGACCAATATCAAATGCCATAATTTGGCCCCTGTGTTTTCGCTGGCTTGAAAGCGACTAGTTTTGGCGAAAGCATCTTGGAGTGTTTCCACTGAGCCAAAATAAATTTGACTGTTCATCTATAAAACAAACGCAACTCTAATTTTTTTTATTGTTTTTGCACATTCTTAATTATGTTATTTTAAATACACAATTATTGTAACAAAACGTTTAAAAACAAATATCACCTTAGCGCGGAGTTAAACTGCCATATTTCAAACAAAACACAGCTTCGCAAAGATAAAACTAGTTCGAAAATCTAATTTTTGACATGCTTTAAAATAAAACTTGTGTTTTAAGTTGGTTTGGTAGCCTGCCATGATACTTTTATTATAACAGGTTGCTCCTGCAAGAACCCATGTTCTTATTTTTTTTTTTTTTAATTATAAAGAGATGGGTGTTACTTTCGGTTTCTAATGGGCAATAATTGAGATGAGAGTAAATTTTTTAATATTAAGCAAATTATATAGTGACGGAAAAGAGGAATTCTTTACTGCTTTTTTTTTTATACATGAAGTCATTTATGAGTAGACTTTAACATATAAAGCAATTGGGAAAATAAAAAGTTCGCCATAACCAAACCTGTGAATTGATTAAATTTAAAAAAAAAATTAATGGAATAAACCTAAAATAGAATTTGTTTTGCAAACAAACTTCTTACAAGTTCGAATAGAAAAAGGTCTGAGATTAAAAAAAAAATTAATTTGCAAACGAAATACTTTCCATATTGTATATAACTGCGCAATTCCCATTTAATACACAGGGCTAAGGCGCCATCATTATAATTTAATTAAAATAGGTTTCAACTCCGTTAAATAAACGTACCTACAAAAGCAATAACAATAAGCGGAATTATTTAAAAAAAAAGATCGAAATTCAAATTTATGTATATAAAAACATTGTCAAAATTACTACAGGGGGAATTCTAGACAGCACTTACATTAAAAACATAACAAAATTTAATAAAAGAATTAAGTAAATGCAGCAAAAGGCTCACTATAAAAATTAAAAAAACCTAAAAAATCAGATAATATTTGTTAAAATTCGAACAATATATCAACAATGAATTATAACTAAATAGATCCATATGAATGTATAATATTGATTTCTTTTTTAGATTTATTTAATAATTTAATATTGTTTATGTTTCTGCCCTACAAAAAATTTTTCAATTTAGTTATTATTGTAATTTATGTATGTAATTTTTTTTATTAAAACAAAAACTAAAAGAACAACTAAACAAAAATTATTTTATTAGCTTTTGTCTGTAAATACAAACAAATAATATAAATAAAAAACTTTGAAAATTTAAAATATATTAATTTTAAAAAATTGAAATTATTAGCAACACAAGCAAATCAACATAACAAACTTGACTTTGACTTAATTTCAATTTAATTTACTAAGTCTTAAAAATCAATCGAGCGCAATTTTATTCTTTTGAATGGGGTTTCGGTAATTTTTTTAATATTTGTTAAGGCCAAGTTATCCGAACGTTACTTTTACGGAATGTAATACATAAGAATGTAAGTTATGACATTCGATAAACAAAGTACAAAAAGATAATAGTGGTAGATTTACTTGATTTGTATTGTGTAATTAGAGGAGTATTTTTTTTAATTATCTTCTACGATGAGTTTTATAATTTATTTGTTTTGACATACAATCGGAAAATCCTTTTTGTTGTTCGTTCTTTGCAATAAAAAGAATTTATTAAATTATATTATTATTATTTTATATTTATATATTTTATTTCTTACTCTAAATGCTTTTTTTTCAGTTATGGAAAAAATCTCAAAATTGACCCACTTGAAAGAATGTAAATAAAACGTAACGGTAACGAGAAAGTAAATCAGACATAACAAGCTTATCGCAGCTTTTCTATCCCGTTCGCCAACAAGAAAAAAAAAACATGTTTTTAAATCATAGAAAAAACATTAAATCCATTTTCTGTAGATTTTTGCATTATAAACATTTGATCGACTATAACTCTTTCCACTTTAGTCATGACTTAGATGTGCATAATTCTTATGTAGAAATTGATAATTTGACAGTGCATGCATTAAAAAAGGGGATAAAAATGAAACTGCTTAAATAAAATAATCAAAATAGATTGATTGGTTTGTGTGTCAGATAATATTTCTTGCCTCAACACATTTTATTTAAAATTATATTATTTCACTACTTACATGAAATAAAATCATGATAAAATGCCGAGAACAAAGAAACTTTTTTTCGAGTTTGATTAAATACAAAGGCTTTTTCCGTAATTTTCATGGCCACCTTCTACTTTAAACTGTACACTTTTATTATTTGTTGTTAAAAACTAAAATTTCGAAATCAGTGTTCTACACACCCTTCATATTAAGTTTTATTGTTATAATTGTCATCATAGAAGAGACACACTTTAAATAATAAAATATAAAAAAATTCCTAAAACATGATCTGCTTAAAAATGTCCTGTACTTAGATGAGTACTTTTTGTCAAAAGATTATGAAAAAGTGGTCTTTTATTTTTTTTTTACAAGGAGTACTCCTTTTAAAAGTGGTTTTAATAAATAGTTCTTGTAAAAAGTTTTAATAAAATTTATTGCTTGTTGTGTAAGAATACCTCTTGGAAAAGAAAAATACATTTTAAAGGATTTTTTGTTTGTATTAGATTGGTAATTAATTTTCGATCTAATATAAGAATATATGCACTATACCACTAAAGTCTACAAACGATATATTTTTTTATTATTTTGTTAAAAAAATTAAACGAATTGTATTGTTTATATCTTTTTTTATTAAGATTATGCGTTAGGAAATTAAAGAAATAAAAATAAAAAGATTAATTCATTCTTGAATATTACACTTTTGACAAATAAAAATTAAATTTTCATTATTTTTGTATCACAACAAAATTCTAAAAACGGAGTAATTCCTCTAACGATTTAATAGCTGGTTGATCCTCCTTTGCACTGAATCACCTCCTTTATTCTTATTAAGATGGAGTAAGCTAGTTTGTAGGTGTAGTATTTCGATGCTAGAAAAAATTCCTTAAGAATATTTACATACATGTGCGCATTCATTGCTTCTTCGATAAATTTCAGTTTTCCAACAACACTTGCGGAAATACACACCCACACCATGACTGATCCGCCTCCATGTTTAACGGTTGCTCGTAAGTTCTTTGGTGCTAAAGAAGTACCTGGTTTTCTCCAAACTTTACATATACCGTCACTTCCAAAAAACGTTAAATTTGCACTCATCTGTGAAGAAAACGCGTTCCCAGAACGTTGGGTCGGTAACATGTATATTTTCGTACTTCTTTGCATACTCCAGCCTTTTCTTCATATTAACCTGGCTTACAAATGGCCAACGTGCGACTTCAAATTGTTTTTCTTTAGGCAGCGGCGGATAGTTTCCGGATGAACCTTGATTCCATTATATTTTAGCACTTCATTTTCCAGCTTAACTGCACTCAATCTTGGATTTTTGCTGATATTTCGTATTATTACCCTCTCGATACGCTTATCCAGCTTCTTTTGACGGCCCGAACGTGGAGCACTGGCATATGTACCAGTAGCATTATAATTTTTAATTATTGTGTGCACTGTGCATTTGGACAAATTCAACACTATTCCAATTTCTGATAAGGAATTTCCTTCATTCCTTACCTTTACAACTTTTCGAATCTCTTCACTAGTCTCACACATTTTTTTTTAATAATTTACTAAAATATTTTATTAAAAATGTTTTATATTGCGCTTAAAGTTAGCTACTAAATATAAGAGCATAATATTGTTTGAAATAATGCATCCTATTATAACGGTAAACTGCAAAAACAAAGACGTGTGAAGACCTTTTTGGAATTCAAAAAACAACAAATAAGGCTTTTCATTAAACAACTGCAACAATATTCCTTTTTAATTTTTTTTCAGAGAAATTTGTTATTGTTATTATATTCTGATATCATATTCCAAATTTCAGAGAAGTCCAACAGCAATTACCTAAAATAATGTAAAGTTTGTAATCGTTTGTAGACTTTAGTGGTGTAGTGTACATACATATTTAACAAAGCCTTTTTGAAAGATTTCTTTAAAATTTAACTTGCTTAACCTCATTAGTCTATATTAAAACAAGACGAATAATTGTTTTCTTAAACTGTTGTAAAAAAAAAGTTTTCCTTTAAAGAGGTTTTTCAAATAAACATTTTCATTAAAAAGCTGCTTTGTTGGAATCACTTTTTCAAAAGCATCTTTTTAAAGTACTCTTCTTAAATGTATTTCAAAAAAAATTTGCTATTTGCTTTTGAAGTATTTTCCAAAAAAAGGACTTTTTTTCAATGAATTAATTGAAATTATACTTTCTTAAAAAATATCTTTTAGTAGCCCGTTAAAAAAGCATTTTCCTAAAAAGAGTTTTTTTTTTTTCAAATAGCTTTAAAGAATATTTGTTAGTAAGAGGTTATTTATTTATTTTGAAGATATACAGTATTTTAAATATTCAAGAAATCGTGTAAATGTTATGATTTTATATTGGAATTTCGTGTAAGTAGTAATGTGAGTATATTAAATATTTCTCCAGTTTGTTTACAAGAATTAAAGAAAATTTAATAACGAAAAAATGAAAAGATCGAAAAAAAACAACAACATTAAATAGTAATAAAAACAGTCTGGCAGTTATTAAGCGAAAACACTCCCCTCGAATAACCCCAAACCCTGATTGATCTCAAATGTTATGTGATAAAGTCGCAACGCTTTAAGTAGTTGCGTCCCTTGCTACTAATTTAGTTCTATTTTTGTAATATTGTTTTTGTGTTAAGTTGATTGAAAAAAGATTGTCGAACTACAATAAAACGAAAAATTGTTTTTTATTAATATTAATTAATTGGCATCTCCAATTTTTCTTTTTTTTTATTGTTTATTAACAAACTATTGTGGCTGCCTGCCCACTGTTTTCAGTTGTCCAAAAAAAAAAAAAAAAAAAAAATTAAATCTTAATTTCTTGTAAACAAAATGAAGCTTATTTCTTACACACAGAAACACAGACGCACTAGACCACACTTTTTATTGCAATTTCGAATAAAATTTATAAATTGAGGAATTTGTAAATTTATTATTAACACTAATAGTCACATATTGAAAAATACATACAAACTAGATGATAAGAAAATATTGCGGAAAACTTGGTAAAAAAAACAAATGTCTAAATAAATCAATATGTATTTAACAAAAATAAAAAGAATAATAAAAATAAAAACAATGTATAGAAAATAGTAAAAAGGAAACAAAATAAATGCAACATTTAATTTAAAACTACATTTAGCCAGAAAAGATAAAATAAATATGTTCAACTTACAAAAAGAAATAGCAACTAATTACAGACTACTTGTGATTTTTGTTGTTGTTTTACAACTAAAAGAAAGTGAAAACTTGATAAAATAAAAAAACTGAAGTTTACTTAAAACCATATTAAAACATCAAAAAACAAATCCTTTAAAAATTGCTGTTTAGTTTTAATTGTTTTTTGTTTTGGAACTTAAACAATGGCTTTAAGCACTGATTTATACATTTTGAATCTAAATCTAAGTTCTATATTGTACTTTAAAAACAATTTTTTTTGTAATAAAATTATTGTAAATTTCTTAATTATTTTTTATAATAATTATTACATTTAAAATTATTAACTTTCTGTAATACTTAAATACTATTTTGTAAATTAGTTTTTGTTCTTGGCATTGACACTTAAAAGAAATATTTTACATTTTATAAAATTTATTTGATTTATTGATCTGAAATCTAAATATGAATAAATAAATAAATCGTTAACAACTATAAAGTTCAACGTTATTGTATAAAATTTAAGTGCCTAGTTTTATTTATTTTATTTTTCGGACACTCGCATGTTTTTGAAATCGCAACTTTTATTTTATATGTTCTGAAGCATACGCGTTTTGCTTGCGATTTGCTTTTTTTCAAACTTATGTTCAAAAAACAAAGACATATGATTTGACGGTGCAAAACAATATAAATTAAACAAAAAAAAAATGCCTCGCTTAGTTTAATTTCTTTGGAACAACATTCAATTAAAAAGAGAACAATTTAAAAACGGACGCTTAGAGATTATTTCAATCAAATGAATATTTATTAATTAAAAAAAAAAAAACAAGAAATATTTTGCCGACAAATGCAATTTCTATTAGTATAAGTACTGTTCAGTAACTAGGTAAGGTTAGGTTAGGTTGCA
This sequence comes from Cistogaster globosa, assembly GCA_937654795.1. NCBI lineage: Eukaryota > Metazoa > Arthropoda > Insecta > Diptera > Tachinidae > Cistogaster > Cistogaster globosa. The sequence goes on along the minus strand of OW569404.1, from coordinate 44,131,234 downwards.
CAGGCTGTCGGCGCAATAAGACCGACTCACTTGGGTTCCAAAGGTCCCGTTGTGTCACCTGAAAGCAGGATGTGCAGGGATCAGATTCAGGTCCCTACGGCACCATCAAAGATCCAAATCACCCCGAGGACCGGATAAACAAGTTTATGCTAGCAACATCGCAGACAGATAAGTCTGCAAGACCATGCAGTCTCGGACTGCCGAAAATGGCCGCTCTATTCCCAGAAAGAGCTGGGCAGTGGCAGAGCAGATGCTCCACCGTTTCCTCCTCTTCCTCATCTTGACAACATCCACAGTAGTAATGATGCGGAAGATTCAGTCTCCTAGCAAGGGTACCAATGACACAGTGTCCCGTCAGCACAGCCACCACTGTACCCAGCTGCCCTCGAGGAAGCCTCAGTAGATTTGCGGATCTCCTACTATCGTACTGAGACCACAATTTCCTCGAGACCCTGCAGGTAACCTCTTCAGACCATCTAGACTGCGCAGCCCTAAAGAGTTCCTGCTGAAATAAAGTTTTACAGCAGCTTAATTGGACTCCCACCAGTGGATCTATCTCCCGGTCACCCAACCGGCTTCCAAATCTGGCGAGTTCATCCGCGACTATGTTTCCGGGTGTGCCCGAGTGAGGCGGCACCCAAAATAGTTCCAGGTTGGAATGTCTCGCCACCTCGTTAAGAGATGTCCGGCATTCACGAACCAATCTGGATGTCGTATAGACACCCTATATGGAGTTAATCGCAGCCTTGCTGTCAGTACAGATCCGGATATCCTCTCCGTATATCCTGTGGTACCTCATCCAGCAAGCCGCCCTTCTGATGGCTGAGATCTCAGCCTGTACCACGCTACATTGATCATGTAGCCTAAACTTCATCCTGATCCGAAATCTAGGAATGAAGACGCCCCTCCCGAATCCCCGTGTCCGACTTTGACCCGTCAGTATAGACATCAAGCACATCTCCACGAGGCATACTCGACGTGCCCGACGTTGATACCACGAAACCAATGTCAGACATTGGGGTGGGCGTGCAATAATCGATGTTGTCAGGGATAGCCGAGGAACAGCCCAAAATGGCCGCATGTCCAAAGTCCCCTGACCTCCATGTCACTGCTGCATTCAGTCTAACCGCCGAGTTCATGGCCAGTTGTTTGTCCATGAGATCGACCGGTAGCCAGTGCAGCATTGTAAAAAGGGCCTTCGACGGAGTGGTGCGCATTGCACCGGTGACCATCAAGGTCGAGGTGCGCAGTATCCTGTTTAGTATACTGCAGTTCGCCAGTCTGCCCAGTGCGGGCCATCATACGTAAACCCCATACATTAGTATGGGTGTTATTACCGTGTCAAAGAGCCATTACGACGTGCTGGGATTGATACCTCAGTGTCTGCCTATGGCCTTTCTACACACATACAAAGCCACTGAGGCCCTATCCGCCCGAAATCGGACATTGGGGGTCCACAACAGTTTCTAGTCCAGGATGATACCCAGGTACTTCGCCCTGTCAGACAACCCAAGCTCCACTCCATTTAGGAGTGGTAGCGGAAAAATTGGAATCTTGTTTCTTCTCGTCAAGAGCACAAGTTCCGTTTTCCGAGCGTTCGCGCTAAGCCCGCTCTCAGTACACAACCTACTGACGCAACCCAGCGTCGATTGCAGACATTGCGATAGCGTGTCAGGATACTTACCTGACACTGCAACCACAACGTCATCCGCATATGCCACCAGGTTCCGGAGAAGGGGAGATAATACCCCCCTTGTGTACCCTCGCTTAGCCACCCTGTATATGGTAGCTAGCCCCATACTGGAAGTAATGACCCTATTAGTCAATAGATTCCATACAAAGCTTAATATCGACTGACTTACGTTCAGTCCCTCCAGGGCCATCGTAATGGCCTCCGGTTTCACATTGTTGAAAGCTCTTCTATATCTAGAATAGCAACCAATGTATATTCCTTATGCTCTAGGGATTTTTCTATAAGCCCCACATGCGTGTGTAGTGCCGTCTCAACAGATCTGCCCCTGACATACGCATGTTGAGAGGCGGAGAGTCGGTCCGGATTAATTGTCCTCAAGTGGAGGTCAATTATCCGTTTCAAAGTTTTCAAGAGGAAGGAGGATAGACCTATAGTTCTTAAGTCCTTCGGTTCAGTATGCGAAGTCTTCCCTCCCTTGGGAATGAAGACCAAAGAGCAAAAAGTCCACGGTTCCGGGATATACGACCATGCAATGCATGCTGTGTTTATCTGAATTAACCATGGTATAACAATATCCGCATTATGCTGCAGATCAGCCGGTATGATGCCATCAGGACCCGCTGACCTAAACGAGTCAAAACTACCCAGAGCCCACATAAGTCCTTCCCTATTTATAGGGAAGGGAACTGATGCACGGCAGTTAAGGGTGACTGAGTCTTCTCCCCTAAAAAGATACAGCCCGGAAAATGAGTTTCCATGAAAACCTCTAGGGTCTCCTGTGCACTCAAGGTCCAATTGCCACATGGTTTTTTAGTGAATCTAGGGGCAATGGACGTTGCCGATAGAATCCTACGAAGTCTGTTCGTCTCGGAAGAACCCTCCACTCCACTGCAGAAGGATCTCCAAGACCTTTGCTTCGCATTTCTTACCATGTTCTTGAATCTATTCACTGAGGACTTGTATGATGACCAGTTCCCTGATCTCTTAGCCTCATTGAAATGCCTACGGGAGGCTTTTCGTGCCTCCGCAATATCCGAGCTCCACCAGGGTGGTTTCGAAGTCGCGCGCGCATACGTATTGGTTAATGCATTCACCGCGATTTCAATGTCCCGCCGATTTTCTATTCTCGGTGGACTCGAAATAAAACCAGAAAGGAGGGACCGTTGACGCATCCAGTCCGTTTTCCTTCCGTTTCGTCGGGGAATGACCCCATGCACCCGAATTACCACATCGGATTCAATATACCTATGATCAGAGAACGAGCAGTCACTAGAGACCTTCCATGCCCTAATCAAATCTGAGTGCTTAGTACTAACTAGCGTCACGTCAAGAATCTCTCTTCTATTTACTACAACAAAAGTGGGTTCTGACCCAACGTTCACAACGTCTAAATCATTACAAAGAATGAAATCAAAAAGGGACTCACCCCTTGCATTGGAATCCGAGCTACCACACACGACATGGTGTGCATTGGCGTCTGCTCCAACATTGGTGGTGGTGATTCGCATTCATGCGCCATGTAGCTGGAGACTATTATAACAGCCTTTTGTCTTCCAGGCTTTGGACGCTTTGTAGCGGGCTGATGACTCTGCACTTGAGCCTCCTCCTCAGATCTTTGTCGTTTAGGCACATCCGTAGATGTAGAAGGGGGCTTTTGCAGGCCAGCCAGATAAAATCTTGCCCATTTCAATGAAGTAGATTCCTCCTTCGTAAGGGACTCAGCTGGTTTTTTGCCCAACTGGTCCAGACATTTTTCGGCAGATCGCCGTTTCAAAAAGGCCTTTCTGGCAGGTGGGGCGTGCCGAAATCTTGTTCGCAGTTACCTTACTGACGTGGGGAGGTGAGACATTGGAACCCAAAATCTGGTTCGCAGTTCCGCTGCTGGGTTAGCTGTGGAACCTTGCTGTGTTCCTACAGCACCCGAAGCAGGTATTTTAGCTTTAGCGGCACGGACCTTGGCTGCTTTGGAAGTGCCTGGAGTGAAATCCAGAGGCACTTCGCTACCTCTTTGTGCATATTTCGTGCAGTTTGTTCGCATTTAGATGACCCTTGTTTCCCAGAGTCTCCTCCTGCATTTCTGGTGACGCCAGTAACTTGAAGACCAGTCAGGCCTGGCGTTCCGACCAGACTAGCCTGGATCCCAATAACATTCGATTTGCCGCGGCCTAAGATAACCACCTCGGGAATAGGGTCTCTGGAGATTATTAAGCCCCCGACCAGATACTTGGGGCATTTTTGCTTTTTTTTCATTTTTAGGGTGGGTGTTTGTTGCATTTTATACATGCTGCCATGTAGTTATAAGTGCTGCCTAGTGTGGGCTAGGCAGACCACCAAGCCGCACCAATATGGTGAACAGACGCTCGTGGGTTTCGGACAGTAGATCTAGCTGACCCAAGAAAACGGACGTACCCTGACAGAGTGCCCAGTCTCATTGAGAGGGAAAACATTCGGTACAGGTAAGCTGATAGCCGCCCCATTGGGGAAACAGACGCTATCAGGCACTGAGTGTGGGGGGGGGGCGCAGTTCTTAGTTTCGCACTTACCATGAGACCCTCTGGCAAGGGTGTCCCTACCAGCACGGCCTACACGGATCATTGCACTTAAGCCTCTGCAACACGTCAAGATGACTACCCGTCAGAACGCGTTCACGTACTCGAAAACTTGCAAGTAGACAGCGAAAAAAGAGCGTAAAAATGTGAGAGAGAAAAAGTTTGTTGCAAATTTTGGCTATTAAAATTTTTACCTACAGGAATTAGCCAAACAGCTGTTTGTTAAAAAAAACTTGCTTAAGAAATGCAAGGGTTTGGGAATTAAAAGAATAAAAAATAATATTATTTTGTTATTTTTCTTTAATTTAGCTATGAAAGTACGCAGCAAAAAAGTGTAAAACAACAAAAATTTGGTTTAGAATCTTCGAGCTTTCAGAAGTTTGTGTTATTTTTAGAATTACAAGAAAACAAGCCAGTGATGACACATTCAATGTAATGTACTTTTTTTCGGTGCAACTTAAAGAAAAGTAGTACAGTTATTATGTATAATTATAAATTAGTTATACACATGTATGAAGTTGAAATTATTTTGGGTATAAACTAAATGAAAAAAATACATTCATGATGCCCTTAAAATCAAAGAACGTTTTTGAAAATTACCTTATAATTAAAAAAAATTTAAAACATTTTACATGTACATATTTTTGCTATATGGGTAATAGAAGTATTATTTTCAATGTTTTCGTGTAGTTACCATTTTGACCACTAACTTTGTTTAATACATTTTTTTTTGTAAAATGTTACTAGTAAGTGGTCATAACGAACAGTTTTTAAGTCTTACATATCATTTCCAAAGCCGCTTTGCTAATTTTTGGTAGTAAAGCGTTCATTTACTTTTTTACATTTGGGAGAATAATTTTGAAAAGTTTCTGTTTTACTTTCTCGTAGCTAGTTCTTGCTAGTAAAGTTACTGAACAGACCTATTGATAGTTTGAAAATTTGACAAAAGGTAATAATTTTATTTTTCAGTAATAACATAAAATACAAATTATATTAAAACAATAGGTCTGTTTCTTTACTCTACTTTGGGATCCCGTGGGAACCCAATGTGCGCGAAAAGCGTTCCCGTACTTAAAAATTGGTTAAATGAGAGCGGCTTTGAGAGAATAAAGTTCCTCTTGCACGAAACAGCCCAAACTTTTTCTTCGTGCAAGTTATTTATATCTGCGAAACAGCTTTAAAACAAATAAAAAAAGATACCAGCAATATTTAAAAAAGGGTAAAATAGTTATCCTAATATAGGAGACAATTTGTAATGGCAAATGAAGACGAGTTTTAAAACATTGTTGCAGATTTGGTAGAGAGTTCAAGAAATTCTAGTGATTGTGACGACATCCTAGACCTTATTGAACATGATTCCGACTTAAAAGAATCACTTTTGTTGGATCTTTTTAAAATTTTTGAATGGCAAAAGAGGAACAGTATTCCAAATTATTTGAATGAAATTGTTCCACCATATACGGAAAAAGAATTCAAACAACACTTCCGCATATCAAGAGAATTATATTCAAATTTATCCGCAAAATTTGCAGAAATTCACACATATGGTTCCTTGCCAGCTGATAAACGCAACAAATTCAAAACCACTGTTTATCTTAGATTTTTTCATAATTTTTTGAAATTGATTTTTTAATTGAAACATTCAATACACTTTGAATTTTTATTTTGTGTTTAAAATAAAATTTTTTGTTCCCGTACTTTAATACAAAATTGTCTCTTTATGAAAGAAAATTTGGCTTGCTCTCATTTTCACGAACTCTACCCAAAAGGAAAAAAACATCCCTTACTACTTTACTATTTTATTTCTTTCAATGTTTATAAATACAGTATTTGTTGTCTACATATATTTGAGAACTTCACTAGTTACCACACGTAGCATATATTGAGGTGCAATTTGTGCGGTCAGTAATGTTGTTAAAGTTAAATTTGCGATTTAAAGTCGCCAAACTTCTGTGTGATTTCAACTCGCATCGCAAGTTTTAAGCGATTTGCGATTGTCCGAATATGCCTGTTAGTTTCTGTAAAAAATCAAAATATCAAAAAAAAAAAAAAATAATAAAAATAAATAAATAAAATTACACTGAAAAAAGAAAAATTACAGCAGGCAAGAACTTTGGAGTTCGCAATGAAATTCAAATTGTGTACCACTGAAGCTAAAACCTAGACATCTGCATGAATGCGTTTTAAACGCCTTTTTCATTATTTGTCTTTATTTTTACTTATGATTTGTTTTGCGTCGAACCATACTGTTATATAATCGATAATTTTGTATCACTGCTTTACTAAGAATACGGTACAAGAAATGAATATGAATAAAAGAAGAAATAAATATTTACATGCTAGTAAACCATCGAACTAAACGGATCAAATTAAAACGTGATATGAAAACAAAAAATAATAATTCATCATTCAAGAATTACGCGCTGGCTAGATTTTTAATTAAATGTTTCTTCGAAAAAGAATCCCTATAAAAATACAAAGTTAAGAGGCATGACATATGTAATTTTCTCAGCTTGCTACTCAGGTATCGGTTATACAGTTCTTATTCCTGTTAGTGCATAATTATATAAGTCTTCTTTTTATGTTATAAAAAGAAAATACCAGAGTAGACCAAATATAACTGAAAGAAATTTTGTTTGACTAGATGTTAAGCCACTAATTTTAATTTAATTTTACAGATTGTCCTAAATGTAAAACCTAAACTTTTATACTACACCATGTTTTGTATTGGCTACCATTCCAAAAAAAAATTTAAAATCTTAGCAATTTTCTTTTCTAATTTATTAAGCACTAGGTCAGATTTTAAAATAAAAATAGTGTTTTTTATTTTTTAAATATTTCGGCACACCGTTGAGTGGCATCTCTAGGAAACAGGAAACAAAATTACTTAAATTGTGTTTTTTTAAATACAAATTATAAATTCATTTGAAAAAAATTTTTCACAAAACAAACACAAAAAATTCAAATATTTTAACATAAAAATACATATAAAATTTCAATACTCAAAATACATTCAAAATTTAAAATTTCAAAAAACTTACATAAACAAACACCTAAATTGTATTTGATACAAATGTTACCAACAATTAAGTTAGATACATTGTAATGTTTACTATTTTTTATGCACTAAATGTCTTTAACACTGCGCAACATTATCAGTATCTTTATTTAAAACTGATGCATCTTCAAAATTGGGATGATGAATTAGACTGACCCAATGGGAAGATAATGCAGTTTTGTTTGTGTGTATTATTGACGTCTCTATATCTTCGATCTCATTTATGTCCAGCTATTCTAGTTTTAAGTTTGTTTTTTTCTTGTACCTACATATACTTTATTACAATCTTCACAGTCATTACCATTACAAGGTATTTTGTGTACTACATTCAACATGTCCCATTTTTGTATTCTATTTTTTGTTTTACTAAATAATTTGTTTAAAGTATTATAAGTTTTGTAAGCCATTTTATATTTTTCCGAATCAAAAGTTTTTGATTTTTCTATCTTTTCTGCTATTTTTGGTATATAAATAAAGACCTGTAAACTTTTGTTTCTGTCACATTTCTTGTGTTACATGCTATTTAATAATTGTATTGGAAAATTATTATCGTTTAATATCTTTTTAACTTTATCTTTATTTATCTTGTGAAAGTTTTTATCACTTATCTTAAATACTTTTTCTATCAAATTGTTGCTCGTTGTTGTTCTATTTCTATTGTGAATTTAATGCAACTATTAAATTTATTAAATGTTTCCAACATATTTTTAATTCCAGATTCCGAAATAATACAAAATAAATCATCTAAGTTCTTCAATGAAAATGTCTAATAATTTCTTCGTAACAATGTCTTTATTCTCTCAGCTAGTAATTTAAGAAAATAAACTTGTTTTATTTCATGATATAGAAATTATTTAAGCAAAAGTAGAATGTCCAATACTTAAATTACTTTTGTCAAATTTACTTACTCGTATATAAAAAGAAAAAAAAAGATACAAATTAGGCAGTCTAAAATCGTTGCATTCTATGAGTTGATTTTATTCAGCTAAAGAAAAAAATTCAATAATTATTATTTTTTATTTTTTTTATGTACAATTGCGTCTTTTTGCAGAAATTATTGGTCAGAACATTTGACTATGTTTGCTTAAAGTTTATAAAGAGATCAGTTAAAAAACTGCTTTTAGATTTTTATTTAAAAATATAATGCCCTTGATTTTAATTTACATGTACAATAGCTATGACAAACTAGACGACTTTTTGATTTCGACATGCAAGAAAAAAATTTTAGCCATAAAACGGTGGGGGTCAGATGGGAGTAAAGGTCGACACATCATGCTCAAAGTTGAGGGTTAAATGTATGACTAGCCCCCATTATTTTTTTTCCGCCCAAAATAAATATACTTATCGTTTATCTTCAACCATTAAGGAAGCCTCCATACACAAAATATTAATTTAAAAAAAAAAACACGCTTGTATCGCTTTTATGAAGTCTCTCAGGGGATTATTGCTTGGATTATTAGTCGAGCGGGACGTTCTCTTTCTTTCCTGCAGACATCATATTTACGAGCTCCCATTGAAAGAAATGTTCGGAACTAAATTCGGCAAAATGTCTGGACTAGGAGTGCTTATATTTGCACGTTTTAATGAATAATAGGAAACATTAAACTTAAACAATATAAGTATTTCCAGTAGAAATCCTAATTGAGATCAAAAGAAAAAGCAACGCAGAGTAGACTACAAGGAATTTATTGAAATGGTATTGCTATCTCTAGGTGAAAAAATATAAAAGCATCATTTCATACGACCAGAACCCCTCAGTCATGCTCATTGGATGCCTTAAAATGTTCTAATACCGAGATTATCTTGTTTCAAACAAAAGTGAATTCGATACATCGTTACACTTTATGTAAAAACTTCGTTTAGTGCGACTAGTGCAGAATATCGTTAAAATTCATAATTTGTGTAATAATATGGCAATACTTTCTAAAACTTTCTAATCGAATTTTTTAAAAGTAATTGTATAGAAAATAACCCAATATACGAAATTAGTTTTTAATAACAAGTAAATTAATTGGTTTTACTTTCATTTAGGTTTCTAAATATTTCTCATATTCTTACCAACAAAAGTGTAGGTACTTTATAATTTTTCATTCTGAAAAAAATAAGAAATTATAATTGAAACATGAGCTAAAGCAAACGTAACACGCTGTCTTGACGAGCCATTGAACAATTTCATATGCGCAAATTAAAATGGCTTGTGTAGATCGTCGATATGAAACTACTAAAGGGTCCACCATCTAACGTGAATTTACCATTAGCTCATGTCTGATTTGACATATAATTAGTTTTATCCTTACGCTGAGCGAATATGACTGTGTATACGCTTGAACAACGCTGGGAAATATTGCGACATTACTTTGAAAATCATCACGTGGAATGTGTGCGAAAATTGCTTAAAGATTATGAAAGAAGGGAAGCACCGTCAGCTCCGTATATTCGTTATCTTGTGAAAAAAGTGAAAGACACTAGCATCTTCGTCGATAAACCAAACCGTGAAAAGCCAAAAGCAGTGCGTACACCCAAGAATATTGCTGCTATTGCAGAAATTGTGCGTGAAGCGCCATTAACATCAATTTATTGTCGTTCTCAACAATTGAACATATTGCAGACATCAATGAGACGAATCTTGCATAAACACTTTGGTATGACGCCATAAAAATTCCACTTGGTTCAGGAGTTGAAGCCAATGCGTTTTTTTTATAGCATTTACAAAAAAAAAGTTATTTGGCTTTAGAATAGGTTCTACAGTAAACATATGATCTCTTTCTAATATACCTGTTATCAACTGTTAGTGTCAACCAAAATTATAAATAATTTTATAATAATAATCGCCACATTAAACCACTAAAGATAAAAAACAACCCCATATTGGCGAGATAATAATAAGTTTTACCTGCTGTTAAGGTCTGGATAACAAGTGCAGTTTTGTTCAATTTAAGTACCACCTGCTATGAAATTGAAGATCAATGTATGAATAACATGTTTCTAAACATGTATAAAACTGCGGATTCGATTAGGGTTTACTCAATAATAAGTTAATCCTTTACGTGTACGGACGTAAATTTGCAAGTGATAAAACATAACAGACACACATAAAAACATTCAATTTTCTAATTGTGCGTGCGATTGAAAAGGGCTCAAATATCTATACAGCATATCATACATAACCGCTGCTAAAATGGACTGTTTGCCATCAAAGGGCACTGTTACAATCGCTCCCATTTCGGCAGAGGTACAACTACAATTTCTACTTGATCACAAAGCCGAACGCTTGCTACAATCAATACCAGGAAATGCGTTAAAGAAATATGGAAACACAAAGCTAATTCTTTTTCGAAATGGGGATGTGATAGTTCTTCGGGACAAAAATTGTACAAACAAGTTGTATGTAAAAATATTTTGGACTCAGATATGTTCATGGTATCATTTGCACCATTGCGATTGAAACAGATTTTGGTAGATCTGGCTTTGACTAACACGAAGGCTGCATCCAGCTGCTTTATATGCCAAGCAGCATCAACCCAATTAAACCAAGTTCCGATAAAATCATTGGATAATGCCGATGCATATGAATTTAGATTATCACCACTACATGCAAGAATACGACTTATGAAACATATACAAAAAATCAGTTATGATTTGAAATTTGGGTCTTTAGGATTCATAAGAAACAATGAAACCAACAAGGAGTTAAGAAGTTCCAAAAAGAAACATATTCAAGATAAATATCGCAAAATTGGATTGATTATAGATCAGCCAAAACAAGGGTCAGGCAATACAAATGACGGCAACACCGCACAAAGATTCTTTTCAGATCCAAAAACAGCACCTGAAATATCAATCCTAGAAGTACTTGCGTGCAATGAAGAAATTGATTCTAGACAATTTGGAGATTATGCTAAGGAAACTGGAAAAATATATACAACCAACTACCCATGGAGAAATATGTCTGCAACAGTTCACAAAATCTTTTATCATGGAAAAAATATCATTAAATATCATTTGATGCCACTTCGAGATCTATCAGAGGAGGCTCAGGAAAAAAGGAACAAGGATTACCGATTTTATAGAGAGCACAATACTAGAAAAATTTCCCAAAATTTCACAAATGAAGAACTATTTAATATATTATTGGCAACGTCAGATCCGTTCATCTCCAATATTCGAAATCAATGGAAAGTGGAACATCGGGATTTAGAAGAAAAAGCAAAAAAACTACCAAAGAACAGAAATCGCACAGAACAAAATATAGAATATTTGCAATCAATATTTGTGTCAAATGAATAATAATTATAATTGCCTTCACTGCAACCATCAAGTACGAAAAAGAGTATTAGTTAAAAATAATAATAAAAGAACCTACCATTGTTACAAATGCTATTTTATTATTAAAATGTTTTTTTTTTTTAAATTATCAAATTTGACAGCAAAAAATAATACATTTTTCTGTAGTAACAGCAAAATCTCCAGTTAATTTTACTATTTTGTTTTGAGCGTAACTTTAAAAAAATTCCATTGTACCAAAAAATAATTCGAATTATTATTAAGTTCCAAATATTAAATTTTTGATATGTAAATAAAAAATAAATACATATTTCACTACAAAAGTTAAAAAATTCAAAAGGTCACCTTTGACCATGAAGTCCTTAAAAAGTTCACAATCAATTTTAATGCAATTAAAACTGAGTCAAGCTGAACTAAATATCTATCCATTAAAAAATAATTACTTCAATATTTTGATCGGTTCGTTGTTGTGTGTGCATTAATAAAATTTTTAAAAGTATTGTTTTGAAAACAACAATAAATATAAGTAAATAAAATTTTTTCTTCTAATTGGAAAATTATGAGTAAAAAAAAAAAAAACATGGACGTTCTCTCCACACAGAAAAAACATGAGCACATTGATGTTTCCTATTCTGCAGACGCACAGTGGTTTCAAGACGTTTTATTTTGGACCAAATTCGGTAACTCAGAAGCCACTGAAGATATTGAAATTTTACAGAGGCCCCAATATTGAGTACCTCATAAATATAAATTTTTGGAAATGTTATACAAAGTTAAGATTTGAAAATATCTTAAAAGAAATTGCCTTCATGTGTAGGTTTTCATTTTTACTTTGAAAGAAAATTGGCTCACAATTTTTTTCTTAATTTTAGCCGACCTTCACTTAGTATTTTTGGTGTAGTGTACTTATTCATCATCAGATTATTACTTTTAGAAAATTTAGAATTAATAAGTTTGAAGTTTTGTTTTGATAGCGCTTTTCGTTGAAAAGTTACAAGCCTCTGAATTAGGAATAATAAATGTAAAAATACCATTTTTTTGGATTTCCCTCAAAAATATGGAATTTATTTTTTGCGTATGTAAATTAAATTTTTTTTTCGATACCAACAAATTTTTTAAAGTATGTCAAAGAAAACCTATATCAAGTGCAAATACCAGAAAAGCTCTAGTCCTATCTAAATATAGCCAGTTTTGAAACAAAACTGGATATAATTGTAAAATTCCTTGGAGTAAACGGATTTTTAAAGTTTCAAAATGTATTTCACAGTCCCATTATTAATGAAGGTAGGGTAGCCTCTCTTGTAAAAAAGCATACAAGAAGTTTATATGTTAAAGCAAAATGAAAAAAAAATTGCTTCATTTTAATTTTGTGTCATTTTAGATTCTATATTTTATTCTCAAAAAAAACATCTTAACGTGATTTTTCCAGGTTTTGGGTTATATTTCATTCAAAAAATGGAGCGAGAAAAAATTATTATAATGTAGAAGTCAATAAGCTTTCCTTTGATACCACTTATATGTATATGCAGCATATATTTAAGCTACAGAAACTTCCTAAACTATGCCTTCTAATAGTTTTTTTCGTATTTTATATGTAAAAATTAAAAATGTTTATTAACACGTTTTGTGCCAAACTAAAAAACACAAACATCGAACATAACTTTTGAGTTAAAAAGAAACTTTTTGTGAGATTTTGAAAAAATTAAATGACCTAGGTATCCAATTCTAACAGCTTACCCAGAAGCCCTTTCTTACCTTAGGCGTTCGACCGTTCTCAGCTCTACTCAGAAACACCTCTGCTTTGCCTCTCTTGAATTTCATTAAGATATCTTAAGTGATTTCTGAGATACCGAATTTTCTCCAAAATAAATTGTTTCAAAACCACTGTGCGAAGTCTTGTTCATGTCCGAAAAAACTAATTGCACGTCAAGACGTAGTTAAATTAATTTATTTGTTATAAAAACAAAAACAGTACAACTAATAATTTTAAAAATTGATTTAGTGTGAGCTGTAAAATAAATGTACTCATGCAGATATCTACTAAAAGCCATGAGGAAAAGGTGAAAATATATCATTCATTTCAAAACTTTAAATTTTTGCTAAAAATCATTAATAAATTATAAAATAATATTTGAATGAGGAATTATTGTTTTGCCCCTATTTGAGTATTGTAGACATTTTTACATCCTTCACCACAAAAAATGGAAAAAGGAATAGTTTGTCATTCCGTTTGTAATTTCTACAATATTCATTTTTGACCTCATAAAGTATATACGAGTATGTATATTCTGAGTCCTTATGCGTAGCTAAGTCGATTGAGCGATGTCCGTTTGTTCGTCTTTCCGCCCGTGTTCGAGTTGAAATTAACTTTTCCAAGGCACTAGATGAGCTAGGTAAAATAAAATACGCCAATCGATTAGATATAAAAAAAATCATCAAAATCCGTCCATGCCCTTCAAGTGTGCGGGAAAAATACCATGAATGGAAAATCCTTATTTTTCCTTTCAACCCGGAGACTGTACTGTTTTAAAATTAAGATACGTTATTTTATCCGTTAGACATCCGCAATTTGAGTCATTCTTTTAGCAGGCTTGAATTTTAGATTCCTATTTGTGTATTAAAAAAAGGGAAAAGAAAGAAAATTGGGAATAAAAATGTTATTTATTCCAAACCGCATATTTACTGACGGTTTTTTGAAAATTGTAAGGGGCAAAACGTGGCATTTTCGATCTGAGAACCTTTGTGAGAATATAAGGAAAATTTTCTTTCTGCAATTATTTTTACTAGTTTTAACTAAGGGAGGAAATAAGAAAATTTAGAAGAAATATTTTGTTTTCTATTTGCACCTTAGGTTTGGAGGGAAGTAAATAATTTATTTGCCTTTACTAAATCACAAATCATTTCTACCTTTTAAATTTTTCCAATAAAAGAAAACTCTAAGTCAAAAGTAAAATTTCCATAATTAGTTAATTTTTATGAATTCAAATCTATTAAACTATTTATTTTCATAATTTATAGAGTTGGATTTGCTCTAATCGTTTTAATATATTTTTTTTATAACGTAAAACTCAATTAATCCAGTTGATAATTAGTTTTCATTGAGATTGTGGGAATATTTAATTTGAAACATCAAAGAAAAGAAATGAGACAATTTTGGCAGTTATCCAAGACCTTGTCAGTATAAGTTGGACTGCAAGCTATGCATTCATCACATAAATAAGAGTAAAATTTTTGTGTGGGAAAAAAATATATGAAAGAAAAGAACCAAAATCAAAATTTCAAATAAGAAGGCCTAACCAAAAAGAAAATATATAGCGAAGTTATAGCAGAAAGAAATAATTTACAATTTTAGAACCAACTCTAAATGAAAACATAAATAAATAAGGAAGAATTAGGATAGAAGGAAAACATGAAATGTATTAAATAAAAGAAGAAAAAAAATGCAGAACAGTGATAATTTGAACAAAACACGTAGAAGAAAAGAAAACATTAAATTATATATTAAAAATTTATGCCAACAAGAAAGGAGAACACAAACATAGAAAGTAACGTACTTATTTGCATATTTGTTTAATACGAGGGCTGCTATATGTATTTCTGGCCTGGCAACGCTGAGTGCAATCTGATATTTCCATTGGAAAATTTGTCATTTTTAAGCATAATCGTACTCAAAACGTTTTGACGTACGACCATTATTTGTGTTGTTTACAGTGACTTGAAAAAATTAATATAGAAAAAAAAAGTGGAATTAACTCGTGAACATTTTCGTGCCATCATTTTTCACAACTTTCGACGTGGATTATCACGACAAGAGTGCATTGATGAACTTAAATCTTTGTATGGCGATGAAGCACCATTCTATAGCACTGTGAAAAATTGGTATAATGAATTTAATCGTGGCCGAAGCTCGCTCAAAGACGAATTCCGTGAAGGTCGTCCAAAAACGGCTGTTGTGCCAGAGAACATTGATGCCGTGCGTGAACTCATAATGCAAGATCTACATGCGACATACCGAGAGATAGAGACATCCTTGGACATTTCTTCCACCAGCATACATTCGATACTGCATGAACACCTGGCCGTAAAAAAGGTTTGTTCTCGTTGGATCCCGAACAATTTGAAAGTCGCTCAAAAAAAGGCTCGTGTCGATTGGTGCAAAGAAATGTTGCAAAAATACGATTGCGGTGCTTCAAAAGACGTTTAAAGGATCGTCACAGGTAACGAATCATGGATCTATGCGTATGAGCCCGAAACGAAACAACAATCGACCGTGTGGGTCTTCGAAGACAAGCAAAATCCAACGAAAGTTGTTCGTGGAAGAAGCACTTCGAAGCAAATGGTCGCCTGTTTCTTCGGCAAAACTGGTCATGTGGCGACTGTTCCGCTTGAGCAACGTAGGACGGTCACTTCTCAGTGCTACACTACAACTTGTTTGCCTGAAGTCATCGGAGAAATTCGAAAAACCAACAAGAGAAGACGAATCATTGTTCACCATGACAATGCGAGCTCTCACACATCGGCTCAAACCAGAGCGTTTTTGACCGGCGAAAACGTCGAATTAATGGGTCATCCGCTATACAGCCCTGACTTGGCACCTAACGACTTCTTCTTGTTTCCCTACATCAAGAAAAAAATGCGTGGTCAACGATTTTCGTCGCCAGAAGAAGCTGTTGAAGTGTTCAAAAATCATGTTTTAGAGGTGTCTCAATGGGAATGGAAAAAGTGCTTCGACAACTCGTTTAAGCGCATGCAAAAGTGTATAAATCATGCTGGAGAATACTTTGAAAAACAATAAAACCATTTTTGATTATAAATATTCGCATTTTCACTATTAAGCCAGAAATATATAGAGCAGCCCTCGTACTTGTCACAAATAGTGATCGGTTCCCTTTAATTCATAACATTTTTAGTTGTTATAATTTCTTTTTTGTATAAAGCTTTTGCGTATTGCTAAAGGCCGGGGCACATAGAATCCGTCATACGTTGTACTTTGACAAGTTCAACTAAAGTCAAAGTAACGACGGATGAGGTTGGCACAATGAATACTTTGCTGACGGATATTAAATCAAAGTTTGCTCTCTATTTTTATTCACTTTTAAATTTAGTTTGTATTTTATTCACTTGTTTTAAATTAAATTTGTATTTTATTGTTTGCCACCAAAATTATTTTATTAAAATCACAAACTACAATTGAAACACAGCAAGAGTTAAAAGAAAATAGAGAAGAAGAAGCAGTTGATAGTTGTCAAAGTATTCAACATACGTCAAAAGTTAAAAGTTGACCAACTTTCGTACTTTGCGTTGACGGACACGTATTGATTGTGACATCGTTCAAAAGAAAACATGTATTTTAACTGACTTGTCAGTTGAATTTGTCAAAGTTTAACGTATGACGGATTCTATGTGCCCCGGCCTTAAGAGTGATAATGTAATTGTGTTGTTATATGATTGGTGTTTAGAAACAACTTATATTTGAAGAGTGGTATGTGGTATAAAAAAATCAACAGTCATTGTTAATAAGTAATTAAAACAAGAGAAATATTACTGCTAGAAAGTACCCAGCAAGAAATGAGTGAGGGAAACTTATACATACAAAATTATCTACTAACACATTCGTAATAATTTTATACTGAAACAGCCTTGCTAATCAATCCATCATTTGATCCATCAAATGACAATCAAGTTAAATCTTTGTGTAAGCGAATTACATATTTATATTGTATTTTATTTTACTATGATTTAAAAAATAATTAATACACAAAAAATTAATTTAATTAAAAATATTACTAAAACGGTCTGCATATAATTCAAATAAAGATAATTGCAATTTTATGTCGTTTTTTAAGTCAGTTTTTAACCTTTTCTAACAGGCCGAAGAAACCCACAATAAGCAAATTCTGAGAAAGCAAAAAAAGTGAAGCAGGTAAAAATACAAATTCCCCTTGGAAATAACATTTGTAAGTCTTAAATGTTAACTTAGCCTTTTCACACATTTATGTATGTATATACATGTGTAAGTAGATAAAAGGATATTTATGAACAAAACTTGTAAAATTATGGTTTCATAGGAAACTAAAAAAAATCCATTTGTTTAAAAAATAATGTTTTTGTTGTCGGCGTACATGCCTATTTATGTATTTTATTTACTTAAAGATATCATACCGCTGTATTTGCGCTTTTGGCTCTTTGCGCAAAAAAGGCACAGAGAAAAAAAGCGTAATTGATAATGCGCACTTTATGCGCAGCTCTTTTCTATGCTCAGAGCAAGCGCAATACCAAGTATGCGCTGCTTTTTACGTAAAGAGCAAAAAACAGCGAAAAGAGTGGCGCCGCGCTGCGTTTTTCCTACCCTGAATTTTATAAGTCTTAATTGATTTTTTTGTTTTTTTTTTTTTTGGGTGACGAGCAGTGCGATTCAATAACTTCAAGTAATTCAACAAACGTTATATTAGAGCACATTTTCTGTTGTTTGCAGTAACGATTATGTGATTCTCTAACTTCATTTTAATGATATTAGACACCTTTTATTTTCTTTTAGGGTGCATTTAGACAGGCAAATTTTTCTTTGCAAAGTCTTGATTTTATGTGAGAGAGAGAGAGAAAAAGCATGGTGATCAGTACAAATTTTGATGTGCCCCCAAAGTTGCTTTATTTTTCGTTAGTTACTTATACACAGTAGTATATATGTATGTACATAATATATTTTTGTGTTATAAACACCAAATGCAAAACGTCCAAAAATTAAAAACGATCGAACAGAAGGAAGCAAAATTTGTTAAGGAAAACTTTGTGTGTTTGACAACCAAAGTTTAAAAGAAAATTAATAAAACTTTGTCAAAGCAAAACTTGCCTGTCTCAATGCACTCTTTTGTTTTTCTTTTTGTGTTTGACATTTCCCTTTATTTCGTTATGCAGTTATTTTGTGGTTTTACTTTGTATTTTGCGTTATACATAGTGAAAATTTATTAAGTTAAAATTCCCTGTCGGACATTCAGCTAACTTTAAATTAAGCTGACTATTTCTCAATTAGAAGTGGTTGTCACTTGCATTACTTTTATATGAAATTAACTATTTTAACATTGCTGTGTCCTAGGAAGTAGTCAGTTGTCTGTTTCTGCATTACTTTCAATTAACTTTAAAGTTAGTTACCTAGTAGTTAACTTAAAGTTAACTATTTGCAGCTAGCTATAAACTGGCTACTTTAAGTTAGGTTTAAGTTGGTTTTTTTTTAATTAACTATAAGTGACTTAAATATCAATCAACGAAGAGTTAGTTATTTACACGTTGGCTTAAAACTCACTATTTATAACTTGTTGCAAACTTAGCTATCATATTAATTCGAAATAAAAAAGTTTTTTAAATTTTATGTTTTAATATAAAACAAAAATTTATTCAAAAATTTCTTAAAATTACGATTTTTTGAAAAACAAAATGATTTATTATAATAAAAAATATAAAGCACATAAAATAAATTTGGTGAGCAATTTCATAAGGAGTAATAAATTTTATAAATTAAAAAAATTCAGTTATATTGAATACACATTGGTACATATGTTGTTTTAAAACATTTAGAAAAAAAGGAACTTTTTTCAATATTCTTATAGAAGAAAATTTTAAGCATAAAACATATAAATACAAAATAAAAATTCACAGTAGATTTCGTGCAACCGTATGATGAAGTATGGCCAACTATACCACAAGCGAAAGCTTTAGCTGGAGTATCACATATTAGCCCCCTCATTTCGAGTCTAATGGCTTTATTATTTATATGCAAGCCTTTATCAATTAATTCTTTTAGTTCTGTAATAAAATCACTCAGAAAACTAGTTATGTCATTAGGTTTACTCTTGCCAACATAGATTCCAATAGGAAAAACAGAAATGTCGGGAAAATTTAAGATTTTGGCCAAAATCGGCCATGATTGAGTTCTCGAGCTTTTAAATAAGGGTAGGCCATCAATATTAACATCTATAAATATTTTTTGGCAATTGCTTATTATGTTTGAGACTCTTAGTAATTGTTTTTTTACACCAAAATGGCAATAAAAACCCCGAGACACATTTCTTAAACACGTTTTTTAACAAAAGCGTTTGCACTTAAGGGCACTTCGATATTCTCTTTAGCCAAAATTTTTAGCAAGTCTTGAAAACAATCGCGGAATGGCCTGCATTTAAAATACCATCTACCAAGCTTGTCTTTTAATGTTTTACTCTCTTTTTTTTTTTTTTTTTTTTTTTTTAAAGAGAAGTAGCACTTCAGGCATTAAAACCTATTTAGTTATTATTTCGTAACCGTGCTACATTCTTTAGGAAAGGGATAGATAAGAGATAAGACAGGTGGTGAAAGGAGAAAGATAGATAGTTATTTTACTTCGTCGGCGAATCTGCTACGAGAAAGTACCGACGAAGGAGACTGCACGTTTTTTGTTCATTCTGAATGTGTATTTATACCATTAAACAGAAAAAAACATTTTTTGTGTTTTGATTGCCGCAGGATTCGAACCCTGAACAACCAGGTTTGTAGTCAACGTGTTTACCACTTTGACTACAGCAGCCTCTACATATTTTTCACTGGAAATGTTATTACCACTATCAATCTGAATAATAGGTTCACTTGTACTTGGTAAGCTAACAACAGATGGGCTAAGAGTATCTGATTCTGAAGCATTGCACTGAGTAAGTTTGTGAAATACAAAATTCTTTCTTTTTTAAAAAGCCGCCTAAAATGTCTTTTACTTGCACCTTTCATGTTTGTTTTGTAATAAATATTAAAACAACCACACACATTTTCTTAAAACACATTGTGAAACACGAGCTGGCAAAGACAACATAGAAGTATGTATGAAAGCGTACTTATAGTGACAGCCCAAATGCTTCTTTAAACGAAGAGCCATCAAGAGATTTATTAAACGGACAGCCACCAAGAAAAATACGAAAGGTTTGTTTATGAAAATTGTTAGACACACAGTTTAAAAGATTTGGTGTTTGATGGTTGAAAACCTAAAATTGTGTGACTGTTTATATTGAAACCGTTTAAGGATTCCTTAAATCTAATTAATAATATAATAATTAATTAATTACAAAAAGTACATTTCTTATTATTTAAATCTTTGAGAAATCGCAAGTAACTAATGAGTTCCGTAATGAACTAGAAAATTTTAAAACCATCATCGGCTAACGAACAACAGAAAAACCATACGAGTGGCTGGAGGCACTAGTAGTGAGTGAAATGGTTAAAACAAATGAAGAGAATCAAGCTGATGCTGCTTGCCAAATTCAATGCCTAATGCCGAAGCTTACGCCTCAGTCAGTTCGAAAACGGAACTCTCTATCCACTTCGAGTGTGTCCAATAGAGATATTATTGAGCTGTCTATAGAGGGAGTTTTTGATTAAAATGACTTAAATTAAAGTTTACAGTTATTATTTTATTTTTTTTAGAGTTTTTGTTTTTGGTTTTCTTTTTTACAATTACAATTACTATTACATTTTATTATTTAATTTTATTTACTTTAAAGTGCATTTAAGAAAAAGATATAAAATAATTGTTATAAAATAATTAATTAATTTTTTTTTTTATTAATATAAGAACTGTGATCAATCCAAGGTAGTTTTATGTAATATAATATACAGTCAGGGACTAAAGTTTAAATACACCCCAAAAATTGTATATTTAGAGAAAAAAATAAACGTTTTGGAAAAACTTAAAGTATGTAGTTTTATTTAGCTTCATAAATAACAAAAGACAATAATAAAAAATATAGACTTCATTAAAAACACAACTGTAATCCTTAAAAATACGATAAAATGCACTGGACAAATAAATGCATCTTAGAATGTTAGCACATTTTTTAAATAAATTAAAAAAGGAAACAGAAGGCGATATTTCTGACCATATTTTTTTAAGAGCTTCCTTAAGCAAATTTTTGCTCATTACTGAAGTTGATAACAATTTACGCTTCATTAAGTCCCAAACGTGTTCAACTCGGCTTAAATCTGGTGACTGTGTGGGCTATGGAGCTGTCTGGGAGGATAATACAGCAACCACTCTTTTACAGAAAGTGCATTGTGCTTTGGATCGTTATCCTGTTGGAAGATCCTATGAGGTCCAAGGCCTACGATGTCAACAGATGATTGCAATTTTTTTCCAATACACTCTTGTATGTATGTTGGTTTATTATGCCATCAATAAACTCCAAATTTTCAACCCCCGCTGCTCCAATAGCTTCCCAAACCATTACATTGCCACCTCCATGTTTAACTGTAGGAACCAAATTTTGCTTTTGAAGAGCAGTGTTTGGCTTGCGCCAAACTTTTGCGCTACAATCGCTTTCAAACAAATAAAATTTCCAGTTGTCTCTAAATAGAACTGCTCTCCAAAACTCAGCGTCTTTGTTTTTATACTTAAGTGCAACCTCCAGTCTTAGTTTTCTGTTTTTTTTCACTTATCAGTAGCCTTTTCCGGGTAACTCGGCTTTTGTTTCAATTTTTTCAAAATGCTCGTCGAACAGTTCTTGGGTGAACATGTTTGTTATAGTTATTAGCGCTATCATCTGCAAGTTTTGGGGCGCTTATTCTTGGATTTTTTTAACTTCTCTTACAATGTGGTTAACATCACTGTTGAGTAGTTTTTTCGGGCGACCGCTTCTGGGAATATTTGCAACTGAACCATTTTCTTTATATTTCTCAATTATATTTTAAAAACTTGAAAATAGCAAATTTAATAATTTTCCTACTTCTCTATAGAAATTTCCTTCGATAAGATGTGGTATTATTAAATATTTTATGTTTGTCCATAATTTTCGAAAAAAAAGCATAAATAATAAGGCAAGAATGCTACTAATAACAAGTGATGACCAGTAATAAAAGAATTTCATCGAAATATATGTAAATTATAACTGTACTTTGTGTTTAAGAAATGAAAGAGAATTCTTTGTTTTGCAAGATGTATTTAAACTTTTGTCTGCTGCATTTTCTAGTTATTGTGAATTAACTGTTATGTTTTTAATGAAGTTAATATTTTTTGTTTTTTATGAAACTAAATAAAACTGTATACTTTAAGTATTTCTGAAACGTTTACTTTTCTCTAAACATACAATTATTGGGGTGTATTTAAACTTTAGTCCCTGACCGTATATAAACATTTTTATTTTTTAATTCATAATGAAATGAATTTCTTAAACAAGTTATTATTTAATAAACATGAATTTAAAGTCTTAAAGAAAGAATTAAGGACTTTATTGTTTTTTTTAATTAAATAAATAATAAAAAAACAAGCTGTGTTTTAAAATTTTTATGAATAAGATGCAAATTTACCGTTTGGGTTTGTAATTTTATTTTAAGAAGTCTTGGAATCTGTCGCAATATGGTCTTTTTCGGAAACTGAAAAATAAAATTAATTAAATGAAATATTATACGGAAACAAATAAGCAGAAAAAAACTATATCCAATCCAACTTTCCTTCGTTGTTAAAGTATTCAGTGAACTATTGCCGAACAGCTTTCGCCCTACCCTTACGTGGATTGTGAGTACTACTATTTAAGTTATCATTAGAAACTGATGTTGATTGTGTAATAAGCACCGTGACTTTCTAATAAAAAGTTATGAAGTACACAGCAAGCAAATGTTATTGCTTCGACTCTTTCCACCTTTAAGTTTGTTGGTGACATAAAAACCCGGGAATGGTTTTTAAGAATACCAAAGGCATGCTCGAAAATGTGTCTTGCATGTGACAGTCTTGCGTTAAAAACTTGCTTTTCTTTACAGTTTATGTGGTATGGATAGGGCTTCATTAAATAAGTTTGCATTTGAAACGCATCATAGCCAACTACAATGTATGGAAGGCGTCTACCATTTACTACAATACTAATTTGTGGTATTTTCTTTCCATTTTCTAGAACGATTTTCAAATTACTGTCAAGAAATACATCGGCGTCATTACTGCGACCATTGCAACCAATGTCAACACATATAAATTTACAATTGGCGTCAGCAAGGGCCATCAAAATAATACTGTTATTTCCTTTGTAATTGAAGTAAAAATCTCCGTCTTTGCGTGGTGGTCGAAAGTTAATATGCCTCCCATCTAATGCACTCAAACAATTTGGAAATTTTTTAAAAGCAAAAATTTGTTTAAAGCAAAATCTTTAGCAATTGCCTACCACTCTGATGGGCTCCTAGGAAATTAATTTAAAGCGAGAGAGAACATTTAAGTATAACTACAAATACATATGTACTTATATGTATGCGCACAATAACTTTAAATATATTCCACTCATCCGTTTTGTAGTAGATCGACACACTTTGGGGACTATACTAGAGATATTTGAAGATGGCACTCGTGTTTGGTAATCTATACTACGGAAAGGCTTACCTACAAAATTATTCTTTTCCCTTTAATAACTTATAAACAAATACAGCTTTAAATTATTGTACTTACCAGTGGCAAGGAAGCGCAACGTTAATGCTATTGTTAAAAAGGAAAAAAAAACACGATCAATTCTTTCTTTTCTCCAATGTTTTATCAGTTTTTTCCGATGTCTTGGTAGGGAGATATGTTGCTTTCTTACACAAATTTGTCAAAACTGTGAAAAATTTTGTACATTTAATATGAAAAATAAGCACATATGTATGTATGACAAACCAAAACGTATGTATATCCTCCTTTACACTGTCATCAGATTCCAAATCAACATTTTCTCCAATACAATCAAGTATATATTTTATTAAACTGTTTTTTTTTTTCTTTCTGGTCCATTTTAAACATTTTCACAAATAAACAATATGTATTGAGATTTTATAAAGCAAAACGTCAAGAAATTAAGAATGATCAAGCAAAAGCAAATAAAATTTGTAAAAGAAAACTTTTTGTTTCTACACACGAAACAACAAAAGAAAATTAACAAAACTTTGTCAAAGTAAAATTTGCGTGTCTGAATGCACTCTAAGACAAATTGAAATTGAGTGGCATCTCCGTAAGCAATATACGAAAAAAAACGAAAGTGAAAAATAAAAACATGTGAATTTAAGAAAGATATTATCTAATATGCGTGTATGGAGTTTGACATTAAGAAAAGTTTTGTTTAAAGAGTTATACGTATGTATGAATGTACACACCCATCTTGTACGTCGCACAGTGGCACATATTTTGAGAAGTCGTTCAAAAATAATTTTTTTGTGGTTACCGATCTTAGTGTTTTGTTAATCATTTGAAAGTAAATACCAGTAGACTTCGAGAGGCAAAAATTTAGAACTCTGTTCCACCTATAACACACTGAACAGGGTGTTCCAAAATAGATTTTCCGAATATTTTGTTAAAATTAAAATTTTTTTAATAAATTCTAATTTTCAAATTACTATAACTTTTTTGTTTTAAAAGATATCAAATCAAAATAAATTTTCTTTAATCAGAGTGTTAGTTATCAGTGCTAGCAAAATAAAGTCGTTATGTTTTTTAGAAGTTGTTAAATTTTTTGTTTTAAAAAAGGTCAAAGTTCTTAAAAAATCTCGTACTTAATAGAGCATAACTGCCTCCCGTCAAACCACGGGGAATAAATCATTCAATATAATTTGCTACTAATAGGAGATCTTTCTGAAGAAGCGCAAGAAAAAAGGAACAAAGACTACATAGCACAAGAAAAATGTCTAGATGTTGTACTGATGATGACCTTATCACCATTTTGTTGTTTACTTCAGATCTATATATGTCCAACACTCGACAAAAATGGAAAAAAACTCCAGTCGAATTAGAAGAGGAGGCTAGGGATGAACAAAAAATATCGATGTTTTAAAAACACTCGATGTATTGTGTCGAAACATCAATATAATCCGATGTTTTTTTTTTTGCTCCTAAGCCATCGGAAAACATCGATGTTTATTTTCGATGCATCGAAATGACAAATTGTGTACCGAACGTGTAGATTGATATATAAACGTGTTCATAGAAATTCGGAAAGCAAAAAGAGTGAAAATGTATTGTCTGATGAACTTTCAGTTTATTTGAGGACTCCTGTTAAAAGACTGAACGAAAATCAGTTGGATATTTGGAAAGATTATAAATCGCAGTTTTCTAAGCTTTACAAGATCGCTTTTAAATACCTTACAATGGTGGGAACATCGGTTCCGTCTAAAAGACTATTTTCACAAGCGGCGCAGGTAATGACTCAACAAAGAAATAGATTGAGAGATGAACGACTTAGTAAACTTTTATTTCTAAACAGTATTGGAAAAAAGTATTGGAAAATGTTAAATAAACTTAAGATTTTTCGAAAATATAATAATAATAATAAATAAAAAACATCAAAACTTCAATAATAAATAATTTAAAAAAAAAAAACAATCGATGTATAAGACACATCGATGTATTTTATGAAATATCGATGCAACATCGATGTATGTTTGTGGTACATCGCATGAAAAAAAACATCGATGTTTTTTTACAGTGTTCATCCCTGGAGGAGGCTAAAGAACTATTAGAAAATGAAGATCAATACTATTTAAAAAAATTCTTTTTCACTATACAAGTGGCTCCTTGATGTATACGTATGTATGTAAATTTATTATTATCTATTTTATACATTTTTTTAGAAATATTTAAAAATAAAATAAAACTTTAACTAAAATAAGATTTTTAAATTAAAACTTTTCGTTATTTAGAAAGTTTAAAATTTTGAAAATTATAAATTTTATTTCAAAAGGTTTAAAAAAAACCAACCTTTAGCACTTGTTACTTTTAAGCTTAAAAACATTACGGTGGCCAAAATTTTGAGTTTCCTGACAAGATTTAGTTTACAAAACTATTAATAATTATAATTTTTAACAATAAAAATAGGACATATGTACATACGAAAAAAATATTTTAACGTTTTAACACTTGTCTTTTATACTCAAATTCAATTAATAATGGTAACGAATATTAAACCATTCTTACATTTTTTTGTCGGTTGACTTTTACGCTTTTTATTAAAATTAAAGTTTAAAATCCCATCTACCAAACAGAAAAAACCGCATATCAAAATCCCGATTCAATCAAAAGTTACGGATTTTTGATCGCCTTCTCGTCAAATGTGTCACTGTGCGTCGTTTTTTTTTTGTCGACAAATTTAAAAACGCAAAAATTATAGTCGCTTTCTTTACGATGAGCAACTCGCTTACAACATCAGCTGGTTTTAAGCAACAACGAACATCCATAAAAGAGTTACTGTATAACAAAATCAACAATTTTTTTGTTAAGTAAATTTAACCAAGCGAAAGTAGTTAAGAAGGAGTAGTGAATCGCACTAAACTTAAATTTTAAAAAAAGATATTGTGTTTTATGTATGTATATTTGAGTGCAAATTATTTCGATTTAATTTATATATATTTTGCCTTAAATGGTATCTTCAGTAAATTTAGGTTCAATTTTCATATAATTTTTTTTTTTTGTTTTTAATTTATTTTATTCTCCATGCTTTAAGGATAGAAATTCAAACCATTATTATTAAATTATTTCCTTGCATAAGTAAATAAACATAATCTGTTTTTAATTTCTAATTTAACTATTTGACTCTTGATCTTTGGCGGGCACTTTGCTGTGACAGGAATCGGGATTACTAATGAAATGTTTATCTTTAGATATACGATTATTAGTTATTATGATAGGGTGGCCAAAAAGTGTGTTAACATCACAGAAGACATATCAGAAAGTATTCTTGAAGTCAGCCGTATTTTTGGGTACTCCTTAAATTACTATCCCATTTCCTTTATTTAATGGTGCATGTAAAAATTAAAACTTTATTGTGACAAAGTAATTGTAGTGCTAAGTTTGCTATGACAACAAGCATAAGATTTTGATTTAGAAAATAAGCTTTTGATCTGTTATGAAAAAAAAAAACCGAAATCTGTTTTGAAATCGGTTTTTTTTTTGCTAAATTCCATATCTGTTTTTCAACTTTCGCTTGTATTCATGCAGCAGGTTGTCTTTACTACTTAGTACGAAGAACTAAATAGTAAGTAGTAAAGACATCCATCTGCAGGAATAAAAACGAAAGCTGTTGGAACAACAACCCTAAGCAAAACTAAAAATTTTTGAGGCTTTCTTAACGGGAAAATTAAATGGTAGGAAGAAATGTCTTATGCTGATTTATATGGTGAAGGGTATAAAAGATTCGGCACTTTTACTTGTGTTTTATATTACTTTTTTCTTCAACTTTTCAAGATTTCGATCAACTTTGTTGGTTATCTTTATTTTTACCGAAAACTATTCCCGTACTACAAGCTTGGATAAAAGAGAGAGCTTTTGAGAGAATAAGATTCTTTTTCTTTTTCTCACACAATACAGCCCATACATTTGCTTTAGGTAGATTTTGTAAACTACAAAAAATCAGCTGGTTGAGAAGTAAACATTTTTTGTAGCTAGCACCCAAGAAATTACACTTAGTGGCACGACGCATTGCACCAAACTAAGGAAAGAGTTTTAAGAAGGAATATAAATGCTTCATTTAATCAATACAATTGCATGTACTTCTTCCATCTATGAGATTCTTAGCGTTCTCAAGTAGATTTTAAAGTACCGGTCCAAACAGAGAGATATATTTCATTTTTGGCATTGTACACTATCTCTGATACTTTAAAAAGGTGATTGTTGCATCGAAAAACACACTGATTTTTATTACCAGAAACATTAAAAGCCTTTTATAATAATTACTTTGTATATTATTGTATATGTCTATCTATCTAGCAAATCTCGGATGTACAAATATTAAAACCGTTAAATTTACGCTCTAGAAAAATCTTGATAGGTTTGCTATTTTTATCTTTTACAGTTTACTAGCAGTGCCATCGTCAACGTATCATTTCTAATTTTCTTAACATTAAACTCAAGGAAAATGTGTTTAACGTCCACATACATTTGTGAATAATTTTTTTTAATTAAATTAAAAAATAAACCTAAGCCAAACAAAAAAAAAAAAAAAAAATCAAATGTTAATTCATTTATAATATCCACGGTTCAAATCCTGACTGAGAAAAATAAAAACTAAAAAAATGTGTTTTTGTACATTTATTGTAGAGATCTGGAAAAAGTGTTAAAAATTTTCCATCTAATAAAATAAAATGTGCTGACAACTGTTCCAGTAAAATTGGGTGCTTTTACATTTGTATCTCTGATTTCTCTAAAAAATGTCATATTTTTATGAAAAAAGTATCCTGTATATGAATCAAGGTTCTAGGGGACCTCGGTTCAAAATTTTATTCAAATTCATCCCGCAGTTCTTACGTGATGGGAACACAGACAGACAGACAGACAGACAGACAGACAGGTGTTTTGTATTCCAGATTACTATCTTAGATATTTTCAAAAAATATTTGATGTACAGAAATGATCCTGTTACTGTTTTAAAATATGTATAGATAAGATATTCGGATCTTAGAATTTAAAATTTTATTTTTGTTTTAACTCTGTCTAGCTTTTTGCTTTGAACAAAGCCAAACCTACTCCGATTTTTTTGAATTTAAATACATATTTTGAATTTTCAAACTGAAAAGTGCAAAAAATTGTGAACAAAAACTAAAAACAAAATTCAATGATAATTTTTCAAACTGAAAAGATGCAAAAAGTACTAAAAAAATCAAACGTTGTATGTGAAAACTAAAAACATAAACACAAACATTTGGTTGCAGTTGTTATGCTAACCAAACTACCATGCTCTACAAATTATTACATGAGATATACATACATACATAGATATGTATATGAACTAAAAAGGATTTTTGAATGCTGCAGCCTGCAGCTGCTGAAGTAGTTAGTTAGTTAGTTAGGAGTGGCAGCCTCTCGCGACGAAGCTCACTTGAGCACAAACGAATGGCCCGTTGTGATACCACAAAGAAGGCGGCATGACTCCCATTACCCAGCCGAGAACCATGAGGATTCACGGATGAACTTCGCTATGTCCCTTATAGCTGCTGAAGTAACTGGACGAGTTATATGTTAAAAGTAACGCCAAAAGCAACAAATTAATATAAATTAATTGTTAAACATTAACAGTTACAAATAAGTATAAAATTAAATAAAGAGATGCGTATCTACCTGTTAATTGAGCAGGCGAATTAATTAATTGGCGTTATAGCGGAAACATGGCATTAGAACAATAGAGCAATTAATTGTATCGTGTCTTCTTAGTGAATTTAACAACATTAATAACACAACAGAAAAAAAAGCTTTTGTTGTACTGTGTTGTTTTTTGAGCAAAACAGATTTTGATTGTGATGTTGACTTCGACATTCATTTTAATAGAGTGAACGTACGCTGTTGTTGAGTACATAAAAGAATTTGCTATTTTGAACGTGTGAATTACGTTCTTTTGACTATTTGCATCAAAATTAACTTTGTAAAAGGCAATTCATACATATATTTTTATCCCATATCTTACCGCCGCGGCGCGCTGCACAGTGGCACATTTGGCGAGAGGGCGGTCAAAAATGCGTAACTTTTGATTGAATCGGAATTTTGATATGCGGTTTTTTCTGTTTGGTAAGTGGGATTTTAAACTTTAATTTTGATAAAAAACATAAAAATCAACCGACAAAAAAGTTAAGAATGGTTTAATTTTCGTTACAATTATTAATTGAATTTTAGTATGAAAGACAAGTGTTAAAACGTTAAAATGTTTTTTTCATATGTCTTGTTGTTACAAATTATAATTATTAATAGTCTTGTAAACTAAATCTTGTCAGGAAGCTTAAGCTTAAAAGCAACAAGGGTCAAAGGTTGGTTTTTTTAAACATCCTTTTGAAATAAAAAATTTAGAATTTTTAAAAAGTTAAAACTTTCTTAATAACGAATAGTTTAATGAAAAAATCCTATTTTAGTTTAAGTTTTATTTAATTTTTAAATATTTTTATAAGAATTTATAAAATAAATATTGATTAATTTACATACATACGTATTCTTTCAAATCAAAGAGGCACTATACATTGAGCAATTTTAGTAAACATTTCTTCTAAATATTATTGATTTTCATCTTCTAATAGTTGTTTAGCTGTTTAGTTGTTTAGTTCTAATTCGACTGGAGTTTTTTTCCATTTTTGTCGAGTGTTGGACATATATATAGATCTGAAGTAAACAATAAAATGGTGAAGAGGTCATCATTACTACAACATCTAGACATTTTTCTTGTGCTATGTTCGCTAAAGAATTTGCAGTCGTTGTACCTTTTTTCTTGCGCTTCTTCAGACAGATCTCCTATTGGTAGCAAATTATGTTGAATGATTTGTTCCCCAATATAAAAAATTTTAGGAACCATATCTCCAAGAGTATTTTTCATTGTAAAGTGCAGCTGCTTTATTGGCGTAATCACCACATTTTTTGCATTTTTCTTTCTGCTGCCTGCTAATAATGATTTTGAATCGTCTTATTAACTTATAATCTACACTTGTGATAAATCCTGCAGTTTTCGGATCGGAAAAAATCTTCTTGCAGTGTTTTTATCATTCGAATTTCCTTCTCCTTATTTAGGTTGGTCAATTATAAGGCCTAGCTGATGATATGCTTCTTAAATTTATTCTTTGTTCTCTCTTTTTTCTGCAAAAATAAACAGGTACTAAAAATAATCAGGTACAGATCATCCCATGCAGTGTGTGCGCACATCTTTTGTGTACAAGATTGTGTTATTCAATTAAGCAATGAATTAGCTTACATTTCCCTACCTATGTGATAATAGAGCTTACATTCGAAAGAATGCCATAATAAACATATTCATATGCATTCACGTATTTTATTTAAGACTTCCTTATTGTTTTATGATATATTTGCCATTACCAACTCTAATGGGTAACCAAAATTTCATTGAATATTTAGATTTTGCAAATGTGATAGGTACAATATAGTGCATTTGTATATTACTAGATTCCATCGCAAAAGTTATAAGCCCCATCTTTCAAGGAGATTTAAAAAGCAAATTGGCTTTAACTCTGTGTTAAAAAGTTAAAATAATTCAAAAATAACTTTGTAGAAAAACATTTTTTTTTCTAAAATTTCGTATGTATTCATAATTATTGTGTGAAATACCTGACCTTTGGTCAGAAAAATTACTCTGGTGCACAAGATCGCAAACTGGCGCACCTTTAATGGTGTATAGGTGTGTAGGAGAGGTTTTGAGCTATAACACAGAGAAATATCTTTTTGACGTGGTTTGACGGGAGGGAGTTATGCTCTATTAAGCACGAGATTTTTGAAGAATTTTTACCTTTTTTAAAACAAAAAATTTAACAACTTCTAAAAAAATAACGACTTTATTTTGCTAGCACTGATAACTAACAAACTGATTAAAAAAAATTTATTTTGATTTGATATCTTAGTAATATGAAAATAAGAATTTATTAAAAAAAATTTATTTTTAACAAAATATTCAGAAAGTCTATTTTGGATTACCCTGTTGAGTGTGTTATAGGTGGAACAGAGCTCTAAATTTTTGCCTCTCGAAGTTTACTGGTATTTACTTTCAAATGATTAACAAAACACTAAGATCGGTAACCACAAAAAAATTATTTTTGACCGCCTTCTCAAAATATGTGCCACTGTGCGCAGGTACTGTTAGTGCAAATTAGTATTTAATATTTTTGGCGCTTGTTTTTGTTGTTTGTGTAACAGCACAAATAATTTAATTTCGGTTAAATGTAAGATTGAAACTGTGTGATATTTCTCGACGAGATTACCTTACAAATGCAGAATTGCAACATATCATCAATAACTGGAGCAATGGTGACAATGACAAGGGAGATGAGAGAGCTTCCGCGATTGAATCTGTGATTTGTTTGCCTCCCGATAACACTGCCGGTGATTCCGATTTTGAAACAACTGACGATGAAATAATATCCACGAATATTACATGCGATGACAATCCTTTGGCCGAAGTATCACGTATTATTTTTCATTGTATCTTTTGACTTGCATTGTTAATTGTGTGTGTTTATAGGCACAATTGAAGTCATTTACACATCCGCTACTGACGACTATGGGGGTCCAGAAGTTGAAGTCCAACAGGACAAAACAAACAGCTTTGCTTGCTGACCAAATAGTGTTGCTGCTGCTGCTTCTTTAAAAACTTGTAAAAAAGACCTTAAAGAGCACGATGTCTACAACGCATACGATACACGAAATAACGTTATGGTAATTCGTTGGGTGGATAATTCTGAAGTCACTTTAGCAACTAATTATGACGCCAGTAATCAAATGGTTATAGTACAACGCTATAGCAAGGAGAAGAAGAAAAAAGTTGGTGTTCAACAGCCGCTAGCCATTAACGACTACAATAGACATATGGAAGATGTGGATTTACACGATTATGCTGTCGCCAATTACCGTATTGGCGTTCGTGGCAAAAAGGCTGCTGTAGTCGAAGTGGTAAACACGTTGGCTATAAACCTGGTTGACCAGGGTTCAACCCCTACGGCAACCAAAAATAAAAAATGTTTTTTTCTGTTTAATGGAATAAATACATATTCAGAATTAACATTGAACATGCAGCCTCCTTCGTCGGTACTTCTTCATAGCATATTCACCGACGAAGTAAAATAACTAATAAAATGGCTACATCTATTTTTCTCTTTTCACCACCCGTCTTATCTCTCATCTATCTCTTTCCTAAAGAATGTAACACGGTTACGAAAATAACTAAATAGGCATTATTGCCTGAAGTGCTACTTCTCTTTAAAAAAAAGTGGTCGTTGCCGCTTTGGGTTCAATGCCTGGATAGCGCTGTTGTCAATACTTGGAATCTACAATGTCAATTAGCAATTTCGAAAAATGAGAAGCCTCTGTCACAGCTAGACTTTAAAAATTCTGTAACTAAGGCTCTGTTTTTTTCAACGAAAGTTTCAATGAACGAACCTTCATCTGCTGAGGATTCAGTTACAGATTATAGGAAACAAAACTTATCCAGAGTAGAAGGCTTGCACGTGCCTTTAAATAGCAGTGATCGTCGTCATTGCATTGCGTGCACACCAAAAGCCACCGTATTTAAGTGTAAGAAGTGCAACGTCCACCACTCAGAGAATTGCTTTAAATTGTTTCACGAAGACAAACAATTTTATTAAAAACACCGTGCCACACGCTCAAATAAAAAACTACGAATCGAATAACTCCAAAGTAATATTATTTTTACAATAAATTCTTGAAGCTTAAATTAATATAAAATTTTTAAGATGCGGTCAGATTGGACAAATATTTGATCAAAAAAGCGTAACCACTATTTTTTCAAAGTTTTATTCAATCTTTCCTAACACGTATCAAAACAAACAACAATTTAAAATATAACAAATGTGATATCTTGAAGGTTTATTATTGGTTCCAGTAACCAGGTAACAATATAATTTGATGAATTAAAATAACTACTTGGGATCACGTTTCTTATTATTCTGTTTTGATCTCTAATGTAAACAAAATACATTCGGATTGTTGTATACTTTTCATCATGTTTAATCGGCTAGCTCGTGCGTATAAATCTGAATGAATTGTCAGTCATGCATTATAATTTGATGTATTTAATCCCACTCATAAATAAATACTTTAGCGTTTGATATTTATTGTATCTCTTTATATTGTGGATTAAACAAACATCTTTTTTGTTTTGGTCAAAAATGAATGTATGTAAATTCAAAAACACAGATACACTCAAAAACATGTTCATAATAGTGCGAAATAAAAGTGAACACATGATAACGACTCCTCCCTCCTCTAACTTGAGAATGATGTGGACTAGGGTTTTGAATGCGTTTCAAGCTTCCTTAAATGCATTGTTTCACGTTTCAATAATTTCAGCTTAAAACAATTTCACATTAAGGTCTTTGTAAAGTTTACAATTTTGTACATACAATGGACTACAGTGATCATTCGAAGACTTTTATTTTAGTAACTTTAGTAGAAGCGGTGCCCCATAACTGAATAGGAATAGTATTTTAAGGTGAATAAGTTTATTTGTGCAGCGAGCTGACTTGACGGTTATAAATTTTAATATTTGTGTCAACATTGTTTTTTTTGTTGCTTTTTCTGTCTGCGTGTGCTCTGCAATAACATTCTGCAATTTGTAATACTGTATCTAAAGTTGGTTGTGGGTTCACTCTTCGCCTTCTATAATTTTTTGTTCGATGGCCGTTAGGTGCAGAGAAAATCTAAAAAATTTCTGAAATTTATTTTCAATGCAAAAACACGGTTTCTAATATAAAGGCACTGTGGCTTAGTTAGATTCGTTAGCACGTTAACACACGCCTCAACTTACAACGCTGCCTTTTTGACCACAATACCCTATATCTCTAGTAAGATTTTTTTTTACAAACAGCTGCTTCAACCAACTAAGTAATGATTTCCACAGACTGTAACCATATTAGGTTTTTCACTAAGGCCTCGGCGATGAAGTTTAGCCACTTTTTTTGTTTGTTTTATCGTACTGGCGCTACAACCAACTAATTTTCGCCGTGACTGCACAACAATTGTTTTTCTTTTATTCTAAAATATTTCCTCTCCTTGACGGTAATTTTAATGCTGTTTACTATTTCATACGTATTGTCCCACTCTAATTTTTCAGCCACGTTGTGTAATTAACAGCAATTGTTTTCTTTTCTACTTAAGGCTCCGATAAGGCTTTAACTGATGTTTATTATTATTGAGCGCTTAACTCATCCACCGAAGAACAGATTTCTTTAATCTCATTTTGGCCAAATATACTTAAAGTTTCCTAGATCTATTATTAGCGCAGATATCCAGCTTGAGGTATCTAGATTTTATCCAAATAAGTTTATGGACTTCCTGTCTAAAACATATTTTTGCAGGACTGCTTGTACAAATTAAAACGCCATATATTGTGATGTATTCTTCTCCGTCACTTCTAGGATTCCTCAATTACATTTAAGAACCAAAGTTGTTTAGAGACTTGTATCTCTAGCTTTTGCGAGGACTGCTTGTTCATTGCTGACGGATTTTCATGGTTTTGGCCTTATAGACCTGACTCAAAGCCTGCTTCTCGCCGCCCGCGGAGGGATAGGGCTCAACTATAATGTGCACAAGATAACTTAAGCAAATTTAAGCAATTGTGCAAAAACATTAAATTAAATGTGGCAAACTATAACGTACTTAAGAAAACTTTTCGTTTTTTATTTCTCTATTGCCCCATATGGCATGACATGCATGGTTCTAAATGATATAGAGAAATTAGAGGTAGACGTGGTGTTCTGCCCGTTGCGTGGAAAAACATGGACCAATCTTGCTTATTTCCAATAGCACCTCTTTCGACGCTACGTCTGATCAATTGGCGTATTTAATTTTTTTCTAGCTGATCTAGTGCTTTAGCAAACTTGATTTCAACACAAACACGGACGGACAGACGGACATCGCTCAATCGACTTGGTTATGCATTAGAGGTCAGAATAAAGTTATTTCATGGGGTCGGAAAGGGATATTGTAGAAACTAGAAACGGAATGACAATCTAAAATATACCCACTTTTCACTTTTTGTGGTTTTTTGTAAATATCTATGTTATTAAGCATATAAAATATGTTCTTTAAATACATTTTTGTTTTAAAAGTTTTTTAACTTATCAAGAAATTTATTTTGGCAAATATACGAATTTAGCATAAATGTGCAACTGTAAGAAATTAATTACAAAGTTTACGTAAGTCACCTAAAATTCTAAAACTCGAACTACTCTAAACAACCGTAAGTATCTAAAAAATATATCTGAATACGTGAGTAGAAAGATACCATGATATCTGAATATCTCTCACCAAGAAGATCTCTAAGGATTGTGCGCTCTCCAGAAATTTCACAA
Source organism: Cistogaster globosa (assembly GCA_937654795.1). NCBI lineage: Eukaryota > Metazoa > Arthropoda > Insecta > Diptera > Tachinidae > Cistogaster > Cistogaster globosa. The sequence continues at coordinate 44,094,855 of OW569404.1, read as the reverse complement.
GGCCCAGAACAAGCAACAAAAACAAATCTCAACCATCTCTTAAGCCTTTTTATCTGGTAAGAAGAAATCCCGAACCAAGACGGAAATGCATAGGAGGTAAAAGGACATATAATTTGGCACACTTTTCTATCAAAGCTCTCTTGTGATTAAGAGCTCCCTGGTATGCGTAATAAATTTCCATGCTTTTTTCCGCAAATATTATCAATAGCACTTGAAATTCTCATGGAAGGTGACATCCAGGTTTTTAAGCCTTTTCAAAGTTGCAATCAGTTTTCGTCCGATAGTCCAACAAGAAATGTAAAGTCTATAATTTGGAAAACTATATTTCCATCTTCACGATTTGAACGCGCCGTCAATTATCGATTTAGAAAGTCACTGATATTCCTTGCCTTATCACCTGATGAGGAAATTAAAATATCATTAGCATAAATAAGTAAAAATCCTCTCGTAAAGTTTGTGGTGTTTCAGAAACAATATTATTTACAGCAGGAGATTGCCTACTATACAGCAAATGTCCACACTAAATCCCATACTTATCATTTTAAATATACATATATAAGCCCTCCATTTAAAAGAGTGTCGAAGGTGTTGGCAAAGTCTAAAAGCTAAGAGGTATTGTTGGGCACCATCTGTTCAGTTACCTGGCAATGAAGTTCAGAATCGTTAGTGCGTGCTTTGTCGATAGTCTACTTCTAAATCCAAGTTCGAAATCTTTTAATTGTGAAAATTTTCAAAGAATTTATGAACATAAGTATGCACATCATAATATAATAATAAAATTTTATACATATGTATGTATGCAAGTTACATTTATTTTACTAGGTAAAAGCGGTTCTACAACAAATACAACATTTGTAAAAACAACATGGCATTTTATTGTTGCTTTGTGAGTGGAAATGTCAAAAATAGAAAAAGAAAATAAAAGAGAATTGGTCTAAAAACAAACGCTCTTTTTGTTCTACATATGCTTGTTGTTAGTGTTTTTCGAAATTCGTAAACAAAAGTAGGAAAATATAAACAACTTTTGACATGTCCAACTACAAACCAGCTGGGCGGACGACACTACCTAGTAAAATAAATGTACCTTGTATGTATGTAAATAAAAATGACTTTTGTACAGAAATAAATGTTTCAAAAATATGAAAATATTGAAAATTCTCATATTCTATTTTTTCTACAATAAATAGTTGCATAAATAGAACAAATTTTCAATTGGTTACGAGATAGTTATCAATTTAAATTGTTCTTTGCTTTCTACAACAGAATAAAAAAAGATGATTCTAATTTCTATTGTATTACGAAGAGAAAAGTTCGGCAATTATTATTAATCACCTTAATCACGTTACAGCATATTCGGAAAAAAGGCCCAACGACGCACATTGGTTGAAGAGTGGCCGAAATTAATTTTTTTTATGTTCGCCGATTTGGATAGTTTTTTGTTATTTTGTTGTCAGATATCTGAATATTTTGATTCCGTAATATTAGGCTGATATATTTATTATTTGTTTGGGCAGACACGCTGGAAGTTCATACATGTTCGCTTGTTTAAAATAGTATGCAAATTCACTGTATATTCAATCTTTTGGTACAACCACAGTAAACTTATTATATGACTTTGTTGTATATTTTCGTAAATGAAAATTGTCGTAGATGAGACTTGCATTTAAAAAAGTTGGAAAAAGTGCCATGTAAAAAATTTCGTAGAACAAAATATAAACAACATTAACATTTCAATGTTCATCAACTTCGATGGACTGCATCTTTTTAGCGCTGTGGAGCGCTGTTTAACACAAGATGTCAAATTATAGATTGAAATCTCAGCTGAAAACTAATAAAATTCAGATGCTCCTTCCTGCACCTTTCAAAAAAAAAGTGTAAAAATTATAAACTTAAAAAGTAACAAAACATGAATTTTCGCTCATGCGTTGTTCTTGCCATAATTCTTTACTGTTTAAAATTGTTACATTATGTAATATACATACTAGTCAATATCTGAAATTCAGAAGAGATTTAAGTTGACACTGGGCATAAAAATGGACACACTAAAGCAATGTATTGGGACAACAAACGGTTTTTCGATAATCCGGCCAAAACTGCAGACGTAACTGGATTAAAAGAAGAGTTAATACATAGATTTAAAATTATTTTGGCCACAATAAATTATAATGCAGCGATCGACACTAACAAATCTCATATATGTTGCATAGATACTGCCAAGTTGTTTGTTGATCTTTATCGTTAGTACTACGTGCCTGCAACTTTGCATAAGATTCTGATTCATGGTAGCAAAATTATAGCAAAAACTATTCTGCCAATAAGTATTTCTCTATCTTAAGGCCCTTATTTAATTTTTATTTTTTACTTTTTAATTAATAATTTGTATCCCGTATGCTGTCCGAGGAACCTCAGGAAGCGAGGAGTAAAGGCTATAGAGCCTACAGATTACATCAATTGCGAAGAATTGTGCGTATAGCTACTAATGAGGACGTAATGCATAATCTTTTATTGTCTTCAGACCGATTTATAAATAGATTTCGCTAAACCGATGTATTAAAAATCAGGGGAGTTATGCTACGTTTTTAATACAAGTTGTATGAGAAGTAGGCGGATATTTTTAAAATTTCACACAAATGATTCTAAGTATTTTATAATGCTATGTGCCAAAAAAAAAAAAAAAAAAAAAGTTGCAAGGTAACAGATAATAAAAGAGAAACCATCCCGTAGTGATAAGAATAAATCGCCCTTAAAATGGGCATCCACTGTCTAACTTTGCCTTTACTTTTATTTTGTTTTTAAATAATTTGTTGGGTTTCTCTTGACAAGACGAATCCAATCCTGTCAAGGTATAAGCAAAACATTGCAGTTGCCTTAAAAACTTAAGACTTAGCAAATCTTTCAAGTTTTATTTATTTATGTACATAAAGCTTGTGAGAGAGTTAATTTTAAAGTTTTCCTTTTGTTAAAATGTTACAATAGGTCTTTACTAAAAAGCTTTACTTGCAGAAACTAGCAACGAGAGCGTAAAACGGAAATTTTTAAAATTAATCTCCCAAATATAAAAAAGTAAATGAACGCGTTACCAGCAAAAATTAATAAAGAAAATTTTTGCGGCTTTGGAAATGAATGTAAGACTGTACTGTATGACTATTAAAAAGAATCATTTTAAAGTAAATGTAGTTAAGTGCAAAAATATATAATTCAATAGACAACAAACAGTCAACAAACTGATAACCACAACGAAAAATTTACATTTTCTTTTAGTTATTTGGTAATTTTCAAAAGCGTTGATGATGCTTAAGGCCAGGATTCACTATCACACACAATCATGCGATTTAAGAATCTAAAAATGTGATAGAATTCTTTCCTACTTTAAAAATCATTTAAAATGTCGTCATAGGTGCCGCAAAAAAAAGAAGCAAAATCAGATGCTTTAAATATTTTGTTGTTTTTTTCCTCAACTTCAAAAAATCAACCCTGATCGCATGGAAAAACTCATTTTATGAATTAGTTCAAAAGATTATAAAATCGTACAATTCTGTCAAAAAGTCTGTCAAACCCATATACTTTTAATTAATACTATCATACTTTTTGAGCACACATACAATATTTGACAGATCGTATGATAGTCAAGCGCATTGTTATATAATTTTTTTGCAATTAGTTTTAATAAAAATTCTTGATTTAAATGTAAAAATTTTTACATTAATAATAATCTGAAATTCATAATTCTAAACTCCACTGTTTATAAATAAAGTTTAAAATTGTATATAGAAATTGCCATCAGCTCTTAATGCGTAAAGCATTTTAAAAAAAATTGTATTATTTTCTAAAAGATTTCTTCAAAAGCTTTTTAATGATACCCATATTTATATCTTAAAAAATATGGCGTACACTCGTACTTTTGTAGGAAAAGTTAAGAGGCCCATAAAATATGGGAGAGTGCAAATTTTTTCACTTAATGTTTTTGTTCTATTTGTTTGATCTCTATACCTTTTTTACCCTTCAATAGAAAAAACGGGTATATTGAAGTTTGTCATTCCAATTGAAAATCAGCAACATTTCTTGTATCTTGTTTTTATATTGTCTGTACTAATTAGTTGTAAATATCACATAATCATGTTTAAATAGACGGAATATGCAGGGCGCGTAACATCTCCTATAAAAGTTTTATTTAGTTTTTGTTAAAAATAATCGCATAAAGTTTATAAAAACAAGCCCTTGAAAACATAATTGATTGGCTTTAATATGAGATGTAAATGCGCCCTTTATGTGTTCTACTGGACAAGTTACTTCGGTGTTAACAATATTTTATCTAACTATTTGCTGTGAGTGTAATTAAACTAAATTTTTGCTTATTATATTTGTGAGCGTAAATGTGAACGTGTTCGCAAATAATTAAGTGCTTAAATCGGTTAACAATAACAACTTTTTTACTTTATATGGATTTATTATGCAAATTTACAATTTGATACTGAAAGTTTTGTTGTTGTTTTGTTGTTCTTTTTGTTGTTAACTTTTGAATAAATAAAAATTATATCTATTTCTCTTCTTGTTTGCAGCAGAACACAATTGTAAACAGTGAATTCAAAAACTAAAGCCGTCAACTTTAAAAAACTTGGTGTTTAACTATAAAAAATAGATAATGCAAACTCGTTTCATTTTTAACCGACTTCAATAAAAGAAGAAGGTTATCAATTCGTCTGATGTTACTTTTTTATTAATTGCTTGCGCCTGTATAACTCAATCACTTCTAGATCGATTTTAATTTTTTTTCTTTATTTGAAAGGTTATAATTACAGATTGGTCCCGTTTTAGAAACAGTGCATAATTTTAAATTCACCTGCACGGGTCTTTTTTGAACCGTTATAGACAAATGCTTAAAAATTTGACAGAACGTCGATTACTAAGATTGTTAAAATAACAGGTAAAAATATTCACAATCATAAATGTATATGACAATAATTTGACAGTGGTAGACAGACGGTTGAAATTTTCAAGAGTCTGTATTGCCAAGTCCGCTACTTCAACAAGTATAAAACTTAAATTGGAAATTAAAGGATGTATTTATAATAGATGTATATGGCCGAACTGTTGAACAGTTGAAAATTACAAAGAACTGTGTAGCAAGTCCGCTATAACTTCAAGTATGAAATTTGGCTTTAGAAATCAAAGGTGTTCCTAACCGGTAATGAAATTTGATGTGTGTGGCTAAACTTGTGAATCGTCATAGACAGATAGCTGAAATCTGTCTTATAGTCGGTTATTTGGCCAGAATTATATAAACATTTAATTATACTAATAAATTTATTTGGAATTACTTTTGTTTAATAGAAAGCAAATTAATCTGTTGTTTCTGTTTTACAATCGACCAACTCGTCTGAAAAGTTTTAATAAGAAGCACTCAGTTTTTCTATTTATTTTTATATAAACTAGTCAGGCGAATTAATCTCTTGTAATAGATAATCAGCATAAGATCAGGTTAAGCGAGGCAGGTTAAAGCAACGTTTACATCTTAAAGGCAACTTAACTAGATGCTCTATTATTGATATTACTACCAGAAACTGTAGATTTGAATTTATTTTGAGAGATCAATTATTCTTTATTTAACCTCTTCTTTCCCCATCATAATTGTTTACCAATGCGACTGCAAAGATTAGACTTTTTCTTTTTATATCGGGTTGTGTTCTATCTACTTTTGACTTCTTTATTTACGAAACATAAGTGTATTGTGGGAAACATGTCCATCGGTGCAGAGTTACTGTTTCCTCAACTTTGGCGACCGGACAGCAAAGCATATTTTAATCATTTCCAGCAATGTGTGGTTTCATCCTTGCACTTTTTCTAATTTTTCCTATCAAGTCTCCGCACTTCTCATTCGACAGTTCAGACGGATATACGTATAAGTCTTTTTATACCCTTCACCACAGGTAGAAAAACGGCGTTTGTGTTTCCTATTTTCTCACCACTTAGTATTTATTCACCACAATTATGCCAGGATCTGATTCGGAAACGTTTTTGTTTGCTGAGCTGGGACAACAACCCTAAGCAAAACACTTTTCAAAGCTTTTTTTGAACAAAAAAACTTTATGGTAGGAAAGATTAGGCATAGCCAAATATATCACTAATACTTGTTATTATTAACTTCATTTTATTATTTAAGCGCTCGGTTTTAACGGCCACAGTTCTACGGAGAGACAGACGGAGAGCCATTAAGGGCATATAAATACGGTTAAGTTTTAATTTATATTACAGCTACAACACTATCTATCTCTTAAACTCAACGTCTATTGCACTGTATATGTCGTTCAAAATTTATTTGTATCCATTACTGTAGCGTAAAAAATTGTATACGAAAGCTGCTAACGGAAGAAGAAATAATAATGGATACTTATAAAAAGCCAGGTTAATAATCTTGTACATATTCATACATTCGAGTATTAATTTGTAAAGCATCATAATATATTTGGGATTTTTGTTAAATGCCTGTTGATGTGGTAACAACAGTGCACAAAATATACGTGAACGAAAAAGCATCATTATTGGAAGAGAGTTTGTGGAGTAGCAGGTATCCGTGTTGTAAACAACACTTGACACAGAATACGTGTCAGTAAATAGCTATCGTTGATGTTGTGTATGAGTAGTGTTATACTAGTTCGAGTTCGTACCTGTGCATTTGAGATGTTTGATAGAACAGGCACCTTGTTGTGATAGAGTTATAAGCTGATGGCGTTTTTATTTGTACATAACTACACTGAAACTAATGAAACAGTTGATTTAAAATTTTTCTTGATAGTGTTACTACAGTTTAAGTTGTAAAAATATTCAACATATTCTTGACACAATCTATCAGACCAAAATATTTTTCGTAGACATGAATTGACTGTTTGAGTTGTAAGAAGCATGAAAAAGCTCACCGGCAGTAAGTTGATTTTGACTTTGGCTGCTGTCAGCGTAAATAGTATAATAAATGTCTATTTTCTCGATTGTAAGGTTGCATGAGACTGTTTTTTCTAAGAACTGGCTCAAAACTATAACGAATTTATTAATAAAAAGCTACTTTGGATATTTTGTGACGCATGTATATCGCAACGGATAAATACGAAAACGCTTAAATAGCAAAGAATTCTATCATGGGGACAACCACTTAAATTGGGACGAATCTATACATATAATAAAACTCTAATGGGATCATTTCTGTACATGAAAAATTATTTTTGATATCTGTGTTCGCATCACGTCTCTTAGAACCTCGGCTCAAATACAGAATACTTTTTTTTTATTAAAAATAGGTAATTTCTCAGAGGAAATAGAGATACCTAAATTTACCGGTGTAGTGTTACAAAACAGTTGTCAGAACATTTTATTTATTTATTTATTTATTTTTTAATAAAAAATTTTTGCAACGTTTACGGAACTCTACCATAAATATTTAAAAACCATTTTTTTCAATTTAGTTTTTAAGAAAAGTAGAAATGACACACTGAAAAAGTCGTGGGCAATGCTATTATAACATAAAGTTATAGGACCGATTAATTGGTAGTATTCGTTACTTTTTACGGAGCAGTAAATGTTGCACTAGCTACCCTTTGCAGGACACACCCAGAACTCAGACTTTACTATATTTCGGTCTGACAAAATGAATTTCTTTAATTTTTATACTTACAGACAAAAAACTTTTTCTTTAATTTTTTATCTCTCTTCAATTTTGAAAATCTTGTTTCTCTTCGAAATACATATCGCGCACTACATTGATTTCAGGGTCAACATAATGGTCCATTAGAGCGAATCATTCCGTTAACTATGGAACTTTTTCACACCGCGTTTACTCTAAATGATGATACGCATACACAGAGACTTTATATTGTTGATGTGGAGCATAGCCTAAGGAAATACCCGAATCAGTTTTTCCGCTATTATACCCGGGAATTGGATATGTTACGGCCAGAAATTGTAGAGAAAGTAATCGAAAAATAGACTTCCAGTTTTGTTTGCATCCGAACAAGTTGGTCATATTCCAGAGTCATATTTTATTTCCAATTGAAAATAAAAAAATTATTCTTTGTTTGATTGTTTACAAAAACACCCTTTACTTATTCGGGGGACGAACACAAGAAACTACTGCAGTTTTTTTAAGTTGAGGGTGAGAGTTATGAAAATATTATATAATTTAAGAAAAAAATATTTATTGATTATTCATTGATGATTCTTCTTAAAACCTAACCATCGAAGGTTTTCGCCATTGGGACCTTAAGAAACATTTCTAAAATAGGTCAGCATTGTTTTGTGTTTTCATATGGAATGGCTTGCGTGTATTGCTTACATTGACTAATACGTCGTTTGATATTTACTATTCTTAACCGACTTCAAAAAAAGAAAGAGGCTGTCAATTCAACTGATTGTTGTCTTTTTTTATATTTGTGCCTCCATAATTAAAGTCACTTCTGTATCGATTTTTATTTTTTTTTATTTGAAACGTGATGTTCACAGACTGGTTCCGTTTTCAAAACAGTTTTTTTCTTAAAAACTAAAGGGTGTCCCCATGCAACATACATATTTTTATGAACCGTAAAGGGCACCACTTAAAAATTAAAAAAAACTGCCAATCAATATAGCTACCAATGGAAAAAAGTAACACAAAAAAATCTAAAAATTAAAAGGTGTCCCCATAGGTGACGTAAATTGACCTATATGGGCCTATCTGGTTAACTGCTTGCAAATTGGACAGAATGTCGATTGCTATGATCGTTATAGTAACAATTATTAATATTTAAAATTATAAATTAAAGGGTGCCCCAATAATTTATTTACTTTGATGTATGTGGCCATACCTTTGAACAGTTGTAGAAAGACGCTTAAAGTTTCTAATTAACCTGTAATGCTTACTCCGCTATAAAGGGTATGCCAATAGTTGATTAATTTGATTTATGTGGTCGAACTTTTGAACCGTTAGAAACAGAACGCTGAAACTTAAAAGTGACCTGTATTGCTAAGTCTGCTATAGTTGAAGTTGATGTAATCAGATGTACATGGGCAAACTGTTGAACCGTAATAGACAAACGGTTAAAATTACAAAGAACCTGATTGCTAAGTCTACAACAACAGCAAGTATATAGCTTGAATTTATAAATCAAAGTGTGCCCTTATAGTTTCTGTAATTTGATGTATATTGCCAAACTGTTGAAAAGTTGAACAAGTACATATAAAGTTTGGAGATGGAATATAAGGGAGTCCCAATACATTAATTAGATGTATGTGGCCATACTCTTAAACCGTTATACACAGATTAAATGTTTTAAAGTTTTACGGATGATATAATTTTTTTTTTAACTTTTAATCAATACTCAGAACAGAGCTTACTTCAGTTATGGAGTTGAACTTAAATAAAAGTAAACACATTTTTTTATAAAAGAAATCATTTAAATGTTTACTCTTTGCCCAGTTATCAGATGAAACAAGTATGAAGTTACAACTAGTGGATCTTGGTATTTTATTGGATGGAAAAATCGAATTTTATTAAACATATGTACAATTTTAATAACAGTAAACAAATCACGTGGAGTTTTTGCTTTTGTTAATCAGTTGGCTATATAATTTTAGGGCCAGTATGTGTAAGAAACTTTATGTTTTCTTTGTTATACCTGTTTAAGATCCCATGTATACGGTTGTTTTGGATCCCATGTATACGGTACATGTATGGAAATTATATTGAATCTGTACAAAAGCAATTTTTATTGTTTTGCCATCGTAATTATCCTTAACATACTCCACCGTCTTGTATTAGTTAAGTTGCTAACTGTTAAATGTGCCATCTCTTTTGAATTTAATTCAGTTGCAGAGAAACAAGTCGTGATAAAAACTCGGCGGCGGCGGGCGAGCAAAAAATTGTCGGCGGCGGCTGTAAGTCGGCTAAAGCCGACTATCGAAGAGTACTTGTGTATTGTGTTAGGAAGAAGAAGAACAACAAAAATAAACAAACTTTAGATGAAGTAAATATTACAAATAAAGACGCAAGATTTTAAAAATCAATAAAATTATTTTATTTACATACATTTAATAAGTTATGCATTGTTTTCTGTAGAAATATATTTCTTTTTCAATCAATATAAAATAACAGCTTTAAATTTTAAATTATATTTCTTTACTGAAAGTAATTTAAATATACAAAATTTAAAGAATGAAAATTGCCGGCTAACATTTTTGAGTCGTGACAAGCCGCACCACTCGGCGGCGGCTCGGCTATTAAGAAAAAATCGGCGGCGGCTTTCAGCCGGCTGTGAGCCGCACGACTTGTTTCTCTGTTCAGTTGATGTTTGATGTATGATTGCCTCCTGGAGAAAATATCAATTAATGTTCTTTATAGTCCATGTCGACTTTAGATCAAATAACGTACATGCTGATACAGATTTAAAGTTAGTTTATTAACAACATAAATTTGTAGTTTTTTCTTTCAAGCCAAATATTATTAAATGTAAAATTTTTATATTGCGAAACAACCAGTAATTTTTTATTTTGTTTGTGTTTACTTTAATTGGTTTACCAGTCTTTAAGGATTCATAATATCCATAAATAACTGGTAAAAAAAAAAATAAAGAAGGAGATGGGCATAACCACAATCTTCGAATGAGATATTCGATCCAAGAAAATTTACTACTAACAAAAATACATAAATATTTTTTCATGTGTATTGGATGTAAATGAGTGAATGATAGTTAGTCTTGCTGTAATACACTAAAGTATGATGATGACGATGTCATGAATGCATGCGTAAGATAAACTCATTCACTTTCGCCCAGTCAGCTAGAATATGAATAAAAACAAATACCGGCAAATTTCAACTTCTACTTACTTACGTGAACTGTGAGAAATGAGGCTCTGAAATGTTTTTAATGTAGGCATTTTATTTTGATTTGATACCAATAGCAATGTCATTGAACACACACCTACGGTTGCCAGATTTGTTGTTTCAACGTTTCAGAAGCTAAAGGTTACATTTAAATAAATTAAATTTGTGTAATCTCTCGTAAAGGATTGCGAGCAAGAATAATTATTTGATGAAACAACACCACAGATTGTCATCATTCCTTTTTATACGTACAGGCAGGTTCAATACAAGTATCTTTTAAAAAAATAAATTAAATGATAATTAATAAATAAATTTGTAAATAAAAATAGCAAACATACATTTATGTACTGCCGCGACTGGCTCATTGTGTCAGTCTCATTCTTCGAGACTGTTGACGGTTAAATCGTTTCCTAATTATTTTGTTATTTTTTATTTCACAATAAATAGTATTAAATGACAAATCGCAGCTCCGAGGAGGCCGTTTGACATCGCCAAGACGGTTGCTAAGCTTAGGCTGTTGAGATGAAAAATCGCCTATTTAAAAAAGATGATTTTTCGACCAAATTTAATAACCGGTACGCCCAAACTGCGAAGCATCAACTTAGTGAATGGCCATTTGACTTGCATTGTTACATCTCTCAATTCTTTTTTATTGTTCTTTTCTATGACATAATTTTTATTAAAAAAAAATTATTTTTAGAGGTAACAATTCTTAACAATAGACATTCTAAGGTGACATAAAATAAATTTAGACGATACTCTTTTCTATTACTTGAAATTAGATTTGAAACAAAATCACACAAAATCCACAAAATCAATATTTTACGAAAATAATTATACAATTTATCTGATGAATAGTTTATAAGATTGGGCACAGCTCTGACATTTTTAGCCAATAAACTGCTCACATACATATGTTTTTTATAATTTTCTAAGATATCGTTAAAGTTTTCATTCTTGAAGACCATTAAGTATGTTTTAAATATTAAAATGTAATTTAATGTTTAACTGTGGATAAGTATTTTTTACACTTTCTGAAATATATCAACCATTCTATCAGGAAAATATTAAAAAATCCGTTTGACGATTTTTAAAATAAAAATATTTCTATTGACTTTATCTGGCAACTGTGCATGCTTTCGTCCGACACCATAAACATAAGAGTTAAGCACGAAAGTAAGAAACCAAAGGATACTTTTAAACTGACTTTAACAAATAGAAAAATAAACGCGCGCCAAAAATATGAGGTAGTTAACTAAACACCAACACAAAGTTTTTTATTAATTTTTGCTGTGTATGGATGTTGTTTTCACACCGCACACATAACAGACAGACCAACAGTTTAACAGTACCCACAACCCTCTTGTGATGGTGGTCTTCAATTAAAATACTGTTTAGTATTTTCTACAAGGAGCATAATAATAAACGTTAAGATCTTTTTCTACAGACAGCAACAGTAGCAGCAGCAGCAGCAACTTCTGTTATTAAGTATTTGTGGATTAAACGTTGGTTGTTTGGCTGGGTTCAAATGATTACAATGTTTGAATTTCGTATGCGCCGATGTTACTTTGCTGTGCATCCAAAATGAAACTTAAATGGTAATCACTTTCAAAATCATCGTTTAGTTTATTGTATCGCGCCGTTTGGTTAAGTTGTTTGTCATAATTTAAATGTCGGTAACACGTTTGCTGAACAGGATGTATATTTAAATTGTAACAGAAACGGTTGTGTTAAAAAAAATAGTGAAAATATTTTAATAATAATATTTGTAAGATTTTGTGTTTTTTTAATTACAATTTAAAAACATGGATAATAATAATAGAGCCAATCCCATTGAGACTCCATCAACTGTTGATCGCAGCTCCTCGTCTACGGATGCTTTTATTGATGCTCAAAGTTTTGGATGGAGACGTTTTAAACCAAAATGTTTGCAACGCTTTTGCACGGCAAAATGGGCTTTATTTTGGCTGTGTTGGGGAGGAGCAATGCAAGGTAAAATTTGTACTAAATAATTTGATTACGTCTGATTATATTTTTTCTATACAAAAAAAAAAAAACAAAAAAAAAAAAAAATCAAATGCAAATGCAAATAAATTTTAAGGAACATTCATACGGGTATATCTGTAAATATATATATATATATATATATATATATATATATATATATATATATATATATATATATATATATATATATATATATATATATATATATAAATATATGTATAAATAAATTCTTCAACTATTTAATTTTTATCTAAGTCTAAAAAAATTTTTTTAATTTATTTATAAAAACCAAAAAAAAGATTAATTATTTTTTATCTACCAGAAAATATTTAAGATGTTTTAAAGTGGTCATAATTATTTTTAAAGAAAAAACAAACATTGAATTATATTTATTTTAAATAATTGAGAACACATGTAAATAATGTACAATTTTCAAAAAGGACTAATTTCCAAGGCGAATCAATTTTACAAGGTGGCATCGTTACGGCAGCTGAATTTTTGTTTAACTGTCATTTTTAACTGTTTATTTTTTATATTAAAAAAGTTCGTTTATTTATATTTTTAAAATAATATTGTGACAAGTTTGAAATGAATTTAAAAAACAAGTCTTTCTAAAAACGTTATTAAAAATGGTAAGGAAAAAGGGCTCTAATTAATTATGTTTAATAGTTTTCCATACACTTAAGTACGTGTCTGTTTTTCTTTTTATACTTGCACTGTTGTAGCGGCGCTGCCACCTTATATGAATTCGCCTCGCTTATTTCCTTTTTATATGTATGTGATTAACTGTAAAGAGAACGAAATCAGCCACCAGCAGTCAATTAAATCAATATTTTCTAGATGTTTTTGGATGAAATGGCAATCTGAAACAATTCTATTTTTATTTCGCTTATTGAAAATTGGACGCCTTACGAAAAAACTACATGTTAAAATTGTTAAAACTTATGTATGTATTAAAAAAATTTTCAAAGTTGTGCTGAGACCGCTCGCAAACTTTGAAAAATTTCCGCTCAAAAAAGTGCACCTAATGTTGCAGAAAATTCTTATGCAGCACATGAAAAAAATGCATTTCAAACTTGCAACTGTCCGATGTGGAAGAAGATGAAGTCGAAGTTTAAGTGAAATTATGTGGCCTCAACTGAACGATATCGCACATGAAACAATTGATTTATTGCAGCAACGATTTTTAGAAATACTGATGGCAATTTGCCACCATGATCCTGCGATTTAATGCGATGCGAGTTTTTCCTTGGGGTTTCGTGAAATCTCGGTTGTTTGCAAATAAACCAGAAGAAATTCTTGAGCTTAAAACCGAGATCCAACGCAGCAAAATCTGTGTAAAAAAGTCATGACGGATATTTTTTTTCATAACTCATCAGAACATGTCTTCTCTACTTTCCAATAAAAAAGTGACAATTCTATCAAAATAAAAAAAATACGGGTTTTTATTTTAAAATGGAAAAGTCTTGTCGTAAAAAAGAAGAGAATAAAAAAATCCAAAGAAACTTAGTTTTCGGTCTAAAATTGGTTAAAGAGGATATTTGGGTTCCTTCAAAATTAATTCCAAATGAGATATGATTCCAATGTCGAAAATGAAAAAAAAAAACAAAATTATGTGCCATTTTCTAAATATCGTACTTAAATAAAATAAAATAAATCATTTACAACAATGCCCCAACAATGATGCATTTGTTATTTGATCAATTTAACAATATGAAAATGACAAAGTTTTTAATTTTTTTAAATCAGTTGAATAAGGGACCCGGCAATTTTATTACGCATTAAAATGCTTCAAGGTTTTTTTCGAAATGAAAATTTCCAAAAAATCTAAAAAGATCAGTTTAGTTTTTCGTTTACATAAAATCTGCTTGAAAATAATACTGTTTTAATTTACTTGTTTAATTTAAGTATATTTAACCTTTAACATAATTACACTTTATATGTCATATTTGTTTATATTTCTTAACTATAAAGAAGTCGATTACCAAATTTTAAGAGTCAAAAAATGTTACCATTTCTGGACGTTAATGAAATATTTCGAAACAGATAGAATTATTTTTTAATGTATACGTATTCTAATTGTATTTTCATTTTCTTTTTTAGTACTAAAAGTACCCAGATTTTTAATAACAAAGTTAAAACTTTATTTTGTATCTTAAAATCACGATCCAAATATATTGAATCTAAGAGCAAGTACAATGAATCAAACTTAATGGCAGCAGTAATAATTTTGTAATAATTTTGTTGCTATAATATTAAAAAAATTATAATAGTATGAAATAGATATTCTCAAAAAAGCCCAAAAATTTTTAAAAACCTTTTAACTTAAAAATTATTTTGGAGATAAATCGGTTCTATGAACCAAGTCGATTTCAAAAATAGTGATTTATAAAAACGAGTTTCGGCTGTACGTTTAAGATCCAAAGCATAGAGAAAAAAAATCCGAAGAGAAAGTTTATACTAACAGATGGAAAAGGTTTTTTATTTAACAACAAAAAGTTAAATAAACTCGCTTTAATTTTTCCTAACAATATGCTTACAATTTCAATTTATTTTTAATTTTTGACAATTTAAAGTTATTAATGCCATTTTAAACTAAGAACAGCTGCTGATGCAATTTATCTTTTTGGTAGATTTAATAACGAAATTGCCTACATTATAGAACATAAAAAGTGTCTCAAAGAAGCCCAAAAATTTCAAAGAGTAGCACCAAACTATAGTAAGAATAATTAACACAATTGGACTTAAATATTCATGAAAAAAAATTTTTGTCTCATAGACCACTGAATATACCTTAATGAAATTTTAGAGAGGCAAAACAGAGGTGTTTCAGAGTCGGCCCCCTGGAGTAAACGGGGTCTTCTGGGTAGACCACCAAAGCTGGGTACTTCGGGCATATAATTTCTTGGAAATTTCTTAAAAAGTTTATTTTTAACGCTCTTTTAATTTGGGAGAAAATTGGCGTACTTTTTTTAAACTTTGGTCTAGTTTAAAGCCACTGAATTGGGATAATGCTTAGGTAACTTAAAGTTATTCGGGACTAGCAAAACTTTTTAAAAAATTTAAAAACAATCTAGAGAAAATGAAAACAAACGAAAAGTTAGGTCAAAAGTTTTAATGAGTCTCCCTCCAGCCCTATCGAAACATAACCAATTTTGAAACAAAATTTGTAAATTATTGTAAAATTCCTTCAGAGTGTAAAGCTCCGATTTAAAAACGTAAACGGATTTTTAAAGCCACAATTGTTGGCTACATAATTTAAAATGGGACATTTTTCCCGTTACGGAAATACATATGTTAAACTAAAAAATTAAAAATTAAATTTATTTCAACATTTGATTAAAAGTTCTTTTATCTGTATAATTCCAAAATCATGTAAAGATAGTTCGATGCGTTTTGCTTTTGCGACAGCTCAAATCTTTATTTTATTTCTAAAAAAACAACGTGATTTTTTAATTTTTAAGAACAATGTTATTTAAAAAAAAATTCAGTACGAAAAAAGTAATAAAAATGTTGCTAATCTAGAAATCAATAAGCTTTCCTCTGATGCCACTTGCATGAGTATATATTTAAGCTATAAGAACTTCCTATACCCCGCTTCATTATGCTTTTAATCGCATTTTATACGTAAAAATTAAAAATTTGCTTAAGCAGTCGGTCAGTTTATAAATTAAAACTTTAGGAACAGGAAACAAAAAAATAGTTTTTATTTTGCCGCTTGTTTTTATATTTTCTTAAAAAAGCTATAACTAGCAAATCAAGGATGGATATTCATTCTACTTATTTATTTATTTATTTTTACTATTATTTATATTATGATTATAATTATTATTATTATTATTATTATTATTATTATTATTTTTATTATTGTTATCATTATTATAATTATTTTGTAACCCATTGTGTGTAAACACTTTCTAAAGTAAGTTAAATTCAACATGTAATTTATTTTTACTTTATTTTACAAAAAGTTGGTAGCAGGTTTTAAAATTAAAGTTACGAATTTTTAAGAAAAATCGACTTAGTGTTTAACTATGATTAGGGCCCAATGTTTTTTTTTTAATTTTTTGCGATTTTCAAAACTGCTTTGATGATGCTTGTGCAAGAAACATTAACAACACTAATTTTGAGTGTAAACAAGGTATTACGAACAATTAAAAAACAAACAAAAAAATCTAGATAAAAAAGAAAACTGCTAGGATTATTTGAAAACCACAGTTTTAATTACAATATTGTTATTTACTTTTAATGTACATAGATCATTTTTATGACTAATTTTACTTATCTTTAAAAACAGTGCTCAATGGGGCCGATTACAAGTGAGTGTGTGCAAATTGCAGTTCATTGTTAAAAATGGTTAATTACACTGTTCTACACACAATCTGTTTACAATCACGTAGATACTGTTTTAAGGGGCGTGGTAAATAATTAAGCGGCTACATTGATTAAATGATTAAAAAAAAAAAAAACGCAAATACAATGAAATGTGCTTTTATGAAATCAGAAAATGTATGCCCGAAACCCGCTTATTTTTGGTTCTTCAAAGCGGTTTTTGCTTAGGGTACACCTGTTCGTTATCGATTAGATATAATTCGCTTAACACATTGCAAAGCTAATTCATTTTTTAGTAGAATAATTATATGCGAATGATTTTGCTTTCACATCACTTAGCTCCAGCATAATGCAATGCAACGCAAGGAGATATCCATTGACTAAAAAATAAAATTAGTTACTACCTGCCAATGTTAATAAATAATAATAATCCAGTTACGCAAAATGAAAAGACTTTTGTCTGGGATAGAAAAACGAAAATATAAGCCGTCAAAAATTTTAAAATATGAAAAAAAAACTAAATGAATAAAATTTAATAAAATATATTGTAATTAGAAGAACGAGAAATTTTTCCAATGCTTCTAATGAAAGGTTTTTACAGTTTGCTGCAATCCGATTTATTCAACTAAAATGTCTTAGTTTTCGTGATGATTAGTCTATTTATTACATTTTGGAAAAGATGACGTTGTTGGGGGAAAAATGTTCGGATAAAAAAGTGCTTTCCCAGACAATGAAAGACGTAGAGTGACTCACACCTTATTTCAACCTGCCTCTTTAAAAAAAATGTAGCCCATGTGATTTCAAAACGCTACAAGATTTTGTAAAAATGTATGATGATATTTTCTTTAGTCTTTAATTAATATTTCTAATAATTTACAAAATAAACAATCAAAAATAATAGGTACTTAAGTAGTCACAGCTTATTTCAACAAGCCAATTGTATGATCTGTTTAATTGAAATCTCTGCTCCAGTAACGGTTAATTTGCAAGGATTTTTTATTGGTTATGTTTTCACTTTTTCCCAACGTTTTTAGTGTGATTTTGATGGTTAAGGGATTTAAAGGCGCATTTTTTTAAATGGGACGACGCACATTTATAGAACAGAAAATTTAGTTATTAGTCTTTTAAAAAATGTCCATCCTCGTCGAAAAAGTTGCTTATATAATTTGCCTTAATGATTCGATAGTATAAAGCCAGAAAGGAACAAAATAAATTTTCTTATTTAATCTGATGACCGCTATTAAGTTAATTGGATTTGTTCCTCTAGTAAATATTACACTGTTGTCATAGGTACCAAATAAACAGCCAGCGATGATGGTCGTCACCGAAAGATATGACAACAGTATGATGGCCGTTATAAGAAAACAGAAAAAAACCCGAAGCTTTCCGCTCCGAAACTGGCCACAGAAGTTAAAAATGATCTAAATAAAATAAGTAATGCAAAAAGTAATCATTGTGCACTTCAAAACCATAATGGTTATGGTGGAAAAGCGCAGAAAAACCATTTATTATTTAGAAAAATCAAGCAGCTCGCTTAAAATTCGCTAAAGAACTTATTGCTTTTGGGATTGAATGTAAATTCATTGCGGTTGAATGTAAATTCAATAGCTTTAGCTCGGATGGCTAAACTTATATCCTGTGTATTGAGAATTCAACGGGCAACAATCATATCTCAATATTCTAAAATCCAATGTATTTTTCAATTCTATTTTAACAAAGAACCGAATCATAAATTAGGGACTATCCTCCGTTGATGTACCATTGGCACAATGTTAAATTAAAACGTCCGCGAACACCAGATATTAAACAGGAATGAGTTAATAGGAGTTCTAAAGGAAAAAAATAATGGTACGTAGAATCCATGGTCATGGAATAGAAATTATAATTTTTTTCTGGGTTAAATATTATATAGGATGTGCGAAAGTTACTTAAGATAGATAACCACGTCACAAAATAATGTGTAACCGAATTCCTATTTAGGAAAAATTATGCGGAAAAGCTTTACATGCACATACACATACATATGTACGAAAATTGATGGCCTTTGTTTTTGTTAGGTTGATCTCCGTCGAGTTTGAAAGCATAAAGTTTGTTATGGAATTGATCATCAATCACAAATGATTTGAAATGATCACTGTTCCCTAACGACATACAGTGATTAAGTTAACTAGGAAATTAGAATGGGCCTCGTGTATTAGAAGTACCATATCCAATACTAAAGCATAAATTATTAATTTAGAAAAATTAAACTTTTCCGTGAGTAAATTATTAGCAAGTTATGATTTATTCAATCGAAGACCAGTGGAACCAACATCTAGTAGGACCAAAGTGCTGTTGAGCTTTAAATGCATATTGATTACGATGAATCGATGAGAAGTGTTTATCATATGATAAAGTTTCTACCTGTATTATAATTTCAGGTATTTTTGTAATAATAGGATACAAAATCCTAATGAAGGAGACCAGTATTATTAGATTTAATAAAGCTTAAAAAGAACAGAATACGAGTATCATTACCATCATTAGAATAATCGTACCATGACTACTTTTTCAATCCACTTATATGGAAGTCACTTATGTGAAGACTGTTCCCCTTACAGTTGCGTAGGTGAAGAACAAAAACTTTTCACGTCCACGTGAAGTATAAAAAATAATAAGTAGCCTATTTTACCAACCGCATATCTGATAGCAAATTGTGAATGTTTCATTAAGTTCGATCCACTAGTGTAGACAGCTTAAGGTTTCAAACTAACAAACAAAAAAAAACATTTTCTGCTTTTTATACGTAGATGAAAAAATAAAGTAAAGAACAATTGGAGTTAAAACCAAAGATATACTGATGTGAAATTGGGAAGTACAGCAACATCTGGCATCACTTTAGTGTGGTGAAGGGGATACTCTAACTTGTTTAATTTTAAAACTCAGGAACAAAGAAAGGGAGATATGTAAATTAAAATTTCTTTAATTTTAAAACAACTTAACTCGGTGGTCAACAAGTTAAAATATAAAATATCCTTTTTGGTGATAAAAATTTAAAAATGGCGTAAGGCGAGATGCTTGGCGATACTTTGGCTATGTTTAATGCTGACATTGCAACTAAGGAAAGACATAAATAAAAGCCTTTGCAGCTTCAATTTATATGCTTAAGGTCGACTTAAAATGTGGGCATATCGGTCAATTAGCCAAGTTTGCTTTGACTTCTATATTTTTAATCTGCCTTATAAATACATAAATAATTATTTATGAATAAAATGTCAACTGATAAAGACATTAAAATTAAAAATAAATTGCAGTGAGATGGAGTTAAAGTGACAATTTTTTTTTTGTAAATCAGCGGCTGATAAAGATAAAGCAGTTGAAAATATTTACAACAAATTGTGTGATAAAAAATATACATTTCATAAACAGAATTATAAATGAATTAAAGAGAATAAATATGAATTGCCAATCTAAGTATATGGATGCAGGAATTATGCATCAAAAACCTTTTACGTCACTTCTCACATTTTCAAGAAAAATTCGTAAGCCTAATATTTTACGCTATAAAGAAAACAGCGATGAATTAGTAAAAAATTTTAAAAAGAAAACACATTTACTAAATTCGTTTTTGAATATATGTAAATAACATTAATTTTGTCACAGAATTTCAAACTATATTAAACAAAACTCGTTTAAATATAATTGATACGTTGATTTTCCAAAAAATACGTTTTCTATTTATAAAAAGTTACTTCAAGAAATGCTTGATTTGCTTCCAAAAAACATATCTATTTCTTAAGTTTATTGTCAATTTTCAACTTTAAAAATGCTATAACTCTGTATTTTAAATTAAACTTTAAAAGTTTTGAAAGTTTTTAAAAGATTTAGACACCTTAAAAAACTTTCTTTTATAAATTGTACTTCATATTTTGATAAAAACCTATACCAGCCTATACGAGTTCTGCTGGTATTACCACGTTTAAGAGTTGTCGATGTCTGTTTTTAAAATGTTGACTGTTTCCACAAGTAATGCTTGTGTCGAAAAGACTTTTCCTGGTAGGAATATCATTCATCCTTCGGAAGATACATAAAAAAGTAGATTTAAGGCAAATGAAATATACCGCAGCAAGGATACAATAGAAGATAGTGACATTGAACCAAATGAGTGTAAAAATTTTGATTCAATAATTACTAAATATTTAATATGTTCTTAAATCACGAACAAGGTTATTTATTTTTATATTTATTAAGTTGTGTTTTTTTTTTTTTTTTTTTTTTTTTGTATTATTATGTTACTTCAAGGTGATATTGGTTTTGAACCCTTTACAAATGAAAGCTTTTTAGATTGTTAAAAGCAATGCAATTTTTATGTTTAATGAAAATTTCTTTTTTTATTAATTTAAATTAAACAAAAATGTTTGATAACTAATATTAAATAATTTTATGTGTTGGCGATATTCGAAAAATAATTTGGCGAGAAAGCTTGAAAAAAAAAACTGGCAACACTGGTTGTTATGGGTAACAGTTAAAGCCTAAAATTAAAAAAATTAAACAGTCATTAATCTTTTTAGGAAATTATTAAAAGAAAAAAATATCAATTTAATTTTTTAAAACATTTAATTAGTCTTACGTTCACTTAATATTTATTAAATTCGGATTCAATTCAAATATCCCATTCTTTATTTTTTTTAATTTAAGACATTAGGGTGACTGTTAAAATAATTATTCTCGTAAAGTAACACTAACCCCTAAGAACATTTTTTATCTTGTACCGTATTAAAAGAAAATATAATTTTAAAATCAAAACTACTAAAAAATCTTTTTTAAGTTCTTATTTAATATCACGCCTACTTAAGTCAAGCGTGATTTAAAACAAATAAATTTCTTAAATTGTTGCAAATGCTGAAATTCAAACTATTTTGTTGAAAAGTGTTTTCTTTAGCTGTTAAAAGTCCGCTGCTCTTAAGTCAAATTAATGAATTCAATTGAACTAAAAGTGTACGTAGGTGTGTTTTTTCTTTTTTTTCCGTTTTTTTTTTCTTAATTTAAATTAAAAAAGTGTGTGTGAAAAATAAAATATATTTTTCGGCATTTTAATGCCCCCATTTAAAATTCACTTTTATAGCTTGTTTAGCCATAAATTAGGAGAAGGGCAGCATTTCACTTTATTAAAACTAGTTTTCTTTTTTGTCTCTAATATGAGTTAAATGAAGCAAATAGTTCAAAGGTCAATTGCAATAATAAAATGAACTTTTTATTAATTATGGGATTTTTTGAAGTGTTGTAAACTTCAAATACTGATTTCATTTTTATATTAAGTACAGAAATAAGTGCTTAAATTATATTAGAAATTAAGTGGTGGTGTCTGTTAGTCCATAAATCTGAGGGTTGTGGTTTTGGTTGTCCCCCTAAGATTTTGATCTGTTTCTCTACAATGTGCGTTTGATAAAGGTGGAATGTAATAGGGCTCTTAAATTGTATTTAATAAATACAATTATGGAATTAAAATAAAATTAATTTATATGAGGGCTTAGTTAGCATTTAGAGAATTGATTTAACAAAATTCATCAATTTGAGTCTTTTAAGACTGCCTAAGATGACTAAAAGCTAAGAATTCAATTTTGAGTTTAAAACAGACTCGAATATAACTTCGACAAACGAAAAGAGAGCGATGTGTTTAAAAAACACTATGTACAGAATGTGACTCAAAATATGACTATTTGCTTTTTATTTCTGTTATTTGCTATTTTTGATTAAAAACAAAATACAATTAGAAATAAGCGTTTTATATGATTCGAAAAAGACATGCATACGGCTATGTAGTATGACGAGAAAATGATTCTGAAAAAGTTTCGTATTTGATTAAATTTACGATTACAAGCAGTTTTAAAAATGAGTCAAAAGCGCAAGTAAAAAAGGACTCGTTCAGAAGAGTTGCGGCTGGGGTATCATTTTCTCCCGACAAAATAATAATTTTCGTCTTAAAAACGTGCGCCTAAGTTAGTATTATAATCGCGCAAAAGAGTCAAAACAGACTCGAATATGATTAATAATTAAAAAAAATGCTAACTGACATCAAAGCTTTTTTCTATTTTAACGCATCTTTCAAAAATAACTAAAGCGAACGAATATGATATTTTCCGTTACGTCAAATATAAGATAATTGTTGATGGGGTAACAATTCCCTCATCTGACCTTAGATTTATCAGCTTATTTGAACCAAAAATAATTTTTTAAATTCTTCCATTTTGCTCTAACTGTTTTAATTAGTAAATACAAAAGCATTAAAAACTTTCTTTAATGTCAAATTGGCCAAATTATATTCCATCATCAAAATTACAAAAAAGAAGTTTTTGAATTGGCAGCACTGTTTTGTACGATAGCCGATTTTTACATCTGACAATGGCTCTATACTTACTTTGTTTCGCCATTTTATAATGAAAATGTAAAGCCAACGCTTGCAAACTGTTGAAATATAAAATTGATAGGGATTTCAGTGATGCAGCTCAAGTTTGGTTGAATGTATACATTAATAAACAGGGTTGCCTGATTTGAAGTAAAGATTATCGAAAGCTATTATTAAAATACCCTTACATCCGAAGAAAGTCACTGACTGTTTGTTGCGCTTTAGCGGATTCATTGGCCTATATTTTTCATTGCCATTAAATCTTTATTGGACATATTTGAAATAATGATAATGTAAAAATTTTAACTACCATTTTGTTTTAATTATAATTACTATTGCTAATTTTGATAAAACTGTTTAATTACTAATTACAATTGAATAAAAATAAATGGATTCACTTATGAAAATTTTAATAAGTTATCAATTTTAAGTAAGATAGGTATAAGACTTAATGTTTGAAATCTTAAGTCACCTTATCAGATCTTCTTACATACATGGTAATGGTAATGCTTTGAAATTATTTTATGATTAATATATGATAATGACATTTTTAATCCGTTCGTTAATTATTACCTACTTCCATGTATGGTATGAGACATGATTATTTAGCACCTCATTTGGCTGGTATTAACTTTGCTGACATGCGGTTCCGAAAGGACATAACAACATGCCACACAGAATTTAATGAACGAATTACTTTACATTCTCGGCCTACTTATTTGTCACCATTTTGATTCTGTTAAATTTGTCTACGCTTGTAAATTAAAGATATTTAAATATTTCGAACACAGCGTTCGGCAAGTTGTTTTCTGTGAAAGTCTACGAGCTAGTCGCGGTGACCATAAAATTATATCTATAGCTATAATAAAAAAGTAACGGGGTCACTTCTGTACATGAAATACTTTTCCTTTGATTGTTGGTTAGATAGTAGTCAATATGGAATACAAAACACCTGTTTGTCTGTCTATCTGTGTGTATAGAATACTTTTTTTCGTAAAAATAAGTCATTTCGTAAAGAAATAGAAATACTAGAACAGCTGTCAGCACAATTTATTTTTGCAGGTTGAAATTTTTAAATACTGTTTACAGAATTCTGCAATGAATGTTTAAAAACTATTTTTTCTAAATTTCAATCTTAAGAAAATTAGAAGTGACGCAGACAAGTTGTGGGCACTGCTAGTTTAAAATAATGTAATTTAAAAATAAAAACAAACTTAAAAAAACAGATAAATCAAGCAATTCATTTTAACAAACATGCGTCCATCAATAACAATATTTCTGTGTACCGAAAGAAACTCCTTCCTAACAAACATTAGCACTGAAAGGTCCCCTTTAAGCAAAAAGAGAGGAAGCGTTTTTGAACTGACTGATTGTTTGACTTGGGTGCATATAACTAGCAGATTCCAGATAAGCAAGTAAAAGTCAAGGACTGGTTTTACCTACAATCTGAAGCTGGGAAAAAACTTTTCATTGTCTATATACATAAAAGCATTGGAGATAAACATACGACAAATCATTTATGATTCCTTGAAGAGAGCCGGCAATAATCTCCATAGAAATTAATGTGTTACAACCGGCACACAAATCATTAAATATGATTTCCAAAAAAATCTATTTAGTTCAGCTTATTAAGAAGAAAATTATAACTGCCTTTTGTAAAGACTGCTTTTTACCATCATTAAAATTTTGATTTATTAAAAAAACCAAAAGAATATTATTTGATGCTAACCAACCTTTTTCTAAAAACATAATAAGGCGGTGCAAACGAATAGTAGTCTCTGCCATTTCTACTTATTTAGTTGGATTGAAATAAAGTACTAAAGAAAAAGAAATGTGTTCTTTGTGGTTGCAATTGCCTGCTTCGTCGAGAAGAAAAGATTTTGGTGGAACGATCAACTAGAAAATGAAGACAGAGAAATTTTTCGAAATGTTAATAGAAGAGGCGTTTCATCAATTTATTAAATAGAACAAGTCACCATTAAAATTCACACACAGTTTAATAAAGCATCACTATGTAAGATGTACTGAAAAGAATGCGTTTAATACATTAAAATTAACAATAAAAAGCAGCGTTAAAAATGTTTTATCTGCCATATGCATAAATCGGAATTTCATTCGCAGGCTTGCTGATGGTAAAGACGT
This sequence comes from Cistogaster globosa, assembly GCA_937654795.1. Lineage (NCBI taxonomy): Eukaryota > Metazoa > Arthropoda > Insecta > Diptera > Tachinidae > Cistogaster > Cistogaster globosa. Next base: position 44,069,146 of record OW569404.1, on the reverse strand, counting down.
AAATTAAATAGACATCTGGCTCTGTGCAATAGCAAAATGTAGCTATAAAATTAGGTGGTCCAAATAAAGTTATCTTTCTAAATCGCTTGTTTTCTTAACACTGATTAATAATCCTATCCGAGTTATTGGCTATTACTAGGGCTTGGAAAACTATCCGCAATTTCCCGGAAAAATGTTGGCTAAATTCCCGGGAAACGGAAAGTTTAAAATCATTAGCACTTTAAAAAAAATACACTGAATGTTTTTCAAATATTTTGGTTGTGACATTTAAAAATTTTCAAATATCTCTATTCTATATATGAAAATTTTCATGTTGTGTAGGTAGTAATTGATATGGAATATGAAAAACCTATTTTTAGATTTTTTGTCTGTCTGTCTGTCTGTGTTCGCATCACGGATTTGAATAAAATTTTGTGAGGAGGTCCCTTAAAACCTTTAGAACCTTGGTTCAAATATAGAACACTTTTTATTTCATAAAATATGAATTTCGTATGGATGTTTTGTCACCTGAATTGTTTTTTAGTTTTATAAACTATTAAAACTATTATTTAAAAATTTTTTTTTTTTGTTTATGTTTTAATAAAACTATAAATTTTTTAATATTATTTCATTGAATAAACTTGTTTTCTTCAAGAATTACCGGCAATATTGGTATCTCCCGGGAATGCGATAATTATTTCCCGTTTTCCGGGAAATAAAAAATTCCGTGAAATCCCAAACTCTAGCTATTACTCAGTATAATACCTCCGTGGATCATAATGAGAAAATTGTACGTATTTATATTTTTGCTCAAATAAAGCTACCACTGCGAGTGTTGTCCGTAATTTTGTTTAAGAAGTTCGCGAAAGTGAACAACTCTCGTGATCTTCGTCATCGACGGAGCGTACCGATTAAAATCGATCAATCATACCTTAGCAGAATATGAATGTTTTTTGAAGATCTCTTTTTATTATTTTTGAAGATCTCGGGAGGCGAACGATAATATATTTCCTAACCGCCACTCAACTCGGGCCTTACAGAAGCTCTAATCGGACAACGAATTGCAAATATAAAAAATGCAATCTACACAGGTGACAATTTGGTACTGATTTTAGAGTGGCGACATCATTGGCTCATCTCTTTTCGAAAATGATGCTGGAAACGCCATTTCAGTCAGATCCACAATTACGGTTATCCCAATGATTCCACGGAATTGTAAGTAACACTTGATGTGGTTTCTTTATGGTCATAAAAACCAGTTAAGATATTTTATCTTCCATTTCATACGATTTTTGTGTGTTTTAAGTCTGAAAGTTCAAAAAAGAATTGTAGGGCACAATTTAGAATCATACTTAAGATAAACAAAGTTAAAAATGTTTATAGTAGGTATGTATAGCAGCTCACTTTCTAATTTTTTAACTTCAAATTTGATGACAAGTCCTGTTATATTTAGCACTGTTACCTTAAAGTTTTCGGCAATTCAATCGAGGTTTGCTGATTATGCTGACTTCTTTTATACAGCATAAACTTTTTTCGGCTCTTTATACAGTTAAAAGATAATAAAAATTGCTAAAGAAAAATCAGCTGTATGTAGAAGAAAGGAGAAATAAAATCATTCGTTGTTATCGTTATTGTGTTTAAACTTTGATTTTTATCCTTACTTTTTTGACTTTTAGCTTTTTTAAGAGAGTACAGCGACTGAACAATTGTACTCCTTAACACCACAAATTAAATAGAAAAATGACTTTGTCCGTGAATGCCATTATAGTTTTGATAGTAAGGAATATTATTTGATGCGAGTGTTTTGATGCAAAAAATAAATAAATACGTTAAAGCATTCAAATAAATTTTTTTTGTTGACATCGCATTTATGTTAATTCAATTCAAAAGTTAAACTTGCACATGGGAAAGAAAAAATTATTTATATATGTATTAACAGGGGAATGAAGGGTGTCCCAAAAAAAAATATAACTAGAGAACAACTTCTTTAACTGTTGAATAACATTTAAGTAAGTGGATGCTTATTTAGGAGCATTGTTGATCTAAGCAACGAAACACATTTCGGCTTTCTTAATCGTCAATAAATGTCGTACTTGTGGTTCACTAAATCTTAAACCAATGCATCTATCTGTCAATTTTTGCTACAGATTTTGTGCAAGAGCAATCATTACAGAGAGGCAAATTTTAAAAGAGAATGTATGTCCCAGAACAACAGTGGAGGCCATTAACTCGATGTGTTTTACCATCGATAACCCAAATAAATAAAAAATTAAAAAAAAATCTTTTGAAAAAAAACTGTATAGCTTACATTGTATATTGTTAAGTTTTATTTATTTGTTATTAGTCAGTTCTGTATAATTTTGTTTACAACACTTTTTTATTGTATGCACAAAAGTTCTCTCTTAGAAGTTTGAGTTGATACTGTCCAATCACTCGCAAGTGCAATTTCTATTTATAGGGGAATAAGAGTCTAAATTTCTGTAATATAAAAAATCTGGCCAACTTTTAATCAACTAAAATAATAAATCTGGATGCCATTCCTTATTAAAAAAAGGGCAACGTGCTGCTATATCCGAGTTGATTTAAAGGCATTATTAATTTAGCTCAAGACAAAGAATCAAAAGGGTTATCCGAATGTGGTTTGTTGTCTTAAACTAAATTTAAAATGTCTTTAAGTTTTACGGTAAATAGTCACAAAAACAACAAAAATTGATTGAAAAAACCTTTAAATTAAAAAACCAAACACATTCTGTAAAATATCTTCGTTGTTACAGTGAATTATAAAATTAAATTGAATACTATGCTTTCATCATTAAATACTTTGCTTTTACTTACCGCAAATTTATGTATTTAAAAAGTACTACAATTAAAGAATATTCACAGTTAACATTTATTTAGTCTAATCACGAAGAGTAATAAGCCCACGTCTAAGAAGAAGCACACGAGTTACCTCAAGCGTAATCATTAGGAAAAACAGTTAGGTGACTACTCTAAAAGTGAGAATATCGTAAGAGGCGTGGCAGCCCTAGAAACTCTGAACTTGTCAAATAGTGAAAGAGGAATAATTCCCAGTTAGACGGAGCTGCTGTCTGCTGAGTAAGTGTAAAAGGGGTTATGGGCTCGTCTCTTTAATCAATTTTAAATAATTTTACATAATCCCAGTAAAAAATAATTAATGCCATTTTAGCGAAGGGCATCTTATAACTGCAATAACAATTTAAACTACTTCTAACATTTTCATTTTCCTTGCATGACGGCAAGTTAAGATCTTTCATAGCAAAACAAAATGAAAAAAATTCAATATGAAGTTGGCGTTCTCAAATTAAATTGCCAAAAAATTTACATTATTTGAGAAATCAAGTCAAAATTTTTTCGTGCTACACGTTCTTAGTGAAAATAGTATAAAAAACAACAATTTTCAAAAAGACAAAAATTCAAAACACATAAAAATATTCTTTATTAAATCTTTAAATTAATTAAAGGACATGGAAGATAAAATAACGAAAGCAACAAAAACTTGTTGTGTGAGCACATGAAGAAAGTTATTTCACAAACTTATTTTAAAGATCTTCTTCAAGAGCTACTGCAGTAAGTCGCGGATTAAAAAATTATAGCGCCTTTTCTTAGTTTATTTTATTTTAGATGGTAGGGTTTTAATTAATTTGTTAGATGAAACGTATGATGATAACTCTAATTAAAAATCGTTTAATTCTGACTTAAGAGATACTCTAAAGTTTGCAAAAAATAGATATTTTAAAGAGAAGCGTATTTAAAGGGAAAGGAGACTAACCTTTTCAAAAATATCTCCTTGGAAATTGATTCTACAAAAACCGCAGCTTCCCAAGATAATGAATTCCAGACATAAATTTATCAATTGTTGTCAACGCATTCATCTATTTGTATATTTTTAACTTTTTATTTATGTTTAATTCAATTTTTAAAATATTAGCGTAGTTCCCTACGCTTTTATTTGTTGTCTGAAATAGAATGATAAGAAATAAAAAAGAACAGAACGTTTAACTTGTGAAACACTGTCTTTATTAACTTATATAATGCGATACCAGCTTTGGATTTATTTAAAGAGCTGCAAGGTTATTAAGTTATAAATTAGGTAAAATTTTAATATCCATAATCATATAATATTCCTTAAAACTTGTTTATAATCATTCAACCTAAATTAAGATGATTCGTTTTCAATTTCTATTGAGGACCATATCTACAGAGTCTTGCAAGTGGAACATATTCCAAATCAAACATGACACATATTTAACTCAAATAAACCCAAGGCTCATGGAGGTTTTTTATTTTTCTATTTTTAAATGGAAACCATAAAATCCACCTGAATGGTTGGAAGCAGACGTTGGTCCCATTGCCCCATCAAACAACAACGCTTTATTTTTATTTTCATTTATGTTGACCTCATATGGAAAACATAAATTATATGAATGGAAACAAATTTAAAATAAAATGCAAAACGAAAAACGAAAAAAAGAGAACGAAAAACGTTTTTATTTAGGAATAGATTAAAATTTTAGGTACGAAATACTGAAAATTATACTGCTAATAAAACAAACAGGATCACAAGTGTAAATTCATTTGTATGTGTGTGTGTGCCAGGATGCTTTATGACTGTTTTGTTGTGTTTTAAAGGATAAATAAAATAAATATAATGGTTGCCTAGCTGGTTGGTTGGTTATTAGTTCCATGCCTGAATGTTTAAATGGAGATTATTTCAACATGCAAGAATTTCTAAAAACATTAGACTTTTTGTGCAGGCGAAATCATTTTTATTTGTTTATTTTTTGTTTTTATATCCTTCACCACAAAAAGGGGAAAAAGAGTATATTTAAGTTTGTCATTCCGTTTGTTATTTCTACAATATCCATTTCCGACCTCATAAACTATAAATATTCTGAGTCTTTATGCATAGCGAAGTCTATTAAGCAATGTCCGTCTGTTCGTCCGTAGTAGTATTGAAATCAACTTTGCCAAGGCACTAGATGAGCTAGAAAAAGTTTAAGTACGCCAATCGATCAAACATAGTTTTGAAAATGTTGCTATTGAAATTCAGCAAGATCGGTCCATAGCCTTCGAGGCAGTGGGCAAAACACCACGTCTGTCTTTAATTTTCCCATATCATTTAGAACAATAAACGATAGACGATAGAGAATTAAAAAATAAGAAAAAATATCAAGTAAAAAAATTGGCGCTCGCCCATCTTTTCCCAGCTATGAGCCTCTGGATTTTTAATAGAAAATACGATTTTGCTTCATAGGTATTTTTTTTTAAATATGAATGTAGATATCATTTTAAAGCTTTTACAGAGATCTTTCAGGAAATGCTAAAATTTTTCTAAAGTGTTTAACCCATTAAGTAAGTACCGGTGACATTTTTATAAAAAAATTTATATAATACTTAATGTTTTTTCTTCTTATACTTAAATTCTCTGTCTTCCCGATATTTTTTTAATAGAGTCACTTCACTAAACTAGATTTACAGTTATGGTGAAGGATATATAAGATTCGGCATAGCCGAATACAGCACTCTTACTTGTTTATTCTACAGCAGCGCTAACACACGCACACACACACACACACAAATCTGTTTATTAAAAACGATTAAATGAAAAGCCTCTTGATAAATGTAAACAAATAGTAGGGTGCTCGATTAATAGTCGACTAATTTTAAATTTTGCGTTTAAACGAATGATTTCAGATTGTAATAAATAACTATGTATTACACTCAAACGAAATATATGTATTTAGTCAGACTTAAGGTGATTTATGTTTTAGAATTCAGTTGGCAAGTGTTGCCTTCAAAATACGACTAAAAACTTAAGAAACAGGTAAGGATTTGCAACTTTTATATCTTACAATCCATATCAATTTGTGTCCAAAGAAATGTATGAACCATCGTTCAATACGATACCGATAATCTGAAAAAAATTTTAAATCAACGATCGCAAAAGATTATTATTATTAAAAACATTAAATTTGGATTACGATTAGTAATCAATTAGATTACATTTTGAAAGCAATGGTATTGATTACATAATCCTCTTTTAAACAATTCCTGATTGTTAATTAATTATAACTACAAATAAGTGATCGAAAAGTGATCAAGATTATTTATTTATTTCATTGCCCACATCGTAATCTCTGAATGCTTTTAAAAAATTTGAACCGTTGTCCGTAGTGGTCAAAGCAATGTTTGTGCTGTTCAAACCAAAGGCTGTGAAATATTTTGCGCGGTGTGTGCTCAATGGAGTCTTCTACATGCCAAAGCTCCCGATTTTCTTTCAAAATTATCTGTAAGTCAATCAGGTATATTCAAGGAAGCTTCTGTGATTTCCAGACCAAACATCTGGTAAAATTTTATGTAGAAAAATTTATTTGTGACAGTATTGCCATAATTTCGCCAAATAAAAAAAATCAACAACAATCAAAAGTAATCTTTGAAAGTAGTCGAATTATTTTTTTAATACATTTTATTATTTTTATTTACTTTCATTTTTATCAGTCATGATTATTTTTGGGTTATCTGTAATCGTAATTAATAATTAGTAATCGTGCGAATCTGAAGATAATCGTAATATAATCATAACTTCAACTTAAAAAAAAAGAATCTAATTACTAATTATAACGATTTGTAATAATTACTTAACATCTATGATTAAGAAAAACATTATGAAGTTATAAGAAACACTAACAATATCCCTTTGCCATAAACCAAACTACGATACATTTAACTTTTATTTATAATTTTTATTTTAAAAGTTATTATTTTTTGTTATGGAAGCTAATGAAAAAGTAGTTTTAATAAATTAAAAAGGAGTAACATCAAATTATACTAATAAAACTTTTAATCTCAAATTTAAAAAACAAAAAAAATTATTTTGGAATATCAACTTTTACTTTTTGTAAAATCAATAGAAATTAAAGCAGAAAATTTAAAAAGTAATTTTTAAGCAATAACATTTATGAATAAGAACTACAGTGGAATATAGTCTCACAGTTGTGACAGAAATCATTTAAAAAAAGGAAAGATCGTCTTAAGATGTATGAGGAGACATCTTCATTATTTGATGGCATGAACTCGAATGAATTGTAGAGTCAACTACGCTCTGCAGGGACGTTAATCTTATTAACGACCATTTTTATAATCGACTGGAGATAAATCTAAATAACGAATCTTATTTAAAAACTGAAGTAGTTTTTGATCATCGCAAAAGGTTTTCTTCTTTCGGCTTGAAATGTCTTATCTGCATTTTAAATTTCAGAAAATTTAAACTAATGCTTTCGAAGCTAAAATGTTATAAAATTAAATTTCCCTCTATGTCTAGAAAGATTCTAAATTTATTTAACAGCTACGTCGATTTTTTCTGAAAAATAGGGGTGCGAAAAAGTAATTCTATTGTCAAAAACTAGATTCGGTTTTGAATTAACGAACTAATTCGTTATTTAATGATAAAAAAATCGGATTTTGGAAAATCGCATTTTGTTGGCATTACTTGGGTTAAACGATAATATTTGGAAGATAATAAATATAAATAAAGCATGTGTTTTAGTTTTTTTTTTCAAATTTATCGTGTAAATCTTTTTATAATGCTAAGGAAATTTATATTTTAAATTCAATCGAACTATTTGCCTGCTCTTGTCAACGACAAATCCATACATGTGTATTACTTATAATGAGAAGCATTGTATGTATGTATTGTAAATATTATTTTGTTTGGAACTTTATTTTTGTACTGCAATTCGTAGCAAACGCCTTAATGGCTGTAACATTGAAAAGTAGCTGCGTCTGACTGTGCAAATTGAAGCGAGCGTGAGTAACGTATAGTTAATTTTTTTTAATTTTTTTAAATAAGAAAAAAGCCTCCTTAATTATAATATAGAAAAAATTAAAAAATAACTTATTAAAATTTAGATCATGATTTATTTTTTAGACATTATAAATATAAGGTGTCTTAAAGTTTGTGTAAAAGCTCCGGAAGATTTGCTTAATTGTGTTTCTTTTTATTTTTTATATTTATAAAATTAAATATAGTTGGGGGCATTCACACAGAAATTGACCAGGCAACTGCTGTTTTAGTGATTGTGCCAACCATACCATCCATACATTGGTGTAAAAAACATACTTTGAAGTTTATTTGCACATTTGTTTGTTCCTCCGCTTGCTCTTTCGAACTTACTTAAAGAGTAGCTGCTACACAGTTGATCTCTCGTAATATTCCCATAATTCATGCAAATTTCACGTTGGCTGATTAATATTTTTGGTCACGTGCCATGAAGCATCAGAAAGCTAGCGCAGCTGTTATAAAACTGTTCACACAAAAAAAAAAAAAGATTTATCGCCGTCGTATAATGAATGAGTCGCGTGGAGGTAATATTTTCATAATATTTGATTGCTTTAAGTATTGAAAGGCTGTGTCATCATTTTAAACCAACACAAACGTATAAACATGCATGAACATTCCTGCTTTGTTTTTTCAGATTTAATCGAAAATAAAACATCAGTGGGATTTTTATTTATATTGTCAAGTGTTACTGCAACATGCAACAGATATTTGTTTAATATTTATCCTGCCTACCACAATGTTACCAAAATATAAAAACAAATAAACTCACTGACTTATTAACTGACTGGTTGTTATACTGTCTGTCCGACCACTTTTAGTGTTGACCATTAGATTTTTATTATAAATTTCAAACTCTACGTGAGTCATTTGCACGTAATCTGTAACGGCTGTTTTCAAAATTCAAAAAATAAACTCCTGCATTTATGTACAGCTTGTCGATTTTGATACGAACATAAGTGGAATTTCAATTGTTTTTATTCGGATGGCATTTTTGCTTCCAATACAGAAATGTTTTTTAATTTATCTGTGGCTTTTCTTTCAATAAAACTTGTTACTTTGAATAATTACACAAGTATTAACCACAAAAAAATTATATTTGTCGCAATGTGAGTTTGACTGAATACATTTTTGGAACATTAATTTGCAAGTGCTACAAGTTTATTTGGATGCGTATCCGTGCCGTAACGCATTTAATAAATTAAGGATGATTATTTTGGATTATTGAACTATTCGATCAAAAATTACACTACGAACCAATACCAAATGAAATGATATGAACAAACCAGGCATGGTCTTTAAAAATTATGTAAAAGTTAGTTTTTTTATTTACCTTCGCACAAATAAATAATAAATAAAAATTAAGTTAATTTAAACTTTTCACACTCACAGTCTCGAATACTATACACGCAGAAAATAGATTTGTAAAAATTAGATTAATATTTTAAAATTTAATTACCACTAAAATAATTTTACTTTTTATTTTATAAATTATAAAATCTAACAAATAATATTTGCCTGACCAATTTGTATCGTTACTAAAAACTATTCTAATAAATGGAAGATGCAACGAAACTTGTTCAGCACATTATTACCGAAAACCAAATTTTGGTAGTTTAAATCCTATAAATCGTTTGTGTCGTTTAAAATCGAAAAAATATACAAATCATATTAAACAAAAAAAAGAAAATCAACAATATTTCAGTTCAAAAATTAAAGATTATTGAAAGTAGTGAAAAGTTCTTAAATATTATTGAATGATTGGTTCAAAATTATCTCACAAAACCATTTGTAAATAAAAATAATATAAAATGTTTAAACCACTTCGCAGCAGCAAAATGTGCAGTTTGGGATGTCAAGTTGAAGAAACTATGTGGAAAAGAAGTAATAATGATATAAAGAAAGGAGGAGGCTGAATTCAATGGTTTGAGTCATGCGTAATTATAATGAAAAATTTTGTTTTTTTAATTTTTTTTTTAATAAAATTTCATAGTTACCCAAGAATAGTTTTTTTTTTTTAATATGTAGTTGATAGTGAGTGCCTTATTCATTTACTTATTACAACCGAATTCATGATAATACACACGGCAATCAAAGTTCAATTGGCAATGAATTTGGTTCTCATAACGAATTTCTTTTCTCTGTGTATCACAATTTGTTTTGTTTAGATTACATTTCTAATGCGGCTGCCTCCTGAGTTAAAAAAATTAATTTAATCACTCATTATTATTAAATAAACAGTTTTCAAATTCAACTTTATCGAAAATTTATGTAGCTAAAGAAACCTGTTACCACCTTTAATTTTTTTATTTTTATCCTTAATGACCTTGCAGCAATGGGATGCATTTCTTCAAAGGAGGACAACTTGACAAAAAATTTTATTTACTTATGTATTTGTTTGTAGTACGAAAAGCTTTATTGGTCCGAAGCGTATTACCGGAATACGCCACCTGAGTTAGAGATAATTATGATTTTGAGCTGATTTAAAGATCTTTTGTCGACTATGCTAGCTGACTTGTAAAAGAACCGTTGCCGCAAAAAGCTAATGAAGCCTAACCAGAGAAAAAATATTTGTTATAAAAACCGAATTTGTTGCCACTTAATTTTTTTATTTTTTATTTTTTTTTTTTTTTTTTTTTTGAATCCAGTTGTAATAATTAAATGAATAATTTAAAAAATAATTTGATAGCGACTATAAAATAGTATTGTGAATTAAATAAATCAATATTATATTTTTATATTTTATTAAAAAAAAAAAATAATTAATAGGACAAAGATTAGCGATTAGCTATCCCAGTGGGGATAATTATACCAACACACTCTGTCAATCCAGCCAGTTTTTTTTAGATAATGCATACCGTTATGGAATTTAAAACCTTTCCCTTACAGCTTCCTAAATAAACGACAGTAACTTTTACTTGATATGGGAAGTACCATTCCAACTGTCCTTATCTATCCAGTATTTCGATAAGCTCTGCATATTAATAAGGAAGTATATTGTAACAAAAATCAGGGCTCTATACGTTATAATCTTCGAGAAACCCGAAACAAAAGGCGTAAGGTTTTATTTCGCCAGCTATGCACATTGAAAGCAGAGTTGTGTAAAAGTTCAAGACCCTACCTGTTGTAGTTCTCTTAGTACTCATTAATTATTATTTCCTTTGTATGGTGGGTACCACCCCCATTATTCCAATCCAGTCTGTATTTCGTTAAAATATGTACATTGATGTGCAAATTTCAAAGGTCTACCTGTAATATTTCTCTAACTTCATAATAATAATAATTCATGCCCATTGTCTCGATAAGTCCGGTTTCAAATAGGAGGAAAAATTGTAAAATCGATTATGCGAGGTATTCCTTTACTTTGTATAGAATGCAATGCCCACGTTATATATATAGAAAAGAGGTACTCTACTTTACCAATAGCATCTCCGATAACCGTCCACTGGCTTAAAAAGCTATAGCTCTCATAAAAACAAACATATACCTTTCGGTGAACACCGTCGTCATTGGCTGCTGGTTTGGTACGTTTGGTGAGCGTTTTCGATGTAAGAACATCATTTTCGAGATACGTTTTGATTAGTCAATAAAAGTAACTTTTAAAAAATTAATACACCTCGCAGTGGCAAAACGTTTAGTACGGAATGCGTAATGGAAGATTACTAATAAAAACGTGAAAATAATATTCTCACATCGAAAGAACTTGCCGAATGCACCAAACAAATAGCCAGTGAAGACAATCTTCACAGAAAGTTATGACAACAGTATAATATTTACTGGCGGAACAAATCCAATTAACTTAATAATTTCATCCGCTACGCATTCTATATCGAAAGTTTTGCCATTGCGAAGTGTATCAAAGCTTTTAAAAGTTATTTTTATTTATAACTGAACTTGCCTTTCAACAATATTTCAGAGGACACCATCGATTTTATTGATTCTAACTATCAAAATTTGGTTTTCAGTAGTAATGTGCTGCATAAGTTCAATTGTATCTTCCAACTAAAAGAATATAGATTTGTAAATACATAAATTGGCAAGAATATTTTTTTAACAGTTCCTAAAACCCATATCTATTTTCATTTCAATCATTTTTTAGCTTTTAATAAAAAAATATGACAGGATTATATTTGACTTATTATAAAAGTACTTAAATTTTTAAAATGTCAACCGAATTTTAACCAATTCATTTTCTGTTTCAACTAACCGTGCTACAATAGTGTTTTGTTATTGTTACTCGTAATAACATGGTTTTTTAAGTATTTAAATAACATTTAGAGATCTATACAAAATTTATTTAAAAGAATCACTACAGCTACACCAAAATACCTGGTGAATAAAAGAAATGACTATAAAGCGTAAGGCGCTTTGTTTGGAAATTTACTCGTTATTAATAAAATTAATAATAAAAAAAGATAGTATTTTTCAATTACTGCTGAAATAAAAGTTCTAGTGATAAAGTTAAGCAATTTCTCGCGTCATTTTTCCTAGAGTTTGAAATTTTAAGTTTACTACATTACAAAGCTAATGTAAAAGAAAATTGAGTTTTTAAAAAGTTTGAAAATAAATGGAGAAAACAAGGCATTTATGCGACTTTAAAGATTTTTCTTAAAAAAAAAAAAAAATAAATAAATAAAAAAAGCAATTAAAACGTGACTTTTTATAAAAATGAATTAATCGTCAATCATTTGCCTTTTATTTGTATAACGATTCATTAAGTAGACATTAATGAACCTTTTTGATTATACACTTACAGATGTGAATGTGATAGCGAGCGTATTGCAAACACTACAATTATTTAAAAGTTTTGAATGAAGTGACAATAAAAAATGAACAAGCAATGCGAACGTTAAAAGGTTACTGAAAGTATTTTAAAAGTTAATTCGTGTTAAAAAAAATCGTCTAAACGAACAATTTATTCTATATGGAGACAGAATTAATTTCATTCATAAAAAATCCTTTGTTATATATTATTCGGATCAGCATATAGAAAGTTCCGGAATGATAGATTACGAAATATGACTTTAAAACTCTAATTTTATTTCGCCTTTTTAAGGCAAAATGTCCATCTATGTCGATCATGGACTAATTGCTAATACCCACGCCAATTATGAGTCTAAATTTCTTATAAGTACTACATATATGTTTGTATGTATGTATTACGGGGGTACAACTTTGGCCGATATTTTTCGACTGCCTTCGTTATTCAACAATTTCTGCTATCCTTTCCAAAGTACTATCGGACGGCCAAAATTCTTTCTCATCACAAAGTATCTCTTAATCTTTAACATTTATCTAAGGCTAGCATCCACATTGTGATTCTAGGCCTAATGATATTCAGTGCTAGATGTGTGCACACGATATGCGTCGTCATCTCAGCCTCTTCTAGGCATAGTCTGCAAGCGCTATCTTTTTCTGAAATTTGTCTTGGCAAAATGATGCTTAAGCTTCTATACCTGAGCAAATTTCTGTAATTCTTCTAGAGAAGTTATTGTTTCAGCGGTGTCTTGTGGTAGGTAATCTGCACAATCTCTTTCTGGTTCCCCCATTCGCCTTTAAAAACCGGAGTTATCCTTATCGGACTTTATCAAAATTCGAATGTGAAAAATTTTCAGCTCCGTAAGTGCACATAAGTCTATATTAAAACTGAGTTCGCTCGACTTAATTAAGTTAACCTGTCAGAGACGTCACCCTGAGAAAGTAAAAATCAAATTTCTGACTCATAAGTTGAAAGTAGGTCTTTTATGACATCCACATCTTATATTTCGCTGCCTGTATTCCTTGTTCTGATGCTAACCAAAGCTAGACATACATATGTACATTAATGATGTACGCGGTATTCTCAGCAATTTCTAGGCACTGCTTAATAACTTCGTATACCTCGATTTTTTCTTAGCCACTTACATTTGCAGTTGCCTGTCCCCTTACTAAGACAAGGCAAAGAGCTCTTTGATTTGTTATATTTTGTTTGAGTCCTTGTATTCCTGAATTGAGTTTACTGTTAAAATAATTTTAGTTTATAACATCCAATCAATGTGTAACCTTGTTTCACATAAATTCCATTCGGCTTTTGTTGAGCCTTCAAATAAATAATCTATCAGCTTTCACCCTAGTACCTGTTGCTTCCTCATTGACATTTGTTCTGGCTTTGTCAGAGCGCCCGCAGTAATTCGATTAGTTATGAAACGCAAAGTATAAAAAATACAAATTCAAATTATTTTCTTCTCAAATCGAACTTTATAGTAAAACATAAGTTTTTTATTCAACACTTCCATTGTCGTTGATTAGGCGGTATTAGTAGTTCCATTACCCCGCCGATGTATGCGCTGTCTAAAAGAACTGACAAAGGAGGCTACGTACTACAATGTCAAAATTAGAATATGTTTATATTCAATGCGAATCGATTACCAGGTGGCAGCGTAGGGGAATTCAGTATTTTTTGCTGGCGTACATCACTGTCAAACTCTGAATTCGCCTACGCTGCCACCTGGTAATTTATTCGCCTTGTTTATATTCCACTAAACAGAAAAAAACACATAAATTTTCTTTTTTTTTTGGTTGCCGCAGGGGTCGAATCCAGACCTATCTGATTTCTAGTCAACGTGCACACTTCCTTTAGTATAGCAACCTTAAAGCTGATCCTGCTTGTCTCTTTTAGTGCGTCCATCAACGTTTTGTGTGACTGATAACAAGAGTCCTTTTGTCGATCCCTCAGTTTATTTTTGTTATTTTTTTATTAATTATTCGGTTCAATAATTTTCTTTTTAATTTTGAACAAGACAAACAGCAAATTAAAAACTTTATTGTGCAGATAGTCTTGGAATGTTTGGCTAAAACATTAAGAATAATCTTGGCTGTGACAGGCGAAGCAAAACCGACGACTACCTCGTCTAGAAGTCTTTACAATTTATAAGTTAAGGTAAATTTATTTTACTAGGTAGTGTCGTCCGCCTAGCCGGTTTGTAGTTGAACATGTCAAAAGTTGTTTATATTTGCCAACTTTTGTTTCCGAATTTCAAAAAAATACTAACAACAAGCATGAGCAGAACAAAGAGAGATTTTGTTTTTAGAGCAATTATTTTTGACATTTTCACTCACAAAGCAACAATAAAAATAAATGAACCTTGTTATAAGCTTTTGATTTTAAGAAATATTTCTTTTCGACTGTTATGTCAGTCAAAAATTTTTTTTTCGAATTCGTAGACCTACAAACAAGGTACATTTATTTTACTAAAAAAATGTACCTTGCCTACATACATACGTATTTATGTATGTCATAAGTTATGAGTCGTTTTAAAAACATGATTATATATCTTTATACCTTGCTTTATTGATTTATAAGGGACCTTTGTTAAGAAATAAATGTTGAAAAAAAACAGTATACAAATTTTAATTTTTAATATCCGAATTTTTTTAAATAATATTTTTATTTTACAATTGATAACTATTTTATAGATAGATACGAAGATTGCCTGCGAAGATCGCTTCGAATTAGAAAGTACGTTTTATCCTGCTAGTATATTTACTGCTCTTTTTACAGTTAAATAAAATTAATAGCGAACCTAAGCCTTACTGAAAAATAATCATTCATAAAATCTATCTTTAATAATTGGAATTTTAAAACCTGAATAATCAACTGTTTTACCTTAACAGGACTGATAGTAAACGGCTTTATAAATGTTGTAATAACAACCATTGAAAGACGCTTTGGACTGCGTTCACGTCAAACAGGTCTCATTGCTAGTGGTTATGATATCGCCTCATTTTTATGTCTAGTTCCCGTAACATATTTTGGAGGACGTCTGGGTGCTTCAAAGCCACGCATAATTGCTTGGGGCATAATATTATTGGGCTTAGGATCACTAATATTTTCCTTGCCACACTTTTTGGTTGCACCATATCGTGCAACGATGTCTACAACAAATACTTGCTTGTCTTTAAATAGAAACAACGCCACCATTTTTGTATGAAATTTTCTAATTTGCATTAAGTGAACTAAATTAATAACTTCCTTTTTATTTCATAAAAAAAGAAACAGTCATGTGAAACGAATGACATTTCAACTGACCACGCTGAGGAAGATGACGCAAATAACACTGAAAATCTTACATGGACTGTGTGGATATTTTTTGCTGCTCAACTTTTACATGGTGCAGGAGCTTCGCCATTGTTTACACTAGGCGTCACTTATATTGATGAGAATGTTTCGAAGAAAATGTCATCTGTTTATTTGGGTAAGTTTTATTTTCATATTTTCATTATTATAAGTTTGACTCCTCAGACTCTCATAGACTACCGTTCGTCTTTTCGCATAAGCTACTAAAATATAAATATTTATTTCTTTTGTTTAGATTCCATGTAAATATTCTCTAATATTGTGACTTAAAGTGTTATCAAGGATGTACCATATTTGTACGTAGTTAAATATTTACACTATCGTACTATACGTGTTGTTATTGATGGGATTTCATCAAACTAGTTCAAAATTAATTAAGAGAGATCTATAATTGTGGGTGGTATAAGTATTAAGGAATCGAAAACTCTTGATGTTCTTGGTATAAATATTCAGTGTGATGTTCGATGGACTAAGCACAAGATTCAAAAGAAGCTTTCAAGTGCCTGAGATTTACTTAAATTGCGTAAAAGTATTTCAATCCATCTGATCTCATTGCTATTTATACCATCTACATACGGCCAAAAATGCTATACAACTCTCATATATGGGCCGATGCTTCAAAGTCTGTTTTGGACTCTCTTGAACATCGACGCAATGTGGGTTGTGTTTCGTTATTTTATCGCTACTACAACGGAATGTGCTCTTATGAGATAAGGGAGCTCGTTCCCGATATGTGCACGTTTTTAAGTTCAACAAGCTTTTCATTAAAAGCTTATCCATTTGTGGTCGATTAATCAGTAAGTCGCATTATGCACTTTAGAGAGAATTTGCTTTTTAGCTGAACAGTTCTTATGTGCAAATCCCCTCCTATAGAGGCCTTTGCTGTCACTTTTAATGATAGAAATTTTTAATTTAATGTTACAAAAACTAGTTCCACTATCGTCCTTTCCATAACATAATTTCTTAGTTCAGGTACAGAGCACTTTTAAGTTGGGGTCATCCCCTTAGTGCTGGTGTGACATAAAAAATGGTGTACAAAATGTACAATAAAATAAAGTGTGTGATAGATTTTTTGACAGATCTCCTTGATTTACTATTAAAAAAAAAATTAAATAAAAGTTTTTGTACGATCAGGGTTGCATCTTAATTTGCATCTTTTTTGTTTAACAGGGTTACACCTTTACACATTTTTTATACTTAATTTTTCTAAGTAAAATAGAATGCCATCAAAATGAATAAATGAATCATACGTTTGTGTGGGATAGTTACTCCTAGGGGCATTAAGGGTAAACTTCTGGTATAATTTTAGCATAAGTAAATAAACTGAGAAATTTTTTCATAACTACCAAACCAATGACAATAACAAAATTCCCTTACAAAGTTTTTATAAAACGATTCTAATAATGAAAAACAAGAAACAAAAATAAATTGATTTAGTTAATTTGCTTAACTTGACTGCATTCGCCTTCTTCTTACAAGTGTCGAAATCCCAATAAGCCGGACTTATTACTTTTTCACAATTCGACCTTAAATTTATGAATGGCTCAAAGTTGCCAATCGTACCATAAAAATATTGCTGTGCTGCTCGAAATTCTTCTATTTTCTGATTTTCCTTGTAGTGTTTGTTGGAAAAAGCCCTTCCCATGTTTTTCGCGGTGCTTAAGCTCCAAGCTCGACGCTGCCATGACGCACTTAATGATTGTTGGTGAGAAGAAAATTGGCTGTTTATCGTTTGAAATGCTAGTGATCGCAAGAGCCTTCCTAGGAGGTTCTGTTCTAATGATGATAACAAATGAAATCAATTTAACTACGTTAGAGAATTGCAGAATTTATTAGATTTATTTAATCGCTACATCATCTTAACAGTGTCCCATACTTTATACAAAGACCAGTATTTTTCTACAAATCGTTACTTTTGATTCAGAAAGAAAACTAAGAATGGCTATGTATGAAGTAAAACATCCGGCATATGGCTCCCACTACTTTGCTACAAAACACGTACTCGTTTGCAAAATTTTATGCCCATTGGGCTTAATGTTAATGAATTTCGTTGATGCAGGGTGGAATTTATTTGCTTCAATAATGGGTGTTTGTTGACATCTCCTATTAAACCCAAGGACTTTAGGCCCATAAGCCTGTCGTCCTTCTTTCTCAAAACGCTGAAAAGGATTCTTGATCTTCAGATCAGGAACTCCATAAATCCCGCGCTTATTTCTAGCTCGCAGCATGCCTACACGAAAGGGAAATCTGTGAAAACAGTGCTGCACGTGTTATTATCCTATGTTGAAAAGTCTCTTTCAAATAAGGAATTTACGCTTGCAGTGTTTCTTGACATAGAAGGAGCTTTCAATAACGGCCCCCTTGGATCTCGATCTTGATGCAAATCTGGTGGGATTCATTGCGCAACTACTGAAGACACTTCACAAGGTGGCGTATTGTCTCCCCTCGTCTGGAATCTGGCAGTCAACACGCTGCTACGGCGACTGGATCAAACGGGTAATAGGGTGATAGCTTATGCTGATGACATTGCTATCGCAGTCTCTTGGAAGTACCTGACAACACTCAAAGAACGGGTGAACTATTCGCTCAATGCTCTGTCTCAATGGTGCTGCGATTTTGATCTTGATGTTAACCCCGGCAAAACGGAGGTTATGCTTTTCACACGGAGAAACAAGATCCCGTTTTTTACTGCACCTAGGCTGAATGGCATTGTGCTCATTGTAACTAAAAGTGTAAAATATCTTGGGGTGATACTTGACCCTAAACTTCAATGGAAGGCAAGCATTGCCGAAAGAGCTCGGAAGGCGACCTGTGCGCTCTATCTCTGTCAGAGAGCTCTAGGACCAAGATGGGGCCATCAGCCTCGGATCATCTCCAGGCAGTTTTAAAGCCAAATATTCTCTATAGAGCTGTGTTTTTTTGTGGCCCGCTCTCGAGAAAACGGTCAACCAAAAGCTTCTTGATAAAGTCAGGAGAACAGCCACCATTTTGATTACTGGGGCTCTCCGAACTACTTCGACAAAGGCTCTGTTTGCTCTTCTCCACTGGTTACCCACCAAACTTCTGGTATTGCACTAGGCTAAATGCTGTGCAGCCAGACTTAATGCCTTCTAATGCTGGCTCAGGCTAGATATAAGGCACTCTAAGATAATCGATCGGGATGTGCCACTGCCATCAATGGCGGACTACATCTTTTCTTCTCCCGCTCTGGACCACGGGTTTCAGATCCATATTCCGAATAGGGAGATATGGGTCCGTAACGAAGTGGTGTGAGTGGTACTGTTGACATCTACACCGATGGCTCGAAACTGGACGACAGAGTCTGTTGCGGAATCTTCTCCAATAGCCTTGGACTAAGACTCTCCCTTAGACTTCCTGACTACTGCAGTGTCTATCAAGCCGAGGTAATGGCTATTCTGAAAACATCCGAAATAGCGCTTAGGGACGATCTTTCTGGCCTTGCCATTCGGATATTTTCGGATAGTCAGTCTTGTTGACATCATTTTCTAGTTCCAATAATCACATAAAGGGAATTTCAATGATGCCAAAACTGATAACCGATACCAGAGAGTTTAAGGTCGAAAATCGCTCATATGGTTACTAACTTATTTCGCAGACTTTATGGCGTATATATCACCACATTCCTATCGAAAATTTGATTTGCTTCAATGACTTTGTGGATTCACTTGAATTTCTTAAAATCAAGCCTTCAGTTTTTGCGATTATCAAAGACCTCGTAGAGGGGAATTAATTCCCAGATGGTAGCTTAGGCGAAATTAATAATTTTTGCCAGTAACAAAACTGTAAAAAATCTGCCTAATATTTTTTAAAAAATGTTGTTTGATTCAAAGTTGAAGGATTTATCTTGATTCGCCTTGGCCGTCGCCTAAATTATCATTCAACAATGTCATTATGTTGCTTTTTCATATTTTTACTAACTGATAAATAAGGCGGCAACTTGAAATCGTGTGTATATTTTTGAAAACCCTCTGTAAAAAGTAACATATTTCTTATTGAATTACAGACGTTTTTGTTTTGTAAGGAAACCCCTTGCAATATTTTCAACTAAAACTAAAACTAAAAAAACTAAACAGTCTAAATTACAAATTCATAACAACAAAAGAATCAAGCGACGCGTAAAAAAATAAAACTAAAATAAATATTTTCTTCGATACGAATATTTTTGATCATCTAAAGATAAGAGTTTTTTACTTTTTCATTCATTTATTTAATAGAACAGGATGAAAGGAATTGGATGCATGTAAACATAACTACAAAGGACCTACTATTTATTTACCGTTTGAAAAATAATTCCTTATATTTCTAGACGTTAACACAAACAGTAACTCGTATACACACAAGCACATATCATTTAATACTCCCCAATTTAAAATGTGGGAGTGATATTTAACTTGATGGTTTTTATTTATTTATTTTATTTTGTTGTAATAAAATGAAGAACGCATCTTTGGCGACCGTCGCAAATGCAAAACACCCGCCTCTCTCATTCCAAAATATTTATTTGTTACGCTTCTCAAAGTATTTTGGTGTAATTTTTGTGTGTGACCCAGTTTTGAGAAATATTTCGCAAAGGAGAATGACAACGTATGGAGTTTTCTTGGGAAAAATTTTTGAGTTGTTGCCGCTGCTGTTGTTTTTTGTCACCAGGCAACTTAATCATTTGAAACTTATTAAACCGAGTGTTTTATAAAATGCTTATTTAGGACTTTTCTTTTATATTCAAATATAATCAGCTTTCTTGGTGTCTGTTGCACATTATAAGTGATAAAATCGTATGAACATTTTATACAGTCGGCAGCAAAATAAAAAGGTCAAATTTTAAATATTAAAATAAATTACTAGAAATAGGACCATTTAACATCGTCATAACTGCCGTTTAAAAACAGGAAATGACAAATCAATAGTTGTTTTTAATTTGTGGATAATAATTTGTGTGTAATTATTTTATAACATTGAAAGTTAAAAAAAAAGTTTAATAAATGGTAATTGGTTTTTTGTCTACGCAAATCGGACAAATGCTTAAATCTGCTTTAATTTTATAAATTTATCTTAAGTCAAACGATCTAGGAGTCCGTTCTGAATACCGAAACGAAAAAATTTATGATTAGGAAATATCTAATGGAGTAAACAAATTGTGTTTAGGCTCCAATGCAGACAAAAATTTGTATATGGTGGAATCGCAACGATGCATTTGGTAAATAATTATTTGGGTTCTCTGGACTTCAAATCATATCAATGATAATCATATTAAAATTAATTAAGTACATAAACTATAAATTATAAATATAAAATGTTTAATAAAGGTTTTTGGACGAATACAAGGAATTGTTGTTGCTGTTTTTAAAAAGTTATCAATATATTGACAACATTATTGGGATTTTTTCATAATAAAATCGTTTTTTTGAAAATAAAAATCGTGATTGCAGACGTTTGAAAAAACTATGCATCAATTCAAATGTATCATTCAATTAACACTGTATTACACTTCAGGGTGTTTATTTAGTACACAAGAAATGACCTTTATTAATGGCATTGCTTTTAAACCATTTAATCATTAGTCAATGATAATGATTTTGTTTTTCTACTTATTATCAATGAAACTTGTTTATTTAAAATACATTAACATTATTTATCATTCAATGCTATTGGAGATGACAGATAATTATTCCTTCTAATAAATAACTTGAATGGATGGTTTAATTTTAATTTGTCTAAATTAACTTTTCCTATTTGTAATTAACATATAATTTATTGTCTTTCATGACGCTAATTTTGTTTTAAAGCTAAAAATACGAAATTCTGGGGAAGTAAATTTTTTCCAGGCATTGAATTCCCATCAGCTATCAGCTGTCAAATATTTTTTTGAGGGATGCCACCTATTACTATAAAAATCGCGGGAAATTGAAAGGTTGAAAGAATAATTTTTTGTCAAAAATGTCAGAATATTATGTAGTTAACGAGTACATTGTAAATTTCGCAGCAATTGCGTCTGTATTTCCCCAGCATCTAGTCGAAAATCTTGTTTCAAATTATCGGCATAGACAAACAATTTAACATATCTTCAAAAAAACTAATCACATCATGTAAGATCTTACGGTCTTGTAAGCCAATTAAATCTAAATATGCATTCAAGGAATAAAATATAAATGTATGTTGCTGAAATTTCGAAATTATTCTAGAAAAGTTTATTCAATCAATAAGAAAGTTCATTATTTGGAATCTTTTTTATGTTAATTTACTTTAATTTTGCTTTTTTCTTTCAAATATGAATGTGTCTCAATATTTAAATAATAAATATTTTATGAGAATGTCACGAAATATTAATGTTTATTTAATCTTTTCAATAGGTATGAATTATTAATACTTTACAGAATGGTTTCTATATTTTTTTTCTAAATAAGGATAGGACAGCGTAAGTGAACTCTTGAACACCATAAGGATTCTAGAATTGCATTACGATGTAAAAGTTAGCAGTTTAAATTAAGTATAGAGTTGTTTTCAATGAGTGTGTTCGTTTGTAATATTTTTAATTTCATCTACAGGAGATTCGCTTTTCGCCTTTTCAATTTAAGCACTTATCTAGGTCTTATATATTTTCAACTGAAATTCACGATTTTATATCTTCAAACAAAAGTTATTCGAAACATTTTTAGTCGGCTTTTAAATGAATAGTTTTTTTTAGTAAAAGAATTATTATGGAACAGACTGTTTAGTTGAAAATATTCATGAACAAAGTATTTTTATTGCAAGTTAAAAATGAAGAAGTATGAACATTCATCTATCCATAAGACAACTTTTGCATCATCATATAAAATCACATACCAACCAACATCTTCCTTCAGTTGAGAGTAGTTTCATCTAAATACACAACTAAATAAAGAGGGTTTCCATTACAATTGCATGTGTATTGACATCCTTAAAATTTGTTTTCTTTTAGTTTTTATTTGATTGTTTTATCAGTAAATATTATTTGATCTGTTATTTTGTCTACGCATTTAAAAGTTTGTATGCGTAACGCAATAAACGAAAAAGTTTTGTAAAATTTATTGGTTTTTAGTTAAGATAATCTCTAGACCTCAAGAGAATATCATAGACAGTAACGCAAAGATAAAATAAAAACAACACTAAATTCAAAAGAAATTTTCCTGAAAGTTTTCTTTATCTTAAAAAGAGAAAAAATGAAATTCATTACAAAGGCAAAATTACCCGTTTAAATTTGTCAATTGATACATATTGAATTTGAGTTTGTGAGCTGTGACTAAACAAACATCTTCTAATTGCAAATATTTTTTATCCTTGTTCGTTGTTTATTATTATTTTTTTTTTTTTTTTTTTGTTTATTTTTAATTTTTTTTAACAACTGTTATTTTGGTATTAGTAGTCTTATTTGAACTGTAATTTCCAGGAACTTTTTTAAAATATGAAACCAAAGATTATTTTATTATTTTGTTTAAAATAAACGTTTTTTCCAGGTACTTACTATACCATGACAATGATTGGCCCGGCTGTAGGATACGTTCTTGGCGGACAGTTGTTGCTAATTTATACCGATTTTCTGCAAGTTGATGTATCAGAGTAAGTAAAATACGCAAACAATAATTTTAATTTTACTAATGAAAAATTTACTTTTATTTTAAGACTTAATTTTCCGATATAAAATAACCTCGCTCGTATTGATTCCGAGCCACTTGTTATGTTGTTATGTGCTACTTTAATGTAAGCACATTTGGTTCTGCCAGCCTAATTTAGTTTCTGATGAAATATTTACAGCCACCTTTTTTCACTTTCATTGTGAGCCGATGACTGCAATAAAACTCAATATGTCAGTAATCAGATTCCTTTTTAAATTTTGAATTTAATGATGATCTAAGTAGATTCTTTATATCGTATCATGAACTGACATAAAAAATGTGTCAAGTAGAATATAGTTTTTGATCAATGGACTTGGTGTGATCCTTGACGGGCATCAGAAAATGTGTTGTCCTTCTTTGTAAAAACATCACAGTCATGAACAACACATAAGGAATGCTGTGTAACGGTGAAGCAATGGCTGCTTACACTACACCATTTCTTTTTTAAATTGAAAAAATTCGCAATGAAGTTGAGAATTTTAATTTGAAGTTAAGAAAATAACAAATAAAATTAAAAACTTTTATCTTGAAGTTGGGAAAATTTTATTTTATAATTTTTATTAAAAGCAATCTTGAGATATTAATATTCTTAAATTTCAATAACCTTTATAATACACTTATCATTTCAGTTATATCAAAGATTAATTCACTAAAATTGATTATTGTTGGGTTAAAGTACATAAGTCGTTTGATTATTTCGTTGAATATTCTACTCGCCAAATTAATTTAGATCCACTAAAGATGTCTTGATATTATTTTTTTGTACATAAATGACTAAATGAGAGTTCGGAAAAATAATTCAGTAGAAAAATATCACGGAAAATTTTAGTTGATTTACTTAATTTATAAAATTTTATTGCATAATTTTCTGAAAATTGTGTGCAACATTTGGAAAAAATTGTGTATTGAAAAGTCAAAAATTTCAGTATTAAAATACTTATTATTCGGTAATCGTAAGACGTAATTTTTTATAAAACCTCTACTCATAAAATGCTTTGTCCCAGAACTAGGAAATTAGGTTGTGGGAAGGGCGATAGAGGTAGTGGTGCTTATGGACATTTGATTTTAATCTTTGCACATTAAAGGCAGTACGATTCACTGGTAAATCGACCACAAAAGAATGTACTCTTGATGCGGAGTGCGTTGCGCGTACGAAATTACGGTTTTCAGTAACAAGTTTCCTGATTTCAAAATAAAACATTCCGTTGTAGTACCGTTGTTTTTGTTTCTTTTTTAAGAGTTTATTTAGACAAAATTGTTTAAACTTAAGCTTAAATAAACAAAAGTAGAAATTATTGTATAAAATAGTTTTTATACACTGCAGTTTGAGGTTTTTGATACCAAAAAATGGAATTAATTGCAAAATTAAATTTAAGAGAACCGAATAAATTTTTGTAGTCGGTAAAAGTACACAACATTCCACTTCACTAGCCTAAAAATTTTATTTATGACAACTACCGTTATTTCACTATACAATTTTTAAGTTTAAATTATTTTCTGTTTCTATAATAAAAATATAAATTTAAAATTTGGTGTCTAAAAATAAGTTTTTAGTTGTATCTAAAGAGATAATTAAAAATATTTTAATGGAGTCTTAAACCTCAGGTTAGTTAAATTAATTAATTAATTTTTTTTGTGTTTTCGTGTGTAATTTGTATTGGTATTTTTAATTAATTTTCACACGTAAGCTTATAAATTAATGAATTTCGGGAAATATGTCGATGAATAGTTGTGAATTAAGCCAAATTAAGAAAAAAAATTATTTTTTTCTAAAAATATAAACGCCTCTAAATATATTTATAAAATATTTGTCTGCACTTTTTTGCACATTTTTAAATAAAATTTAAATATATTGTTGCACCTACAAATAAAAAATCCACTTTTTATTAAAAGCAATACAATGAAGCAATAGGACCATAGTTATTTAATCAAGCACATCTCGAATACGATTTTGATTTCTCGACGAGAGCTTTTTAAAATATTGGTGAAGTCGGATTGTAAAAATATCCATGGACAATTGACCTTTCCTAAAGAGCAAATGGTGAAACGTTTATTGCTAAGCGAACATAATATAAAAGTTTTTAATAAAAGGATAAATGAGTTTTGTTTTCAATTCAGAACTCGTTGGGCTTCATCTTTGCGAATGAAGACTAAGACATAAAACATCTGAATAATAAGACATGGCTAGATTCTTTAATAGGCTTCCCTGGTCAATATAGTGTAAAACGTGGTAGAAATGAGCTTGATATCGAAGACTGTGGTAAACGAAGTAAGACCATTGCTTTGCGGAAAACCATTCCTTCATCCTTGTTGGCACACGCGACACAAGTAAGTCTGAGGGCAGATTAAAAATTAAAAACTTCAAAAATGGCCAAAAAAATAACAACCACTTCACCATCCTATGTAGGCAATTTTTAAAAAACATTTTTCCAAGCCTTCTGCAGTGACCCAAATGTCTAGAGAGGAAGCATTGGCTGTTTTGGTTGAATCCAAGTTGTCACGACATCAATATAATATTATCAGTGCTTCCGATCATAAAAGATTTCGATCATATTTAAAAGTGCAACTAGCAAAAAAGGATTGCTACCCCAAAAATGAGTGCCTTATGATTTATGAAGCTTCAGCAAAAATAAGCTTACAGGCTCCTTTGGACCGTACCCTAGAGCGCATTATATCACTCAAAAACAGTGTATGTGATGCATTAAAGGATGATGAGTTAAACAGTTTCAGTCTATACGCGAAATGGGGCTTTGATGGTAGCTCTGGTCACACACCTTATACGCAAGCATTCCACGATCCGAATGCTACTGACTCATCGGTTTTTATTACATCAATCGTTCCAATAAAATTAATGTACAACATCATAATCATATGGCAAAATCCTCGTCCAGCATCTCCCATATATTGTAGGCTATTAAAAGTGGAATTTATAAAAGAAACCACGCTTGCTGCTAAGAACGAAAAAGATAGAGTGTATCAGGAAATAAGAAACCTTAATGAGTCTGTCATTTCTTATGGATAAAGATGCTTGAAAGTCAATCACAAGTTGGTCCTATTTATGATTGATGGAAAAATATGTAATACACTCACAGGAACAATTAGTACACAAAAATTCTTTTAATGTGGTGCTACTTCCAAAGAATTTAATAATATTGATAAAATGATTTCTTTGGAAGTAAAAACAGAAAATTTCGAGTTCGGTTTGTCGAAACTGCATGGATGGATCAGATTTTTTCAATGCCTGCTCCATTTGGTATACAAGCTTCCAATAAAGAAATTGCAAGCTAGATCGTCCCTCGAAAAACAAGTTGCTGCACAAAATAAGGCACGTATTTAAGTGGAGTTCAAAAATAATATTATTCTTGATTATCCGAAACCAGGCTTCGGAAATTCGAATGACGGCAACACAACTCGGCGCTTCTTTCAAAATACGGACATTTCAGCGCAAATTACAAAATCGGATGCAGAATTGATAAGACAACTGCATTCAATTATGGTTACCGTTTCTAGTGGTTTTCAAATAAACACTAATGCGTTTCGAGATTTCGCTCTTAATACCGCAGAGTATTTTTTACAGCTGTATCCCTGATATTATATGTCCCCAACTATCTATAAATTTTTAATCCATGGACCAGAAATAATAAATCATGCTTTACCAATTGGACAGTTGACGAAAGAAGCTCGAAACAAAGATTTTAAAAATTTTAGGGAGCATTTTTCGCGAAAATGTTCTAGAAAAAAATCGAATGAAGATATATTTAAAAGACTGTTAGTTACTTCAGATCCAGTAATATCAAATATGAGAAAATTGAAAGAGAAAAAAAACCCATAATTTACCTATGGAAGCAATGCAATTATTAATTTTTGAAGCAAAACTTGATGGTGAAGAGATACAAATAATGATGATAATGATTTCTGTATTAAATTTAGTGATAATGATGTAGATAATAACTGATGCTGATGATGAAAAAGATCAGATAAGGAATATAAGGGTGTGAAAAAAAAAATTTTTTTGTTGGAAATATTGCAATTTTTAGCAATATTAAAGGTATTTTTAAAAAACTAAATTGAATTTGGGTAAAAAAAGTTAAAATTAAAAACAGGGAAAGTTACTTCGAACTAATTTCCACTTTTCGCATATACATATATATATTATTTAGCTTGTATGGGAGTAGCCTTCATACTCATATAAATCTAAAGCCTCTTAATATTACAGTTATATAGATAGCAGATTATTTTTAATTATTTTGTATGGGGAGTATCCCTTCCGCCGGAACTATCCCGTCAGTTTTTCGCTGAATTTTATATCCTGTTTCAGAATTTACTTATACCAAGTTTAAAGCCTCTAACTATTATGGCTTTCTAGATATCAGATTATTATTAAGTCGTTTGTACGGGGAGTACCCCTTCCGCCAGTCCTATCCCTCCAATTTTTTTCTAACTTCGAAAATTGATCTCTTTAAGTGATATTGATTAAAAAATCTAAAATTATAAACATGGAAAGTCAGCACGAATTAATTCCCACTTTTGCCATTGAAAACCCCACTGTGCGCTGTCCCAAAAACGGGCTCTCAAGTATGCTATAAATGGTTTTGTACTGATTTTATATCAACTAAACATATGAATATTAATTTAGAATAAAATATCTTGTAAAGAAAACAAAAAACAAAAAACTTTACTTAAGTATCATAAGGAGTTAAAAGTGTCAAAAGGTAAAACAGAAAATGGATTATTCAGTGAGCCACCAATATTTTTTAAAATTTAAGTTCGGCATAATATTTTTATCCCCAGCAAATATACTAGTATCAAATCTTTTTGTTCGCTCTCCTATAGATGTGGTAAAATATAGGAACGTCAGTTTCGTTTTCGGTAAAACCTTTACTATCTAGGTATACAAAAGCCTCTGGTGGTACATATCCAGATTGTAAACATTTAGCAATATAGTCTTCATTAACATAATAAGGTGCCATGATTAAATTATTTTCAAAAATTGTAACACTTGTTGCTATGTGTTTTCTTATCACACTGAAAATTAAATTATCAATTCTGCTTACCTTAGCACTTTCGTACAATTTTTTGTTTGAAATATATTTTATATATATTGGCTATCTGGAGATCGATATAGTGACATACATGCTCTTAAACATTTTTTCTCAAAGAATCTGAGTCCATATACGATGGAGAAATATTGAACCATATTTGGCAACCATACGTTAAAATAAGGCGGATTAATAGTTGATACATGATTTTTTTTAACTTTGGTTTTATGTGTTTTGAAAAGAACAAGTTCTTATACCTAAAAAAGGCATTTCTGTGTGTTTACATGGTTATTAAAGTATAAGAATTTGTATATATATCGCCTAAGTATCTTGCCACTTCTCTATTAGGAATGTCCAGGTTATTATTTGATTTTATTCGAAAGTTTTTCCAATTCTTTTTAAAATTATTGTTACAATTTCGTATAGGGGCCCATCAGCAGCATACTTCTGCACTGTTTTTGAATCTTTTCGTTTATATCTTTAAGTTTTTTATCCGGATGAAATATAATAATATTATCGATAAAGCCTATTATATTATCCATCTTACTTAGAAGTTCATGTATAAACAAATTAAAAAGAATTGGAGAATTCACAGTACCTTGTTGCAACCCATTTACAGTAATATATTTCCTTGTGTAAGATAAGTTCAGAATTTACTTACTGCAAATCTACTTTAATAAAAGGCATGAGTAGAATCCCATCTCAGTATGCCATGAAAACAAATACTACAATACGTAGCTTGTCGATACGGTTATCACTGATTGTTGCGTCAGTTAAAATAACAGAAAGAGCTTGTTCAATAGATAACATTGGGCGTATCGGGAAGTTATTTGAAATCGTTATTGTCCAAAACTTGAACTTAATATGTTTCCGTCGTTAACTTAAAAGGATTTCTTAATCAACATATTATGTAATAAAATTGCAAAATGTGTAGGGAATTTATACTTTAAAAATTTAAATATTAGCCCAGAAATCCAGAAGCTATCAAATACATTTTCAAAATCGATCAGACAAGTTCTCGTACACATCGACTTATTCAGATTCCAGTATATATCTGATACTAATAGTTGAATTGCATGCACTGTGGATCCGATTCGCCTATCATTGATTATATCATTTATTTTGCAAATTTCAAAAACTTTATTAAAATTTGGAAGTAGGCTTATTGTACTTAGGTGACGACGGTCGGAATTATCTTTATTTTTCTTTGATAAAACTAGTCATAGTTGCTGTTTTCCATGCTATTGGAAAGTAAGAGTTGTTAAATATGTTGTAAAAAAGAGTAAAGTATTCTAATATCATCTCTTCCGGGAAATTTTTTAATACTATGGTTGGGATGTTGTCAATACCTGATGATATTTTATCTTTTAATTGATTTAAAATGTAAATGTATTTAAAGTTTTTTTATTACTTTCATACTCGGTTTTGTTTTTCAAAAACCAGGAGCAGTTGTGATCAACTTCAATGTAAACACTGTTATTGAAATCAAATTCTTTATAAGAGTGTATTGATTCTAAAAAGCTACCAATGACATCAAGTTTTTGTGGACCATCCCTAACTAAATAATCGTTACTGATGCCTTCCATTTCTGTGTCTGATGTGTTGATTCCTGCATTTCTTAGCCACCTTTGGTGTTCGCGAGGAATTCTTATAAAGTCGATTTTTGGGGAATTATATGATCTGAATTGCTTTTTTATTTAATTAATTGAAGGATTCCACTGTTCTATATTTCGTAGTTTTTCATGAAAGTAGTTATTTACTGATATGCAGAGGTTATCGTTTAAAAGTTTTCTAATTAATTTAAACTTTGTTTTCCACAAATGGAGTTCACTATCTGTAAGTTGACGTTCTAAACTGTTGTGTTTCTTAATTATTATAACTATTTTGTTCTTTTCTGTATGTAATTTCCTAATAACAGGGTTCATGCATTTTTTAATAGAATTTGTTTCCGATTTTTCTAATGCACTATGTATCGTATTTTTTAGCCAATGCAAATAAAAATCAATTTCATTATTTGAAAGATTTATGTCATTTGGAATTATAGTATTTTGTCGTATTTCATTCAATATATTTCTTTTTAATCTTTTTCAGTTTTTTTAAATTACGTTTTAAATCAGGGTTTTCCCTAATAAATGTTAAGAGACTATCACTTGACTTGCTACTCCTAATACTGTTACTTCTAGTGCCCTATGATCACTATCATACTCCAATGTTTTGAGGCAGTTTAAAGAATTGTTCTGTCGGCTGAGCAAAGATCCAAAAAGGAACCACAGCGTGGGAAAGAGGGTAAAACAGAGGCGTATAAAACATTTCTATATGTTATTTGATTGGTTGACAGCCAACCTTTCAGTTTGTTGCCTTTTTCATTGCTTGAGTCAGTATGTTTAGAACTGAGATTTCCAGCCAGTATAAAAAAATTATTTTGATTTTGCAAGTCGAAGGATTGAAAGAGTTTGAGTAGTTCATTTTTGAACATGCTGCTATTATTACCAGAGGGATAATAAACTGATATGACAAATAACATCTGGTTTGCTAACATTGGTATCTTAACTACACAAGCCTTAATGTGTTTAAAAGAAGCAATAGTATTGTTTGACAAGTCAGAAAATTTTATACCATTTTTTATTAAAATTGCAGCAGCACCACCAGCTTTAGCGTTTTTTTTTTTTTCGAATCATACTATGGTTCTAAAATTTAACTTTATGCCTTTGGTTAAGTTTAGTTTCATTAAGTAGCAGAAGATGTGGGTTATTACTTTCTACTTAAGACTAGTCTTCTACTTAAATTAATTATTAAGTGAACGATAATTGCAAAAATTTTAAGTTTTCTAACAATAATTTTAGCCATTTTGGATACTTAAGCTTCTGAAATAGAAAAAGTTGTGTCTATTCTAGATACCTGAAGTTGCAGTTGTTTATTTAGATTTATAATCTGATTTGATAGGTTTTGCATAGAATAATTCAGCTGTTCGAGTGCGTCGGTAATAGAGTTAGTTTTATTTCCGTTTTGGAAATTATTCATTTTTTACTGCAGTAGAAAAGCTCATTTTGTCGTTTACAAGGACTGATGTTATATTTTCTCGGTTCTGGGTCAATAGTTGTTTTTTAGTCGCAGTTTTTATTGAAGATCTTTATATTTTTCGCATCCTCTACATGATGCAGGGTGACCAATTTTTTGCAGAAAACGCAGTATAATTTTTCTTTTTCATTTTCGGAAATATTTTATAGGGAATGTTTTCCAATGTCATATTTTTCGTTGCATTTAACCCATCTATGAAGAAGAAATAATTAGATGCACTATTGTTGAAACTTTGGCAGTTTCTACACTGTTGGATCTCGGATTTCCTGAAAGCTTCCCAGCGGATACACCGATAGAGAAGACCATTAATTTTTTTAAGCTCGTTAACTTTACTTTCGTTACTAATTTAAACGAAGAATATATGTAGGTAGTTTAAATCCTTTATTCTATAAATCATTTATTTCATTTATGTCAGTATCGGCACTAAGGCCTTTTATTAAATAAGTTTTAGTTTTTGTTATTTTTGGTGTATACTAGAGATCTGCATGAGTGCATTCGTTTTCCAACTCACACTAAATCAACGGTTCTCAAATGAGGGTCGTGGACCCCTGGGGGTCCGTAGCAACCATCCAAGGGGTCCGCATGAAGAACCGAAAAAACAGTGTTTTCGAAAATAATAAAAGTTTTTTTGTGAATTTGGGCTTCAGAGGGGTCCGCGAAAAAAATTAGTATTCTAGGGGTCCGTGAGTAGGAATTTGATGAGAACCCCTGCACTAAATCATTATACTCTCTTCTTAAAATGTGAAACAAAGAGAATCAAATGAGAAATAAAAACATTGCCTGTTTTAAAGAGAATCATATTATTACTTGATTTGTTTTTTTCAAAAATCAAAAGAAATAACGGTTGATTGTCAACATTGTTATTATTTCAACAAAAAAGACACGAATCACAGTTGTGATTGTTTCGTCATTGTAATGAGGGAAATATAAAAATTATTTGGAATATGTAAATTTTGAACCTAATGTATGCATGTTTGCACGCATTTTGAATAACAAAATGCGGTTTTAAAAATAAATATAAATAAAAACTTAATACGAAGTTTTCAAATAACTTTTTTGTATGTTTAAGTTATTTTTTTTTTATTGTAAAAATTAAGTTTTTACAACAGAAGTTTCAAAAAGTAGGTTAAAAATTTATACTTACATAAACATACATACATACATTAAGCTTTAGATTTAATTTTTATATTTTATGTTAATGTTACTTGTATAAATATACGTACATCCAATATTTATACAAATAACATTATTATCAAATAATACCAATTATAAATAACATCATTTAAAAAAAATCTGTTTTTCTTTTGTTAAATTATTTTCCTAAAATTTTAATTTTTAAACAATATATTCCTCATAATTCCGATTGTTACTTGCTCAGATTGTTTTTGATATGGCAATATATGTACATACAAATGTACATATATGTAACTGTCTTCATTTATATTGTTATGTATTTATCCCCAGCCAGACTTTAATACAAATAGTTGAATAGTAACTTATGCAACTGCCCTCGTATTTAGTGAAAATATCGTTATGTCTGAGTGTTACGGGAACACAACACATGTAGAAAGTTTCGCAAGAATCGGTTATATAAAATAATTACAACAGGCCTAACACGTCTGACCTCGTAGACTATAAGATAGATTACTACTTAATATTATATAAACTAAACAGATGTGCAAGTTTTCATGCGTCGGTCAATCAAAAGTAGTTGAAAAGTAACTTATGTAACTGCCCTCGTATTCAGTCTAATTATCGTTATGTGAAATTTCTATTGGATGTTAGGGCGATATGGCCTAGGACTTTTTGGTTAGAAATATTTTAAATATAAACAGTATCTGCGGAAACATATGTATTTATGTATGTATTTATGTACATACCTACCGAGTACATAAACAAA
This sequence comes from Cistogaster globosa, assembly GCA_937654795.1. Classification (NCBI taxonomy): domain Eukaryota; kingdom Metazoa; phylum Arthropoda; class Insecta; order Diptera; family Tachinidae; genus Cistogaster; species Cistogaster globosa. The sequence goes on along the minus strand of OW569404.1, from coordinate 44,035,524 downwards.
AATTAAAAACTATATTTTTTAAATGCAAAATAAAAGCTTTAAAAAACATATTTTAATAGCTTAAAAAAACATATTTTAATGTAATTACTAATAATTTTCTACCCAAAACGCAATAGTGTAAAAATTGCAATATTGCATTGTTCTTTTTAAGCTGATTAAAATCAACTCATTGAATTAAAAGTGATTTGTGGTTTTTTAGTGAAAAACTGATTTTACACATTTGATTCATGTTATGTTTTGATTCGTAACTCATTTTTTTAATGCTTGGTTTTTTACATTCGTTGCGAAAACTTTGGCACAAAACAAATAGCGACATGAAAAGAAAAAAAAAAACGAATGATACAAAAGGCGTTTTGAATGCACTCATGCAGATCTCTAGTGTATACGTAAAGAATTTGATTTTGCTTTCTTCTAAATAAGCTTTGACTCTATTATTGTCATTTTAGGATGACATGTAAAGAGATGTTTTTTTGTTATTAAACTCTTTATTTTTAAAGTTTGTTATTTTAAGACCATCCTTTATGAATTTTATTAGTTCATTAGGTAACATCATGTTAAGAAGTGGAACTTTAGTATAAGAGTCTTCGTTTTGTTTAAGGTTTTCATTCATTGTTTTCTCTTTATTGGTGTTTGTTTCTTTATTTGCAGAGTAACACCCAGATCACACAAGTTAAGTTTTCTTGTAGCAATCCTGAATCAAGGTACATTTATTTTACTAGGTAGTGTCGTCCGCCCAGCTAGTTTGTAGTTCGACATGTCAAAAGTTGTTTATATTTTACATTTTTTGTTTACGAATTTCAAAAAACACTAACAACAAGCATATGCAGAACAAAGAGAGCGTTTATTTTTAGAGCAATTATCTTTTATTTTGTCTTTCTATTTTTGACATTTCCACTCACAAAGCAACAATAAAATGCCATGTAGTTTTTACAAATGTTGTATTTGTTGTAGAGCCGCTAAAATAAATGTACCTTGTTCTGAATTTTGTGGAAAAGAAAGAAATGCAGAATCATTTTATTTCTCGTTTTCTCACCTACAAAATTCAGAATTGCTGCAAGAAAACTTGACGTGTGTGAGCTGGGTATTATTAGTGGTAACCTGAGAAGTTGTTGGGTTAGCACATTCTTGCACTTTTTTTTTTCAAAAAATTTTTAAATATTCATGATCACAATTTTCAATATTATCAAGTATTGAAAAATAATTATTTTTAAGTTGTTTTGACATTGTTATGTCTTTTAATAAGGTTTTTCTTTATTTCACATTTTCTGACTGTTCTAAGGTGTTTTTAGCAATTTTGTTTATATTATCATTGTTAGTACAGGTTTTATTTACTTTTTTTAATTCCTATAAATTAAGAGTCTGTTTCTCTTATAAAAAACAAAGAAAAAAATGATTTACAATAACCCTTTGTTAATGATATGTATTTAATACACATTAACTAAATAAAAACTCAATCGATCTCCGCTAAACGTCTGTTTATAATGACAGCCACGATTGAACTCGTTGTAGTAACGATAAAACAGCTGGATACTCTACTGTCACCGATGAGCTTTTTCACTCTCTTCTGCACGCGAACAAGTAACTCCAAAATAGACATTAAAGTACCGGCCCATACATAAAAGTGGTATTTAACTTTCCGTCTGATGAATGTGACATAAATAGCAAGGAGAGCAGATGGAGTGAAGTATTTTTACATCGTTTCAGAAAACCTAGGCAGTTGAATGCTTTTGCCACATAAAAAGTACGCTTGTTCCGCTGACCATCGCATTAAATTTTCATGCCAAGAATATCGAGACCTCTGATACTTAACATATATCTATATCAGCCATAATTACAGATAGGTTTGCACACTCTACCGTAAGCCTGTGCAAAAGCACACAGGTTAAAGCACCATTTTGTGGGTATTAACTAGTCCTTTAAGACCATGTATACATCAGACGGAAATTAAAAAAAATTAGAGGTGCGAGGTACCCAACTTTGAGAGCTCATAGTGGTTGTACCCGGCTTTAAGACTCAAGCTCAGAAACTCCTCTGCTATGCTCATGTCAAATTTTGGATCAATCAGTCAAGCAGTTTACAAGTGATTGAGTTTTTTTTATCAATATTTTGATTCTGCCCCACTGTGCGCAGTAAATATGCGATAATTATGGATAAGCTCCCAAACCACCGAATTGTTACCACTTATTTGGCCTTTTTCCTATCTTATTTACGTTATCAAAATATGAAAAATATGGCTAGGGAAAGGTTTTATTCATTTTAAACATTTTCTAAACGAATAACCACAATCATAAATTGTAAAATTTTTCTACGTGTTACGTAAGTACAAATAAAAAAGGAGCACATCGTCATTGTTTTTATTTTTAAGGAAATGAAGATTTTATAAAAGAAAAGACAAACGTTTAAGTAGCACCCATAAATACTTATAAATATTTTTATGTAAACCGCGTTAAGTCAGTAGTAAATCACTTTCGTACAAATTGTTTCAACTGCACGAATGAAAAGGAACGTGTCTTGGGACTAATAAAACAAATTTTTACTTGCACTTAATGCTGGCATCAAAAAACAAAACGTTTCATTTTACGTGTTGACAGAATTAAAAAAGCAACCCAATAACAATAGCAAAAGTTAAGTCAGGAAACAATAAGAAGGTGAAACAGTATTGAAATAATTTTCCCTGGGAGCATGACAGTCATCATTGAGCTGTGTACTTAATTTAGGGTCATTTATTTCTTTATTTATATATTTTCGTAAGCAAAGCAACCGAAACGACATTACAATTTATTAAAATTGTATCTTTTAATTTATGAGCTATAAAAATGCTTCGTTTTAAACCATTTTCTTGTAATAAAAAGATCTTAAATTTAGCACTTTTTTCCTTGAAAATTTAAGGTTAAATTGAAAATCATTTACAATTTATTTTAAAGATGTATTTTTATTAAAACTTAAATTCCAATTTCAGACAAGGTCAAACTCTGGAGATGATGTGTCATAGATAAAACTTATTTATTTTCTTAAGTGTTTTGTTTTTTTAAATAGATGAGTTGATTGCAGCTTTTTATCAATTATTAAGAAAAAACCGAATTGTGGATTTTCCTAAAAGCTTGCAATTTTCCTTTTTTATTGTTTTCTGTTTTAGAAAACGTCTTCCTTTTAAATTCTTAATGCTCCTTTTATGATTTTTGATGACACATTAAAATTTCGTTGTGGCAGTGTCCAGTAAAACAAAACGAAAGTACAACTCAACTGGTTCCGCATAAAATTTTCTTACCATAACCCGTATGCCATTTCACATTCAACCTTTTTGTCTACACGCAATTTACGCGTTCTGCCTATTTTATTGGAAAATCAAGCATAATTTCAAATAAACGACTTTATTAATTTAAACCATACAAATGCTTTAATTACTCATATATGATTTCTTTCTGACAGATTAAGTTTAACAAGCGCCAGCAAAGTCTGGATAGGAGCTTGGTGGATTGGTTTTGTAGTAGCAGCTATTGTTTGCTTTCTGCTGTCCATACCTATTTTTTGTTACCCGCGTAGCCTTCCTGGATCCGAGAAGTTACAACAGGAAAAAGTTTCTGAAGCATATAACTCTACGGAGAAGTCCGAACAATCAAAAACTTTTACAAAACTTCGAGAGTTGCCTTTGGCATTGATGTCTTTATTAAAAAATCCAACATTTGTCTTTCTAAATTTGGCAGGAGCCTCTGAAGGAATGATCATAGCAGGATTTGCAGCTTTTCTTCCTAAGCAAATTGAAAACCAATTTAGCATTTCACCAGTATGGTCGGCATTGTTAATGGGGCTGATAACAGTACCGGCAGGTGGAGGTGGTACATTTCTGGGCGGTTACTTGGTCAAAAGGTTCAAACTCAATTGCAGCGGCATAATAAAAATGTGTCTAATGGTAACAATAACTGCAACGGCCTTTACAAGCTGTTTCCTGCTGTCTTGTCCAAATCTGCAGTTTGCTGGTGTTACCACTCCCTACCAGAGTGTTGAAGTTAACTCTGAACTCACATTTTCCGGATTAACGACATTGGAAGCTAATTGTAATGCCAATTGTTCTTGCAGTAAACTGATGTACGATCCAGTATGCGGCTTTAACAACGTCATGTACTTTAATCCTTGCTTTGCCGGTTGCCTCTTTGAATCTTCTACAAATGAAAGCAAATCGTATAAAGATTGTAAATGTATTTCTTTTGCAACTGCTAATGCAACTCCAGAGGCAAATAATGAGTACGATGCTATAAATACAATGTGTTCTTCATCATGTGAATATCTTCCTTATTTTGTGGCATTATGTTTCATGTTAATGTTATTCACATTTTTGGCCACAATGCCTGCTCTGTCTGCCACTTTAAGGTAAGTGAAAATAATTTTAGCATCAATTTGATTTATTGCTCTCAAACTTTATTCCTTTTAGATGCGTTTACGATGATCAACGTTCGTTTGCTTTGGGTATACAGTGGATAAAAGTCCGCCTTTTGGGTACGATCCCAGCACCAATGATTTTTGGTACTTTAATTGATGAAACATGCATTTTATGGCAAGAAACCTGCGACCAGGAAGTTGGTGCTTGTCTGGTGTATGAAAACTCATACATGAGTAGGTAAGTCTAATTATTTAAACTTCAAATATTTGATACAACTGAAGTGTTCATTTCTTATTCTACGTAAAATTTTTGGTGGCAATAGAATCTAGCAAATTTAATTTGCAAAGAATTGATTAAATTAAATTTAGAAGTTTGAAACAATACGTAAGACGGGTTTTATATTTTAAATTGTGTTACATAAAAAACAAGAATCAGAAATTGCATCTGAGGTGTATTTAGAACTTTTGTAGCGAAAGCTTTAGCAGTGAACAGGTTAAGAGATTGTAGTATATTTCCTATGGAAAGAGGAAGGGAGATGCTACCATTAAAAACCTTGGAGTTCGTTTGTGCAGGTAATTTTACATTTATAGCAAATCTAATGTGGAGCATAACTTCTTCGTTCTGAAATTGTCGATGTGCTTTGAGTTATCAGAAAATTTTTTACTTACCACACAAAAACGACACAAAAACGGCAGTTAGAAATAATTTGTATATTGAAATACATTTTGTCTTGTTTCTTTCAAATTTATTTTAAGCGGCACGCACATATTCGAGTTCTAAAAAATTCATATACTTTGAAAGGTATTTGTGATTGTAATGTACAAATGTAAAAGTTTGCATTTTATTTGATTTGCAGTGGAACAAGCCACCACACTTCGATAAGCCCAATGCGGATGTTATTTGTATGGATGGGATTTTAGGTGATATTAATATATTATTTTGAGTTTTGTTGGTGGATTATGTAAAGAAACGTATTTGGAAGCCTTTGTACTGCTCGCTTTCAGTCTGATAGGGGAGTTCGTGTTCCTTTCACAATCCCTTAAATTCTATATACATCGTACTTATACACATAATAAATTATAGACTCCCTTGCCACAGTTGGTAAAAACTGCATCTACATCATCTTATTGAACTACAAGAAAACTGAGTCAAGTGATGTTTTTCGGGGCCATATCTTCTTAATCTCCCTGCCTATTGTTTAAGCTTAGATTGTTTTGCTAAAAACCCAACTTCTTACTACCCTTTTTTCATATCACGTACGTAAGAAGACTCAAATTAACTAACAAGACATGAAAGTTAACATTTTTTATTCATTATATATTTAATAGAATATTTCATAAAAAAAAATTTAAAGCACAGATAAGAACTGTTTAATAATTTTTTAGTTTGTTACCGTACTATCGAAATCTACTTATAATACTCAGAATACATCCCTTACAATCTGAATTACATTTTGATCACTAAATGATGATAAAAATAACAACAAAAACTTAAGCAGACAGTTAACATCTTTACGTGCATTTTTTTCTCATTGAGTTTTTGCCTCTATTCAATTGTTGGTGTTTTTTTTTTTTCTTTTTCTTCTAGTAAAAGAATTTACAAATACCTATACCGTAAACAAATAATATTTATCACTCACCAGTTGATAGGATGTGATGAGTTTAAGAGAACGTTACTGCGTTCGTAGAGGCCTCTCCGATCACACTGTTTAGTCCCAATTCGCACAATGCAAGTATTTAAGCTGAGCTGATTAGGTTGTAGGCAACGGGGAGAGGTAAAATTAAATGAGTACAGACTTGCTTGTACTTGCAATTCGCTTTGCTTCCATATTCGTAATGTCAAAAAACACAGATGTGTGTGTGTGTACATTCATGCAAAAATCTGAACAATTTAAGCAATAGGACTTGCACTGTGCGAACGTCAATGAAAGTTCAAGGAAGAAAATGAAAATAAGCAGTCTTATTTTCTTGCATCGTGCGAATTGGGACTTACGTTGCTATTGAAATCAATGACTTACAATAAAAAAAAGAGTACGATTATATACAAAAGATTTCTTGTTGTTTATTTGTAATTGAAGTTTTATCCACTCTTTTCTCTTCTCTGTAATTTGTTACATATACGTACATTCATACATACATATATATATATATATAGATAGATAGATAGGAAATATAAGTTAATGGATTTTTTTTAAGATTAGCAAATAGAACAGATATATTAAAAAATTCGTAATTAAATCTTTTAAAATCTCGATGGATTTTGGTAGAGTTTTTAGAAAAAATTTTGTTATTGTATTTCCTTATACTTTATGCTTCAATTCGTTTGCATTTGAACTTAATAGAGAAAAACAAGTAGAAATTTAATTAATTTAAACTTAAAAGTGTTAATCGTGTTTGATTCCTTTAAAATGTTTATTTTCTAACACAAACAAATTAAATTCTCGAAAAAATAGCAAGAACTGTTTCAATTATTTTTAAAATATTTATTTAATTTATTAAATAACTTGTATTACTTGTGTACTTTTTCAAAATGTTTACAAAAAGTGTAAAATTGTGGCAGCACGAGAAAAAATAGGAAAAATTAAGAAATAAAAACAGATTCTTTGTGCTTTTTTATTCACAATATTCAAATCAACTCCTTCTACATCTATTAATAGCGCTGTTGTACTCTTTTCCACATAATTCTCCAAAATCAAAAACTGCCAAAATGAATCAGTAAATCGTTACTGAAAACAAAAAATAAATGATAAGTAATATAACGATTGTCGTGTTGTTAAAAGTTAGTTAAGCTTTTATTACACATATTTTTTTATGCTGTACACTTCATGCTCTTATGAAGGTACAACATAAGTGTAACATCTGCTTTTTAAACTCACATAACTAATGACGAGCAATACAGCGTCAAGAAGTTCATAGTGTTATATTCGGCTATACCAAATCTTATATTCCCTTCACCATTTATCTAAATCTAGTTTAGTGATGTAACTCCAAAGAAAAAAAAACAAATATTGGGATGATACAGAACTTAAAAATAACAATTTAGTTTAAATTTATTGAGCCTTCATTTTTTTCCCATCAACAGTAAATTTTACAAACAGTATTAAACAAAAGATAATTTAAGATTATAATGTAATGTCTTAAAAATATGAGTGAGTAAACAGTACCAAACTTAACTGTTATAGAATATATGTGTATATACATACATATGTAAATCAATTTTAATGATAAATTAGAATGCAAATGCCCTTGCTCCCGGGGCTAACAGTGTCTTTAGAGAATATCTCCTAAACTAAATTAAACTTATAACTAACACTTACAAGCTTAAAAAAATTAAAATTAAAAGCTGCCTAACCCCTATGTGAGCCAGGAATAGTTTTTTCAAAAAGCCCGGTAAATAATTAGTCATATTAAAAACAATATTGTCATTTTGCAAACCAAGTGTTATCATGTAATTGTTGTCTATTAATATAGTTTCTAATTATATTAGATACGTAATAGCTTAAAGGAGTTACCTTAGATTCCTTATAAATTACAGTATTTGAAAATCTTTTCAGTCTTGTAGCAAAATTTGTTACCAATACATGACCGTAACACCTTTCTTTCAAAAATTTCGAATTTTTTCATTAGGCTAGGAGAAATAAAGAACCAAACTGGGAATGCGTGCAACATCATTGGCCTTAAACAAGTTTTATAAATTAATAATTTTGTTCTAATTGGTAATGATTTATGTAATAGTACTCTACCAAAACAGCCTTTAACTTTATAAACTTTATTCAGAACAAATCTTCCGTGTTCATTAAATTTAAATAGTTTATTGAAATATATTCCAAGATATTTAAATGTATTTTTAAAAGGTATCTCTATACCATTTAAACATATTTTTAAAACTTTACTTTCCGGAACAACAAAGTAAGCACATTTCCCAGATGCATTTCTTACAAAAATCAAAAATTCTTTATCTTTATATAAATGTCTAGACACAACCTGCAGTGCCTCCAATGGAGATTCATGATGGGTGTAAAGTAATGAATCATCTGCATAAAGAATGCCTGTTGAATTTGAATAATTGTGGGGGAAGTCGTGAACGAAAATATTATATAAATGAGGCGCAAGAATAGAACCTTGAGGAACTCCACAATAAATTTGACCAAAATAAGAAAGAGAATTATTCATTTGTATACAAAAACGTCTATTATTAAAAAAAAACTCTTAAATAGTTTAACTATATGTAAATCAAACCCTAAGTTATTCATTTTGAAAATAATTCCATTGTGATACGCTCTATCAAAGGCTTTTTCTACATCAAGCGAAACTGCAACTGTACAACACCTCCGTCTTAAATTACAAACGACATCGTTTTGAAATGCTATAATTTTACATAATAATGTCATCGGCTCGTAATGGATTGCGCATTTATCACAAATTTTAGTATTTCCTTAAAGATCTTTTTACAAGCTTTTAAATGATACCCATATTGAGATTTAAAAAACTTTGGTGCACAATCGAGTTCAGAGGCCCATAACTCGGAAAATATAAGCGAGCTTATTGATAATTTTTCTTATTTTTTTTAATTCTCTATCGTCTATCGTTCATTGTTCCAAGTGATATGGAAAAATTAAAGGTAGGCGTGGTGTTTTGCCCCCTGCCTCGAATGACGTGGACCAATCTTACTGATTTTCAATAGCACTTCTTGACACTTTATTTGATCGACTGGCGTATTTAAATTTTCTTTAGCTGATCTAGTGCCTTGGCAAACTTGATTTCAACACTTATACAGACGGACAATCAATCGACCTCGCTATGCATAAAAAGTCAGGATATATATACTTTAGGGGATCGGATATGTATATTGTGAAATTACAAACATAATCACAAACTTAGATATACCCTTTTTTCCACGTTTTATGGTGAAGGAAATAAAGACAATTTTCTAGCTTTATTTTCATTATCAGTTTTAAATTAAATTAATTCAGTTTCATATGTTTGTCCATAGTTAAAGGCATGTTGTAGGAGAACTGTGTTAAGCGAATCAATTTCTGAGGAAAATAAAATTAAAATAGAATACAGTTTTCGACTCTCACTGCCTGTGCTTGTATTGTTTGACTGAAATTCTAAGTTTAAAATTCATTAACTACTTTTTATTCCTGGACTACTTTTAACCTCATAATAAAATAAAATATTGTCATTTTTGTATGACATCCTGACATACCTGTTCGTAAGGTTGTATATCTTTATCCAATTAGTATAAGAAACTTTAAATACAAACCAAAAATATTCCCAAGAAAAACACGAATGCTAGACTAGATTGATACGAGGAATGTTGCTTACGAATCTAACGTTTCACAAAATGCTGCAATACATTCTGTTAGTAATGTTTTCTTTCAATATCTGCACATCATTTGAAATTATATTTTTTTATCCTTAAAATGATTATAAAAACATAGATATTTGTGGATGTTGTTATATGTTTAGATAGTTCAAGTAAATTACTTATTTCTTTTTAAAAATATAAGAATTGTTAATAACTGCTTAAAAATACATCGATTTAATCCATACGCAAACCTGTTTTATCCATTTTCTATCAAGATATAAAAAAAAGTTGGATAAAATATATTTTTAAGCAGTTTCTTAGCAAAGGTATTTTTTTTAAATTACTCTTAAGGCATTAATGCATTAATGAAACATGTTTTTATTTTTCTCAAATTTTTGTAAAAAAAAAGCTGGCAGTTAAATGAACCGTTTAAGTCACTTTGTTTTTAATCGATATAATCAGGGTTTTCGTTTTCATATGTTGATGCAAACTTCCGAGAAGAGGTAGTGTATTTGTTATCCCAGGTTACTTTAAATTCCTCTAGTCATTAAAAAATTGTCACTTTTTATTACGGTAACGTCACTTAGGCCACTTTAAAAATAAATAGTTTAGAAGAATTTGTGGATTAATTTAAATGTTGCCCAATTTATTTTACTAAAGTGATGTTGTGGGATGATATTGATTTAATGAAATTGACGAACAAATATATAATAACAATTTAAAATATATTTAAGTTGACTGTACCCGGGACTATTTTTAGGGTCTTTCCATGGGCTGGTAACGTGGATAATTATTTAGAACCTGATGGCTTATAATAATATTTCTGTAAGATATTAACATTAAGGTGGCGCTTTATTATTCATTAGTCCCATTAGAAAATATGTTTACGTGATTAAGAAAAACAACTGAAAACAGTTTTTTATTGAGAACATTAAACCTTTCTTATTCGTTAAATTCGTTAAGTTTTTCCTAATACATTGTTATAATTAAATAGTCTTTTTTTTCCTAAAAAGGGACTTATGCCACTTTCAAAATAAACTGTTGAAAGAATAATAGTCTTTAGAGAATCTTAAAATTTTAATTAATGTACTCGCAAGTAAAAAACTACTTAATGTTAAAATAATATTCCACAAATTAATTCCACAAGATCCTTTTGAACATTTTGATAAAATATTTCTCTTCATATTTTTACAGATACATGTGGATTTTAGCTTTAACTGGCAAATTGTGTTCGGTGGTGTTTTTCTTTGCTGCCTGGTGGTTTTACATTCCACCTAAAGAAGCGCCCAACGATGAGAATGTTAAGGACAACGTTAACAGTGCAGTAGCAGCAGTTAGTATCGTTGATAATTGTGATGTCATCGCTGTGTCTAGTTAAGCTGGCTCGTTAACATTCACCCATATCGACGTCATTATCGTAAACTTTAATTCATCATTTCATGTTTATGCCAAATAAGAGCCACAGGTCACAGATGTATTAGCACATGTTGCATGTACATTTTTGCTGTACAGCTGTTTTCATTCATAAAAATAATATTTTGATCTCATACACATGCGTAATTTAATCATATGATATTTAGAGTGTAGTTTTTTATTTTCATTTGTTTTCAATCAGCATTTATAGATATATTTTATATCTATTCTATGTGCATCATTAAATAGACGAACTGTGTCCTCAATTATTTTACATAGATGTAGAACTATTTACAAACATAAGTTTCTATACATATTTATTGTTTTGTTAATTTTCTATTTATATTTGATACTACAATGTTCTTACGTAGATGTGTATATGTATACATATCTATCTATACAAGTAAGTTTGTATGTGTATTTATAGATTACATTACATATAAATAAGTATTGTATTTGTATAAGTTTTTTTTTTTTTTTTTGATTACTAACCCTTAACGGTCCAAAAGAATTTCAAGTTCACTTCGCACCAAGTCCAGCTATTTTTCAGACAAAGAGAAGCTTTAAAACATTTATAAATCAAGTGTAGAAAAATAAATATTTTTATTTCAGTAATATACATACATACATACTCGTATATAGTGAACAGTAATAATAAAAATTTTATTTAAATTTTATATTTCTTTAGAGTATGGTACTTTTCAAAGCACTCTCCAAAATGAACTCCTGGTTTGTTGGTGCTTGTAATCAAATAACACAAAAGTGTATGTACAAAAAAAAAAAAAAAAAAAAAAAAAAAAAGTTAACGGAATATAGATTACAAGCAAGAAAAAAATCACACAGAGGGTATGACACAATACTTAATGCGTCACTTGTAAATACAGCAACAGTAATTGCAATAAAATTAATAAAATAGTTTTTTGCGCAATATATGCGCAATTGGACCCAGTAACTAAAAGTATCATGTCATCTATACGGCGCCCATGGTTCCTTAAGGGTTAAATATATTAAATCAAGTTTGATGTAATAAACTATTTATTTGGTTAAAAATATTCTTTTCCTAAAAAAGCTTATGTTACGAACATCAGTTTTTACTAAATTTTTTAAGTTTTAACTTATTTATAGTTTCTACTCTTTTAATTTTTAGTATTTTAATCTGCAAAATTCTTATTTATTTATTTTTTCTCAATCTTTGTGCAATGAGATTTTTTCTTATAATTAAAATACAGAAAATTAATATTCATGGGTTACATTAGAAGGTCACATATTAATATAGATGGAAAAATTAGCTGTAAGACATTTGTATTTTAAAATTGACTATTTCTTAATGTGCAAAATAATAAAATAAAATTTTTTTAAAGTATTTGCGTTGCTGTTGAGTTGTTGAGCTAGAGGAAAACAATACCACAGACGTGTAGCCACTCAGATAAAAGAGAGCGGTTATCTCTGAGTGATCTGGCAAACCTAATTTTATTATTCAAATACAAATGAATTCCGTAGTAAATAATTTAACCAAATTCCATACAGCTTAGAAGGTAAGTTTTTGCAATAATTTGTCTTACACTTAAAAGAGTATAAGTCGACCAAAAGCACTTTGACTTTATATGTGATGTCTTTTAACATGATCTGTCCAAATGGGACTTTTATTGAAAGATGATTTTCTCTCCTAGTTCATCAAGTTGTTAATATCGATATAAAAATCTAGTATTTTCTTTCAAATTATCGAGCACTTTGGCTTACGAGGGTTTAAGCAAAGTCCATTTGCACAGGCCCACCGAGAAATTTTATCTAATTCACCTTTGAGCCTCCTACTGTTGCTGTGCCAGCATACTGGACTACTTAAATACAGCTGTTCATCATCTGCGTCCATATGTACGTCTTATACTTTCAGACATTTTAAGAAGCGCAGAAATACAACTATGGTTTAAACGAAAGTCTGATTGTTTATCAGGCAATAAATTTTGTGGTTGATAAACGATGACATTTGAAAGTAAAGAATTTTCTCCAGGACTTTTGACAAATAACAAATCACAGCTATTGGTCTAAATTCAGAATCAGTGTTCTGTATTGGCACAAATAAAATAAATTTTTTTTATTGCAATTCTCATCTGTTTAGTTGAAACTTTGTTTAGCGAAATTCTGTTTTTTTTTTTTTTTTAGAAGTATTTTCTCAATTTTCTTGTTTCAATATAATAAAGCAAAAAGAATAATGAAACAAAATTACAATATGCGAAAAATAAAAAAAGAACAAACTTTAAGTTAATATATTTATTTTTTGGCTGTCATCTCTATAGTCGTTCTTAAAAAGCGTTATGGATTATGCACTCAAAATATTTTTAACAGAAATAATGGACGGTGCTTAATTATTTCTTAATATTTTGAGTATTTAATCCGCCTTAATTACGGCTTCAGACGTTGAAAACTCGCCTAGAGGTTAGCTGAAAATTGTTGTATATCGTATTGTATCCAGGCATCTCCTAATTTACAGTGCTTGTGTACCAATGCAATGTAACATATCGTTTCGACAAAACTGTAAAATAATTTTAAAAATCTATTGTAGCTAACGTATTGGTTTAGTGGTGTTAGAAAATTATTTTAAATAAATCATTATTTTCAGTTACGCTTAAATTTCTTATGAAAGTGAAATTTAAGACCAACAGAATAAAATAAACTTTCTGGTTCGCTACAACCTTCGTCGTCAGCATTCTTCCTGTCTACATATCTACAAACTAGGTAATAGCTGTAAGAAATAGAACGAAATATAACGTACTAGGAGAGAAATTTCAAATACACAGTAAAGGCCAGTATTCACTATCATACACAATCGTACGATTTAATCACACATAAATCTGACAGAATTCTGTCCTACTTTAAAAATCGTTTCAAAATGGCGTCGTAGGTGCCACACTATTATACAAAAAATATGCAAAATCAGATGCTTTTAATATTTTGTTGTTTTTTCTCCTCATCTTCAAAAAATCATCCCTGATCGCATAGAAAAAATCGTTTTATGAATTATTTCAAAAGATTATAAAATCGTACAGATCTGTCAAAAAGTCTGTCACACACATACACTTTTAATCTACACTATCATACTTTTTGAGCACACATTTAATTTTTGACAGATCGTACGACTGAGTATGATAGTCAATCCTGGCCTTAAGTACATAATGGACGATTTAAACTTGGTTCTTGATACCATTTAATGGATGATTAGAAAATCTGGCTTAAAGTTGATTTTTATAATTGGTCCATTCGGAGGGTTGCGTGTCTATTATTCATAAAAATTTAATTTGTTTATCTTTTGTATGAAACAAAAAAATTATTTTTATAAAAGTATTTACGTATTACTTTTGACTGTAGGATTTAATATGAAACTTAAACTGCAGTAGTATCAATACAAACAAACCAGCCGATTAGCCTTTTCTACCTCGTGACTCCATTTTAATCTAGCAGATAATTTTGAAATGGAATAGTAATTTTGAAGACAAAAAACTTTACTGGTCTTTCATTAAATGTTATGAAATCCAAAATTAATCACAGGGTTGACTTTCAAGCATTGTAGAATTAAGTACAAGCCAAAGATTTGTTAGAACCTTTAAATTTATGTTTCCAACAAATTATTGCCAAAACATTCACAAAATTGCTATCGACATTGCTTTATTTAAAACCATTAGACGACTTCGTGATTTTTAGTAGATTTCGTACCACAAACTCTCTAGAGGATGCAGTAACACCAATACGTCGAAAGAATGTGCGTACTGAAGAGAATATCGCTCCTGTAAACGAAAGTGAGGAAAAATATCTAAATTGATCGAATCATCGTCGGTCGCAGGAATTGGGGATCTGTGTTTCCACAACGTGAAAAATGTTCACAAGGATCTTGGCCTACACCCGTATAAGAGCCAGCCAGTGATCTCACGTTACGGTCAATGGAGATCGTCAGCGAACCATGATTAATGATTTTTCGTTTAAAAATATGGACGACATAAATCCGGAAGAAATGTGTTTTTAACAAGATGGCCATACGCCGACCGCAACCATCGAGTTATTGAAACCATAATTTGGAGATAAGTTGATTTCGAGAAATGGACCTGTCAATTGGACTCCAAGGTCGTGCGATTTGATACCTCTCGATTATTTCCTACGGGGCCACATGAAGTCACTACTTTATGCTGATTAGCCAGAAACAATTGACGCTTTAGAGGCCAACATTGTTCGTGTTATTCGTGACATACGGCCAGCAGTACATGAAAATGTGACACAAAATTGTACGTCCAGAATTCACTTCTTCATGTGCCGCCGCGGTGGCCATATGCCAAAAATTATTTTTAAATATTAATGTCATGTTCTGATCTTTCGTATAAAAAATTACAGTTTAATTTTTTGTGTTATCTTTTACAATTTAAAATTTTATCGGGCTTAAAAAACACCCTTTAGTCCCCGTTCAGAAATACAATTTTTATTTCTGCAATTTTCTTAATCATTTTTTTTTTCTAATTACACTCATGTCCACACGTTGTAATTTCGTTTCTGCAATTTTGGACATGCTTATATTTTGTTTTTGCTTAAAACGACCAATGACAAAACTAAAGACAATTGCAAGTATATGAAACAGTGTAACCGTTTTTATTCGTTTTTCCTCTCTCACTAACAAACTCAAGATTTGCGTAACAAAAGTTGCAAAGTGTGGACGGCGACTTAAGAAGATTCCCTGATTTGACTTTTATCATTTTTACTTAAATTAAACTAAAACCTATTTAAAAAAAAACTAAAACCAGAAAATACAAGTTTTAAGTCAGTTTTAGGTTGTTTTTTTTAATATTATTTTGTTTATATAAAAAATTCAATTTTATGTTTTTTGATAATTTCTGTTATTATATTAAAATAAATAAAAATGGCCCATAATCATAGAAACGAACTAAAATCGGGTTCTTTTAGAAAATACTTTAATTTTAAAACTCGCTACTAACTGGGTGACACATTAAATAAAGAAAATATTTCCCTATAATTTGAAACAAAATACAACTAAATAGACTGTCCATCTCTGATCAGCTGCTAGTATTTTTTGTTAAAAATAAAAAAAATATAAAAAAGTAAAATTTGTTAATCTGAAAAATACAAAAGTTAATTAAATTTGTGCACATTATTAAAAAAATTCTAAAATGAATTAATTTTAACACATAAAATTAAAATATAAGTTTAAAGTCGGTAGGTACTAAGTCATTTAAAAACAACTTCAAATAGTTTAAATCTAAACCCGATTTTCACCTATAAAATGTACTTTTACGTGTCTATAATACACAAAAAGTTCACTTCAAAGAAAACTGTACTTTAAAAGTCGAAAAGTACATTATATTTAGAATTATGATTTTGGTCCATCATTTTTTGTTATAATTAATATTAAATATTTTTATATATTGGCGATATCCGACAATCCATTTGGCGAGAAAGTTTGGAAAAAATACTGAATCACTGCCAGATTAAGAGATTTATCCCCAAATCGGGGATTTTGTTTTTGAAATGGGGATGAAACTTTCGTTTTGGGGATTGAAGAAATCTTTAAGGATATATTTTGCGTTTTGGGGATATACAGAGGTTTTTTTTTGGGATTTTTTTTTAAATTGATTTTTGGTTATTGCAACTTTGCTTTTATTTAATAAATTTTATTTTTTTTTTCTATATACAATTTCTGCAAGAAGTTGGTTATCGCATGGTTTAGCTGTAAAGTAGTGCTCGAGCCATGGAATAAGGCTTTATTAACGCTTCATTTCTGCAATATTATATAAAATTAATAGGCTAAACTTTAATTTTCAAAGTGACAAAATTGGTGCTGACAGTATTTGTTACAAATTTTATTTAAGTATTTTTTTGAAGCAGCAAAAATTTTAAAAACCACGATAGTGGACGTATACAAAATGATTGATGAAATAGATATGGATTCATCTTAAAGCACTATCTTTATAAGTAAAAGAAATATAATTTTTATGTTAAAGTGTTATCCATCAAATTTAATTTTAATCCTTTGGGACAAACCAAGTTTTGTTTTGTTATAAACATTTTACAGCTAGGGAATAGCAATGTTCCATTGGTAAGGTGACATAATTTGTTTAATATGCTGCTGGATCAAGGCTAATAAATCAATAAAATAAAATCAATAGGAATTGCTAGAAACTTTATTAGAATAAATACACATTTTAAAAATAAGACACTTTTGTTCCATCTTTAAAAATGCTTTAAATGTTTTACTTCAAATATATGTAGGAACAAACTGCTATTGACAACGATTTGGAAGATTTTGATTCAGAATCTTTCTATTTTGTTCATACTTAAATTGAATATAGAAATAAGTAGCATTTTTCTGTAGTGGGGATACTTGAATTGGTTTTCTCGGGGAATTATAAGAATAAAATTCGTCTTATTAGGGTTCGACTCGAAAGAAATCTGGGAAACCTAATGAGACCGTCTAACGGACAAACCTAAATTAGCGTGTAAGATGCTGAAATGATATACCTAAGTTAAAGCGCAAAGTTCTGTTGTAAACAGTAATGTTAACTTATTATGTTTAATAAAGCTCTATAAAATGAAATGCAACACAGGGATAAAACGCTAGATAAAGCCGAAAAAAACTAAACGTCATTACTGTTTTACAACGCAAATTGCAATTCTGAAGTAAACAAATAAGAAAAAATATATAAACAACAGTAGCTTGCAGCGAAATTTACTATCATGCGCTTTGTCAAAATTGGATTTTCCAATTGCTCAGCGTTGACGCCGCGCAATAATGTTTTGCTTAATAGATTTTGTATGTACATGAGAATTTTTGACAGATAGATTGCGTCCTACAGTCCACCCTAAATACGAGCGTAAGACGTTATTTAACTGTCAAAAATTCTCATGCCCATACAAAATGTATGAGACCAACCCAAATAGCGCGACGCTAACGTTGAACAATTGAAAAATCCAATTTTGACGCGCGTAAAACATGAAGTTGGCTGCAAAAGAAGTGTTGTTATTGTTTTTTTTTTTTTGGTATATACAAAAGTATTTCCAACAGTAATGACATTACAGCTACTTTAAGGTCAATTTCGCGATTTTATCTCTCTTAATTATTTTAATTTTGTGGTTTTTAGCAATTAAGATAAGTAAACAATACTGTTCGTTTCACAACGTTGGCGCTCGTATTTAAGTTACTTATTACAGCGTAAAAACTAGACGCTAAATTACGTCGTGCCTAACGCCCGTATTTAGGGTGGACTGTTACGCGCTACTTTAAGTATGGCTGTAATAGTCGCTCTACAGACTCTGAATTACACTCAAAAATAAAAACTCAAACAATGTAAAAGTTGCTTATTAACAACGACATCTTTCACGTACCTTACATCATTGGGCATAGGCAATGAGTGGGCAAAAAAAGAAAGTGAATCTTTGGAAAAACGGGAAATAAAAAAACTTGCTTTTAATATTATAAAAGGTAAAGTTGCAAGTTTATTTTTTAGCCAATTAAATACTTTTACAAATTAATTATAAGGTTAAAGTTATTTTTGTGTGAAAATAATGCTCCTTCTATTGTTAATATAACCTCGTTTGACTAAATAAAAATATTACTTGAGTAAGGTACACAAAATGTGCTATTACGTTTGATGCTAAATGTGAGAGTAGGTGTTGCCATGAATCAATAAAACAAGATTGCGCGTTCAACCGTTCAAAAAATTTGTCTACTGCGCATCTACGTCACATCTCGTCAGCTGACTTTTCTTTCACCTTTTTTAACGATCTTTAAAGAAAAATAACAAACAAATAACTAAAAAATAATTATTGCCGCATTAAAACAAAATAATAAAAACGCTAATACCAGAATTCGGCCAGCGATATTTTTTATAAATGAATTTTAAAAGTTTTTTTAGTTTTCAGTTTGTTCCATTTAGCTTAATTCGTTACAAACTTTAAAGAAATTAAGCCATATTAAATAGTACCTACATAAATATAAAAAAAAAATATTTTGTATTCCTTCTCACCGTGACGAAAACAATTCGCATCATCATTGTTAGTATATTCTACTTCGAGCGAAAATGATTGATTTGATTATTGGTCTTCATTGTAAATGTTGCATACAAGTTTAAAGATTAAAAATAAAAGTCGTACAAAATTCAAATGCTGTTATAAAGATTTCAAAATGTAACTTTAATTGACGAAATGTCAATCAGATTAAGTAATACTGGTGCTCTAATTAGTTTCAGGGGGATATATAGTTCATTTTGATTGTTGTTATGAATTGTAAATGTATTTTCCTAGTGCTATATATCTCAGTCAAATTTTTAATTTTGTACATTTTAAACTGTAGCTTGCATTAACACTCGAAATAAAACTTAACACGTAAGAGTGCTATATTCGGCTATGCCGAATCAAATATACTCTTCACCGTGTATGTAAATCTAGTTTAGTGAAGTAACTGCAATCAACAAAACAAATATTGAGGTGAAAGAGAATTCAAAATTAAAAAATTGTAAACAAAATTTACATGAAAATGTCATCGGAATAACTCTTCAAAAGCTTTTAAATGATACCCATATTGATATCTTAAAAAAAATACGACGCATAATCCTAATTTTCTATAAAAGGTTATGAGGGCCATAACTTGGAAAGTATGGGCAAGCGCCATTTTTTAATTCTCTATTGTCCCATATATTTGTTTTTTTTTTTCAATTGGAGTTACTGCAGTGTTCAAAATGATATGGAAAAATTAGAGGCAGGCGATCTGGTTTGCCGGATGCCCCAAAAAACATAGATCGACGTATTTAAATTTTCCCTAGCTCATCTAGTGCTTTCGCAAAGTTAATTTCAACACTAACACGCACGAACAGACGGACATCGCTCAATCGACTTCGCTATGCTTAAAGACCCAGAATATATGTATATACTTTATGGGGTCGGAAAGGGATAATGTAAAAATTACAAACTTTAGGTGGCACTGTTAACACAAACGTAATTCGTTTTAGCCATGGAGTGTTTTGAGTGGTGACTTTTCTAAATGAAAAATTATTAAACTTTAAATTTTATTGTGCTATTTTCCCGATATTGATTATTGGAGGTGGCACGTCTCGATGGCCATTTCGATACCGCTTACTTAGCTCTTCAGGAAACTTCTCACAATTATTTTAAATGAACTAAAGATTTTTGTCTAAACAATAAAGTAAAGCCAAAAATCAAAGTTCAAGCAAAAACAACAATAATCAACTTTGATTTTACTTTTCTTTATCCACTGTATACGGCTGACTTTTTTTCGGCTCTTTTTAAGGCCTCGTTATGCGAACGTTGATGTAAGAAAAATTTAACGTATTTTAACGTACGTTCTGTACTTATAGAAACTTTACAAATGTGACGCATGTCAATAAAAAAAAACAAAAACAAAACATTGTGCAGCACAATTTGTTCGCGTGTGATTAAAATTTTGTTTGTAATTTTAATTTAAAAAGCCCGAAATGAAAATGGATATTGACGATTTATTCAGGGGTGTCATAGAAAACGATATTATTGGAATTGGATTTGAAACCGACAAAAAAATCTTGTTGGTGTCATGCAATCCAATGTTATCGGTTTTGTGTTCGAACTTGAATTTTCATCGGTTTTAGGTGTCACAGAAACCAATGTTATCGGTTTGTTATTGGAAATAAACCAAGCAGCAAACAGCTGTCGGTTTTTTTATTTTTTTAAACAAATTAAAAAAGTTCACGGCCATTTTCATTTAAATGTTGTTTTATTTTTGAACATGACTTGTTTTTTTAATTTTGATACAAGATATTAGCTATTTCATTTCTAATCTTCTGGCTCTACTAATGTTCCATATAAACGCATCATGACTAGAGCCGGGATACCGTGCATCTACTGCTCGTATTTTCATATCATGATCACAGATCTGAATATAAATATATCAAAAGGAATACAATATTACTTTGATAAGTTCAGTTTGTAACTTAAAAATTACTTACAATCATGGTATTCATACTGAAATATCCCTTACGGTTATAAAATAAATGCTCGTTACATCTGGGCTTTATGATTTTTACATGAGTCCCATCGGTGCACCAACGACTGATGGAATTTTGTATTTATTGTAAAAATAGTCCCTTGATTTGTGCTTTTCGGTAGTTTCAATTTCCAGTTGCACTCATTGCGGACACTGTACTTCTACCCAAGCATATGCTAGAGTCGTTGCCAACAGCTCTTTGATACGACCCTTCGCTAAAAACGGCAAAGAAGCTTCAAGTTGAAGTAAAGGCGGAATCTTTGAACGGGTAAGATGTTCTTTGTGTTGAGTACCACACAAAAAGCGTCTTTATTTAACCGGTAACAACCTACAAATCTGCAAAGCAGATTTAAGTATGTTTGTATATAAAGTATAACAGGACTACTTACGTTGTCTCTGGCAGCTCAAGGGAATTGCTATAGTCACGTAAATTTTTTCTTTTTACCTTTTCTGAACGCTCTTCCTCTAATAGTAAAAATGCAAGAACAGCAGCGGTCATTTCATTTATTTACTTATAAGTTTCTTTTATTTCGTCAATTTAATTAAACACTAAATTTTTATATTTTATATTGATAAAACCACAAATTTTTAATATTTTTAATAAACACAGTTTGTATTTGACAAAAAAATAAAACTAAAATGTAAACATTTACATAAACATTCACAACAGCTGATTCGAACATCGGTTTTATTTGCATTCGAAAATAACAAAACCGACTTGGTTTCATGACACCAAATGAAACCAATATTGTTTTGCAAAACCGACAATTAGTAAAACCGACTTGGATTCTATGACACCCCTGAATATTTTATTAAAACTATAAAAGCTAAAAAATTAAATTACAAAACCGAACACAACAATTTTTAATTTGCCGCAGCTGTTTAGAACAGTGTTGAGATTTGTGGCATAGTTGCGGGCACTGTTCCGTACATGTAAATTTGGAAAAAGTACTAAATTAGCTTCAAAAGATATTTTACATTGCAATATGTGCAATGTATTGACTACTTAAATTAGCTATTTTAAAAAATATTATTATGTATTTAATATAACTATTTATTTATTATACTTTTATTAAGCAAAATGATAAAAACTGATGAGTGATACAATTATTATCAACTACTTCAAAAGTACCTAAAACGGGCAAATGTGCCGCAATGGTACTTAACACATAGAAGTCCAGTACTGTCTTACGAATGTCACGTAACAACGCCGTCAAAACCTATTTTATACTGGTTGAAGCGTTCCGGAAACGTGACAGTTAATTTCGGTAAGCGTTTGCATTGTTTTAGTATATTTAAAAACAAACGGCCGTTAGGTTAGCTTAAGTGGACGTTCGCATAATTGTATCTTTATACAGTTTTAAAGATGTTGAAAAATAAAAACAACAAATAAAACATCACGAAACACTATGATATTTTATTTTTGCTTATTGCACAGGCACTTGCAATAATTTAATAATTAAAAACACGGGAATATTAAACTAAATTTATTAAACTTTTAAGTTTAATATTCCCGTGTTTTTAATTGAAAAATTATTAAGTTTGCTTAAACTGTAACGATTTTAGTGCTAGTGTTTTCTAAAGCCAAACAAAGACAAATTTACACAATATCGGTTAGGTACTTACGGAAAATAGGATTTAGCAGGTGTCTTTCTTGCAAAAATAACTCGTTTCCCCTGTTACTCTATCATATCGTTGGTCTCGTGTATTTCGTCATTTAGTTACATTTTTTATGAAATTATTGTGGTTAACATTTTTTTGTTCTGGCAATGCTACACATAATTTTTGATGGCTATGAGTTTTCAAATATGGTAACTGTGCCATCTTTTGTCAACGTAAACAGCTGTGGCTGTTTTTGTTTGTTAAAAGTTCTCTCTTGAATCAAATTGTTTCTCTTAACAAAATATTTCCAAAAATATATTATCTCTTTTATATTGTATATGAATTTGATGAGAATTGCAAAGAGCGAAAACAATTCAAATGAGTTCAGTTTATTATTGCCAACTCAGCTACTCGGTCGTGGAATCTGTGATGGGAAGAAAAAATAAATTGTATGAAATCTAAAAAAGAAAAACAAAGAATTCTGTATATTTGAATAATTTTTATATTTCTATAAATTGGTGTGAAAAACCCAAAGAACTTAAAGTAAATTGGTATGAGTGAGTATATTTTAAAGATACGTGAAAAAAGTATAGCTACTAAATGTATTTGTGGTATTACGGATAAAGTGTTCAAGTTAATACAAAAGTATTGGTTGCATCTCTATATCTGCGAATAGAATTGTGTATAAATGCATGCGTGTATTAATAAATTACAAAAACAGCAGCAGCAATCGATAAACAAAATAGAACAATCAAAAGAAAAATTAATTTAAATCGTGTGATTTGTGAATAATTGTGAAGACTCTACATTGGTTGAAACAACAACTAAAAGGTCATTCACCTGTGTATTTTTGAACGTGTTTTTAGCTGTGTGTGTATGTGCTTCAGATTTGTGCATGGGTTTTATGAAATCAAGTGTACCTTTCTAGGTAAAAATTGGTTTTAAATGGTACAGAATTGAGTATAAGAATCGTCTAAAGCCAATAAAAAGATCAATAAAATGAAAATGCAACACAACATAAATAACAACGTCTACAACAAAAGCCTTTGCAAAAAAAAAAAAAAAAAAAAAAACAAAACAATCCGATTCATGGCCTCGTTTATTGAATTCTAAAAAAAGCTTTATTGAAAAAATCAAGTAGAGAAACAGTTTGTGGTGTAGTTTCTCAAATTGTGCACATAAATTTGTATGTTTGTATGGACGTATATTTCAAACTAAAAACGGCAGAAATAAAAAAATTGTTAAATTTTTTTAAGTAGTTTTTCAACTCTGACAATAGTTTTTATGACAAAAGAAAAAGTTACAAATAACGCCAACACCACCAATAATTTCTTCATTTTTTTTGTATATTTTCTCGCTTTATAGCTATAAGGTTACACATTTGCTCTTAACCAACAGAAAAAAGAAAAACAAAAACACAAGCAGAATACAAATGCTAAGCAAACAACCATTTTCACAACGTACCGTTCATTCATTCAATCTACCTAACGAACTATAGCAACGTGTATTTCTTAGTCTTGTCATGTTAGTGTCTGAATGGCTCTTAAGTTTTCCATTTTACATTAACCCACATCGACTAAAACCACATCTTGTCGTCCATCGATGTGATGAATTACTTTCGAAAGGTACTTTTGCTATTGCGAATGAACTAAGTTTCTAAAGCTCTATAAAGATCGTAGGCACATCTGCCAGCATAAATAAATTAAAAAAAAATATGGGCCAAACGTAATTTTTTTATACAAATATTAAACATAGAAAGGCATCTAATATTGCACTATTTTGTGTTTAACCCCTTCACATACTCAGGAATATTTTGAATCCGTATTTCAAGTTCTTTAATAAATGTTCCTGTTCTGATTTTCATTCAAAATCGTTTTGAATAACGATTTAAAACTGTTTCTGTCAGCATTGTTTGTAATAGAGCTATAAATGAATCATTTTTTTTTTTTTTTTGATTTTATATTGTTACGAG
This sequence comes from Cistogaster globosa, assembly GCA_937654795.1. Taxonomy (NCBI): domain Eukaryota; kingdom Metazoa; phylum Arthropoda; class Insecta; order Diptera; family Tachinidae; genus Cistogaster; species Cistogaster globosa. The sequence continues at coordinate 44,010,822 of OW569404.1, read as the reverse complement.
TTGGCTAAATTTTGAATAATTATTTATTTATTCATTACCAAAAAAGGATTGAATGAAATTTGAATTAATTCAAACGAATTAGGCAAGGTACATTTATTTTACTAGGTAGTGTCGTCCGCCCAGCTGGTTTATAGTTGGACATGTCAAAAGTTGTTTATATTTTTCTACTTTTGTTTACTAATTTCAAAAAACACTAACAACAAGCATATGTAGAACAAAGAGAGCGTTTGTTTTTAGAACAATTCTCTTTTATTTTCTTTTTCTATTTTTGACATTTCCACTCACAAAGCAACAATAAAATGCCATGTTGTTTTTACAAATGTTGTATTTGTTGTAGAACCGCTTTTACCTAGTAAAATAAATGTACCTTGGAATTAGGCAGAAATCAATTTCAATTCGTTTCCAATTCAAATGAATTTTTAAAAAAGAATTGCAATTCGTTTCTAATTCAAATGATTTTTCCAAAATTAATTGCAATTAATTTTCAATTCATTTGAATTGATTTTGAATTCATTCAAATGAATTATAACAACGAATTGCAATTTGAATGAATTAAATCTAAAATTAGTTCAAATCAATCGATTTCAAGAGCAGATCTAGGGGTAATAAAAAAATAAAAATTTCTCCTACTAGACTTAAACTATTCAATGATCAAAGGTCAAAGAAAACATGAAGAAACATATTTACTTAAAAAATCAATTCAAATTTCAATAAATTAGTTGGTAATGAATTGCGAGTTGCCTTTTATAATTTTTTAAAATTAATTAAATTCAAATGAATTGAAAATGAATTGCAATTCTCTTTGACAAATTCATTTGAATTTGAAACGAATTGCAATTCATTTTTACCAAATTCATTAAATTAAACAACGGGAATTTTTTATTATATTAACTTTTAAAATAAAATCTTTTTTTCATAGTATTTTCTATTATCCCGATAAATTATTTAAATCACCGATATTGATTATAGAGGGTCAAAGCACGTCTCGATGGCTTTGCTTTTTTGCTTACTTTTTTCGTTACCGCTTACTTAACTCTTCAGGAAACTTCTGACAAACATTTTAAATAATCTAAAAATTTTTGTCCCAAAGTATATCTATATCAAGTGCATGCCAGTCTACAACAAGTACAACATTAAAACAACAACAGGCAATTTGTTTGTGTAAAAATCTAGTATTGTGTCAAAAAGAAACTGACTACAATCCAAGGATGGTAAAGTCGGTATACTTATACTTTCTTTTTAACATAAATTTAAATCAAATTTTGTTAAATAATAGTAAAAGATATTAAAACAAATTGGTTTATTTTTAATAAAAACAATGTAAATTACAAGAACTGCGCAAGAGTATATAAAAAATATGTTAACTGCAATTTGAGACATAAATATTCGCTTTTAAAATTTCGTTTACCTCCTCTGATGCAACAAAAGGAAAATTAAAAACAATTATACACAAAAAAGAAAAACTAAATTAAATATCTGAATATTATTGAAAATTTGATGGAAATAATATGATAATAGCATAAATTAAAACTTTATTACTGCCCTTAACAAATTTTCTTGTTTAAATAACTTTTCAATGCAGTTTTTTTAAACGCACATAAAAAATATTTTTTTTTATTAAAGAAAGTGGCGCCAGAAAAACGTAAACAAATTTTGACGTAATGGAATATAAAAAACGAGGCGAAAAACTTTCAGCTGAGCTCCTGCATGTACTTGGTTTAGATCAAGGCGAATAAATTACCAGGTGGCAGCGTAGGCGAATTCAGAATTTTTTGCTGGTATAAACGACTGTCAAACTCCATATATAAAAAATGTACACAAATTTTTTATATATGGAGTTTGACAGTGGTGTACGCCAGCAAAAAATACTGAATTCGCCTACGCTGCCACCTGGTAATCGATTCGCCTTGGTTTAGATATTCTTTGTTTTGTCCAAACAATAAAGCAAAGACAAAAATCAAAATTTAAGCAAAAACAACAATAACCAACAGTAATTCTTTTTTATTTTGAAAATTAATATAATAAAAAATTCCCGTTGTTTAATTTGATTCAATATTTGCAAAGTGCCAGTGCATATAAATAAATTATCGTAGTGTTTTGTGATATTTTATTTTTCAACCTCTTTCAACTGTATAAAAGAGTCGAAAAAAAGTCAGCCGTCTACAGTGAAGAGAGAAAGTGTACAACCGTATTTTTCTGTAAAAAGTACTGAGGCCCAATTTTCCCTCTTAATGCTTTTTTCTTATTTTTAAATTCTCTATAGCTCTATTCGTGCTACTTTACTTAACTAGATTTATTTTAAATATGGAAAATTTAGAAGCAGGCATGGTATTTTGCCCGTAGGACGTGGGAGATCGTGCTGATTATTAATACCAAAATTTTCAAAACCATGTCTGATCGATTGGCGTATTTAAATCTTCTTTAGCTCATCTAGTGTCTCAATAAGAACACGAATGGAGAGACAGAGATCACTCAATCAACTTCGCTATGCATAAAGACTCAGAATATATATATACTTTATGAGATCGGAAATTGATATTGTAAAAATTACAAACGGAATGACAAACTTTGATAAAATCCGTTTCCACCCGTGGTAGAGAATATAAAATTTTTTTTAATAAAACCTTAGTTTTTAGACGGCTTGTCTGATTGCAATTAAACTTTATACGTTTGTGGGTGTAGTCAAGCTCAGGTTTGAAATTTGGATCTCATAGCATTTTGGGAGACGGCACTATAATGCTTCAAGTTGAACACTTCAGGTGAAAGTACATAACACGCGTTGAGCGCTTCAACGCGTTATACACTTCTGTCAAATAAAGTTGAAATAGAGTATTTTAGTAGTATAAGGTGCATAAATAAGTTTGCACCTCTGACGCATGAAGTTGGTGAACTTCAAATTTTTCGCGCGTTGTATGTAATATGACATCTCGTCAGCTGACTTTTCTTTCATTTTTGTTATAAAATTTAATAAAAAGTGTGGTTGTTCACAAATAAAAATTAAATAACACACGTCCGACTCAAATAACTTTCAAATCAAAACTAATATTTTATTTTCTATGTAAAAATTATAAACTGGATAATAAGAAAAACTAAGTCTACTTTAACATAAAGCATATATAAAAAATTAATAGAAGTATGTTTATTGTAAGGTGCCACAAATAGGTTCATCTAAAATGGGGAAAAAATTTATAGAAGAGATAAAAACCATAAAATATTGTACAATAAAAGTAGCTAGGATTACAAAAATAAAAAGAAGCGTGCTGAAGCTTGAGTTTTATTTAACTTGAAAAGTTTGAAGCGTATAAAGTATACAAAGCTTGCAACGCATTGATGTATTCAACGCGTGTTATGTACTTTCACCTTTCGAGTGTAATCAATTATTTAAAAATAGTTCCTATGGCAATATTAAATGCCAAGATTTCTTTATATGTATTACATAATTTTCATATTTTTCCATTTATGTATCCATGAATTAATGTACGTTCTTTTGTCTGGAAAACAAAACACAAACTCAGTGCTTATTATATTTTTATTTTATATTCTTTAAAATTCATTTTGTTAAAATTAAAGTTTTCTAGTAGAAAAAGTACAATAATTAAAATCACTCACATGAGAATTTATTTTTTCTATGGTCATGCACGCATACCAGGCGCCGACTTCTGTTTTCCTTATATTTTTTTACTATATTTTCTGTCAACTATCAACAATTTTATAAAAATGAGTCTTGCGTGTGTGTTTGCATGATATTTTTTTCGTCTGTTTTCATATACGACTTATTTTTATAAAATCTTTATTCTGAATTGTATTCGTTTTTGGTCTGCTTCTAATTATTCGATATATTGTTCAGCATAATACGGCCAGAAATAAACAACATCTTAAAAATGGATTAGCCTCAAACTGAAAACAAAAAATAAATATATAAAACCTAAATACTTTGCAACAACTGCACACAAGCATAAAACAGGCAAACATACCCACATAAATCAAGCTGGTACAAACGAGCACTTGCATTGAGATTTTGTTTTCTGCTTCCTTTCAAATTTTCGTACATTCACTAAACAAAATGGCAACGAACAAGGCGGAGAAAGAAAAAATTGGACAAATATTGATTCATTATAAATAATAGTTATAAAATATTTTCATGTAATTGCACCGGTACTTCTATTGGGCGTCTAATATACTTTTCGCAGAGTAATATTACTGCAAATGTTTTACATGTATTTTGTGCCTCGATTATAACCTGAAAATGTTAATGTAATCATAATAAATTGTATGTTGTGTTGTTAACATTTCAGGATGTCATAAAGTTCTCGAAGCACTTTCATAAGATTTCATCAAAATTACATTCTGTGTGCGACCTTTTCTCGCACTTCCTCGCTTAAGAACAACTCTGTTTACATAGTAGCAGTTTAACTCAACATAATTAATAGAGCTTAAATTTATTTTTTAATTCTTTTTTTGATATTAATTAGATTAAAAATATATTTTTGAAAGAACACTATAGGAGCTGCATTAATTACAGTTGTTTCAACCATTCTTTTCGATAGTTTTTTTTTCTTATTACAAGAAACCATTATTTAATAAGTTAAGGCTATTATTTTCGGCAATAAGCTTAAATATTTTAAATATTTTCTATTAAATATTTTCTATTTTAGGAAAGAAATACCTATAGATCTTAAAAGGGATATAAATTTCTAACATTTAAACGAATGTATGTAAAATACTCACAAGCATTTTAATGAAGAACTGTTTATTTAAAACCTTTTCTTATTTCTAATTTAGTAAAAACAATAATGATAACAATACCAATATAACAAAAATAATTTGAGATCAATATAAGCCAAAGGTCAATGGTTTTTATGCATGGAGTTTTACAGTAATGTTACTAGCAAAAAACAATGAATTCGCCTACGTTGCCACCTGGTAATTTATACGCCTTGGTGCAACATCTTTGAAGCATACTATAGGATAGATGGACGCAATTTGAGATGCGTTCATCGACTTTACGAAAAGTTTAATTTGTGGCTACGGGATAAAAAAACAAATTTGCTTTCATTCAGGTACCAAACTGTACGTGATAACGTAAAGAAAACCGGACAAGTATTAAATTAATATCTAATTCTTTCTTATTTAACATTCTTTTGGTCACATAACCGATTAAATATGACACTTCGAATTGTTATCGGTGACATGTCAATTTATTTTCGCATTCACACACATCTCTTGGAATGTCATAACTTTCACAAAGAGAGTTTTTCCTTATCTTAGGCCACATTCAATGTGTTTTTTAGAAATTATTTTTGTCTGAATGCAATTAATCACACTGACTGAACTCTCCGCTTTTGAATTTGAAAATGAAAAGCTTGATATTTTTATAACAAATTAAGACAGCTTTACAAAATGATTTTCATTAAAAAAATCTGTTGACCTAAATTCAAAATGATTCAATTTTATTCTGATTTTTTTTTTTCGAAATTATAACCTAAATAATTAAAAGCGCGCTTGGAAGAGCAAAAACACTTTAAATGGGCAACACTGCTTCCGTAAATATTAGGTCTGTTCAGTAACTAAATATTGTTACTTTTGGTAGAATTAGTCTTTACTTTCCGTTCCGTGACGAATCAGCTGATCAGTTAAATGAAAAATATGCATTTTTGGTTTGCTACTACTTTGACGTTCTGTCCGTTCGAATCAACAGAAAATAGAATTCAACGTTAAGTTACTTAAAAATTGTTTGGTAGTGTGAGTGCAAAATTGTAAACAAACATATTTTTGTTATTGTAATTGTAGTTTTTTTTGTGTATTGAGTTTCTTTGCTTATTAAAAACAGCTGATATATTGTTACAGAAAACTGATCACAATAATTTAAACAGCAGAACGTACGGAACAGAACAGCAACAGAAACTAAGGACTAATGAGGCCTTTATTGTTGTTAATTGTTACTAGAACGTGTTCACGTATACGGAGAGGGCGAAAACAAAAAAACGTAAAAATAAGAGAGAGAGAAAGAATTTGTTGCAAGATTTTGTTAGTAAAATTTTTACTTACAAGAATAAGTTAAACTGCTGATTTTATTTACAAAAAGGTTTGCTTCAAAAACGTCTGATAAAAGAAATTTTTGTAACATTAAGAATATGCAAGAATTTGGCAATTAAAAGAAAATAAGAATAACATTATTTTGTTCTCTAGTTATTATACCTTTTACCACGTATATAAATAAAATAAGTTTATCATTCCTTTTAATTCCTACGTTTCGATTAAGTATCCGCATTTAGTTCGTTGCGATCGAAAATTGGCATTCTATAGAAAAACGGAATCAAAAGAAAAAAAAGAAGACAACAATGTTTACAAAATGAATAGCATCACTGTAGATTGTTGAAATGAAATAGCAAAATAAGCAAGTTTGTTATCATTTTCATAAACAAATGTTAAATTTAATAAAGGGTCTGAACAAAGCTCCGTCAATTAGTTACGTTTTTGACAACCCTGTTATAGCTTACATAACTATCACTCAAAAAATGTTAAGTTAGCAGAATAGAATTATTTTAAAATTTCCTTGTGAATATTAAAAAAAAATTAAATAAAAAGAGCATAAATTTATTAAAAACTTAATTTTATTTATTTATAGTAAAACATAAAAAGGCAAAATATAAAAGTCATGTCAAAGAACTCATGCTTTTTTTTTTCTTTTTTAATACAGGCATTTATCAAATGCCCAAAAATACGTCAAGGCATTGTAGATTTCAGAACTGTATAGGTTTTATTCAGAATTTGTATAGGTTGCTAGTAATAAAATTACGAAAAATGTGAAATTACGCATTTCGCCATATGGACATTTTTCAAATTCCTAAAAATGGGTCAAAAATTAGAAAGTGCGGCAGTGTGCTTTGTCGAAAGAAAAATAAAATACAATAAAAATAAAAAAACAAAAAGAAATTTTAACTTTAAAATTATTTTTAAAATTTTTAAAGATTAAAGAAATTAGGAAAGTGAAAATAATTTTAAAATTCACCCATCCGTGGATGCAAACTAAGTCCCAATTCGCACGATGCAAGTATTAAAGCTGAGCTGATTAGGTTGTAGGCAACGGGGTGAGGTAAAATTAAATGAGTACAGACTTGCTTGTACTTGCAATTCGCTTTGCTTCCATATTCGTAATGTCAAAAAACACAGATGTGTGTGTGTGCAATCATGCAAAAATCGGAACAATTTAAGCAATAAGACTTGTACTGTGCGAACGTCAATGAAAGTTCAAAGAAGAAAATGAAAATAAGCAGTCTTATTTTCTTGCATCGTGCGAATTGGGACTATTATTCAGTTTTCCACGTCTGGTAGGAAGTATAAAAAAATTATTATTACTAGGTCAAGCAGGATTATGCTTTTTTTTTAACTGTTTAGTTCAGTTGGAAAAAGAGTAATTTTTTATGAGTTAGTTTTTCTTTTAAGACAATAAGGTTAACAGGTTAGGTTATTTTTTATATTCTAGATTATATATCTGCATTTAGTAGAAAAATTTTTGTAATATTAGTATAAATGTTATTTTATAAACGAAATTTAAATGCTATCAACTTAATTTTAGCAACATTATGAAATTATAATCTTCCTCAAAATTTTAAACAGCCGTTAATATCAATATCTAGCAAAACATAGGTATTACGGGTTTTCACATGGTCACTCTTAATAGTGCGATCTTCTGCAAATACTATTGGTCGTTGACTTCTCTCTTATTATGTTTGATTAGGGTTGCCGTCTTAGTCTTAATTACATAGAAGTTAATTTTTGCGAAGAAAATATATATGTATATACATATGTAATACCGAATTTCTAATTAGATTTTGTAAATATAAATTACAGATTGGAAAAAAAATCCTTCAATAACATTCAACTAATGAAAACCATTCAAATAATCACCCCTATTCTGCGTTTCGATTCAAATTGAAATTTTCTCCGTCTGACAATTTTGTTATTCTGCGTTTCGATTCCGCTCAGTATCTTTCGATTGTATGTATTCTGCATTACGATAGGAGCTCCGTTTTTCTCAGTTGTTTTTTTGTTAACGGAGGGGTTTTCTTTATGTGTGTTTTTTAGTTAAAAAGTTAAAAATCGAAAAAAATGTAAGTAGAAAATGAAATATAAAGTTCAGAAACGGTTTAAAAAAACACTTAAAATTAATTTGTTTAATTGTATTACGGGTCAAAAAAAAAACAACACCAGAGCGGTATGAAAAACTTGCAAATTAAATGGCATCTAAAGCAGACATTACATGTGGATACCACCGGCGATCAAGGGAAGAAGTAGCAGCGTTCTAAGAGGAAGTTGAAGGAATCCTCAATGCACTAGGTCCTCCAACAAAAAATGCCAGCGCAAAAAATGCAATGAACAACTAATTTTTATTTTGCTTATATATTTTTAATTTTATTTAACAATTTTTTTATTAACTTTATTAAGAATTTATTTTTAATTATCTACACATACAACTTTTTGTATTAAATTTGACATTTGTTTATGAAAATGATAACAAACGTGCTTATTTTGCTATTTCATTTCCACATTCCACAGTGATGCTATTAATTTTGTAAACATTGTTGTCTTTTTCTTTGTATTTCGATTCCGTTTTTCTGCAGAATACCAATTTTCGATTACAACGGAATTGAATGCGGAGACTTAATCGAAACGCAGAATAGGGATGAATAACAATATTTCTTAACGTAGAAAATTGTACATTCTTATGCATATGAAATTTTTTTAGCATAAATAATAGGTAACATCTGCCTATATAAATAATTCCTAATATTAAGAATTTATTTATAAACATAAGTAATGTATTAAAAACCTATACAAATTCCGAATAAACCAGGCAGATCCTTGCATTTTGTTCAGTGGTAGAACACACCCTATACAAATTGAGGTCCAGGGGCTACACTATCGATTCATCTTAATAGGAAATCTGAAATAATTTTAGAAACTAAAACAAACTTGAATGATTCACTTTTAACAGTTACTCTACACATAACAAACTTAAGCAATAAATTGTCTGTTGCCGCAACGATGCCACCTGATAAAATTAATTCGCCTTCTGTACAATTTAAACAACAATAGTAAAATTTTTATGTACAATTTTAAGTTATAAACATGTATGAAGCTTAAATTATTATTAGTACAAATATTTTTGCATTTAAATCAAAGTAAGAATGTGTATTAGAACTAACTGCAAAAAAAAAAAATTATATTTATTATGCGCTTCAACATTATAAAAGCCTTTGTAATTTTTGTTATTTGATTACGTGGAATATTATTTTCAGTTTTTTTTTTTTACGGTCGACATCAGTTTGCTAGCTAAGGGTCTATTGTTTTATATATTTTCACTAGCATTTCTTTAAAAATGGTACTATTTATTAGTCATACCGAACAGTTTTGAAGTCTTACATGCCATTCCCAAAGCCACAACAGTTTTCTTTGCTAATTTTTTGGTGTTAAGCGTTTATTTATTTTTTTACATTTCGGTGAATAACTTTGCAAATTTCTGGTTTACTTTCTCGTTGGTAATTTTTGCTAGTAAAGTCACTAAAGTCAGATCTATTATAATAAAAGTACAAACATATGATTAAATAAATAATATTTTACTAGGTAGTGGCTTTTTATTGTTACCTTGTAGTGCAAAATGTCAAGTGTTTATGTTTTATAAATGTATCGCTGTCTGTTCACGATTTTCAAAAATTGACTTCTTGTTTCTATTTTTTTTTTGCTGACATTTTGAACCTGAAAGCAGTAATAAAAAGCCAACTTGAGTTTGCAATGCTGTATTTGTTGTAAGCACGACACTACCTGCTCAAATAAAAGTAGCTTGATTTGGAGCAGAGAATTGCAAACATTAAATAGATGAGAGTTAAATAGGTACAGTAAAATTCTCTTATTTTTTATTTGTTGAATAATCTGCTATGTACCTTGTACATTGAGTATTATAAGACGCAGTGTTGCCACGAAAAAAAAATTTTAACACCACGTTTACATTTTACAATGCTGTCATGATCACAAAATAGTACGTTTTAGTTGTCAAAAATGCCGAAAATTGCTTCTGTAGTGTACGCGTCCATACAATAATTATGTCAATTCATTATGAGCGAAAAACCTCATGTACTCGGAAAAGTAAAAATAGCCTTAGCGTTTCTTTCTGCTTTTCCCATTTCTAATGTTATATTAAAAAAAATTAGTAATGAAAATAATAATATAATTTAAATGTCATTTGCTTAAATGAATTATAATAAAATCGTTGCATACGTCAAATCGCTGCCTTATTTACTCTCTTCAAAATATTCAAGATAGTAGTTTAGACACTTTTTATTGTTGTTTCCAAGACAGTGTTCTCAAATGTAAACGTGTTGTAAGTTAAAAGTAAGAAGAACGGTAACACTGGTCAGTTGTCTGTAATTTATGGAGATGGAGGTGGTTCGTTGATTGCTTGGCTGGCTGCCCAGTTGGTTTGTTATTGGTTTCTAGAAAAAAATGTTTTCATTTTATGTTGCATGTTGTTTGTGAAAGAGTGAAGAAAAAAGTTGAAATATATGTTTAAGCATTAACTTTTTTAGCGTTTATGGTAATACTGCTATTTTATAAAATATAAATTCATATATAAAGCATGTGCTTTTATTTCTTTGTTTCAAATCGTCCTTTAGAAAATTTTGAATATAAGATTGTCCAAATATCAAATAAAGAAATATTAAAAAAAAAAAAAAAAAAAAAATATATAAAATAAAACATTAAAAAATCAATAAAATATGTAGATAAAAATAAATCCTTTGCACATACATCATTTATCTTTAAACAGAAATACTAAAACTTGAAAACAAGCATAACATTTGGCATTTAGGTTTGTGGTGTAAAAAGAGAAAGCAGAAATCGTCAAATAGTGGAAAAATTAAAGTGAGAAACTTTTTCATCTCTTAAAAAACTGAAAAAAATGGTAAGAATTATTTTGTTTATGTTTTGTTCAACGTTGCCAGAATTGATATGTCGTAATAAAATTCTTTGTGACAGTTAAAACCGGTCTAATGAACTTTTATTTATAAGAAAACGAATAATTTCATTAACTTAAATTTTTCAACTAAAAGTATATACAGATTTCAAGTGTTCTCTACTAGGTAATGCAATAGCAGTATGTGTAAAGAAAAATTTAAAAATTTTTAGCTTTGCCACAAACCTTCTTATTTAACACAGCTTTGTTAAAATGATAACATAGCCCTGTTAAGGGCATAAAAATTCGATTTACGCATCTAAACTGTAATTTAATGAAAACAACAGAAGATGACAAAATTAAAATGAATGAGATTTGTTTGCAAGGTATCCCGCTATAATTCTCCATATTTGGAATTTTTAACAGCGCGAGTTGGAACGGATTTTTGGGCATTTTAACATTTTAAAATTTGAGTTTTTCTAAGGGATGAAGCCATTTTTATGGAAACAACGAAAGATGGCAAAATCGAAATGAATGGGATATATTTCCGAGGTATCCCTCTAAGTGGCAAAGATAAAAATTTTAAAATTTATCTTCACACACATTCTATTCTGTTGGTTGTATTGTGTCAATTTATATATTTTTTTAATTAAAAATGATTTGGACGATTTGAAGGACTTAAAATAACTTATTAGTGTTATTAATGATCGCATAGACGTCAAGGGATGCATACGGTTTTTATTTTACGGGTATTAATATTTTAGTTGAAAAAAAGTTTGAACAATTTATTAAATCCGCCATAGGAAACCCATTGAAGCAGAACAAAGGTTATAAATTACCGTACAGTAAGCACAATCATTTCAATTATTTTTTGATTTGGATTCTATTATTTTATGTAAAAATTTTTTGTATCTTACGGTAACCCTGTCTATGAAGTTTCAAATGGGCGTGGAAAGAAATAAAAGCATAACTATAGAGAATAGGGAGGTTTTGTGGCGTGTATCACGATGTAATTACGTAAGTCCACCTAATACTCAAGAGTGGGTCAAAAGTGCGAATGATTTTAATTGAACCACTTATTTACCGCATTACTTAGGAGCAATAGATGGAAAGCATAAAGAATAACATGTCCGATACACAATTTTTTAATTATAAATAGTTTAATAGCATCTTTTTTTGATTCTTTTATTACAAACTGAATACCAAGGTTTGTTGTTAAAGGTTTTACTTGTGGCTTGTAACAGTAACTGTACTTTAACTTTAGTAAACGTAGGTGAATTTGGCAGCCAGAGCTATGGTGGAGTTTTAAGAAAGTTGCAATTTGGAAAAATATTGATTAATAAAACGTTAGTTGCACCTGCAGCAACAAACTTTCCTGAGTCAAATATTGAAACCCCATACCATTAAACGCATCGCAAAATCAAATTTTCAACTGCAAAGAGTTGCCGTTGCATTGCCGCCGCGCTATTTCCGTATGCTACATACGAACTGCACGGGCATGAAAACTTTTAACAGCAAAAAACCCATTCTGCTCCTGTTTAGGTATGGTCTATTTTAATGTATTCTACTTGCCCTTGAATCAATATCAGCTCATTGGAATTCTCAAGATCACATTTTTTTTTCTTTTTTAATTTCTATAAAATTCTTAGTTAGAATTTTATTTTGTTGAAGTTTTTATTTTTTTTGTGTGTTTTTATACTTGAAAGTTAAAAAAGTAAAAGTTTTCGAATGGAATTTTATATCAAAACATAATTAAAAGTGAAAAATAGGAAAACGATATTGTTATTGTATATAAGAGATTTTTAACTGCCATCCCTAAAATAGCGCGTAAAGCGCAAAATATCTGTCAAAATTTCTCATGTACATACAAAATATATGAAGCATCCCTAAATAGCACGGCGTCAACGCTTAGCAATTGGAAAATCCAATTTTGACAGCGTGTAAGGTAACGCAGTTGTCTGCAAGCTACTGTTGTTTACATATTTTTTTGTAGTATTTAGAGAACGTTACAAAACAGTAATGATATTTTAGCTTTTTTCGGGTTTATATAAAGTTTTTATTACTGTTTTGCATTTCATTTTATAGGGTCTTATTAAAAATGATAAGTTAACATTACTGTTTACAACAAAACTTTGCGCTTTAATTTAGGTATGTCATTTCAGCGTAAAAGCCATGCGTTATTTTGCGTCGCGTCTTGCGCGCTAATTTAGGTATGGCTATAAGAAGGTAGTTCCAAGGCCTTTTTAAAGACCCTCTATGAAAGTACACTGATAATCATATTCCAAAGAAGGTCAATGCAGCAGATCTTTTTAGTTTTACTGCTGAGAAATTATTTGTAAAATACACATACACAATTGAATTTTGTTCCAAAGGAACAAGGAGTTTCAGTATAAAATCTTTTTTATTTACAAATTTTTAGGGCAAAGTTTTTTCCGCATATTTAAAATTTCTTTTCTTTTATTTTTCTTCATATAATTCACACACTACTTTCACTTACAACACAAAAAAAAAAAAACAACGGAGCCCCAAACAAAAAGCAAAATAGTATAGAAAGTGATATAGAATGTGAAATTAAATAAACAGAGGTAAGAACGAAATGCAAAAAACTCGCCTTTAAATGTTACCAAATATTTCAATTTTCCATGAATTAATGTTTGTGTGTCAAGCTCTGAAATAATTACACTTTAAAACTTGTGTAATTATAAGAGGAAGCATCTAAAGTGTAAAACGAAGTGAATTTTTTACTTGATTAATCTATCGTATCAATTGATTAATCATTCATCGTTGTAGTCAACGCTACTTTGTTGTCGCGATTAAATGTTCTAAAAACTTTGGTTTTTAAATTTGATCCCAATGAGGGTTTTCACACAAGGCTAACTTTTAATCCGCACAACTTTTGTTCTTTCGTATTTACACTAGACTTATTATGGTGGAATAAAACTATACACGTTAGTATTTTCTTTGTTTATTTCACGTTTGCCTTCCGTTCGTTAAACACATACATAAATTGCGAAACATACTTGGTGGAAATATGCCTGAAATAATTGTTTTTTTTTTTATTTTTTTTTAAAGAGAAGTAGCACTTCAAGCATTAAAACCTATTTAGTTATTTTTCGAAACCGTGCTACAATTCTTTAGGTAAGGGATAGATAAGAGATAAGACAGTTGGTGAAAGGAGAGAGAGCGAGAGAGTTATTTATTTTACTTCGCCGGCGAATCTGTTCATTCTGAATATGTATTTATACCATTAAACAGAAAAAAACATTTTTTTGTATTTTGATTGCTGCAGGATTCGAACCCTAAACAACCAGGTTTGTAGTCAACGTGTTTACCACTTTGACTACAGCAGCCTCAAATTGATGATGAATTGGCAATAATTTTAGAAGGAATTTCTAGTGCCTGTAACTTGCAAGCTGCATAGTTATTCCTAGAAGCTGAAGATTTCAATTAATATTTTATTCATAAGAAGAAGATGAAGAAGATTTCAATTAATATTTTAATCATATTTGACAAAAAGTTCGTTTTTAATTTTTTCCTCTAAAATACATATAAAAATCAACTCAAATTAACTTTAAACTTAATTTCCCTTGATAAAATATTATAAGAAAATTGAATTCAATTATAATAAAATTCATCATTCATGTATTCATCGTTACGCGTCAATGGACAACTAAACACTAAAGATCGCTCTGCAAAAAAAAAAAAACGCAGAACCTGTGTTTTCATAAGTGTGTATAGCTGGATTCACCCATTTTTTTTCGTGTTTCTCTCTCTCTCTCTCTCTCAAAAAGAAACACGTCAAACTACATATAAAAAAAATGTAAATCCAGCTTATGTGTTAGTTTTGTTCTGCTTGTGCGGGGTTAAAGCTGGTTAAAAAATTGTGCCAACCAAAAACCACTCTCTTCACCGAAAAAGCCTACAAACTGCAATTTTATATGCCAGCACAATTAGTCTAGTATGAAAACCCTTAATTGAGAGCAAACGTTATAGTGTGACTAGTTCAATAGCGCTCTTACAGTCCACCCTAAATACGAGCGTAAGACGTTATTTAACTGTCAAAAATTCTCATGCCCATACAAAATGTATGAGACCAACCCAAATAGCGCGACGCTAACGTTGGACAATTGAAAAATCCAATTTTAACTGCGCGTAAAAAGTGAAGTTGGCTGCAAAAGAAGTGTTGTTATTGTTTTTTTTGTGGTATATACAAAAGTATTTCCAACAGTAATGACATTACAGCTACTTTAAGGTCAATTTCGCGATTTTATCTCTCTTAATTATTTTAATTTTGTGGTTTTTAGCAAATAAGATAAGTAAACAATACTGGTCGTTTCACAACGTTGGCGCTCTTATTTAAGTTACTCATTACAGCGTAAAAACTAAACGCTAAATTACGTCGTGCCTAACGCCCGTATTTAGGGTGGACTGTTAAAGATTTTTCATTGCTTCTATTTTTACTCCATACGCGCTATACGTTAAAAATCGAACAAGAGCAAATTTTAATTGGTTACTCTGCTCCGAAGAAGCAAAGACAGTATGAATCAAGAAAACAAGATTGCGCAGGTCTGTTGCTCTCTTTTGTGTGACGTAGAAGTAGAATATTTTTCGTAAACAAATTAACGTTCTTGTGAGAGTGTAACTAAAACATTTTTTACACTTTTTACAACAAACACACAATTTTCATTCTATTATGACGTAGATGCGCAGTAGAAAATTTTTTTTATACGGCTTAAGGCTTTGAAGTATTAAACTGAAGTCAAAGTAACGACGGTGAGGTTGGCACAATGAGTACTTTGCTGACGGATATTTAATCAAAGTTTGCTCTCTTTGTATTTTATTCACTTGTTAATTTTATTTAATTTTTAATTTATTTTTTGTACTTTCGTACTTTGCGTTGACGGAGACGTATTGACTGTGACAACGCTCATAAAAAAACATGTATTTTAACTCACTTGTCAGTTGAATACGTCAAAGTTTAACGTATGACAGATTTTATGTGCCCCGGCCTTTAGTGCGCAATCTTGTTTTATTGATTCATGCAAAGACAGTGGAATGGGATACTAGCAACATAACCTCTCTTCAGTTTGAAATAAATAACGAGCATCTCTGTAAGAGAACCAGTGAAGAGAGCACTCAAAGTTATAGTCAGGTCAGGTTATTAGTCGGCCTTGTGAATCGGAGAGTCATAGAAACGGTTCTTAGTCCCAATTCGCACAATGGCAAACATTTAATTTGATTTCTTTCATCGACTCTCATTAATTGCTTTTTGTTAATTTATTAAACAGAGATGGCCAAGAGAAAGTTTCGTGATTTAGATTCTCAGATGAGTTTATTCCCGCTGGCTTGCATTCGACTCTACTTCATTCAAAATACGTCATAAGTACTTGTAGATATACGAAAAAATATAGTGACCTGGTGCAGTTTTAGAATCATTTTGGAATTGAATATATTTAGACGAATAGATTTACTTTGCCGGTTGTTGTCAATTAACAAAATGTGTTTTTTCAATAAGATCTTTTTAAGGAACTTACTATGTATAAGCATTTAATTAATATAAAAAAACTTACTACGGGACATTTTGTTCACACGGCTTGTATACTGAAGCAATTTTATATCATTTATATGACGATAACTGCAGTCGTGTACAAGTTTTTAATGGTTCTGTTCGAAATACGTATCGCGCACTACGTTTATTTTACGGTTAACATAATCGTCTATCAGCGTAATTAATTCGACTAACATTTCGCAACATTTGTGCTTTAAATGCTAATACGCATCCAAAGAGACACTATGCAGTGCATACAGTGCATAGCGTAAAGGAAGAACCGACTCAGCTATCCGCTGTCGTGCACAGGAATAGGATATGTGTCCATCCACTTAATGGAAGATTTTGAAGAGAGATATTTGCTTGTGTGCTTACAAAATCCAACTATGCAACAACGGAAGCCTACTAGTGAAGCGTAAATTTGTCGAATGGGCTCAAAACTTGATTATTGTTGATCCTGATTTTTACAAGGGAATTCTGTTCAGCGATAAGGCTCACTTTTTGTTGAAATGATATGTCAATAACCAAAACTGCCGTTTTTTAACTGATGATATTCCTCAAGTATATGTTGAGACACCGTTAAATCGAGAAAACTAACTGTTTGGTGTGACTTATTCGTATTTACTTCTTAAAAAACTATGCTAGTCAGAACGATGCAATCAATGGTGACCGCTGATTTTTTTTGTTTAACAAGATCGCACATCATGTCACACAGCTCGTGCCCTAATTGATTTATTAATGGAAATTAGTAACCTCATTGCTAAATGTTTTTGAAACATGATTTGGTATCTAAGATCGTATGATTCGACGCTGCTAGTCTATGTCGAAACGATTGACCACTCAGAGAAAAACATTTGCTGCGTTATTGCCCATATTCACAAATGTTGGAAAAAGTTAACAAAAAATGGACCTCCAAATTAAACTGCGTCCGAAACAGCCGGTCATATTCCAGAAGTCATATCAAAACAATAATGTCAGAAGATAAACATAACAGTTATATTTTACTTTTTATTTTTTCAAACAAAAATAACAGTTATTTTATGCTTTTTATTTTTATGGCCAAAATAAATGCTATTTTTTAATTTTCATTTTTTCGAGCAAACGTAACAGTGCTTTTCTACTTTTTATTTTTCCGACCAAAAATAACAGTTATATTTTCAATTTTAATATTTCGAGCAAAAATAACAGTTATATTTTGCTTTTCATTTTTACGAGCAACTATAAATTTATTAAAATTTTATGTTTTAGTGCAAAAATAACAGTTTTTGTTTGCTATCTATTTTTTCGAGCAACAATAAAATTTATTTTCTAGCGAAATGTTCGTGTTCAATAATTTAGTTAATATTTATTTTACTATGCATAAAAAAACCTCATGATGTTCACATTTTTTGTGAGTTCTCTCCATATTTATATTCTAATTACAGCAAAATGATCAGTTTACAGTGCCAACAGTGAAGATGACCTATTTTTAGTTGACGAAAATAGTGTTCAAAGCTCATGTTCTTTACTAAAAAGTGGTTTGCGAGAAATGGAAATTTTTAATGTTCCCCTGATGATGATCATGATGAAGAAGCATAGTAATTAATGACAAAGCTCGCAAAGCTTTTTATGAAATTGATAACTACACAAAAAAACGAATGGATGTCGATGAGAATTTGATGGAATACTGGAACATGAAGAAATATGTACTTCTCTGGCTACGTAGACCGGCTTCTGTTGTGCGTTCTGCCCCTGCGACCCGTTAGTGAAGAGAGATCCTTTTTAGCCCTCAAAATGATTCTAGGAGAGTTGCGGTATAATTTGCCAGTGGACAATTTGGAAGCTCTAACGATAGTTATAAGTTATTACATATTAGCTGGAAAAAATAAAAAATAACTTTTATTTTAGATCAAAAAAAAAAAAAAAATAATAAAAAAAAAAGAAAAAAAAAATACTTTTATTCTTGTTCGAAACAAAAAAAAAATCAAATATAACTTTTATTTTTGCTCGAAAAAATCAAAATCAAAATTAACTCTTATTTTGTCTCATAAAAAAAATAACTTATTTTTGTTAAAACACATAAGAGTACCGAAATGCTCTCTCACTTCTCATACATAAAAGAGCAGTGAGACATTTTAGTTTTTGTTGCTTCTTTTCATAAATGTGTGAGAGGCTAGAAAAAATTTTGAGAGGCATAAAGTATTTTCTTCCTTTCTATTCAAAAGTGGAAAAATGAGAAAATATTTTTTTTTTTCAGGCAAATGCTCATTTATGAGATTTTAAAATTTTAATAGTTTTTCATAAGTCAAAAGACCGTAGAAAAAATTTTTAATTGTGCGTTCAGTTCTCGATCATGTTTGAGTATGTACATTTTATATTAATTTGTTTTTCACGCAACTGCGCAACTGTTTGTGAGTTGGAGAACAAATTTTACTTTTTAGTTTACTATTTCGGATCTATTTTGAACTTTCAAAAGTTTTCTATAAAGTTTTTTTAAATAAAAAAAAACCAGTTAACACTTAACATTTATTTATTTGTTTGGTCTAGAAGGAAAAAGACACATATATATTATTATGTTTGTATAAAAAGTATATATAGAAATATATCGTAATATTTATATAATGCCTTTTTGTTATTAATTTTTATTTTATTATAAATTTGTTTTTCATAATACGGATTTTCTTTGTTTTTCACCCTTCCTGGGAATTTTAGGCAGACAATTTTATGTTGGTCGTAAATGACTGTCAAAAAGAAATATTTTTTTTTCTCATTTATGAGAAATTTCATAAATCTTATCTTTGAATACTCATAAATTAAAACTTTTCAACGCTGAAAAAAATACCTATTCGTTTATGAAAAGTAGAATAAGTGAGAATGATATTATTCATCCCTTATCCTGCATCAATAATAGAGATATTATTTGTTAGTCACTCTTTCATATATGAATGCATAAAAACGAAACAGACAGACACATTCATGTGTGATCGCAGGCAAAAAGTTTTTTGACGCTCGTTTATCAACGTGAAAAAAAAATTGTAGAAAACTCGTTTATGAAAAATATTAAAAATGTTTCAAAAATTAAATGCTCAAAAATGAATAATTGTAAACTCTGAAAAAAATAAAAAAATAATTTATTCTTGTTCGAAAAATTTAAAATAGAAATATATTTAACCATAGGCTAATGCATAAGGATCAATATGGTATACTTGAATCCGTTTTTAGACATTTACTTCTTTATGCTTTTTTTGTTTTAAAATTTCAAAATAACTTTTATTTTCGGTCCTTGATTGAAATTCGTAAAAGAAATTTGAAAAAAAATATTTAGTAATTAGTATACACAAGACAATTTTATCTCTTTATTTAAAAATAATTGCTTACGCTACAATTAATTTTGCAATTATAAATTTTAATGAATTAAAAGTTAATTTTTGCAATACTTAAGGTCGTTATCATAACTATGAAATACATATTTTTGGCCTATTTTGCTTAGTATTACTGGAATAAATAAATAAATAAATAAATAAATAAACAAATAAAAATTTGATATTTTCAGTTCTTCCAGAAATCTTTAATAAACAAAATTCTTCTATCGGTTTAGATAAAAATTTGTAAATGTAACATATTAAATTTAAATTGATTTGGTATTAAGTGTATTAACACCTGGTGCGTATAGAAATTTCTAGGAAAACTATAACCCCCAACCAACTTCCAAAAAAATGTATATACATCTCATCAAAATCGGCTTGATAAAATTTCACAATTCTGATACTAGAAAAAATTAAGGGTATCAGAATTCTTTAAGCTGTTCCAAACTTCTTAAATTCTTTTAAATGTTTTTATTTTTTAACATCTACAAAATGTATATTTGTTTTTTATTTTTTTTTTATTTTTTTCTTGTTAGTTCAATAGTTGAAAAATTAAATACCAATTTATTAGCAAGATACTTGCAAACAATTTTATTTGAAAGAAACACATATTACTGTAATTTTGCATAAATCAAGAGTTTATAAATTAGCGCAGTTGTTGCTTTTAGTGGTGCAGTGGTACTTAATGTCGTTGTTTTTAATTAATTTTGTTTATTTCGCTATTTGTTGTTTTCGATGTTAGTATCTTAGAGATAAAAAAATTTATAAAATAAACGAGTCAACATCCGCAAATAAGTTTAGTATTAAAAGCAGCCTGACTTTTATAATTTTATCTTCACTGTTGGTTTCGTAGTTGCGTTATTTTTTTTCTCTTTGTTGTTACAATTTTTCCTTTTATCTTTTTATTTTGTTTTTCATTTTCTGCTAAATTGTTCCTTTTGCTCGCCCCCTTTTGTTGTTGTTGAAATAATTTTTTATCAGCTTTAAAGTCGAAAATAAAAACTCTGAACCTTCAGTAAACATTATTTCTAATAAAAAAAAAATTAAACTTTTACGTTTTAAAAGCAGTATAGTTCCTTCGTTTTTGACACACATACATATGTACATACATGCGAAAAAAGACTGCTAGATAATAGATGTTTAGTTTTAGTATTATTTGAAGCCCAGATGTGAACTTTTTTCCTTAATACTTTATAGGTAGCTTTAGGTGTGTTTAGTTGTGTGACCTTAATACATTTTTAGTAAAGTACTCTTTCCTTTTTTAAAGGAAAATATCCGTGGAAGGCACCAGTTTTTAATCTTTTTTATTTGGTACTATTTTATCGTTTTGTAAAAAATTACTTTTTACTTACTTTAGAACTCTGTTTTAGGGTTAGTAAGGCATCCTCTGGTGTTACACATATTTGTCGATCCCTTTGTTTTGCATGCAGGAGAAGAAAAGGAATAGATAAAAGATACGATAAGAAAGATTACAGAAAAGTAATATAATAAAAGGATGCTCTAGAGCAGGTCAATGGCAGAGATAATGCTTAATCGTTTTGCTCTTTTATTTGTGACTGCTTTTAATACTCGTTTTTCTGGACCAAATCGAAGTAATTAAGGCTTTCAGTCATGCGGTTAGGCATGTCGGAATATAATACCATCTGATCTGAGCTAGATTGCGAAAAGGACCATCAATTCGCCACGTACTGGAAAAAAAGAAGAATACCGCAAAAGACGTCGATTTCTGTTTCGCAAATAGCCATCCTGTCAGCGAGTGAGTTGACATTTATCTTCCTTTTTTTTGCCAAAGTAAAAGTGACTGCTGAAAACTCCGCTATACCATTTAGGAATTTCTAATTTAACCAACTATATCCCTCACTAAGCTATCTAATAACCTCAGCCCGTATTAGACTATTCTTTACGCAACCGTGTAGACAAAATAGGTGTCCTAAAAAATTATCCTAATTTTAAGCATGTTTTAAGCATCAGTCAGCTTCCACTTAAAATATTTTAAATAAATGACTTTAGTAAAAAATCTTGCTATTTAGAAGTACTAAGATTCTTGGATTAAAAAAATTTTTAAAGTTCAAACCATTTGCAATTACAAACAAATAAGTATTCGAATATGCTTCATTTAATTATTAGTTGATCGTCAGGTTTTAATTCGTTATATGTGTTGTTATTAGTTGCAAGGCGATCAGTAAATGTCAGGTAATATAAAAAATTAACGAATCGCTATATTCTCTTTCAAAAGTCTATATTTTTACCCAAATAAGATTTAAATAAAAATTCCTAATTTTCTTGTAACTACAAAATTTATTTAAGAAACACTAAAAAGCTTTTTCACCTAGTATTGAATTTTTTATTGGTTTTAATTATACACTTTTTATTTTTTTCTAATAAACGTCTATCTGGCAAAATATTAAATTGAAGTGTAACTCATTTAAGAAATGTGTTTTAAAATATTTTAATTAAAAAAAAATATGTTTTAAAAAAAGTTACAGAATTCCTAACTAAATAAGATTAAACTTTAAACAAAAGAAAATTCATTAAAATGTTCTGAACTGTACGATCAAAAATAACAATTATTTACGATCACCTTTTATTTATTTATTTTATTTTTATTACTCGTTCAAAGATAACTTAGCCCAGTGGGCCATAAAACGTAAACAAAGAAATAGCTGCATAACAAAGAAATCTTAGAATTGAAAAAAATAACGAAAAAATAAATATAAATTGTGGAATATATTTTTTTATAAATATTACGGTCTCATTAACTAGGGCAGAGTAGAAATAAAATTGGAATAAAAGAGGAGAACATTAATTGCAAACTTTAAATAAATAAATAAATAGAGAATTATAAATTACTCTTTAAGTTGGATTCAACTTTTTATCTCATAAACTTCATACGAAAGCTTAAATGTTTTAAGTCAGCAGTGAAGGCTGTATCTTGCGTGCTAGTGATCGTTCAAAAAGTATTCTTTTTTGGATCCTGAATTTGACGATTAGAGTTAAGGAAATTAAAAGTGAAGAATTTACAGTGGGACAGAAACGAAATACTTTGCAGTCATCTGCAACATCCTAAGTTCATATGCGCTTAGCAAAGAATATTCAATCTTAAGTTTTCAGTTTAAGCTTTCTAGACCGGTACAGTATCGTACCAACGTAGAGGACTAAAAAAATATACATTCTTGTGAGGTCAGCAATTCTATATATTCTTTTTTATCAGATTTATTTTTATGCAAACTTAAACTCGAAAACTCGTCTTACATTTTGTTTCAATCGTTTAAGCCACAAAGTAAGCCATAAAGTAAAAAAAAAGCTACCGCCATGATCAATTTATGTTCGAATAATATGGAGAAAATGGTTCTCTAATCTTGGGCTGAATCTGAAACTAGGAATAATAATTTTTGGGATACTAATTTTTGGGATGGGAAGCGGAAGTACCAGGAGCTAAATATTCTCCGATTACTAATGAGGCTTCTTTGGTACAAATAGTAAACGTTTTTTCCACCGCAAACCTAAATAAACCTTCAGAAAAAGGGAAAAATACCTCACAAAGTCAATGAAGGCGCTGCTCTTGATCACAACTGTTACCAGTTTTATACAAATCAGATATGCTTGTAATTTGTTTTACGACTTGAATATTTTAAATTGATAATGTTGCTTATTTCGTTTGAAACCTCATCCTTGACAATCAAGGAAGTTACACAAAACAATTTAAACACAGTTTTATAACATGACTCCTTATTTTTTCCAGCTCCTTTTATAAGCAATTTTTTTTTATACCCTTTACCACAAAAACTGGAAAAATTTTTTTTGTCAATCCGTTTGTAATTTCTTCAATATCCATTTCCTACCCCATAAAGTATATATATATTTTTTGACTTCTTTTGCATAGCAAAGTCGATTGAGCGATGTCCGTCCATGTTAGTGTTAAAATTTAGTTTGCCGAGGCAGTAGATCAGCTAGAAAAAAAATTAAATACGCCAGTCGATCAGAAATAGTGTCGAAAGAGGTGCTATTGGAAATCGGCATGATCGGCCTAGCGGGCAAAACACCACGCCTACCTCTAATTTTTCTATATCAGATGGAACAATGAAGTAACTTCAATCAAAAAAGCCCGAGTTATGGGCATCTAAAATATTGAAAATATTTAAAATATCAATATGGTGATCATTTTAAAGCTTTTGAGAGATCTTTACGGAAACACAAATTTTTTTTTAAATTCTTAATCCATTAAGAGCCGATGTAATTTTTATGAAAAATTATATATATGTAGTACTTAAATTTTTTTTTTATTTTGTAATTGTGTCACCCCAATATTTGATTTTTTGATCGGAGTTGCTTCACTAAAGTAGATTTACATAGATGGTTAATGGAATATAAGATTCGGCATAGCCAAATATAGCACTTTTACTTGTTTTTAATTAAAAGTTCTCTTGTTGTCATGCATTTCGGTAAAGACCGTCGTCACTGGCTTTTTATTTGGTACGTTTGGCGAGCGCTTTCGATGTGAGAACATAATTTTCAAGTTGCTTTTTGATTGGTACTGGACAGATCGTGTTAGGTGTTTGTTTTGTCCGTTAGAATAGAGTCTATTTGAATGGTATTATACAGGTAGATTGTTTGATATCTGTCAACTTTATTGAAGTTATATAATTTTAATATTTCAGTCTTTTATTATTGAATAGGTAAGTGCTACCATCTGTGGGTGTTTGTTAGAGTGTTTTAATAATTAAAGTGTTGTAAAATTGTGTCAGAGGTTGTATCCACCTATTCGTTAACAATATATCCGTTAAAAGTTCGTGTGTTGTATATTTCCATGTTTTCAAGAGTGTCCAGTCTTCTTCCTTTTTTACTAGGATGTATTAATGTCATACATTCATCTATTTCCCTTGGCTCGCGTTCATGTGTGTTAAGGTGTATTGCGAAGTTAGAGTCTTTTCTTTCCCGTTTATATGATCATATGTGTTCTGTGAACCTTGTTTTCAATGTTCGTCCAGTTTGTCCTATGTATGTATGGTAGCAATTTTTAATAAAATTCATTCCTTACAACGTCACTGCTACATGACTTACATCAATAAAATGAATATCAACTAGAAAAAAAAAATATAAACCTCATATATTTAAACATAAATATTTTAAATTTTTTATTCAAGATCAATACATGGTATTGACTCTTGAAAATGATTTTGTGCATATGGCGATTGAGGCCGTTCTTAATGAAACTTATTATAGTCGTAAAACTTCGGTCTTTAATTGTTGCTGGTTTCTTAGGAAATAACCGAAAGGTGTCAAATCGCACGACCTTAAATCCCACCAGATTGCGATTTCAATAATTCGATGGTTGCGGTCGGTGAATTCAGCGTAGCTCAATCCCGTTGACACTCCTCGCCCTAATGAGTATCATAAATATTTTTGGGTAACATCTCCAACATATTAACGTCGTTTGTAATTATTCTCACTTTGCAAAATAGTTGTCTCATCAAAGTCTGGAGTATGACCTTCATGTGCACATGTGCTGTTCTTTGTGGGTTGTTATTATTGCTACGACTTCGCTAATCTGATTTGTGTCCAGCTATTCTTGTTTTTAATTTTAATTTTAATTTATTTTTATTAGTACCCACATATACCATTTTACATTTTGTTTTACTGTTGCCATTACAGGGTATTTTATACAACACAACGTTACATTTCTTAAATTTGCAAATTTTATCTTTAGTTTTACTATACAGTTTTCCTATATTGTTGAATGTTTTTTTTAGCTATTTTATAGTTGTCTTTGTCAAAAAGTTTAGAATTTTAAAACCTCTCAGATAAAACTGGTATATAAATCATTGATTTAAACACACCAGTTTGGTTGGAGTTTATTTTTTTTTCCTGTCATAAGTTCTTTTGTAGTTCTTAATCACGTTATCAGCAACACTTTGCTCTTAATATATTCTTAATTTTGATTATGTTTTTTGAACGGAATTCTTCATCACAAATACTCAAGACTCTTTTCACCATGTTATTGGCTGTGTTAAGGATCACATTTTTCGGGTGTTTTGAGTAATAATTTATAATACGTGCTGATGCTGTAGGTTTTTGATACCAGTCTCTTTGAATTTTTGTTCCTTCTCTTGTTATTAAAAGATCTACATATGAAAGTTTATGTTCTACTTCTTTTCCATAGTAAATTGTAAATTGGTGTGAAAATTATTTAATGTTTTTAAAACCAAATAAATTTCATTTTCTGGAATTATAGTGAAGAGATCGTCAACGTACTTGGTAAGTATTTTTGGTTTGATTTTTAATTTTTCAATGGTTGTGTCCATAACATTTTTTCATTTTTTCTGTGTAAACATTTTTTCATTGTACTTGAAGAAGCGATTGTCCTTTATACAGAATCTTAAAATTTTAAAAAATTGTGCCTTACTCATTTTCGTGTATTTGGTTATATTATTCCATCTTTTTTCAATTATAGTAAGCGCCATGTCTACTGGAACACTTGGAAACAATGCTACCACATCAAATGAAATGAGTTTTTCTTTAACATTATATTTTGAGTTTTATGTAATTTCCTTAAGAATATTTACCACATACTTGCATAATTTATAAGACGGAGCATTTATACACGAAACTATTGGTGTAACGGGGTAATCTTTTTTATGGATCTTTGGGAGTCCTTAAATTCTTGTTGCATGGGCCACGTCAACTTTTAGTCTTCTATACTTAAAAAAACACCTATAATTAAATAGTAATTGGTTAAACTTAGAGCTAACAGCCTCCACTATCACACAGTGGTTTTTTGACTACAAAATGAAAACAAGTAAATATGTTTCACAGGGCTACTCGTTTTTTCTAGAAACTGTAGACGCGTATCCAGTTTTTAATAAGAACTCCCTTAAATTTTGTTGTAGCAGCCACAATAATATAAGTTCTGCGAAAAATTTTATTTTCGAACTTTTTTGATTAAAAACATAGAGAACTGCGACTAGTGTTTGAAAAAAAAAACTAGAGTACACTACGTTAGTGTTCTATACCGAATTTAATTAAGATCAGTAAACAAATAGATTTTCTACAAAAAACACAAAATGCATAAATATTTTTTTAGCGTTTGTGTATGCGTACGCAAACAAAATACCGTACACAACGATTGTAGACTGATGATCACAAACACTATGAAAACGTACTGATTTTAATTTTAGCTTACTTCAGGGTATTTATCTTAAAGTGTTCACTACGTAAATTCAGTGTTCTTTAGAGTGTTTTAAGTAAACATTAGAGTACTTTTTATTGATCTTTAATGTTTTTCATAGAGGTCTTTCTGGTAAAGCTACAATTGAAAATTTAATAAATACAATTTTTTATTTTGTATTTAAAAAATTTCGAAAGAAATTTATTTTTTAATTTTAATAATATATTACATAATAAATTGAATTTATTTATTTATTATTATAAAACAAATATAGAAATAAGTTTAAATAAAAGTTTAATTAGATAAGTTTTTATAAAAAACAATAAATTGGTTGGCGGTATTCTAAAATTATTTAAGTAATTTTAAATTTGTTGCAATGTAAAAATCAGTAACGAATATTACCCAATGAAAAAGGTTTGAAAAAAAATTAAATGGATTTTAAAATATTTATTTTATTTTTCGAAATCTGCCTTCGACAGAGGGCCAGACATTGTAACGATATTAGTAGGGTCACAATTGAACCTTTTGGGTGTGGAACCTTTAAAAGGAAATATGAAAATGAAGAATATTATTTATCAGTAAGAAAAAAGTGATTGCACTAGATATAAATAAAAATATTATTAAGAAATTTAAGAAATTCTTTTTACTTTTTGTACGATTTACAATTAAGCGCACCTGGCTTAACTAAACCAGAGGTCTGAAATTGGTTTAACAAGATTCGCAATTATTTTGAATACGAATTACATTATTTTTTTTTTATTTTTTTTTTTTTTTTGAGTTTACAAAAGCGCTTAGAAAAAATGATATTTTTTTCGTCCCCATCCGAAATCATTCTTTGAGAAAGCGATTGCAAAACTAGAATAATATTTTTTGTAAGAAAAATTTTGTTCTTTTATAATACGATAGCGTCTCGACTTTTAAAGTTTCTTTTTTAGTTTTGCTTAAACCTTGGATTGAATAATAAAAATTAAATTATTAAACTTAATAAAAATATTTTTTTATTTTTTAATTCAAAGTCACTTTGTTCTCCTAATATTTTCGTAGTCAAGTCAATTTCAAAAGTCTTTTTTTTTTATTTAATTGTATATTAAGCAATAATTAAAAATATCAAAAAACAGTTGTATAAACAAAAACAATGAAATAAAGAAATAAATAAAAGAAAATCTAAAACTCACTGATAAGACTACTCAAGATTTAAACAACTTGCGTCAGCCAGATTGATGAATATTTGAAACTAGAATTTAGCTGTTCTTGTCAGCTAGATAAACTTAAAAGTGCAAACTCGTATGTATGAATGAAAAAAAAAATTTTTTTTCTTTATCTTTTTTTAAAGGTAAATACAGAGGCATATGTATGTGTGTATATAATATTTATATGTAAATTAATTGATAATAATAAATGTCATAGTTATCTGCTGAAGCAAAACAAAGTTCTGTCTTTCATTAAATTTCTCTAGAAAAATATAAATTATTTTTTGTTTAGCTCATTGCATTCTGCTACAGTTTCACTACTTAACTTGAAAAGGAAAAGGTTCAATAATTTTAACAAACTAAATCAAGAGACAATTAACAATTCAAGACATGCACATGATATCCAAACTTTCGGATACACATGAGAGTTGCTGAAAACAAGTAATTTTATTTCTTTTCAGCAGTTTATTTTCGTTGTTTGTTTCTTTTTTTTTAGAATCAAAAAAGGAGACGATAAATAATGAATTTTCTGCTTTAAGACAACAATAAACGTTTATCTTGGACAGTTAACCGAAATAAGTGATTCATTGGCGCACTTTTAATTATTCACAATTTCGCAGACAGCCGCATGCACTTTTTGCATGTTTTATATTGAAATTTTTTATTGGCAGAATTTTGTAATGTCTTAATTAAATAAATTACAAGTCTCAAATATGTAATTGTTTTCACTCTTTGTTTTGGAAGTTTTTGCTTAAACTACGGTTTAAAGCGAACTCTTTTTAACTTTATTTTCGAATTAAAAAAATCATTTATGAATTTAAAAAAATGGAAAGTTTTCACCAACTAAATTTGCGAAAAACAGTGGTAAAAAAAACTATTCGTTATATAAAATAATTTTTTTTTAAGAAAAAAAGCAACGGTTTTTATCCTGACTAATATTATCAATGTGAGTTTGTTTGTTTTCTAGAATTTCAAGGGGTCCCTAATTGGTGTGTACAATATGACAAAGCTGGTCCGGAAATAAGATCCTTATCTACAATGGAAAAATTTTTTATATATGTCGTTTTAACAGAGTATAGAATTATTATATCCTTTACCACAACAAGTGGAAAAAATTTGTCATTTCATTTTGTAATTTCTAAAATATCTATTTCCGACCCCATATACTATATACTATATACTATATATGTTCTGAGCCCTTCTGCATAGAGCAATGTCCGTCTGTCCGTCTGCGTTAGTGTTAAAATCAACTTTGCCAGGACACTAAGTGAGATAGAGAAAATTTAAAGACGTCCATAGATCAGACATAGTGTCGAAAGAGGTGCTATTCATAATTACACTTGTATAGTTCATAAACGAACTAGTTCATTTAAACAATTCCCCTGATTGAACTAAACGAACTAGTTCATACTTTCAATTGTACCTAGTTCATTTTTGAACTATATTTTATATTTGAACTACCAGACAAGATGAACTAGAATCCATGTCTGTGTTTCCTTTTTGACTATTTCGGACATGAAATTAGTGAGGCCACGCATTTTATTAAACATTCGTTTTGGCAATGTTATGGTGTTTTAGCCATCATATTTTGAAAAGAAAATTTGATCTAAAAGAGCTTTTGAACTAAAGAAAGCGTTTAAATTAAAAGTTAAAAAGTATGATCAATACGTCAACAGAACTAAAAAAATTTTTGAACTAAAGAGAGCCTTTGAACTAAAATTTGAAATGGTTCATTTTCAAACTTTGAACTAAAAACAGCGATCATTATATATCGCAAGTCTATTGATTAGCAAGATCAGTGAATGTTCCACGAGGCAGGAGCTCAACGCCCCGCCTGCCTCTAATTTTTCTCTATCATTTGGAATAATAATAAATAAAGAGCTTTCAAAGAGAAATACTAATTTTTTAAGTGCTTAACCCATTAAGAGCCAATGACATTTTTATATAAAATTATAGGTCGTAGTTAATTTTTTTTCTCAAGATTTGCCTTTTTGACCGGAGTTACTTTACTAAACTAGATTTAAATAGATGGTAAAGGGCATATAAGAATCGACATGCCGAATATAGCACTTTTACATGTTATTATTATTGTTTCAATTGTTTAAAGGTATTAAATCTACTTTCTTAAAAATATTTATCCGCTTTGTTATATTCCATTTTTATTACTAATTATCCTTGCTTCTTCATACATTTAATCAATTCAAGGACTTTTGCTCAACTTTAATTGAACTAACATGTCTGTAATTATTTCACTTCTGGTTTGTAATTTGGTAACGACAATAATTTTCAAAAATTTGATTTAATTAGAGAATGTTTTCGTGTGCATCGTTATTTAACATTCGACACAATAGCACTCACCAGCGATTCAATTAAGCGTGGATTGTTCTAGCAGCGCGTATTCTCCATAGATTTTATACATCCGCAAAGACTTCCTCGCTTTTGAGAAGCAACTGCTGTGCTGAAGAACGTAAAATTAATAACGTAATTAATAATGAATTCAGCTATTACAATGACTAATGCCAAACTACTTAATTTTGAGCTGTGCTCGGAGAATTCTATAGCTTCCGTTTTATAGAAAAAATATATTGTTTGGTGTGCTTGGTAGACTGGTGCACATAAGGGTGTTTTGCCAATCTAGACGGACATTACTTTTGTATTAGATATTATGTTTCGGAAGCGGAAATTCCCCACATAATTTTGACCAAATTCCCGGGAAACGGAAAATTTAAAATCAATAGCACTTTAAAGAAATCACTGATTGTTTTTTAAGTATTTTGGTTGTGAAATTTAAAAATTTTCAAATATCGTTTCGTGTAAATTATACTACATCTGTACATGGATTGTTTTTTGATAATTTTGATGTTGGTGTGGTCGATATGAAATACAAAACACTTATTCTTATTACTTTTGTCTGTGTCTGTCTGGATTTGAATAAAATTTGGTGAGGAGGTCCATTAAAACTTTTGTTCAAGTATAGAAACCTTTTTATTTCATAAAAAATATAATTTTGCAGAGAATCTAGAGAGATACCAATGTCAAGTCACCTAATTTTATCAGTATAATAGTACTAGAACAGTTGTCAGTACATTTTATTTTTGTAAATGAAAAGTTTTTAAAACTGTTTACAGAACTGTACAACAAATGTTTCAAAACACATTTTTCTAAATTTTGAGATAATTAGAACTAATACGCGAACGAAGTCGAAGGCAATGCTTTTAAGAAATAAAACAAAATGTTACTAATGCCACTAATATTTGAAACACGAACATGGATAATATTTATAACGCATTGTTGCCAACAAAACCTACCTTAGTAGAAAGTAAAAGGTTTTTTCTATTGTTGGAAATAATTAATTAAAACAAGAATCAGTACGTCTAGTTGATTGTTAAATGAAATAAAATAAAATATTTGTTCAGTATTTTTACCTTTGTTATCTCTCTATCTCTCGTTATAAGTACAAATGTACATACATATGTATGTCTTGTCACCTGAATTGTTTTTAAGTCTTATAAACTGTTAAAACTATTATTTAACAATTATTTAATTGTTTGTTTATGTTTTAATAAAACTATGAACTTCTTGATATTATTTCATTAAATAAACTCGTTTTCTTCAAAAACTGCTGCGGTATTCCCGGGAAATCCCGGGAATGCTTTATTTTTTTCCCCGTCCATCTGTGCGTCTAATGCCAAGGCATTAGATCAGCTAGGGAAACCTTAAATATGCCAATTGATCCGACATAGTTTCTAAAATTTTGCTATTGAAAATCAGCAAGACAGGTCCATGTCCTTCGAGGCAGCGGGCAAAACACCACCCCTGCCTCCAATTTTTCCATATCATTTAGAACGCTAAACTAGATTCACATACTTAGTGAAGGGTAATAAGATATTGGCTCTTAAAAATTGTTGAACGCACCTAAGTTAATGAAACTTGACGACAATGTGTCTTGAAAACCAACGAGAAAAGGTTGTTCTTAAAAGATTTAACCCTACCTTTGAAGTTTCCATTACTTTTGTTTAGCAAACGCAACTTTTAAGGTCAACGAAAGTTTAAAAACCCAAACTTGGACTAAGGAGACTTTAAAATTC
The DNA here is from genome assembly GCA_937654795.1 of Cistogaster globosa. Taxonomy (NCBI): domain Eukaryota; kingdom Metazoa; phylum Arthropoda; class Insecta; order Diptera; family Tachinidae; genus Cistogaster; species Cistogaster globosa. The sequence goes on along the minus strand of OW569404.1, from coordinate 43,978,536 downwards.
GACGCTCCCCTTTTTGTTGGTGGTGACATAAAACATTAATTGAATAATAGTGTAAATATTAAAACAAATGGAATAATACGTTTTAAATTAAATACATTACTTTTAATGGGCAGGCGGAGGTATCCCTTCAATCCTACCCCCGAAATATCTGCGAATTTTTGTTTATTTTTTTAGTAATTTCCGAAAAATATTTATTTCTAAACTGTTATATTGAGGTTAAGGTAACTTCGCAATTCCTTATTAATTCCACCAGTCAAGAAAATTTATAAAAAGTAATTTTTATAATGTATTACTTTATAGGATTTATTTTATTTGAAAATAATTTATTATTACTAACAACTTATTTATTACAGTAACAATAAATTTATTTCAAACAACTTTTCTTTTGCACTACAATGATGATGAGTAACATTGTTTTTCTTCTCTTATTTCTTTAAAGACCTTTTCCAAATCTGAGGCCACTTTTGATTCCCGCCCAATAGGCAATAATGCCGTACTCATAACTTTGGGCAAATATTAAAATCTTGTGCATTGTCAGTGTCATAGGAGACCACTCAGATAAAGTAACCTAAAGTTTTGCAGTGTCTTAGTTTAATTTGCACAGTGCTGTAATCAATGGCAGTTATTTCGCAGCTTCTTCAGAATTGGAAAAAGTTTTCTGCCGACGTCTTACCATCGTTGGTTTTTCCAACTCTAACATTCGGACCAACCACTTTTAGCCCTAATTCGCTTCTAAATCTTTCCTTCATCACATATTACATCTTTTAATCATGTTTTTAATCTACTTGCAGTACGATCTATGTAAAATTAAAAAAAAAAACAAAATATTTTATGACTGACAAAAAGGTTTTCACTCGTATCTACTTTTATAATATAAAAAACTCAAAAAGGTTAAATTAAATCGCCAAAAAAAATTATCTAAAGGGAATGTTTGTATTTTGCTTTCGTTGGACTCGGCTAAAGCATTTGATAGGGTTAGTCATTCCATTCTGATTAACAAGCTGTACAGAATTTATGGATTATCTAAATCGGTGTGGAGATTGATGACCTCTTATCGTAAAAGATAGAAATCAGTTTGTAAGTTGTCATGGCTGTAAATCAGAGTTGCTACCAGTTTTTATTTGGGTACCACAAGGGTCTGTGCTTGGGCCTTTGATTTTTATTTGTTAATGATATTTTAGCAAGATTGGATGTCTAAAAATGGACTTGTAGTTAATGTTTCAAAGACTAAGGCTATGATTTTTGGTGTCAATAGTTTTGAGCACTTTTCTGTAGTGTTAAATTGTATTCCATTTAAATTTGTTGATAAAGTTAAGTTCCTTGGTCTCATTGTTGACGGGAAATTGAACTTTAAAATTCATATTAGCTTTGTTGCTTCAAGAATAAACTTTACCGTGCGTAAGTTATATACCCTAGACATAGTAAGTTATATACCCTAGACATAGGATTGTACACGCTTTAGTTATGCCCCTATTCCTATGTGCAATGGAAGTGTATTCGGGCACTCTAGGCTATGTTTTGAAGAGGATAAACCTGGCTTTCAATAGAGCCATTAGATATCTGTACTCACTAAGAGTGCGACAACAGATCTCAGCTTATATTCTAGAGTTTTTAGGTATGTCTTTTGCTGATTTTTTTAAATTTGGAAATCTGATACACTTCTAAAAAACATGTAGGCTTAATACTCTAATATATTTAGTTGAATTATTTAAGTTTGGTAGGTCGCAGAGAAATAGGCAGCTGATTATACCGATGTTGATTTCCTTACTAGAGCGTTAATTCTACGTCAGAGTGGCAAAGGACTTTAATAACTTGCCAGCTTTGTTGAGATTTTTTAATTGCTCTGTTGGCACTTATAAAAAAAATTTATTGTTTTTTTTTTTAAATTCTTGTATGTTTTTTCCCCTTCTGCTTGGATTTTGTTTTGCCATTAAGACAAATTTTTACTCGAGGATGTTTCATTATATGCTATTATATGTATTTTTTGAACTTAGATTGTAATAATGAATTTTTTTATTTATAATTTTTATTTATGTTATTAACATAGTGGTATTGTAAGACCGCTTATGGCCTTAAGGCTAGGTTTTTGTATAAGGTGGATAAATAAATAAATAAATACAATGAACACAGTTTTTTTCTATAAAATAAAATAAGAAATCTCAAATTTTATAGTTTTAGGACTGCGACTCTCAAAAATCTTTTCATATTTCTTTCTTTTTACAAAAAAAAAGTGAACAAAAAGCTTTTTTTTAATTTCGAACGAAATTTTTTGTAGTATGAATAATAAAAGTAAATATAGCCTTTCGCAAAAAAAAAAATCGATACAAAATCTTTATTCGTTTAGCAACAAATAAATTTTTTGCAAACGTCTCAAAACCATAAAAAGTCAATAAAAACGTATACAATTTACTTAACTAAAAGTATCACATAATTACCAATTAGGAGCAAAAGCCTCGAAAATTCAATATACGATGTTGAATTTTGCAGTCGTCGAGCTGATTACTTAAATTTTTATATTTCTTAAATTTAATTTGCGATATTGGAAAAATACCCCTTTTTGCGGTGTTAGTAAACGACGATCAATATAAACGCTTTATTACTAGTTATTTGGAGTCCGGGTGGGTGACTCTAACACTATAAGCCGGGAGACTTAGGAAAGCAGCTGCTAATTCAGTTTAAAGTTTTATACATAAAAATTCCTCCTTATCTTATTTAAGCCATCAAATATTTAAGTATTATTTTTGTCTTATTAATCTTTTATTTCACGAGTAAAAAATTTTATAAAAAAGTAAAATTGTTATAGCCGAGCAGTTCCAGAGAAAGTATCGTAATGGCTCTTTATCTTCCAAAATTCCTATGCAGTCTTACTACGAGCAATTTGCTAGGATTTGACATGGGCTTGATCATACAATGGCCCTTGTTGAAGTCCCCATTAAAACTGTGGATTCCATGTCATATCCTCGTAAAGTAAGGCAAAATGATTTTGAACAAGCTGGCATTTGTCGTACACGGAAAGAAATATAAACAAAAATTCTTTAAAACAAAATTTAAATAAAATTAAATTCTTTTTTGTTTACTCATCTGCCACTAATTTATAATGTAGGACTGTTTACGGCTTAAACGGCCACAAAAATATCAGTGCATTTCGTGCCTGAAATCAACTCCCCAGCTCTTCTTGTAAATAGTTACTCAATCAGCTTGGAAAAATTCGAGAGTGTCACTTGGCTTGAGTGCAACTAAAATGTCGATATCATAAAAGAAATTCCAGGATACTTTTTTCTTCTCGGAGCCGTCTTTAAATATAAATGCTATATTTTTTCTTAAAAAATTTATTTTTAGAAGCTTTTTAAATTTCGAGCTTGGTTTATAGGGAACTTCACATGTAAATCGGAAATAAGACATGTTTTGCTTGGAACGAATGAAGTTCTTACGAGCTTAATTTCGTTGCAATATTTTATATACTTTTGATGTTTTTTGTAACATTATTAAAAAATATATAGGTACTTGAAGATGTGTGTAAAATAAAAACAGAACACAAATTATTTAAACCACATTTGACTTAATTTTTTTCAACATCCAATATCCATTATTTTAGCAAAATTGTAGGCAGTTTCGTGGGTAAATATTGTTGAAAAAAGTAAATTTTATTGTAATATGGAGTGGTCATTCAGTTTCAATTCCATTCCTACTGGAATTAAAGCAATGTCTAGGATCTGACAGGGGCCTGCTCTAAAGGCGTATCTGGAATTCTTACAACTAAGTTAGAAACAAATGCTAAAGATAATAAAGGGATTTTACTTTAAGAGTTATAGCATGGACAGACGACAGCTTTAATTTGCATTAGCAATCTTTTTTCCCCACTAAATCAAAATGAATTTATACTGAACTTAGCTATTTAAATATCGCAACACCGTCGATAATCAACAAGCGGTTGTGAAATTGTCTACTTTTGAAAATTAAAATGAATTCAAAGGCAAAAAAGGTACGTTATTTTAATTGTTTTTAGTAAAATAAAAAATAAAAACCAGACCAGAGAAAAAGTTCAAACGATCTAGTTTTCATATTAAATCAAAAGAAAGATAAAAAATTTAAATTAACAAGAGCTTATAGAGCTGGCATAGAAACTAAAGCAAACGGTTAAAATTTCCTTTAAAAACAAGGTGTAAAAAATGGATCTTTAAATTATAAAACGTTGGCAGGCAAGATGTCATTTTGTAGCACATCACAAAAAGACAAAAATAAATAATTAAACTTTAAAAAAATAAAATAAATGATTGTTTTATTTTTGAAAATTAAAACAATTTAAATTATAGAGCGTAAAGCTTTAAATTATAGAGAGTCGCCGATCAAGGGAAATTATTGAGGGGAACAAATTACATAGATTTTTTCAATATATTGAGTGTGTTTCAAGGGGCCTGGAAAACAGTTAAAATTATCGAGAGATTCAAATTAACGAGTTTCAAATTATTATCAAAAGTCGACTGTATTAAAATCATCATAGCTTCAAACCGTACTTTTTATCTTCTACCCATTTTATCGTAATGTAAATGATTTCTAAATACAAAAACTGTCGTCTGTCAGAGTAAAATTTTAATTCACATTAGTTTCCTTTTAATTCAAATTAACTCTGTCGTCTGTCTTCGCTTTTAGGTATCGGAATGTTTTTTACCCTTCAAATAATTGGAGTACTTGTCAGGCTAAATTACCTCAGATTATAAAAGAACCAAAGTAGCTTTTTGGAATAATTTAAGGAAATATCTTTATCTTTTCAACGAGCTCAGAGGCCTTTACGACTCCTAAAGAATTTATTATATATAAAAATAGGAAAGTATATTTGATCTGACATTTTTTTTTTTCTGGCAACAAAAAAAAATCTCTTCTATTCTATAAACTTATGGCCAAATAAATAGATTTAGAAGTTTTTAGTTTTTTTTTAACTTAAAAAATAAACTAAGATAAAAAACGTCGATGAAAAAGTTTAGCACTTTTTTCCTTTCTTCATTTATCTTTTATTTTTTTCAAATTTAAAAGATTTATATAAAAAAATAAATATTTTTGTTGTAAGCGTTTTACGGTAGTGGAATCATGTTAACTTTTTAAAATGAATATTTCTTTTATCTACAAGACTTGGGTTTCATCTAGCGAGTGTTTATATAATAACGGACTCACTGGACCGAAACTTGAAAAAAAGCTAAATGATTAAATGCTTGCAAATTGTGTATTTTATTAACCAACAAAAAAAAAAAAAAAAAAAATAAATAAATAAACTTTTATCTTATTCCATTTAGAAAATAGCAGTTTTAAGGCAGAAATTTTGTCAGTAACCAGTCGACTGACTACTGGTACAAATCTAAATACATATTAACGGTAATGACTCATCAAGTTAACATTTCGCAAGAGTTGAATTGGCTCTTGTGCCTAAAAATATAATATAAATAATGTAAATAGCTATGCTTCGTATTTGGACAGTAATATTTACTAATAATATTCATATCGTTGGTCAGCCTGCAACATATTCATTTTGATTTAAAAGAAATTATTTTATAAGCTACTGGTCGTTAAAAGTACATCGTTGTCCTTGATTTGCTTAAAATACGGATATGATGTCGTTTAAAGTGCCGCGATCCAACAACAGCTTTTAGATTTTGTAGATCTTTCTAAATGGTTTTTGTCAATTGTTCTCCTTAGACACATCCATACTTAGTTAGTTGCAGCCAGTGTTAGACAAAAGAGAAATTATTTTACTTGTACTTTAAATGTAAAAACAACAACATACAAAATCGGAGGCAAACGTTTTTCGTCAGAAGTTCAAAAAAATATAATTTCGTTTAACATTTCCAAGGCCTTCCCAAACTTTCCTTGCCTTTTTCAATAGGCACAAATATTTACAAGTGGTTGCAGCTCACCGTACAAATAATAAAAATCAAATGTAAATACTGGGGATGTCTTCAGCTTTGTATGTTCATTCAAAATTCTTAACTTGCGCAAACGCTTTTCTAATCCTCAAAGAACTTCTTATAATCGATTTTATTTTATTTTAAGCTTCTTTAGCGATGCGTAAATCGTTTCATTAATTCTTTTTTTTTTCTTAATTGTGGTTTTAAATTCTTTTCAAAGGCTATAGAAATCACATATTATTGTTATTATTGGTAATAAAAATCGAATTACTCATTTAACGATTTTAAGACATCCGATTTTTTTTATTAATTTGAAGATACTTAACATTAAGTTTAAAATTGCATTCAACCTTTTAATGAGTATTTGTTACTAACTCTGTTATTTATGACAAATTTTCAAAGTAAAATCTATTAAGAGTGATGTATATTCCAATCAACTCTTTAAAAGTAAAGTGCTTAACCACTTGAAGTACTTTCAAACTGATCTCAAACATGACAAATAGTGGAGCCAATTGCAAAGTTGTGGATAAATAATTTAAAGACTTACCGCTTACCTGATTAATTTGCGTCAAAGATAAGTTATAAAATAAAAATGTTGTTTAATTTTTTTCCTTAAAGAAATGATTCTTGTTTTTGTGAAGCTTATGACTTTAAAGGGCATAATATAACTTCTAGGCAGTGATGTGCTTAAGAAAAAGAGCGTCACGAGTTGAAAACTTAAATTTAGAAAATTTAGAAAATGCATAAAATTCTGCGGGTATCTAAAAATACGTTTCCCTTTTGCCTTAAAAATATGCAGATATTTTGAAAATTAGTTATGAAAATACAAACGTTTGCCCGACTCTTACAAATAGCGTTTGTTGAAATATTCTTTTTATTACAAGCAGCCAGATCTTTTATATTTAAAAAAAATTAAGTGGCTTTTAAAAATAAATCGTATTAAGAATAATGTGGCAGTATTAAGCAATACTTTGAACGAAGAAGTTGCTCGCGAATAGTATCAAGCTCTGAGTTAGTAAAGAGACATCAAATATAATCAAAATTGATGTGTTCAATTTTGCAATTAAAAGAACTTAGCGAGTAAATAAAAACTTTTTTCGAAGTCCGTGGCATCTTTGTGTTTGATATCTTGTCTGTTTGACTCTATTTCTTTTGAATTATAGGAAGGCACTTCTCGCCTAAATCTTTTACAGTCTTCAACTAGACTAAGGCTAAGAACTGGTGCACCGGAACCGGTAATACCTTGGTGCTACAATTCCTAAACCAGTTATTGGTTGGAAATTGCCTCCTGCATTGCAAAAGTAGTCACGAATGATACGGTAAGAGCATGTTTCTGCTGAAAGTTCATACCCTGTGAAAGAGTTCCTTTTATTTTTGACCAAATGCCAACCCAGCTTTCTCGTATTTTTTTTTTTCAAAAAGTTTTTTATTGGAATATAGTGTGAGTATACGGCCAGCAAATTAGAAAATTAAATCCTATTTGCGTTTCGGATTGTTTTTGTGTTCAAACATTCATTAAAGTGACATGAACAACCTCGTGTGCGTGCATAATTCTACATTTAAAGCTGTCAAAATAGAAGATTTTTTTTTTTTTTTTGATTTGTCATATTTTACACTTCTTTGCGAAAGTTAAATAATCAAGTCCTCTTTTTAAATAAAATAAATTGGAAATAATGGTTGAGGTAGGAAGTATTTTACTGTAATCCATTGTTGATTTGGAACTTTTTTTCTCTTCCTTATGATTACTGGTTATGTATTTTACTGTTACAAATTTGAGGCTGTTTATTTTTGTTTTAGATAAATTTATTAACAGGAATAACAAATTGTTAATTTAAATTATATTAAATTTAACTCAAGTTTCCTTAAAGAACAAATAAAGATTAAAAGTAAAGTTTTTCTATATCCCATGGAACTGTTTTTCTTTGACTCTCATTTAATCAATCTGTTCTTGTAATTTAAAAACACAACACGTTTAAAAAAAAACAAAAAAAAAATATATATATATGTTTTGAGTTATTATGATTTGTTGATATTTCACTAAACGTTTTCATGTAAATGTCAGCGACTTAAAATTTTAAAATTAACAAAAATTGGTCGTCAATTAATTTAACAACAATAATGTGAAAAAAATATTATATTGCAGAAGTAAAAAATGTTTTAACTTGTTGTCTGGCATACATTTTGTTGCTTATGTTATAACAAAAAAATTAATTATTATAATTTACTTTCCTAGCACCCCACTGTGCACTTCAATAATTTTATTATTATTGTAAACAATATTAAACCATCTTCACTAAATTGCTTTAGTTCAATGAACTTAATCTATTTGTCATCTTTTTTTTTCTCAACTTTTTTTTACTTTTTGTAATAAGGAAACAAATCAAAATTAAAAAAATCAAAAACAAAGGCGAAACGAAAAAAGAAAGAAACCAAAACTATAGTCTATGAATAAGGGTAACAGTGAGGATAAGCCTTCTTGTATCGAAGTAGACAGTTGTAAGGAGTCGTGTTAATTATTTTTAAAGAGCGACTAAGGAGTCACGTATCTTTTTTTTGTGCTAAGAGAGTTTCTGCAAATACTAATATATACTTCAATTTCAGACAGCTCATTCCTCTGTTTTTTAAACTAAGTCCAGTCTACGCTCTATTGTTTTTGATGAATGTTTGTTTGATTTTGACAAAACTAGTAGAGATACGAGGGCTGTTCTATATATTTCTGGCCTAATAGTGAAAATGCGATTATTTATAATCAAAAATGGTTTTATTGTTTTTTAAAGTATTTTCCAGCATGATTTATTCACTTTTGCATGCGCTCAAACCAGTTGTCGAAGCACTTTTTCCACTCCGATTGAGACACCTCTAAACCATGGTTTTTGAACACTTCAACAGCTTCTTCTGGCGACGAATATCGTTGACCACGCATTTTTTTCTTGATGTGCGGAAACAAGAAGAAGTCATTAGGTGCCAACTCAGGGTTGTACGGCGGATGACCCATTAATTCGACGTTTTGGCCGGTCAAAAACGCTCTGGTTTGAGCCGATGTGTGAGAGCTCGCATTGTCATGGTGAACACTGATTCGTCTTCTCTTGTTGGTTTTTCGAATTTCTCCGATTGTAGTGTACCACTCAGAAGTGACCGTCCTACGTTGCTCAAGCGGAACAGTCGCCACATGACCAGTCTTGCCGAAGAAACAGGCGACCATTTGCTTCGAAGTGCTTCTTCCACGAACAACTTTCGTTGGATTTTGCTCGTCTTTGAAGACCCACACGGTCGATTGTTGTTTCGTTTTGGGCTTATACGCATAGATCCATGATTCGTCATCTGTGACGATCTTATAAACGTCTTTTGAAGCACCGCAATCGTATTTTTGCAACATTTCTTTGCACCAATCGACACGAGCCTTTTTTTGAGCGACTTTCAAATTGTGCGGGATCCAACGAGAACAAACCTTTTTTACGGCCAGGTGTTCATGCAGTATCGAATGTATGCAGGTGGAAGAAATGTCCAAGGATGTCTCTATCTCTCGGTATGTCGCAAGTCGATCTTGCATTATGAGTTCACGCACGGCATCAATGTTCTCTGGCACAACAGCCGTTTTTGGACGACCTTCACGGAATTCGTCTTTGAGCGAGCTTCGGCCACGATTAAATTCATTATACCAATTTTTCAAAGCGCTATAGGATGGTGCTTCATCGCCATACAAAGATTTTAGTTCATCAATGCACTCTTGTCGTGATAATCCACGTCGAAAGTTGTGAAAAATGATGGCACGAAAATGTTCACGAGTTAATTCCATTTTTTTCTATATTAATTTTTTCAAGTCACTGTAAACAACACAAATAATGGTCGTACGTCAAAACGTTTTGAGTACGATTATGCTTAAAAATGACAAACTTTGCAATGGAAATGTCAGATTGCACTTGGCGGCACTCAGTGTTGCCAGGACAGAAATATGTATAGCAGCCCTCGTATGTATTTAGGAGTTGGGTTGCCAGTAAGAGCTAAGTGGACTTGTTGTAAGTCTTATAATTCCTAATATGATGTCACTGACGCCATCGTTATCCCTGCTGTTGTGGAAGTCTGATATTATTTTTATTGCTTCGTTGTGCGATTTTCTTTGCATTTAACTCCGGTGCTGATGTTTCTTAGAGCTTGTCGTGTAATATCGGCTTTGGCACTACTAAATGCGGTAACATTCGCTGTCGCACTTAAAATTTAAGCTTAAAGTTATTGATTGCAGGCATCAGTGCAGTTTCACTGAATATTTTTATTACTGAAGACTCTCTGGTCTCGAATTGCTTCAAGTTTATTTAGAAGCGTCTCATGTAACGAGGCTTGAAAAGGCATTTTGTTTTAGTACCAGAAGGGCTTAAAGCCAAATCATAGAAATAAAGTGTGGAGTACGCACAAAGAGTCAAAGAAGTTAAGGATAGAGACCTCTTCAATATATAAAGGTTTGCATGTCCCAATTTAAAATCTCAAATTACTACTCACCTGTAAATTCATATAATTTTGTACCAAAACAAGGGTAAACAAAATTAACAAAATTAAAATGTAAAACAAAATTAAATGTAAATTTAATCAAGCATGATTACCAAATATAAAAAAAGAAAGTTTGTTTTGTTTTCGAACTGTTACAGTTTTTGTCTCTAAAACCTCTAAAATATCAACATTGACATTCGAAACGTACAAATTGCACCCTTTTTCATTCTATTTCATTCCGAATTTAAATTTCATTTCTCCTTCTAAACTGGTCGCTTGGTATGATGTAACTATGTTGCACAGACAATATGTATAAATGTAATTCAAATGTCGATGTAATTCAAGTGTTATTTGGGTAAAGTAGTACTTGTTTTAAGTAGTAATATTTTACTGCAGCAGACACACAAACTCACTCTCCTTTATTGCATTTAGGTTTTTCTCACATTTTTTGTGTAAAAAAAAAATATACAAATATAGAACGACTATTTCACCCCCTACCAGGAATGAAATAATTTTAATAAAATATCACGAAACATATGATTCATTTGAATATATATTTTTAAAAAACTTTGAGGGAAATTAATCACAGTACAATAAGCCGGAAAATGTTCCTATAAACTAGTTTCGATAAATAAGACTACATAAAAACAGATGAAAGTGCTATATTTGGCTATGCCGAATCCTATATATACTTCACCATATATGTAAATATAGTTTAATGACGTTACTCCAATTAGAGAACCAAATATTGGGTTGACAGAGAATAAAAAAATAAGAAGAAAAAACTTAGGAAAGGTCATCAGCTGGCTTTTAATAGGTTAAGCATTTTTAAAAAATTTTCCTATTTTCTAAAAGATCTTTTCAAAAGCTTTTAAATGATAACCATGGTGATGTTTTAAAAAATATGGTGAGAAATTGTACTTTTCTATGAAAAGCTCAGAGGCCCATAACTCGGAAAAAAAGTGCGAGCGCTAATTTTTTCACTTGATGTTTTAATTTTTTTAATTCTCTATCGTCCCATATATTTGGTTTTTTTTTTGGAGCTACTTCACTCAACTAGATTTGTTTCAGATTTTTTTTCAACAGTTTTATTTACAATCTATTTTACAATATTTAGTAAATTTAATTATGTAAAAGTACTTAACATACGTTATTAAGCTTCAACAAGCCTAATAAACTTATCTTAAAAATTTTTATTTACAAAGATATTTACATACATTAAGGTTTAAAATAAACAGAATTGAACTAAAAGGGAATTTTTTGTAAAACTCATATCTTAGAATTTTATTAATTTATTTCCTGTAAGGCAAATCCAAAACATGCAACCTCGTAAGTCTTTTAATCTCTTCTGTCTCATCTAATAAAGAAATTGCTAAAACGATACAGTGGTTACTTAGTCAATCTATGTATCGAGAGCTAAACCTGCTGATTTCATCTTTAATGAAAGGAACCCTAAGATCTCTGTGAATCTGAATATTGGTCACGGGGCAGATGATATTGAAAATTGAGGCAGGTGTGGTGTTTTGCTCGCTGCCTTGAAGGACAAGGAACAATCTTCCTGATTTTCAATTTTCAAAACTATGTCTGATCGATTGGCGTATTTAAATTTTCTCTAGCTCATCTAGTGCCTTGGTAAAGTTGATGAACCGAAACACAGACGGACAGACGCACATCCCTCAATTGACTTTGCTATACACAAGGACTCTGGATATATATACTTTATAGGGTAGAAAAGGATATTGTAGAAGGGTAGTTTTGTTTGTTAATGAACTTAAAATAAAGTCCACTTTTGCGCAACCAAGGATCGAAACAAAGCCCGGCAAAAATTCTTGTTTACAAAGAAATGTTTTGTTTAATATTTTAATTAAATTTTTGAGTGAAAATGTGTTCTTTCGGTGGAACTTTTCGCGATCTTTTCAAAATTGCGTTTTTTTATGAATTATTTGTTTTTAAATAAAATTCTAATTTTTGGTCATATTTGGATTTTATCACGAAATTTTGGTGAGATTTCTATAGTGCGACGTTTGCCTTTCCAGCAATTATTTGGCATAACAAGAACCGTAATCGCCTTCTCTTCTGGCTTCGCCTAATGATTTTGCTGATAAATGTTTATGTTGTGTATTATATCCCATTAAAAGTCATCTTACAATTTAAAACTTTATTAATAATATGAAAGTTTTTAAACAAAAATAGGTAGCAACCCTAACTTGTACCATATTTTTTCCTCCTTTAATGGTTATGATGTTTTCATATAATTGTTTTGAATTAAAAGAAACCAGCTTAAAACAAAAATTTTTTATGGGTGTGAAGATAGCTCCGTCAGTTAGCTTCTTTATTGGCAACCCTGTTATTAAGTTAACATTTTTCTTAATTCTATTACTAAAAACCTAAACAAGTTCTGAATATAACTTTTACAACTCTGAAATCTACAATGCCTTGGCTTTCACCCCCTGTAGTCCGCTAAGCCGCACCTTTTCTTTTCTTACCCATTTTTGGGCATTTGATGAATGCCTGTATTAAGAAAGAAATTAGAAATTAGAAATTTTTATATTTTGACTTTTTATGTTTTGCTATAAATAAATAAAATAAAATTTTTAATAAATTTACACACTATATAATTTTTTTTTTAATTTTCACAAGAAAATGTTAAAATAATTCAATTCTGTTAACATAACATTTTTTAAGTGAGAGGTATGTAAAATATAACAGGGTTGCAAAAAACAAAGCTAACTGACGGAGCTATATTTACACCCATAAATTTTTGCCACCGCTCTGAAAATTTGCATTCGGCCGCCGCGAAATATTTTGCCACTGCTTGGATTTTTAACTTCTCAGCTTTGTTTGATATCAGATACTTTGCAAGATCGGAAAAAAATGCGCTTGACTTTAAACTTTTTCAGATAACTGTACATATGGTCCTTGCAGCAGCAATGTTTTATTGCACAATAAGCGGTTTCTGTCATTGGAAATAAAATTTTGTATACATATTCAGTTTGATATTTGAAGGTAAAAAGTTCAACAAATATTCTAAATAATCACCTATTGACTGTATTGTGCCATGCAGTGCTTAAAAGGGTCACATGACACAATTTTGATGTGAGAATTTTTAAGTCAAATGTCAAAAAAATGTCATACTTCATACATGTTTGCTAATATTCTACGTTTGTATTCTTGTTATTTTCCTATTCGAATACTTCTTATTATACCCTGAGCAAGGAGGAAAAAAACAACAACTAAAATGTCTTACTATATTTAACTGTTTGGTGCAATTTTAGAAAAAAAAATTGTATCTAGTGTGGCAGATCACAATTCACTGTTTAAATGTTTGTCTTTCATGGAATGTCATGGCTGCAGTTTTCATTGTTTATAATAGAAAATAATTTCATTAAATTTTTCTATTTCATTTTAATTTTAATTTTCGTTACATTAGTGGGAAGCTGATGGTTGTGCAAAAGTAAGCAAAACAAGGAACGGAAGCAAAGAAAAAGAGCCAAAAACAAAAAGTTCCAATTAAGTGTCCTTACGTGACCATGAAAGCTTGTATATTTGTTTTGGCATTTTTAATGCAAGAACTCTTGAAAATTATACGAGAAATTGTAGCACTAGAATTAAAATTATGAATAGTATTCCTTGTGTTAACACACTACCTGCTAGTTTTTTTATTCCTTTTCATTTGGGAAAGTTATTTAGGGTCAAACGCACTTATATTTTACTGCATTGGCGTAAAGTTCAATTCAAAAGAATTTACTTCAAGATTATAATTTTTTTTACTTTTAACAAAGACATTGGTTTCTTTCGTGTTTCTAAAATAAAAATATTTTTTTAGGTCATATACATATAGTGCTGTCTGTAAAGTAATTATAAATCAAAAAGTTATAATTTTTATTAACTTAATAATTATAACTTTTCAATCTAAAATTATATTTAAACTTTCGATAATATATATTTAATTTTCTTTTAAATTCAGATAGACCTGAAATTTAATTTAAAAAATTAAAAACAATTAAAAATTTAATTTAATTTTAATTGTTTTTTGTTGTAATGAAATATTTATTGAATTTTGTTATACTTGAGGGGTTCTCACAAGCTCTTATTTCGGGGCCCCCGTCAGAAATTTTAATAGAAGTGCGGCCTACCGCAATATATGTGACACATAGGTATGTAGTATGTGAATAAAAACACATGCATGTTATATTTAAAATATTTTATTAAAAAATACATACATATCTGCATACATTTGTTGTGAAAATCGAAAATGAATTACACATAACAAAACAAAACAAAATAACATATGAATGCATATATGACTAAAACAAAAAACAAAAACTGGAAAATATATATCTATTTGTACTTCTGGTAAAAAACAAAATAACATATGAATGTACATACATACATACTTATGTATGTGAATATATAAAAATTCAATTAGAAACTAAAAAATGATAAGATAAAGAATTATTTTACGCAAAAGAAAACTTAAAAAAAACATAAAAAATTTCGACATTTTTTGCTTTATTAGCTCGTTTGATATTAGGATATATTTCTGATAATGCACATCTCAAATCATTTGCTCTATCCAATCGCCATCGGTTTTAGTTTTAATTAATAAAAGGGCAGAGAAGCTTGTTTAAGACAAATACGTTGAGAAAAATTGTATTAACAGCTTTAACGCTCAGATGCCACATTTGGATAAGTTTTGGAGTATTTTAACCAAAATGTTTCTATTTCAACTGATTTCAAATTAAATTCTGCACATGAATCAGATTTTAGCTCAATGAATACTTACTGCAACATTTCAGCCATTTTATCAACACTACTATTGAAAGGATTTCTAAGTAAATTATTTTGCCACGACTCTGTTTTTATTTCAGGGAATTATCTATGAAACTCATCATAAAGCACATCCAAATGTGTTGTTATCAAAGATTTCAAATTAATGTGTTGTATGTCGTATGTATTTTGGCTTCATTTAATAATGGAAAAGAGCAATAATTTGGAATTGCTAAATGACTTTTTTATAAGGAAATTTTTTCCATAAAGGCCTTAATTGTATCATATGATGTCAAAATATTATTGTTTTTTCCTTGTAATTTTAAGTTAAGATTGTTTAATGCTCCAAAATAAAATAAAAAATTAGTATCGGTAAACCTTTTATGGAGAATATCATTCTTTGCACTCAGAACAAAAATTTCTACCTCAGATTTTAAATTATAAAATCGTTTAAGCATGTTTCCTTTCGACAGAACTGAGATCAAGGCACAAAGATTCAAACAGTCGTGTTCTTAAAGCACTTGTTTTTACAAAATTTACAACATCAATTGCGGTTTGGAGGGAAGTCTAAAATTCTTCTGGCAATGTTCTCGCTGCTAGAGCTTGTCGATGAATTATACAATGGGACTCAATTTTGTCTGGATTCTGTAATTTCACCAACTTCAAAAATCCAAAACGACAACCTATCATAGATAGTGCACCATCGGTGTAAATTCCAGCAATTTTTTTTCTAGGCAAAACCATTTTGTGCTAAAAATTCAGAAAGCACGATGAAAACATCGTGGCCTTTTGACATTGTAAGAAGAAACTTCATAAAAAGAATTCCTGGCACATTATTCCTTCTGAAATATATTTACTATAAAAGCTGGCTTGCATCAGAAATGTCGGTAGTTTCATCACACTGGAGCGCTATATACGGAGTGTTTTTTATTTTCTTGATCAATTGTCTCTTGATTTCCGCAGCCATAACATCCATTCTTCTCTTAATGGTATCATTGGACAGCATTACTTTCTTTATTTTGTTATTGCTTTCTTTATCAAGCTAAATTCTTCTAGCTGCTGCTATACACTGCTTAATCATCGTTTTACCAATTGTATGCTGCTTTTTGTTTCTTGCAATGTGCATTACAATTTCGTAGGGAGCTTCCACGGCTCGTTTTTTTTCCAAACAAAAATTTCCAGTTGAGTCCAGCCTAATTTTCTTTAGAGAACTCAGTTTGACAATAAAAAAAATCCCTTTTCTTGTCTTTTAGTTTCGGATGATTTGCGGTTAGGTTTCGTTCCATCCTGGATGGTTTTATGCTTTCGTTGGAAAGAGTTTTGTGACAAATTACACATTGAGGTAATACCTCGTTATTATTTTTTAAACATGTAAAGCCATATTTAACATAATCTTCCTTATAAAGCCGTCTCTTAGAACCCATTTTTGAAATGTTAATGTTTTATTTTACTCTTGAAACAAAATCATCGGCCTTAATTTGCTTTGAAAAAATGTTTTTAAAAGAAAACACCTGACAGCTTCACGGCGAAAAACTAAACAATGTTAACAATTTAGCGCAATTAAGCTTAAAATGTGTAATTACATGTCTACACTAAACATACGTTTTACGTTTATTATACAAAAACCATATTACTAAATTTGATAAATCGTAACAATATTTGAGAACCGTTGCAATAACAAATAAAAATTGCAATAAATTAAAAAAATTCCTTCTTTCAAATAGAACTGTTTTTTAGGCTTCTAAAAGCTTTCTTTCTGTATTTTACCATAGAAACATAAAATGGTTTCACAAAAATCGTCTTAATATTAGTCTAGAACAGGGGTTGTCATCAAATTCCTGCTCACGGACCCCTAGTATACTAATTTTTTTTCGCGGACCCCTCTAAAGCCCAAATTCATAATAAAACTTTTATTATTTTTGAAAACACTGTTTTTTTGGTTCTTCATGCGGACCCCTTGGATGGTTGCTACGGACCCCCATTTG
Organism: Cistogaster globosa; assembly: GCA_937654795.1. Lineage (NCBI taxonomy): Eukaryota > Metazoa > Arthropoda > Insecta > Diptera > Tachinidae > Cistogaster > Cistogaster globosa. The sequence goes on along the minus strand of OW569404.1, from coordinate 43,961,402 downwards.
AGAACCGTTGGTCTAAAATAACGAAAATCAGTTTTCAGTATTTTAAATTACAATTAATTTCACTACTAGACGCAGGTCAACCTAGTCGTAGCACATCTAAGCCAGAAATACAATTTACAGTAACAAATGTACTGCCGCGGATATTTCTAAAAAAAGTCAAGATTTTTGTTTAATTTTTTTTATATCATAAACAAATTTATATTGATCTTAATTAATTTTTATGAATAATAAAACTGACTATAATTCCTCTTTATAAATTAATCGCCTGTTTTAAGAAATAATTGCAGAAATTCTTAAGTCTGTTAGTTAAAAACTTTTTGGTCCACTTTAAACAACGCCTCAATAAATTTTGAAATGATTTTTTTTTTTTTTTTTTTTTTTTTGATAAATTGCAATTATTTCATTTTACGTGTTGAGTAAAATAAAAAGAATGACCTTGATCGTTTTATTGAAAAATGGATTTGTTTCAAAATTGATGCCAGTGGTATTGACAGGCCATAGCGCGTCTTAAAAAAAAATTTTAATTTTAGCAAGAAACAAAGTTTTTTTTGTCAAAAATGCAGTAAAAAATGTAGTTTTAGTTGAAGCGATAATGAATAAATAGATTTCAATATTTAGTTTGTTTATTTATTTGTTTAGAAGTAGCTTACAATTTAAATTATAATCATAAACTAATTAAAATAGAAAGCAATAGCAAAAAAGGCCTTCAGCTATAGGAACATATCTCTCTCTCTCTATCTTTCTCTGTCTCTCTCTCTCTCTCTCTCTCTCTCTCTCTATATATATATATATATATATATATGTATATACATAAACAATATTTTTCAACATTAAAAAAAACGAATTTTGAAATTTAGATACATACTAAATGTTTTAGAAGTTAAATTAAAAGTTAAATTAAATTATATAGGTTTATTGATTATAAATTACTAATTATTAAAGAGATGTTGTCTTCTCCTAGATCAGCAAGTAATATAATTGGGTCCTTGTTATTTAAAATATTCGTTCGCTGTGTTTGATAAAACGGACAATCACTTAGAAAGTGTTTAGGATCGGTAAAGTGTGGAATTAGGCAGTTGCAGGGGAGAGAAGTTCGAAGATTTAAAATGTGTCCATGTGTAACTTTCGTGTGACCAAGTCCAGTTCCATTCTCTGAGTTAGTCTATAATGGTGTGCACTCCAATTCGATCGAATGCTTTTTGAAAATCCAGTGAAACACTTGTAACATGTTTTTGCAAGGACAGAGAAACAATAATCTGATGATCAAGATGTAGTAAATTGTCTGTAATAGATTTACGTTTTGTAAAGCCAAACTGTCTGCTGTCTAATAATTTATGAGTTTTTGGGAACCACCACAGTCGGTTAGAGACCATTTTACCTAATAATTTGGATAGGCAAGGGTTAAGAGATATGGGGCGATAGAACAGATACTTGTTTTGTCACACCCCTTTTTATAAATTGGAATAGCTCTGCTTACTTTAAGCTGTTGTGGAATAAGGGAATTCCAAATATTATTGAATAGTTGCAGCAAACGCAGTTTCATTGTTTTAGGAAGCTGTTTTAACATAGGATAACAGATCCTGTCTAGCCCTGGTGTTTTCCCTTTAAGCATTTTTAATGCTGACTGAAGCTCCATTAAACTAAAATCAGGTTCTAATACGAAAGCTCTCAAATCTGGTACAGTTAAGGGGGTGCACAATAAGAAATTAGATTTACTTGTTATTAAATCATTATGAAAATTTATGTCCGAGGAGTTCTTTGACCAAAATTTACTGAATTCGAGTGCAATTTTATTATCATTAGTTATAAGATTATCCGAAGATCTTTGTGAGTTGATTTCATGAATAGTTGTTGAGGATTTGTAACCAGTAAGGAATCTTATATTCATCCAAATATTTTCTATCTTTGAACCTGAATTAATTGTGGACGTAAAGTTGTACAAGGCCTGCTTTTTCGCTATTTTTACTTCCCGTTTTAATATGGCCTTTTGTGAGCTATTAAATTACTGGTTGACATATTGCGTTTAAACGTATTCCTTGATTTATTTCTACTTTTTTTTGAGACTCTCTAAATGTTGATTCTACCAAGGCACCGATTTAAGGAGCGAAGGATGTGTTTGAGGTACGGATACATTTGGAACTTGGTGTATTATTCTACAAATAGTGGCAGATTCTTTATTAATATTGTCGCTTATTGCTCGTTGTGACTCGAAGAGAGTACATTGCGACTGGTGTAACAGCCAGTTCGCTTTATTAATTTTGTATTTGGGGTAAAAAATTGGATTTGTAACTGGTTGACTAAAAAGAGAGATAAATATTGGGAAGTGGTCACTTCCATGTAAGGTATTTTTTATCTTCCATTCAATGTGTAGACAAAGTGTTAGTGAACAAAAAGAGAGATCCACATGCGAAAAAGTGGAGTGAGTATTTAAAAGCGTGGGAGACGAGTCAAGACAAACTGGTTATCGTTAATAAAGTTGGCTAGAATATTACCCCTTTTGTTGTTCGCTGAAGAGCCCCAAGTTCTATGCCAACTATTGAAATCTCCTGTTATTAACAGTGGCTCATTCATATTGCAAAAAACGGTACTGAGGTTTTCATAAGCAAAGTTATAATTGGGGGGGGGGGGGGGGGGGGGGGGAATATATGTTGAGAAAATCTTGAATTTCATTTTAGAATGTATTTCAGCACATATAGTATCAAAATTACTACTGAAAAGCCATTTATATTCCACTGGATAATGTTTAAGCTCATTAAAAATTACTTAAATTTTAAAAATTGTTGAACTAAATTTGTAGTTTTTATATAATTTAACTGATGCATCGCAAAATATTTGAAAAGTATTTAAGTATTTTTGGAGCGTTTGTTGTTGTTATCAGCAAACTTCAATTGGCGTTTGATCTTTTTTGAAGGTTTAATTGGTAATATGTTTTATAGTTTTTTTTTTTGTTATTGTTACAGTTTTGGGAAGATGTACTATTGATGTCCGATAATTCTAAGATAATTTCGTTAGGAGTTGTCTTTATAATATTGGTTGTAGATTGTTCATTATCGATTGGCAAAACCTGAGATGAATTTATCGAGACGTTCTTTGAAGTTGTTGGTTGTTCTTGAGGAGAATCTTAATATATGTTTTTGTTAATTGTTACTGATGAATAAGTTGTTATCACGGAGGGGTGGCGATCATTATATTTTGTTATTGCTGTTTTCCTGCTAACTTTTTCTAAAGTAACAATAGCTTGGATTTCCTTTTCTTTCAAAAAAAGTGGGATACGTTTTTGCATTTGAGGAGTGATTGTCATTAACAATACCAACTTCCTTACAGTTAATACAACGTTGGGCATTGGAACATACACCATCGACATCATATAGATGATAATCTAAAGGGCAGTTTAAACAAAACTTGTTGTTTTTACAAAACTTTGACAAATGACCATAGCGAAGACAATTCTTGCATTTCAAGGGAAGAGGTATGTATGGTCTTATTCTTACTTTTTCCTATCCAATCAACAGTTCATTAGGAAGAAAAGTCGAGGCAAAAGTTAATATAGCTAAACCGGTTTTCTTAAGTTCGTTGTTCGTTTTTTTAATATTTTATTTACCTTATGTACGCTTTGTTTTTTTAACTTTATTAAGATTTCCTTCTCCGGAATACCCCTCAGGTCGTTTGAATAAATGACACCTTTAACAAAATAAAGAGACTGATGTTCACTTAGCTCCACCTGAATTGTAGGAGAGAGAAAACGTAGTTGAATTAAACTTCTTGCTTGATCATAATTTTTTGTTTTAATTAGGATTGTACCGTTTAAAAGCTTTTTACATGTATCTACTTCACCGCAAATTGTAGTATCCAAGACTTGTTTCATAAGGAACGGCGATACGTCAGATAATGTTTTTTCACTATTCACTCTCTTCATTATCAGATATTTTGGTCCTGGCGTAATTAATGTTAGAGCTTTTTTATTGTCCATAAAAATGGGCTGCTTTATATTCTGTCCTCGGTCCGGAGGTTCATTCATTTTATAGATGTTATATTTTTTATTAATCAAAAAAAAAAAAAAAAAAAAAAAAAAAGCACGAACATTATTAGAATCAATAAATGTAAATTTCAATAAATTTTTATTTTTTGAAATAAAAAGCTAAGTCTGCTCGCCTTAAAATTTCTATTTCAACTGAGGTTTCAATATTGAGCAAGCGTTTTTGGAAGCAAGAAGTATTTTAAATTAATAAATATGTAATAAATACACACAGCTTTAAATATGCTTTTTTCTTATTATTTTAGCTAAAATTCTGGAACAAACTAAGTTAAAGATTAAATAATTTTATTGCAAACTTGTACATTCTTGAAACTTAAGTTTAAAATGGAGCAATAAATTATTTTTACAAATAGTTAAAAAATATTAAAGGAAAAACTTTTTTATTAACTCGCAGCATCAATAACGCCTTTTCAAAAACAAAACTAAGGAGCTTTTGTAAAAGAGCGAGAAATGCGTTTTTAAAGAAAAATATTTTTAGTTGATTGACATATTTCGGCACAACAAAGTAAAAAGTATTTCCATGATGTCATCAATTAATTCTCTTTATATTAATTGCTTAAACCTTTTTACATTTTTATTTTTGGTCTAATTATTGATAACCACAAAAATAAATACAAAAAAAAAAAAGAAAAACATCGTATTTGTCGTCATTTTTAACATTTGTTACTTTTCATTTACTTTTATTTACCTTTGTTTATGTTTTTGGGAGGTATAGAGAGAGAAAGAGAGAGAGACAACTTAAGTAGAGTTTTTTGTTCACAAAATAATTATGAATATTTTTAAACCATCGCTAAAAGCAAAATGTAGAAAACAAATGAATGGATAATCATTACCTGAATAGCAAGTCATTTATTTTCGGCTAAACGGATCGTGTTTTTATTTCTTCACTTAATTGATGTTTTAAAAATAAATATTTTTCTTAAATAAATCTAACTACTAGTCTTTTTGCATTTTTTTGCAGTTTATAAATGAAATCCAGAAATTAAACATTTTTGTATTTATTTAAATAAAAAGAAAGTAAAAACCATGATGAAAAGTAAAACTTTTATAAATAAACAAGCAGTTATTTCAATTTAAGCTTTTTTTTTTGAGCTTATCATCAACATAATTTAAATATTCAAATTTCTGCCAAAAAAAATTGAATTTTTTTTAATTTTTCTCAAATTTCTATGATATCTTCAGAAACAAAAATGCAATTTTACACAAACATAAAGCCTTAAATCATGACTACGAAATTCATTTGTGAAATAGGGTGTAACAAAGTGTGTATGCTACGTTAACAACTTTTACATTTCACTTAAGTTTTTATGTCTGTCTAACAAAGTATATTTAAACCAGAAGTTCAACTTGGAAAATTGTTGGCGTGAATGTAATTTTTTTTGTTCAATTGTAACGGTGGTGCTTGAACACTGTGAAAAGAAAATTGTTTTACCTCATATATAAAACGCTCTAATTAATATGAAATATAAGATATTTGTATGTGAGATGTAGAAACATTTAAATAATTTTAATATTAATAAAATAAAAAAGTTTTCGAAAATAAATACTACTTATTTGCTTTAGAAGAACTTAAGTTAATATGAGGGGTAAAATACTTAATCAAAGATTTTAACACACCTTTTTTTATGTGAATTTTCAATTAAAAAAACATCTTCGAAAGAGGTATAAAAACCAAACTTCGCCAAACAGATATGTATAAAAAATTAAAATTAAACTAAAAAGCGACCAACTTGCTGTCTATAATCATCAAAAAATGTGCATAAATTTAATATGCCAAAAAATTATTAACATTTTTGGAAACTTTAGAAACATTATGACATCATTCTTCTTTAAATACAAAATTTAGCTTTGACTTTTTTATTTTTAATTGTTAAATATATTAAATGATAAAATCATTTATACGTGCGAAAGTATAAAATGAGGTTGCATAATTAAAGTGGTTTATTTGTATTAAAAACGTTAATTAGACTTTAAGTGGTGTAAATTTTTTGTGAAATATTTTCAGAAACGTGTATGTTACTGCTTAAAAAAATTTATCGTTTGACAAAACCTATTTTCTTCTTAACGGACATTGCGTTGCATTCTGATTAAATGGACATAGCATCGATCCCGATTTTCGCTAACGAAAATCCGTTGCTATGTAGGTGTCATTTTGTAGGATTGCGATTTATATTTACGTTAAAACCCAGCAAAAAATTTCAGAAAAGGTAATCGAGTGTGGAATTAAATATATTTGGCGGAAGTACTTCCCAACTAGATTACCAACCTTATGATTTTAACAAGGCATGAGACTTTTATAATCAATTATTGAGAACAAATTACAATGATTATTACAGGAAATAATAATTATTATTAGTACGAATTTTAAGGTATTCCTTTTTAAACGTAAAGAACTAGTTCAATTTCTACTTCCTTTATTTGCGAACTAATGTAATGTGTTTTGTAAGCGAGTAACAAAATTTGGCAATCACAAATGTACTTCATTGCATGGCAAGTACTTTTTAATTTAATGTCTAATTTTTTGCTGCGAGTCCTTACTCTGAACATTTTTTAGATCAAAATAAATAACACTTTTACCCAATGCATGTCGAAAAAAACAGAATCGGTTTCGTTTGCATTGATTTGGTTTAGCAGGATATTAAATTTACAACTTTTGAAGTTAAGATTTTTGATGGTAAAATGTTAAGATTTTATTAAATATTATTTGGTTCCTCATTTACGATTATCACTTAACAAATAGCCACCTATATTTAAAAACAAAATTTACTTAAGTACAACTCAACATCAAATTTGTTGCTCATAATGAAACGCTAAGTGAGCTCTAGCTCTTTTTTTTTCAGTATCAGTGACTTAAATTATTTAACCAAGAGTTTAGCATGGTTAAAATTCATTTATTTATTTTTAGTGATTTTACTATGATTATCGATTACATTAAATTTAGGAGTCTAGATTTTCTCAATCAATGAAATAATTTCTCGGATCGCCAATTCGAAGGACTTACCTATCGCCTAAATTCATCACATAATGTCAGATATGCTTAACTGTGTTGCACTCTTATTGCCTTTACTCCAAAATATATCGTAAATTTTATCCTTGATATCTGAAATGCCTGTCGCAGCTGGACACCCTAAAATAGTTACTATTATGTTTAAATATTTTTACTCAATCATAGGAGCTTTTGGCTAATTTACATTTGATTCTCTATGCTTTTGTTTGAATTTCGTCTAAAGCAACCTAAGCCGTAGTTTCCTGATGTAGAATACTGGGAATCGTCTTATTCTTATTGTTAATCTCGTGACAGCGGCATGACAACTGATAATCGTGTCCGCTAGTAGACATATTAATCGACGCCTAGGTGTGGCTTATTTTTGATCCTTCTTTTCTAAAGTTTAATTTCTTGAGCAATGGGAGGATATTATAGAATTGAGTAAAGAATAAAGAAAAACTCCATTACATACTACAAATTCGAAAATTTACAATGTTCGAAACAGTAATTGGCTAAAACAGAAAAATTGGAACATTGGACATAAATATTTGGAACTTTTTCAAACCCTCTATCTGGCAGCACTTAAACTTCGACAGGCATTTTAAAAATGTTTAAGTTACATCGAAGTTGCTCTCTTTATTAAAAATTTAACATTAGTCCTTTTTAATTAAAATATTCGTTTTTTGCTATTAAAATTTTAATACAATATTATGTCGCGACAAAAAGCCACCCTTTAAGTAAATTATTAATATAAATATCCACTTAATATTTGCATGTTAAAAGTACTTAACATTTATTCGAGGTTTTTATTACAATAAATAGGAGACAATTTTTCATTTTATTAACTGTTATGACAATAATTATCTTTACAAAAATCTTAGTAATTGAACTAGTTTTAGCAAAAGCTTGCAATTAACAAAAAAGGAGTTATATCACAGTATGAGCAAACGAGTAATTAAATGCATGCAAAGTTAGTTAATCGTGCTTCTGTGTTTTTAATCTGAAAAAATTTAAATACAATAATTAGGCTTTTTAAAATTAATAAATTAAAAACTCATCTTTCTGACCTCCACTCAAAACTTTTTTTCAACTTTCAGCAGGAAAAGCAGTTGTCGATGGCTCAGCAGTTTTAAATTAATTAAATAGAAAAGTGCGAATGAGTTAAAAATGACGGGAAAGAAACCGGAAAAGACCGGTCATTGTAATTGTTCCATGGATCAGCAGTATGTTAATCCTTCTTTTGAACAGGATGTAGGCAGTGCTTCTGGCGTTAATAATAGTCTTGCTACCACGTGCAACACGAGACATTCTAGCGGCAATTTTACACATACATTAGATAGCGGAACTGGAGTTGTTGTCAGTTCGAAGGATGGTATCACAAATGACAGTGGGTGTTGTGCACTGCATAGCAATTCAAATAGTACTGCACATCGTAAGGGCCACAGGTATGTTTTCAACTTTGTTCTTTCTTCAATTAATATCATTTTTGCTGGTAAATGTTTTAAGATGAATTTGTTATTTTATTTATCCTAACTAAAAAACAAAAAATTAAAACTTCAAGTCTGAACTAGTGAGCTATTTTTGTAAAGATTAGGGGGAACAATATCTCTAGCACTATTTTGTGAAAACATAAAAGTGTTCGTGAAAAAACTATGCCAAAAACGTATGAATATGCAATTGATTTTACTAATTCTGATGGCTCAAGCCAAGCTCGCATGATATCTGTATCAAGATCTTAAAAACATGCCATTAAGTAAAGAACCTTCAAGGGCAGGATGAAAATTATTTTGATGCCATATGCGAAATATTAAAGCTTCAACAAAATTTTCCAACTAATTACCAACCATATTATGTTTTTTTCCAGCAAAATATGGCAGCGGCAATAAAATTATAGTTATTTTAACAAATAATTAAGTCACTATAAACAACTTTTTATTAATATTTAATCTTTTAATGGTTGTCACGCACATAACATTGATACTTTGCGTTAGTTGTATATAAATTCTAACGAAAATCAAATCTTCTCAAATATCTGAAAATATAATTAACACCTGTGGCAACACTGATCTATCAGCCATGTCACAGAACTGAATTCCGATCGAAAGTGAAAATAGAGTCTTAAAAAAGTAAAAAAAAAAAAAACGCAATAAACTTTAAAATAAAAAAGCTTTTAATTTTCAAAATGGAATTTCCATTTTTAATAATTTGCCAAAAGAAAATATGGTTGAAAGTTCTTAATGTAGAACAAATAAACACTGCATTTTATAACTAGGATTGTTATTTAAGTGTTTAACTAACACTTGTTAAAATCTCCACAACTTCAACCAATTATAAATAAAAAATACTTAGAAATATTGCCACATGTTTTTTTGTTGAAACTCCTTTTTTAAGAACAAATGTTTAACAAATTTACATACCGGCAACATTTTGGCTTTACAATTTACTTTTGCTGTATTTCTTTGTTTACATGAACGATATGCTTTTTGACTTAATGTACACAATATTGTCATTAAAAAATAAAAAATTTGAAAATTACCGCTTTTTGGGAATAAACGAAATCGATTAAAATCTGAAAAAGGTAAAGCAAAACCGAACAGAATTGCAAATACGAAATTAAAACCATTTCGATCGGAATGTGTGACATTTCTCTATACCTTGAAAGAAGGCAAATAAGGAAACACAGGATTATTTAAAAAGAAGGCGTTGTCTTATTAGCTTTAAAACTATTAATATATACTTACTAATGAAGCGAAGTATTATAACCATAATATATTATTAGTAAACATAATATGATAAATATGTTCTCATGCAATAGAAATATGACTGAAAACGAACAAATTATGTTTAACTTAATAAATATTTTTCAAATATTAAACAGCTATTTCTAGCCAATTAAAAAAAGAGAAAGAAGAAAAAGAAGTAAATTAATAGATAAATTAAATACAAGCTCACATAAATAAAAAATATCGAACATGCAAAAGATCTAGCAAAAACATTAAAAAACAAGTTTAAACCTTTGACATATTTATAGATATATTTAACAATCCTATTATTGCATATAACTGTAATAATTTATTTTAATCATAATATATTTCTCTCCGTATTATGGTTACCCAAACCATGTTTTTCCACGACTACATTTTTTTTTCATTCTCTTAATGGGATTACGATTGAGATCGATTGTAGCTGAAGCTTAAACGCTAAATTTAGAAGAAACCTTTATTTATCGCCTGTGGACGGTTGGAAAGAAGTATGCAATCTATGGTGAATATCAATCGATTCAATCAATATTAATGATCTCTAATGAGCGGAGTTGTGGAATCATATAATACTCGTGCCCATCAATTTCATCATTGAAAATAATGAAAGAGATAAAAATCTTACAAATCCCAAAATAATAATATAATTTGCAGGTACTCTATTTAAAACGAATACTTTTCAAAAAATTTATAAAAAAAAAATTTTGTTACAAAACACATTTGAAAGTTATTTATTTTTTTTATGAATAATTAAATTTTTTATGAATGAATTAACATTGCCGACTAAGCCTTCTTGATTGCTGTAAAGATTTCTTTATATTTTCCACGACTTATTTGCGATTGATTTACAAATTTCCATAAAATTTCTATGACAACGAGCTCTGAATGCTTTCAATAACGGAACTATTTTTGACTTCTTCACTGTGCTTTACCATTGGCCAAGGTGTCTTTGATAACCCTTAATTTTAGTCCTCTTTGTCAATTTTATTATTAGAATTGCAGCTGGGATAGTCAAAGGTGCCTGTTAAGTAAAACTAGGAAATGAAGAAAATAAAATCTGTTTAATTTTAAAATACATTTTGGGAATCTGAAGTAAATGAGATAGTCAAGGCGCATGCATGAAAAAGTAAGAAGAAGCGAGGAAAGTACCCACAAAACAACAATATGTGGCAGTCATGGTAGTTGAGGTCTCGGCCTGACTCACAGCGTAGTGTGGTCTATATAGCTGAACTTAGTTTAAGTCTCGCCGGAGTAACACTGTAGTGTAGCGGTGATGGTTGCGTAAGTTTTTAGAAGTGCGTGTTCAGCGCAAAAAAGTCTAAACTAACATTTGGTGCCTGAAGTAAGATTGCTTAAAGAAAACCAAAAACAATCAACGTTTTGCATTGCTTTGCTTTTTTACATGTTTTAACCGCTTTTTTGTTGCTGTTAATTTGAAATCCATAGTTAGTTTTGTTAAGGAAACGCGGCACACAGTAAATATTTGTTGCAAAATAGAAATAGTTCGTAGTTTTGCCAAATTTATTGAAACTTCGCACACTTAAAAATTTGTTGAAGATTTTTCGCAGAAACCGGAAAGACATACTTTTAATTTTGTTCTTGTAGAAATTATATTTGTTTTTAATGCTATTTTATTATCAATCTTATGTAACGAAATTTTTTAATTATACAGAAATATAAACAGTAAATAGATAAAAAATTTTTTTTTTAAATATATTATTACTTAGTCCCCGTCCTGACATGCAATCTTATAAACACCTTTTTTAAACTGAATTTGTGTCCACAAATTCAAAATTTGTTTCTGAAATTTAGGTCTTGATTACTAAGGCGAATGAAAAGGCAAAAGAGAATTGCAAGTTCATGAAAAAATTGATTTCTTGTGTAAAACTATGTGTAAAACTAGCTTTCAAAGCAACATGAACTCTATTTTTTTAGTTACAATTTTTGAATAACTCTCAAAAATAGACACAACTTTTTCGCAAAAAAATTAAAAAAATCAACCTTTTTAATATCAAATTTATTTGCAAGGAATTTTTTTATCAGTATCGTAGTTAAAAAAATTGTGCTACATAACAGGTCGACTATACTACTATAGCCGTGTAAAGTTCTAATACAATAAAATTTAAGTTTTTAATTTTTTTACAAATCCCCAACTGTGCGGCAGTCGGAAAACTGACACTCAAATCTTTCTACATATCTTTCTTGTTGCTCTGTCATGTAAAGCTTCTAATTAATCCTTTTTGAGATAAAAGTTTAGCATAATAAAAGCATTAGAAAATTGACAAACATTTGCCTGAAATTATTAAATATTTGTTTGCCGTAGTCTGACCACAAAATATTTATTAGCAGCAAACAACACCACAGCTGATTTCGGACAAATAAAAATATTTTCAGCAAACAAAAATGCTTCTAATGTAACAATAGTGTGACCCATGGCGCAACAATACCAGGTGAATGCATTACCTTTTACGTTTATTTTGTTTTTGTAAAAACTTATTCGAGCTGTCAAAAACGTCTGGCAATATGTGTGTATGCTTTCCAATATATTTTTAGTGGCTTTCTTATTTTTACAAACACATACACACATATTGCCAGACGTTTTTACAAAAACAAAATACACGTAAAAGCTAAAACATATGATGAACACATGATCTGATGCAGTCACCTGTTTGATGCGCCTTGGCGTGACCGTTCGACGGAAATCATTTGACTCAAACAAATTTTTGTTCTTACAAAATTTTTGTAAAAAAAAACAGAGGCAAACAACAGCTGTTTCATCAATATTGCTTAGTATTGAAATTAAATAATTAAGTTTCGGGAAAAATCGCGGAAAATTACGAATAATAGTAATAATAAAACGCAATTTTTAAAAGAAAAGATAAATAAAAACATAAAGGGAACGCGTATTTTTCTAGTTTTTTTATGTCAAGGTTTTTATATAAAATTTGGTATATTTCGACATTTCGCTTTAGAATGGACTATAGCTTCAAAACTTTACGTAAAAAATTGTTCCATTTCACGTAACAGTTTTTAAAAACTCAGGTGAGATACAAATGTTTTTTCTATCTTCCGAAATCGGAAACATTGAAAAAATAAGTTTTTTTTTAACTGGAAGACTTTATGTCTCACTTAAAATTTCCATATTCATAAAAAATAAATAACTTTTAAATGTGTTTTGTAACAAAAAATTGTTTTTTTATAAATTTTTTGAAAAGTATTCGTTTTAAATAGAGTACCTGCAAATTATATTAGCCATATTCACAAAACCCCTTGTATCCGTGTATACTGTGTATTGTTCAATTAAAATACAATTTCAATACACCAATACACTTTTATTTTGCATGTTTTTGAAAAGTTGTATTGGTAATCGTGTTATCAACTACATGTGAATTTCATATCACATTGAAAAGAAAAAAATAAACAAAAGACATTTGTATTGTTGATGTTAAAAATTTGTTAACAACAAAAAAAAAAAAAAAAAAAAAAAAAAAAGAATAAATGGAAAGCTTATTAAAAGTATACTTTTCGCATAAGAAATTCAAAATTTGCTTCTTTCAATCCTATTGTCCATTCCTGAATATCTATTTTCTTCTTCCCATTTGCTTTTTGACGTTTAATATACAAAATAAATTGATACAATAATACACTGCGTGTTCACAAGCATATAAACAGAAAGTGTATTCAATACAAAATACACCATACAAGATTTTGTGACTTAAGCAATTAAGGTTTTGAAAAAAAAAGTTTTTTTTACTACAAAAATTTCCTTGTCGACAATTGATAACTTTATTTCGTTATATATATTACGCTTAATATAATATTATATATAATATATGTGTATTATTATTTGTTGAGTTGACTCAACATTCTTCCTGCACCGAAAGTAAATTTTGTTTTTTTTTGTGAAATGCTATGCTAGACTAGACTTAAACAAAATTTTCCTTATTTCTACTAAGGACAAGTAATCCTGTTAGAAGTTCTTAGTTCGGGAATTATAGAGATTTGTGGTTATAAACTATATATCGTTATATTTCTGCACACAAAGCTCTGATTATAGTGAAATGTATTTACGTTGTTTCAAATTTTTTATTAATATTTTTTTAATGAGATTAAATAAAACCAGACACGTGCATTCACTTTAATAATCAATCATGATTAGTTTAAATTATTTAATCTAGAATTTAACACGCTTAAAAAAGAGTCGAATGCATGCGGAGAAAAACACGCTCATTCTGTTGCATCACTCGAAGCGTCGGAATACAGCTAGGAATCTTTAGCCTAGACCAAGACACTCCTAACAGTGCTTAATAGCTTTAGTGATAATCCATTTTAAATACCTAAATTATTCTTCCATAACTTTCAATTTGCAATTAAAAGAAATGTATTTTATAAGTCCTAAGCTAAGCGCTTGTTTTACATCTAAATGTGAACTGAATTTTTCATTAATACATATAAATGCGTTTAATTGTAAGTAATTACGCAACAGTTTTTAAAAACCCGGGTGAGATACAAGTGTTTTTCTTCTATCTTCCAAAATTGGAAATATGAAAAAAATAAGTTTTTTTCTTAAAACTGGAGGAAATTATTTCCCAATTAAAATGTTGTTATTTACCGCCATATTGATGCTTCGTCAAATTGGCTTTTAAATTTATACGAATTAAAATATGTATGTCTATACTTGTATAAAAAAAATAAACAGCTGTGTGAAAATTATATTAAATTAAATAAAGGTTTGTAGAAATTTTAAATAAAAATATAATGAATATATGTATATTAAAATTTTTATTAAGAAGTGGAATTTAATTCCTATTTATTTTTTTTCTTCTATTGTTCTCTTCCCTAAGAACAACTATTAGCATGGAAGATAAAATATTTCATATTTTTGCATGGCTTTGTTTGTTTGTGACTTTCATACATGGGAATTATTCATTATAAAGTTTCTTCTCACATTGTCATTATGTACAATAATTATTTTGACTGTAATCTGTATAGATTATATATGGGTGTATATAGATATAATAACAGCCTCCATTACTTGATCAATTTTTATAGTTTATTGCCATCAGTGGTGGATATTTTCTTTTTATATCAAAATCTGGAATTTTACATTTCATACAAAGTATAGGAAAATAATCAAAACTTAATTTGGGATTTTAAAAAGGAAGCGCATAGATTCTGACTAGAAAGGACAGACTTTTCTTCATTTGTTTATTTTTGTTCCGATCTCAAATGGTTATTGTTTGTTTTCAACTTATATTGTACTGCAGTTAAAAACTTAATAGGAGCAATCATTTTTTACCATTTGTTATAAGTATTTTAACAACTCAATAATATTTTAAATATTTTCTTTGCAATTATTTCGTAATAATGCTGAAGAAATTGAATGACGATAAAGACATCCTATTCAGGGTAAATAAATTTATGTTTTTTAAAGTTTGATCAAATTTATTTTTAAGGCAAATATTTGTTTAAGTGTGACCGCACACCAAACATGTTTGCTCATATTTTATTTGTCATTATTTTATAACTATTAGAGCAAACAAAAATAGGCAAATAAATGTGCGTAGTGTAGCCACAAAACAAATTTTGCATTGTATACAAAAAAATTTAGGGCAAAGAAGAGCAAACAAATTTTAGGCAAATGTTTGCCAAATGTGACCGTACCTTAAGTGTTTAATTTTACCTGTTACCAAAGCTTATAGAAACACCATCATTTAAAACTACAAACTAGGAGACAGTCTGACATTACAAAATTTGTTGTGCTCCGTGAATAATTGATTTGATACAAAGGAAAGTTGGTACGAGTGTTAACCCAACTACTAAAATCAATACAATTTTTTTTTTTAATTTTTGGTCAACCATACAAAGGTACTCAAACAACAAAATTTATTTAGGTCTGCAGCAGTGTTTGAAACGTGTCAGGATAAACATGCCACCGAGCATGTGAAACTATAAAAATACTCTTCTCCCACACTCTTCTCAAAAGTTGTAGGCATAAGGTGGCTGGCTAAGTTGATTATTGGAAAAGTAATGCTAAAAAATTATAGAAGAAGAGTTAAATTTTGGGTTCATGCCATTTTTAAATTTAATATTTCGTGTTTAAAAATATTTCCGTTGTCAATAGTATTTAAACGCTTCAGTGACCCCCATTAACTGTGAAACGACAAAAATGCAGAGAAATAAATAAATAAATAAATAAAAATCTATATACGTCCTTGTCCAGTTGGATTGTGTAAGAACTTAAAAAACTTGCTGTTATTACGTTGTACGCGCAGTAAATACAACGTGTGCTCTTCAAATAATAAATTTAAAAAAGTTTTTAATCGAAAACTGGGACTAAAAATGATTTGTAAATTTCTGGGCACTTGATTCGGCGCCTGTTTTACAAGAGTAAGATATTTTTACCTACAAAATCATATAAGGAGCAAAGTCAGTGTTTGAAAAATATCAAGCTTGCAAAGAAGACACTATCAGTTAAGAAAACAAATAATTTCATCAAAAAGTTCTACTAAGACGTAAAAAATCAGACGAGATTTGTTACACATGTACGCGGCTGTGTTTAAGACCATCTACGACTGTAAATCATTCATGTTATGAAGTTTAAACTCACTGAGACAAAATACGTCGTCTAAATTAGACGCACTTTTGCCTACGGTTAGGAATAAACTAAATAGTGTCACCGATTCGATAACATTTTAACGATCCTAATTCTGATTCACTTATTTGCCGATGTATGTGTAATTGTGAAAGAGACATGGAAAAATATTTGCCACGAAGAGAGCTTATGATTAGAGTTTACGAAATTAATTAGATTAAGTATTTTGGATGACTTTTAGGTGATCTTTAAACACAATAATGATATAGTAAAAATTTGTACAGTTTAAATAATCAAAATGCACGATTATTTTCCAAACTTGCACAATAAGATGTACCGAGCTTAAAAGAGACATTTTTAACAGAAATAAAGTATTTTCTTTATATATATTTATATTTTTTTTTTTTGTTTGAATCGTATGGATTTACCCTCGTGTTTTTTTTTTTTTTTTTTTTTAAGCTTTTAAAAGTTGCCTCAAGCCCAAACATGATTGTTAACTGCATTTACAATTTTAATTTTTAGGTTATTTTTCTTGAATCGTACTTCAAATCATATTTAAGTCAATTATTTGAACTCTATTTTGGCCAAACATAATTAAAAACACCTTTGATATTTTAACGTTAATTTTTTAAGGATTCTATTCTTCTGTTTTAACTTTTACAGACGTCAAGAATCAATGTATCAGATGACAGGTCTTTACTCGGAAACAAACAGTGGCGATGACAGCAGCATTGATTTAGCTGAAGATCACCTGGGAACATCGAATGCAATTGGTAGTACAGCAACAACAACGACAACGTCAATGATGCCAATGACAGTTGCTAATACAACTGTGCTGTCCAATAATGTCTGCAATTTGCGCACTAAAACGTCGTCCTGCTCTGATACCGTTATTAAATGCCACAGTCGTCAGCCGTCGGCTGTACTTGGTAACACACATCATAATCATAGTAATTTGCAGAGTGGCCTTAATGATAATGATGACTTGCGTTCACAAGACTGTGGTATACTGGGATGTCGACCAGGAGGTATACAGAAATTTGCACGCATAAAAATATTCGTTTTGTTACTGTCCATGTTAGTCATGCTGCAGCAGGCTTTAAGCTCGGGTTATATTAATTCTGTAATAACAACAATTGAGAAACGCTTCGAAATACCCTCGAGTTATTCGGGTTTAATAGCGTCCAGTTATGAAATTGGCAATGTAATCACCGTGATATTTGTAAGCTATTTGGGTAGTCGACGTCACATACCAGTATGGATTGGAATTGGTGAGTTCTTATTTAGATACAAATAAGTTATAATGTTGCTATAAATATTTTTGTTTAGGTGCCGTTATTATGGGTATTGGGTCATTAGTGTTTATGGTTCCCCATTTCACTAGTGAACCCAATCCTGGAGTTTCCATTGCGAATGAAACTAGTGATAATATATGTCGCAGTGCTTTAGTACGTAATCAAGATATGGATTTAGGTAGACTTTCAAGTGGTCTTTCAAATCCGCCATTAGCACCTCACACTTTACGCGAAGATAATTGTCTCGAAGGAAAACTATCAACGTTTGGTCCAGTACTGCTATTCGTCATTGCCCAGTTATTGTTGGGTTGTGGTGGTAGTCCGTTATTTACTTTGGGCACCACCTATGTTGATGACCATGTTAAGACGGAAAGTTCTTCCATGTACATTGGTTGCATGTATAGTATGGCGGCATTTGGTCCTGTTGTTGGTTTTCTGTTGGGTGCATATTTATTATCGTTTCACATGGATTCCCTTTCCTCATCTATAATTTTAATTGGTAAGTAATTTGGTTTATACCGGTGCCAAATAGAACATGCAAATTCTGTGGTCGTATTTGCATACTTTTTTAATTAATTTTTTCCTTCTTACCCTTCTGTTTGTTTCAGATCAAGGAGATCGTCGTTGGGTTGGCATGTGGTGGGGTGGATTTTTGTTGTGTGGCGTTTTGCTTTTAATTGTTGCAATTCCGTTCTTTTCGTTTCCTAAGGTAAACATAAACTAATTCTATATTGTGTTTTACATAATTTTTTTATTTATTTTTTATTATTTTATTTTTATTATTTTTTTTTTTTTTTTTTATTTATTATTATTATTATTTAAAATTTTACTTTTTCGGCTTTGGTTCATTTTTAATTTAACTTTTATTAAGAAAAATTATTTTTCAAATGTACGCGGACGTTTTCCAAGGAAAATAAGAAAAATTAGACGCTGGCAGAATGTAATGCTGCATTTTCAGGACCGCCAAATCTATCTTCAGCATTCTTTGCATCCAACACCTTGATTTGCGTATATTGTAAATATCATCCATTAAACCAACTAATCAATATTAATTTGGTTGGACGAAATTCACACACAACTCAAAGCATTTCTTTTGTTGTCTTCTCTACAACACGTCTTGTACATTTTATTTTTTAATATTTTTTGGTTTGTTTGTTTGAATATTGGTGCTTGTGAATATGTTTTTATGGTAGAACAGATAAAGGTATTTTTTATACAACATGTTTATTTAGAGAAACCTTTCAGAAAAATCAGCAAAACTTTTATGCAATCTTTTTAACAAACTTTGCTTCTTCGCTTATGGAGAAAACAAATAAATTTTTACTATAAACTTTTTTATATAAAAGTTAATGAGTACAGTTCTTATACTGTTGTTCCTAATGTGGCAACGCTTATCATAAATGTGTATTGTTTTTTGCAGAAAAGTATAAGCTGCTTCCTTTGGGAAGTATGATATTACTTTTACAATATATGATTTTGCAACTGTAAATTCAGCTAAACAGTTTACATATCGTGACTTTAATAATCTTAATATTTTTGCCCTAGAATCTGATCTTTGTAATGTATTATGGGATCAAATTTAATACTTACCGTTGGCTAATGAGGAAGTAACACACCTTAATGGTCTTATTCGTGTTCATGTTCTAATCAGAACTAAAGTTGCTAAAATCAGATCTCGACCATGGTTTATTAAGTTATTAATACAGAGTCGTGACAGTCAATACCGATTATGGAAATGATACAAGACTCCTGAGTATCATGATGAGAATCGCTGAGCTAGGAAGCTTGTACTTTCAAAAATAAGACATGAAAATATATACGAGACATTGGTATTGGTAAGATAACAAGCCGTGCTGCTGATGTTGATGTTAATAAGTTAAACTAAACTTTTGTTAATGTACCAATGCCTACAGCAAACCTTGATTTTTATGTTCGAATCCCTTCATACGATGCCTCGTTTGATAAATTCAGTTCCAAATGTCTTACCGTGATAAAAGCTGTACAAGCATTTCATAAAGTTAAATCTAATGCTGTGGGCTTAGATGATATTAATCCACGATTTATAAAATTATTCCTACCCTGGATAATACGCTCTATTGTGCATTTATATAACACTCTTATTACTACGAGCTCATACCTGATGGTTTGGAAGTATGCCAAAGTCATTCTAGTCCCAAAAACAGCGAATATCGCCCAATTTCAATTTACATAAGCAAATATTTAAGTACGTATATAAACACAAAAAATTTACTAACTGAGCGTCAATCAGGCTTTTGACGTTGTAAAAGATATTAGAGGATTAGAGATTTAGAAAATATATCCATTTTGGCATTAATTTACCACTTAAAAGCTTTTGATACTGTGCACTACTTAGTTCTGTGTCTCAAATTATTAAAAAAGTTTAATTTATCTACTCCAACTATTTAATTGATCTCATCTTATTTAAAAGAAAGGCTGCAATGTGTATCATATAATAGACTTGCTTCATAATGAGAGGTGTTCCACAGGGCTCCATACTTGGACCTTTATTGTTCTCACTGTATGCAAATGATACACCACTACAACTCAAACATTCCTGTGTACAAATGTATGCTGATGATATACAAATTTATCTCACAAGTTCCAGGAGCTCCATTAAAAAACAAAATTTAATAACAATACACGTTACGTTTATGGTTTAAACGAATTAGATCACATACAGGGCTACCAGAATATTTTGGTAGAAAATCTGCACTTTATAGTAGGAAAATCGGCATTTTCGGCACTTTAGTTTTGAAAAACGGCAAAAAATCAGCATAAATTAAAATAAGTATTTTTAAGGTTTTTATTCATTTTAAATAATAAAAATTAAAATCCATAGTGGTTAAAAATAATTTTTCCAGTATTCTTATGCTTTATAAACGTAAACAAATAATTTTAATAAAAGATATTTATTAAGATGGTTTAAATTAATCTTACAAGCTTAAATACACATTTCATATAAAGTTATGAATACATTCAAAATTTACAATTTTTACAAGCTTAAATATATGTACATTCCATATAAAAAATGTATACATTTTAGAATTTAAAATTTTTTGCTAAGTCGTATTTAATATGAGTATCGAAACAATTGTATTTATTTACTTTTAAATAATCTTTAGAATAAAGAATTCCTTCTAAAGTTTCATTTTCTAAGGAACACCGAAATTTTGTTTCATTTTAATTGACGGCACTAAATATTCATTCGACGTTTGCGGACGAATGTGACAAAATTATAATTAGTTAAAAAATTTAGTTAAAACTTGAAAAACTTATGCCAAAAAAAGAGTAAATTGATTTTGTCCTTTTTAAATATTAGTTCAAAATCTAGAAATTGCAATTCGCGGTACTCGGTGTCTAACGCTTGTTTTTTGTTTTGATTTGCAAAGTGCGAAAATTCCTTAAGAATATCAAAAAAAGAGTAAATTATTTTATTCATTATGATATTTAGATTCACTAAACAAGGGAATTTAAAGTACATTTCTAAATCATGGATAACCATTTCGATATAAAAATTTACACAGTTTTTAATTATATTGTGAATTTCAGGTTTGCTTAATTTAGCTTTTATTATTATATCTTTAGCATTATTTCCCAAATAAGTTTGATCAAATACCAAAAAGTTGTGTTTGTTTCTAAAATCTATCAAGTGAATCCTTTTTATAAAATTACAAATTATTGTTTTAGTCAGTCCTTCCATCTGCTCATATAAATTATGTATGTATTTCAGTAATATATTTAAGAATATTACAAAAATATAAGTATTTAACAAAATATAAATAAATTTGGTTTGATTCATTCAAATTGTTTAAAATAGATTTTGAATAATTTTGTTTGTCAATATTTACAGCAACAGAAAGAAAAAATTTCAATGCTCGTATAAATCCAATATGCTAACAACCACAGCCTCAAATGAAAATCATCTTGTTTGACTGGAATAAATTCTAATTAGTTTTTTATTTTAGGACTGTTCAATATATAGTTATATACTTCTCGCACTAAAAAAAAAACAAATAGTTATGCATATGATTTCATTTTTTTAATAAAAACATAAACAAAACATATTAAATTTATTTATTCAACATTCTAGCGGAGCATTACCAGATCACAAAAATATCGTTTTGAATAGAAATTACCGTCTTGTCAATTAATTTGATAAAAATCTGCATTTTTTTGATAAAAAAAATCGGCCATCGGCATATGTTAAAATTTTAAGGAAAAAATCGGCAAAATGCCAAAAAATCGTCACTTTTAGCAGACCTGATCACATAACTACTTAAAAGTTAAAAACCTCGTCCTGCTACACAAAATTATTATTACGAAAAAGCCTTAATACCTTTATGACCGTTTGGCGTTCACTAGATCGTCAAGAGGAAACGGCAATGTTAAATTTTGCAAAAATGACACGGCATCCGAGAGACAGTTTTATATCCTAACAATTCGTCTCTTCCCCATTTTGAAAACACAAGCAACGCAATTAAATTTAAAACGTAACTTTTGCAATCGTTTCGTGATTTACTGTAACTCTGTTCAATTTGTCTAATTAAAATCCTCACAAGGAAATATTAAATGTAAATTTTAAATAATTGTTTGTTTTTTTACTTCTATGTCAATTTTTCATTAAAAACTTTTAACTTGCCTGATTCTAATACTTTAAATTATAATATTTTATGTCTTGTTCTATTAGAAACTCATATTTTAATAAATAAAAATACTTTGCGTACGAATACGAAAAATACTCAGTTTTTTTCATTCTGCTTTTATGCAGTATGTAAAAATATACTACATCGAAGAGTATATAGAATGATGTGATCCCACATGCTCTTAGCAAAGTAAAGAATTAAATCAACACAGCAACTTTTCCTTGCGGTGTTGAAAATATCGGATATAAAGAACATAGAGTAAATAGGCGGTTTCTGTGATTTCGTGTCGTTCTCTGGCAATTTTCTAAATTGATTTACGTAAACAAGATACAATTTACGTGAATAAGTGGCAAAGTGTTTTAAGAACATTCTTAAAAGCTTTAACTGCGATATTTCAATAAATGTGTTTGCTGACTCATAACTACTGCTGACAAGATTCACAATCCTACACAAGAAATAAAACAACCACCATAGCATTGGATTTTAGGATAGGATTTTTAAAGAAACTGCTTGGCAGAAAAGATTTAAGTCGAACTGGGCGGTCACTTATTTCACAAGAGACCATCTCAAACCGTACTTTAAGAAAGACTTTAAATAGTTAAAGATCTCTTTACTTTTCCTCACATTAAAGCCAATGTGAAATATATATTTCTTTTTAATACTTGCATCAAACTATACTAAGATGAAGCTAAATGTTTATTTTAGGAAAAAACATTCTTTCCTGATTGATTTTATCTTGCTTTTTAAAATTATAAATTTTTACAATTAAGAATCACTAAATTGCTACCTACTTTTAATGAAGAGTGAAAAGGCTACATGATTCAACTGTAAAATAAATTATTTTCACTCATTAATGAGTTTTCGATGAAAAAACGCATATATTTCACCAATTTCCATAAAACTGATCACAATTCAAAAACATTTTTCTTAACCCTAGATTGGTATACTTAAATTTAACCCTTTATCGGTAAACATCGTCGAATCGACGAATACCTATTTTCCATTCCTTTAATAAAGTAGCTATGCATTTTTTGTAAATGGAGACAAATTTATACTGTTCTGTTAGATGTTTTAAATAATAATTAAAACTATTTTCATACATTTTTGCTTTAAATTTAAATTTGGAACACTAAAATATAAACAGTGTTCGTCGTTTCGACGAATGTATACCAATCTAGGGTTGTTATTACTTTACATGTACGAATACTTGCAAAATATATATTATTATATCAGAGTATATGACTTGTTCACAATGTGGGAGCACTAATTTGGAAACTGAAGAATTTAACGGAAACTAAAAAATTTAGCGATAGGGAAGATAATACCTTTGCTTTTACATTTTTTTAATATCTTTATTACTATAAATCAATTATAGTACATACATGCATATACATTCATACCTAACTCAACATGATACTGGAACAGCATCTGTAATGTTGTGAGGAAACAAGTATGAATGATTAAAAACAAAAATTGCATTTCGTGGCCATAACGATGGTTTGGTATAAAATCAAAAATTGTACAAGACGTGCTGTAGAAAAAACAACGAAGAAATGCTTTTAGTTGTGTGTGAACTTTGTCGAACTAAATTAATATCTATAAGTTGGTTGAATGGATAATGTTTACAATGTACACAACTTAAGGTATATAGATGCGAAGAATGCTAATGAAGGATGTAGCGGTCCGAAAAATGCGGCATTACATTCTGCTAGCATCTACTTTTTTTTTTTTTTTTTTTTTTTTTTTTTTTTTTTTTGAAAACGTCCTCATACATTTGTAAATAATTTTTCCCGCTAAAAATATTTAGTAATTAAAACAAAAAATGAACCATGTTTTAAGATTTTCTATCGTAAAACAAGGATTAGAGTATAAAGGAAGTTTTTAAAATAATAGAAATATAGTAATCAAAAAAATTGTTGTCTTTACAATGGTGCTCTTCGCTTACAACCTTTGCAATTGATTATTTTGAAATTATGAGTTAACACAAATACGTGCTACCATACCAAAAGCATTAAGCAATTTTCACACATTTCTCTGCCGAAGTTATTGCCTTATTACTAACATATTTGTTTTAAATATAGACGGGGGTAACCTACGACGATGCAAATCATGTATAGTGAAGCTGGAGGAGCCTTCTTTCAAATGCTCCTAATTAATTTAATTTGTATACATCTTTATTACTTTGAAACTTATGATTTTTGCAACGATCCACAGTGCAATGACCGATATTTCATACGGCTTCCTTGATCCGTCGGTCTAAAGATATTTTACCTCACTCTAGTGGGCTCTTAATGATAACAATTTTAGATTGTAGAAGCTATTACGACTTGATTATTTTGAATAATGCCAAGTAAATTTGATTCATTCCTTGTTCTTACTCACGCTCTCATAGTTCTGAGTCTGAAAGCCAGTAAGTAAAAATTTGTTGCGACATAGCTAAGAAAAGCTTATCTGAGGTTAAGAAATTTGATGTTCTTTCTTTCCAGATTCTAAAATAGTATGATTTGAAATATATATTAAGGAAGGCTTACTAAGCTCTAATAATGTTTGCGTGTAAAAGGGTACAATATTAGAAAATAAAAACACAATTTTAGTAATTTTCAATTAGAGAAAGAATTCTCAATTTTATTAAATATTAACTTAAAAATTTGTGTGTTCGCTTAAAATATTCTAAAAAAATTATAAAACAAAAGACGGCGTAGTACAATGCTTAAGCTGTGCCGTTAGAGGTTTTACTCGTTATTAAAGAAACAAATACTCCCAAAAATTACAAAGGAAGTAGAATTAATTCCTAATAAAACAACAAAATGAAAAAGGAATGCATTTTATAAAATTGACTTACAACCACTCGAAAAATATGAAAGAGCAATGAGCAATTCAACTTGAACAGATCGCAAATAAACTTCGTGATTATAAATGTGCGAAGGAAGAATACAAAGATCGGTTAAGGGGTAAAGAAGTATCACTTAACTTCAATCTCTGAATTATACATCTATGTGTGACGTAGGCATACTTTCGTATGTTAGTTAACCATGATATCACCCGTAAATCAGAATAAAAACAATATAACATACCTGCGCTCCATGCTTTTGGAATTTAAGCCACAGACCTTTTATGGTCCTCCGAAGAGCATTCTTTGTCGCCGTTAATTTATTGTAAATCTAATCTACTATAGCTTGTATTCTCATTTCCGTTTTAAATATAAAGTTTAATCTTCGATCAAGAAGAGTAGGTCTAAAAATTCGAAAATGTAAAACGAACATAGGAACTTAATTTAAAAAAATAAAACTTTAACAATTACAAATATATAAAATCAAGTAACAAGTAAATTATTTAACAAATGTTACAGGTCTTAACTCACGAGAAGAAAAAAATACGTAAATCCTCCGTTGTAATACAGCCAGCCGTGCCCAATAACTCCAACAGTTTGCCACGCAACACCGATGAGACGGGAAAAATTAAAAAAGAAATTGTTTCAGTTGCCACTAAAGAAGAGCCGCAAAAACCTAAAGTTGATACTGGCTACGGAAAAGATATAAAAGGTAAAAGTGGAGCAGTTAAATTAGGAATTTATTTACTTATTTAATCTGCTGTTTATAATCCTTTGCAGATATACCACAATCAATGCTACGCCTTGTAACGAATCCCATTTATATTGTGACTTGCCTGGGTGCCTGCATGGAACTGATGATTGTTTCCGGTTTTGTAGTATTCTTGCCAAAGTATCTGGAAACTCAATTCAGTTTGGGAAAAAGTCAGGCTAGTGTTTTCACCGGATCTATTGCCATACCAGGTGCCTGTATTGGCATTTTTGTAGGCGGTTGTATACTTAAACGTTTTCAATTAAAGCCCAAGGGGGCGGTGACATTTGTGCTCATTTCAAATGTCATTTGTTTGTGTCTCTTCGCCATGCTATTTTTCTTGGGCTGTGACAATTTAAAAATGGCCGGTACTACCATACCGTATTACAACAACACTCAACTGGGCTCGCTAGAACCATTCCAAGTCAACCTAACGGCTGCTTGTAATTTCGGTTGCGAGTGTTTGACAAGTGATGTGGAGCCTGTTTGTGGAAACAACGGTCTCACGTATTTCAGTCCCTGCCATGCGGGTTGCACTGCTTTTTCATCTAGTTCCAATTACACTAATTGCGCTTGTAAGTATTTAACTAGAAGAAGAGTTTTTTTACAAATAATGGTAATTTTTTTAATATTTTGTATGTTTGCAGGTGTTCATGCTAACATATCTAGCAGCATTTATTTGGGCGCCGGAGGTAGTCAAGCTCATGCTCTTAATGCCAATGAAAATTTCGCTGAAGTTACTGTAGTTCCTGTTGCCACTGCCGGTCCTTGTGCCAATCCCTGCCGCAATATTTATCCATTCCTCATTTTACTTTTTTTTATGACCTTCATTGTTGCAGCTACCCAAATGCCCCTGCTCATGATTGTGTTACGTTCCGTATCCGAAGAGGAACGTTCGTTTGCTTTGGGCATGCAATTTGTTATATTCCGCCTATTCGGTTATATACCAGCACCCATACTTTTTGGTAATCTCATCGATTCCACTTGTCTGTTGTGGAAGTCATCGTGTGGTGAGAAAGGTGGTCGTTGTTTAATATACGACATTGAGAAATTCCGTTACAAGTACGTTTATATACTGCATTTGATATTGTAAAATATTAATCACTAATGAACTTTCTTGTGTTTGTTTTAGATATGTTGGACTTTGTGCTTCCGTTAAAATTGTAGCTTTAGCCATATTTATGATTGATTGGTGGTTAGTTAGACGTCGCAAGCAATTAGATAAAATGAAGCCACTAAACCAAACGGATCCCGTTATCGGATCTATAATAAGTTTAGACAAACGTAAGTAATGGCAAATAGTTTAAAGATTTAAGTTTATTTGGTAGGGGGTAAAAGTAAAATTATAAATTCAGTGTTAAATAAATGGGAATTGTTTCGCCAGTAAATGAAATACTGTTGCTATTTCTTTTGGTAAAGCCGTCGACACTGGCTGCTTGTTGCTTACGGCTTTAGAGCGGCTTCTATGTAAAAACATTGTTATTAAGCCACGTCTTAAATACACTATTTAAAACAAACAAACAAACAAACAGCCAATGAGGACGTTCTTCACCAAATTGTACACATATATTTTATATTAAAATTCAGAACTTTTGAAGTCAATTTTATTTTAAAATATGCAATTTATTATTAAAATGATATAGTTTTTGAAGAAAAATTTTCCGACAATGATACTAATCCAAACTATGATGATAGCCAGTTGGTCTTAAAATCGGATAATTATCGTCATTCCCGCAATGACTCACGCACAATACAAATTGAGTATGGGTAAGTTCTCGTCTCACACATCCCCTTATTTAGGGTTTTGAGAACATTTAATTTTCTTTAATTTCAATTTCCGCAGCTACGACAAATGCAACAATACCATTATATCAAATAGTCAAGCAGTTCCTCAAACCAAATCTAAGAAGCATTTCCGCAGTGCTTCATGCGATGTCAAAATGATACGAAGTTTTGCAAAGGATCACAATGCGAATCCGGCCATGGATGTTTGTGAGACTTCAAAATTCAAAAATCTAAAAAAACTTCATACACATTCCCGCAATAATTCAAGTGACCTGAACACGGAATTGCGTCATAAATTAGTAGCTCACTCGAATTCCTGTTCACAAAATGATCCCAACTTCAGTATACGCTTTATACAGAATCAACTTAAGCCCCAAGAGGACGAAGAGGATGAAGATGAGCTGACCACCGGTTGTGGTCACTTTGTGCGCAAGCATTCGCGCAATCATTCATACGATCAAATTTATATGCCTAATAATATAAGATTTGATCCAGAGTTCTTCCGTGGTCATAATAATCACCACCACAATAATCATCTTCATCACAATTACAATAAGAAAAACGTTAATATGCTCAAAAATGTGGTGGAAAATAAATTGAAAAACTTTAACGACACCAACGAATCAGTCTCTTGTGGCCACTCACGCAACAACTCAAAGGACTTGAATATAAAGGTTTTACAAACAAATACATGTCCCGGCAATAACAACACTGGCTCTACAAGTAATGTTTTAATAACTGAATCTGCTTTAAGCATATTAAGACATCGTCGTACAAATTCAAAGGATTTAGCTCACTCTATCAACAACGATCATTTAATAGCTACCGATGTTGTAGCCGTAGCTTCGAATGTTTTGAGTAACAGCAACAACAAAAAACATTCTCACAATTCCTTACATCAAAAAAACCAAGTAGATGCTGATCTTAGCGGTCTTATAAATAATGACAACAACGAAAACAATTATGATGCTGACGGTAATAAGGCTGCGAAAAAGCAGCAAGAAACTATTAATATCTAAACCAGACTTTTTTTCAAATGTGCAATACATTCCCACTTAATGTTTTTTTTTTTCTTTTTCATCCTTTACTCCTTTGAGTCACTAATTTTTTCTAAATTAAATAATTTTTAGATTGGAATATGATTTTCAAGGAAATTCATCAATTATTTATTGACCTTGATTAAATACTTTAGTGAGTTTCTGTCAGATAAAGACGTTAGATCTTTCAAAAATTACATTGATAAGTGCATATGTGTCATAGATATTTTGAGAGACCTGTCTGATTTGTGACACCTAATTACAGTGCGGCAGATCAGTATTTTCTTGGTGGTGGTTAAACCAAAATTGCTATGGATGTATTTATTTTCTAATCCATTCATAAAGTTTTTAAGTTTCTGTTACTAGTTTCTAACAAGTTTGAATATTGTTTTATTTATCATCCATTGTTTTTTACTTGAAAGTAATCCCTTAACTAAGGTAACGTACGATTTACGCCATCTAACCATCGCTTTCGATTTAGGGTGTATTTTAGTTTTCAATTCTATTCTGTTTTACAGGCACTTTATATAAATGGATGTATGTAGCGATTTGCATTAGTTTAGAAACATTATAATTTCCAACACAGCTCAGGAAGCCAAATTACAATTTTAAATCTATAATTTTAATTTTCTCGGTGTTTCTTACTGAATTACTTCGTATTTTGTTAATATAAGCAATTATGATGGAAATCGACTGAATATACATGTTATCGTCCAGTGCGAGAAGTGGTAAATTAATAAAAATAGCTTTGAATTATAAACCAAAACTTTCTGATCTGGTTATAAAAATCTTGTTTAGGCACTATTTAAACATTATTATTATTTATTATATTTTATTGAATTTATAAGCAATAGGTCTTTTTGTTTATTATATATATTTTCAATATTTCGCTACGATTTTATAAATTTCATTTTTCTATTATAAATAATATCTGTTTGTGTAGAATGCATCGAAAATAATAGGACATTTGATCAATATAGAAAAACTCGATTAATAAAACAATATTTTTAATCGTTAAAAAAGAACAGTCTTCAGTATAAAAAAATAATATTAAGAATATCTTGAAATTCTTACTTCCACAACTTGAGCACTCTTTCAATAATTTTGTACTTAATTTTATTCTTTTTATTATTGTTAAACAACTTTCTTTACATGTGAACGACAACGTCAATTCTATACTTTAAGTTTAAATTTATTTGTTAAAAATTATTTAATGTAGTAAAACAATGTGTAGCAAAAATCTAAAAAAAAAAATATGAAACAAAAATAAAATTATACACAAAGCTTAAGTCAAGCAATTATTATTAACTATTAATTGCTAATAATGCAAATTTATTAATAACAAATATAATAACTATCTAAAACTTAAGTAGATGGATACTGTTTATATGCGTGTGATATGAAAGAAACTGAAGCAAATTAGATTAGTTTTGTAATTTAAACAAACATTTAACGGTAAATTCTTAAGTTTTACTGATGGTAAAAAATGTAGTTTTTAAATCAATAAATTATATTGAAAATATAACATACAACTATTTAAAATATTTAGAAAAATAATTTTAAATATGAATTTACACTCTTTATTTTTATTAAAAATAGTAAATAAATGAAACGTAAAAAAAATTATAATTATTTTAATATTTACATATAAACCATATGTAGTAATTATAAAACATAAAACAACCATAAAACCGTTAATCTCAATGGTTTCGAAATCCGAAATCGAAAATAAATAAAAAGGCAAAAAAAAACAAGTTTAAATTATATTGCAAGCGAGCAATTTACTTAAAGAAAAACCAAAAGATTTTAAAAATAAGAAATTATAAAAAGAAAAAACAATTGTCAATGAAATAAAGTGCTGTGAACAGATATCTCAGTAAAATCAGTTTAACCAGTAGTAACGTAAATAATGTACACAAAATAATAACAGAATAGAATCATTTCTACAAAACAAACAAAAATAATAATAATAATAATAATAATAAAATAAAAATGAGAACAATTTAACCAATCTAAAACAATATATTAACTGATTTTATTGCAAAACATAAAAATTTAAATAAACAAATAAATAATTCGGTATGTAATGGAATCGATAAAAAGTATGGTGAAGTAAACTTTGCTTCCACCGTTTCAATTTATTTCTTTTTCCCAAAAAAAAAGTAATTTATGCAAAGCAGGGCGTTTATATCTAAATTCATTCTCTGATCACCTCGGCAGTTTAATTTTCATATAAAAATAAATGCGAGTTAGTCCAGATTTACACTATGCAATTTTTTGAGGCATTTTTTTCTCAATTCCTTATTTAAGTTGCAGCGATATGCGTTATTTAAAAATGAACATAAGCAACAGTAACATCTTCTCAAAATTTCAGCAATACCATATTGCTTACTCTTCTTGCTTCACCAACAAAGAAAAATTTCATGCAAGTTTCATGAAAAATTGCATAGTCTAAATGCGGTATTAGTGAAGTAAATTTTTTTTGTATCTTCTAATTTTATGTTTTTATTGACTTTTGTGAAATATTTGGGGATTTAAAATCACGATTTCTATGAAAATACTATTTAAGTTTCAATTTTAAATTTCAAATCCACTCTTTATATCGGGCACATATTGTGTGGAATTTTTCAAAGGTCTGACTATAGCGGTCCCAAGTGACTGCTGGTCTTAGGCATCCTTTAGTTTTCAGTTCAGTTAAAAAGGCCAAATACGTAAAAGTCGTGTACCTATTTTGACACATTTTAGTGTTTGTGGCTGTAGCTCCCACTTCAGTAAAACTGTAACAATTTTAAGTGTCCAAAAATGGAGACCTGTTACAAATTAAAAGGCACTTTTTACACCACAGGCATTGAAACAAAGTTTGACTGAATATTGTTTATGTTTTCACTTTTTCTTTACATTCGATTTGTGAAATATGTTTTTTTTTCGTAAATACTATAAAAGCAATTTTTTCAAAACAAAATTTTTAGCTGGCTGAAAACCTTTAAAAATAGCTTTTAACATTATTCAATTATCCCAAAAAGAACTCTGTTTGTAGACTTTACAAAAATTATTAATTAAATTTTTACGAAATTAAGAGTTGAATAGTGGATATAAATGTATTAAAATTTATGTTTGGCTTAAGTTTATTTTTTAGTTTTGAAAAATAAATACAAATGAATGCGAAAAATTAGACACCAGCAGAAAGTAATGCTGCATTTTCTGGACCGCTACATCCTTCATCAGCCTTCTTTGCATTAGCTTGTGTACATTGTAAACATCATCTATTTAAGCAACTAATTTTGTAAATTAGAATTTGAGAAATATTCATATCAATTTAGTTAGACGAAATCTAAGGTTTTTAGAGAAATTTTAAGAAATTTATTAATTTTTTACCAATTAAATAAAATAAATAAGAAGAAAAATTAAAATCAATTCAAATTTTATCACACTTTTATGAAAAAAAATCCATAAACTTTTGAAATCTTCTTTAAAGTTCATTACATGACTGAATTAAATGAAATATCGACCTGATTTTTAACGGTATTTAATATTGGAATATATTTCTTTAGTAAACTTACTTTCTTTGTTTTGTCCAAAAAAATGAAAAAAATAAAAAACTTTTTCAGCAACAAAAATTTTAGATAAAAATGATATCAATTTTAAAAATGAAAAGTATAAACAAAAATCTATAAGAATTTTTAATTTTTTTTAAACGAAAGGAGAATTAAAATTTTACACAGTATAAGTATTTTATAATTAGTTGGAAATTATGCCTTAATTAAAACTAATTTATAAAAACAAAGAATATAAACAAATAAAGTATTTTAAACTAAATATTAGCCAAAAAAAAAAAAAAAAAAAAAACTGAAAAAGTGTTTCAATTCACTTATCAAATCAATTAAGGATATTTAAAACCGTATTTTAATCCGTAGTCGTAATATTATCGACATGGGTGGTTTTGTAGGAGACTGCAGTTTGTAACAAGTTAAAATATGTACAGTATTAGTTTAGACTCTACATCTATTCCGAGCTTAGAAAAAAATCAAATGCCCCAAAACATAATTCTACAAACGATCACGATTACCCTCTCGCCTTTCCGCAAATTTTAACAAAACATAGTAAGTCCGTCGACAAAAAGGAAGAAAAGATCGGAAACACATAAACTGGCGGCTATCATTGTATTGGATCTTAATGAAAGATTTGATGGTTTAAAATTTATTGAAGCACATCATTTGTTCGCAACCTTAATCTCCTCTATACAAATCACGATTTTTTCAATAACAAAACGTCTTATAAAGTTATTTAACTTAAATGTAGATCTGAATTCTAAAGCTATTCCTAAATCTATAAATAATGAAGTTTCCATATACAACTCTTTGAAGCGCTTGTAACTTAGCTATTAAAAATTTCGGTAAAGATTAGCCTAAATAAAATTGATAACGTTAGATATACCTAAGGTCTTCTACTATATCTCGCAATATCGTGTTATGCCTAAACTTAAAACAGATTGCTTAACAGCACTTTAGTTCTTGAGTTCTTTTACTCCTGGAAGACTATTTTTTTATTGCAGGTCATGTTCAAAAACTTTTGCAAAGTCGGCTTTCTTCGATTAATTCAAAATTCATTTAGTTAATACATGGTAGAAGCATTTTGATCGTGATTTTTTTAGTTTAAAGTTAAAAAAAATCAATTTTTTATTTATAGAAATATTTTGCAGTCAAATTGATGATGAAAAACGCCACAATTTTGCCATGCAAACACTGTATGATGTGACAACTCGGTTCAATTTTGTCCGGAGAATAGGGCTGCAAAACTATCAATGGCACTATCGATAGTTTTGTTTTAAGCGGACTATCGATTTTTTTCGATGGTGACACTATCGATAAAAAAAAGACAATCTTAATACTGAAATTTATTGTTTTTTTTTTTTTTTTTAATTTTTTCCCCCATCAGGACTTGAACCGTGGATATTATAAATAAAATAGAATTTTACTTTTTCGGCTTAAGTGGATAGATGCGAAGAATGCTGATGAAGCAGTCCAGTAAATGCTGCATTTCATTCTGCCAGCGTCTAATTTTTTTTGTTTTCTTTGGAAAACGTCCGCATGCATTTGTAAATAATTTTTCTTTCTAAACATATTTAGAAATTAAATTAAAAATGAACCTTAAGCCGATAAAGTAAAATTCTATTTCATTTATTAAGTTTTATATTTGCAGTATAATATGAACGAAGTGTCAATTACCAAAAATTGTGCCTTACGTTATTTGTGTGTACCAGCTACATCAACAAAAGCGGAAGGAATGTTGAGCAAAGCTGGCATGTTAATTTCTGGTCGTAGAAGTTGCTTAAAACACAAAACTGTCGATATGTTATTATTTACTAACATCTATGTGAATGAAAATAGCTAACGGCGTTCTCGTTTCTACAAAAAAGTGGACCATTCTGTAATTTATTTTGCTAAAAAACGTGACTGTGTACATTTTCTTGTAAAAGTCTTGCTACTTTATGCTTGTTATGACAATTAATTTTTCTGCTATACGGAAAAAAGTGAAAAGCACGTAAGAAATTTTTTGTAGAAACGAAAATGCCATAAGATTGACATATTCTTAATTTGCTAAGACGGCGTCATAATTTAAGTTTTTTTGGATATTAAGCTGGATTCGCCAAAAAATTTGTTTCGACACATTCAAAAAGAAACACGTCAAACTACGTATAAAAAAAATGTTTCGGAACAAAAATTTTCACACAAGATTAATTTTTAATAATTTAATTAATTTAATAGACTTATTATGCTGGCATAAAGTTGTGCACGTATACACAGCTTTGTGTGTGTTAGTATTTTCTTAGTTTACCTTTCGTTCGTTAAACATAAACTGCGGAACATACTGGACGGAAATATGGCTAAAATAAGTGATTATGAATTGGAAATAATTTTAGGAGGAATTTCTAGTGCCTGTAACTTGCAAGCTGCATCATTACTCATAGAAGCTGAGAAGGCAAAGAAACCCAGATCTTGCTGGGTGAAGCCATGGAGAGAGACCCGTGATTCTGGTGGAAATATCCAGTTCCTCCTCAAAGAATACAACTTGTTTTGTGATGAAGAAGCATATACTTCGTTCTTACGGATGGATTAGATGTGTTTTTCCTTAATACTGAGCTACGTGAAATCAGATATTCAGCGTACTGATACACATATGCGGAAATGTATCCCAGTTGAAGAAAAATTGGCTGTCACTTTACGATTCTTAGCGACAGGGGAAAGTTTTAATGAAATTGCTCAAAATAGTAAATTGTCTATGGCGTATTTAAGTTCAGCTATTATAGAAGTATGTAGTGCAATTTATACAAACATGAAAAGCGAATATTTAAAGGTATGATCATGGATATGAATTTATACTAAATAAATACAAAATACTAATATTTTTTGTTTTTTTTTTTTAACTTCAAAGTTCCCTAACTCTAAAGAGAAATGGCTGCAAGTTGCGAACGAATTTAAAACAAGGTAGCAATTTCCCTTATGCCTAGGTGCCCTTGACGGAAAGCATATTGCATTCCAGCCAAAAAAGAAGTCAGCCAATCTATTTTACAATTATAAAGAATTTACAAGTATTGTTTTGTTGGCTTTGGCAGACGCAAATTGTAAGTTTTTGTTTGTTGATGTAGGGTGTAATGGCCGAATCTCCGACGGCGGAGTGTTAGATCGTTCAGATTTAATGCGTGTACTGGACAACGATGACAATTTCCCGCAGCCTAAAGTAATTGGCAACAACAGGACACTGCCTTATGTTATAGTTGCAGATTATGCGTTTCCAAATGGTAAACGTATTTTGACGCCCTATAACAAGCAAAGTTTGGCAAGAGACGTGCCAGACAAAATATTGAAAGAGCTTTTGGTATTTTGTCAAATTGGTTTCGAGTACTCCAAACAAAAATTCAACATGCCGAAGTCAACACAACTATTATTGTAAAGGCATGTTGTACTTCACAATTTTTAACTGGACTATAGCCAAACATATATGGACAACGCAGATTTAATTGATCCCGGCACTGACACCGAATCTCCAAATACGGCATCAACAAGTAACCACAACAGAAACTGTGAAAATATAAGAGAGGAATTCAAAAAATATGTCAACAATGAGGGCAAATTTTAAACTTTAACTTTATGACTTAAGCACATTAAGGGTTAATCAGAAGGCAAATTAACATGGCGAAATAATACCAGGTGGTCTCGATAGCGAATTCACTGATTTTCGCCGGAACGTTAAGTGTCAGACACCATATAAAAAAAATGGTATACAATTTTTTATATATGGAGTTTGACATTTCAGGTTTTGGGAAAAATTATTGAATTCGCCATTGCGACCACCTAGTATTGATTCGCCTTGGCAAATTAAGTTATGCCACATTTTTACAAGATTTCAGTATTTTATTCATATTTGACAAAAAAGTTCCTTTTTAATTTTTTCCCTGTAAAATACATATAAAAGTCAACTCAAATTAACTTGAAACTTAATTTCCCTTGATAAAAAATTATAAAAAAATTGAATTTAATCATAATAAAATCTCAATCATGTACATAATTAATATCATTTACTTCATATGATTTATTTAGAAATATAATAAAATAAATATCATAAAATATAAAAACTTAATAGAATATCAGTCTGATGTATCAAAAATAGATTCAATTGGACTTCAACCCTATGACCAGTATTGTCGCTGTTGCCTTCAAGGTTTTCAATACAATCATCTCTCTCTTTCACAAATGTTAGATCGTCGAATGACTCAATTCCCGATGTTTCCACCACCAACGTCGAATTATGGAAGGAGTCATCGTGGTATTCATCTATAGATGACACTGAAGAGTGCAGACTTGATGACTGCAGTGAAGATTGCTCAGAAGTGCAAGGGTCAGAGTACGTTGTTGGTTGACGTGGAACCTGCCAAGATAACGTTTTATGCTCGGCAGCTTTTGCCCTACAAACCATCAGCAACATTTCTGTTGTGACGTTTTCATAAATCTCTGTCAACTTGAGCTCTTTGAGCTCACTGCACAATATATTGCAAAAATTTCTTCTTTTGATTATTCTTTTGCTTACCGTTTTTGAAACAGGGTGGTCATGAGCTCCAGTGATTTTTTGGCGGATTCATGCAATGCAGCTGCCTCATCCAACTTTGATCGCTTAACCTGAAAGTGTTTTGTTAACAATAAATAAATTTGTTAAATATGTAAATAACCACTAACCTTTTTTGAGCTGCATTCACTTTCGGTAAATGAATCGTCCAACTAAAAGCATAAAAAAATTTAACTTATGACTTTTCAAATATTCACATCAGGGTAACATCTTTTTTTGGATATCATTCAATCGGCCCTAATAGGGAGTCCACACCTCATGAATTTATATCTTAATGAAAGTCAAATTTATATCATGATGAAAATTCATCCTGTGTAGACTTCATTTATTAGTATTATATCATCGTTATGATATAATCATCAGAGCTCATCGACTAATAAATTCATCATGATATGAAAAGTCATTTTATATGTAATTATATTTTTGACACATAATTTTTTTAATAAAATTTTAAATTATTTTAGCTTAGGCATTGTTTTATTATATTATTATTATCAAAACCAACCGAAAGTTCAAAAAATAACATTTAGACAGAATTGTTTGGATCTATTGCTTTCAGAATTACCAATAAAGAATTATTCATCATAATATTAAATCATCAACGTCTACCCCTTTGAACTGATATTAATATAAATTTGACAATTGTTCTGCCAGATTTGATATATCCAAAAATTATCACCCTTGAGTACAATCATTTTGTTTCCTACGAATAATCAAATAAATTTCATCCTCTGCATTCAATAAAAAATTTAGCTCATTAAAGCACCATAGCCTGAAGACATACACGTTATCAGCCGACATTCCGCTCCTAGTAGCTCCTCTCATTTTTTTTCTGCAGAAATTTGCTGCTGCAAAATCTTAATTTTTTTCAACCCTATAAAGAAAAAAATTCTTTTATGAAAAGTAGCATTAATGAGAATGATATTATTCATCCCTTATCATGTGTGAATAATAGGGATATTTTTTGTTATTCACTTTTTCATATATGAATGCTTACAAACGAAACAGCTAGACACATTCATGTGTGATCGCAGCCAGAAACATTTTTTATGCTCGTGAAAAATAAATTAAAAATCGTAGAAATATCATTTATGAAAAGTATCAAAAATGTTCAAAATTGAATGCTCATAAGTGAAAAATTCTTAACTCTGAGATTCTTACAATTTGCCAGCTAACTTAGTTTTTTGTTATGACACCTTCCCAGCAAATAAGCAATAAATATGTATGTAAATAATCAAATATGATCTCCTTTTGTTAAACCAATTCTTTTTGGTAAACTAAAATAGTTTAAGAATTTTTTTTACTTTTCATTCCTTTTTAATTTATTTTTCATTAATCTATGTTTTGTTTAGTTTTTTTTTTTGTTTATTTACCATGATATTTTCTATAGAACTATATTTGTTTTATTCGTTTTTTCGATTAAATATTAATATATGTGTACACATGTATGTACATATATTAAAAACATTGATATAAAAGTTAAGTTGTTAAAAAAAAATCAGCTTTCTTTTTACTTTAAATAAATACACAATTGACATTTTTTCAAGAATCAAAAACTATCGATAGTATCGATGGCATCAAAAAATACTATCGAATGACGCCACTATTGATAGTTTTGCAGCTGTACCGGACAACAATTGAAATTAAACCAATTCAAGCTGTAAGCAGGGTTGCCAGATTGTTTTTGACGAAATTCGCCAAAATCCGCCAAAACGGTTTCTTGACATGTTTACTCCATAAAATTTACATATTTTTTTAGATAAAAATATTTTTTGTAAAAAAAAATACCAATTTATCGACATGGCTAAAATTCGGTTTTGTCAAAAAAATAATTAGTGAACACATTAAAGGTACTATAAACTAGTTATAGTTTAATTATTTCAATTAAAACATTACATATAAAATGAGATCTGATAACTAAAATAATGTAATAATTTTACAGTTTTACACTTCATTCTTAAGACCTCCTGTTCCTTGGAATACATTGTATTAGAATTGATTTTATAAAGCATTCATATAATTTATAACGCGCAATAAAGCATCAAGAAGTTCATACTGCATTCTATTTCGCATTCGAGTCTTAGAAGAATTTATTTTTAAAAAAACCGCTTCAACGCAGGCATTACTAATTGGAATTACCATCATATAAAGTATGACGAGAGCAAGGGGAGTAGAGCATTAAAACCCCTGCCTTATTTAAGTCTTGCAAACCCTCTAAACATTAATTGTAACTGGGATATTTTGTGAAAATTTCCTTTACGATCTTGCAATATAACTTTTACTCTAAATATGCCACAGACTTGCTTCTTATTTTTTTATAGGTAACAACAAGCGACAGATCTCTGATCTTAACACTAAACTACCTGTAAACCTTTAATAAACCTAAATATAAAATTATTTTATAATTATATTTCATATATATTAATTAATTACATTACAATAATTAATAAATTATTATATAACAAATAATTAAAACTGTAAAATGGAACGCTCTTTAGAATCTAGAAATCAGAATAACAACAATTGGCATTTAATATAGCATTGTCACTGGCAATGTAACCATTTTTCTTTTCAGTTTTGGAATGCGCCAAAAATATTATCATCCCTGGGACATGTTTATGTGTCATTCACTTTGCAGCACTAAGTGCTATTTTACACCACGGCATTTTGCATGAAACTAGTT
The DNA here is from genome assembly GCA_937654795.1 of Cistogaster globosa. NCBI lineage: Eukaryota > Metazoa > Arthropoda > Insecta > Diptera > Tachinidae > Cistogaster > Cistogaster globosa. The sequence goes on along the minus strand of OW569404.1, from coordinate 43,921,860 downwards.
TAATGAAAATTTTGGTTGTTAGCAAGAGGTGTAGGGACGCAAGCGGGGTAGACAAAATGGCATGGCTTGGATTTTGAGGGGATTTGTTACAAATTCGTTTATCACAGCCCTCTATCTCTGGTAGTGTAAACAGGTTACTTGAAATTGGCTACAGAACGAGGCTAAGTGTCATTTATTTTATTTAAAATATTTTACTTTTCGTACGTGTATGGTTGCTGTAAAAAAATGCAAATACTTTAGTCACGATAAAAGATTCTTTCTTCAGTTAACGGTTATACGCATAAAAATTGCAGATTGAAAAGAAGTTGTACTAAAATTTTTACCCCAATCAAAAGAAAAAAACTTTATAAAAGGATGAAAAGTATTAAGTAATTGACGACGACACTGGTTAATAATTTCAAGTCAATTTAACTTAGAAGTTGATAATGAGAATATTTTTACCAGCTTCTTCACTTCAACTATATTCTCTCTGAAAAAAGTTTAATAATTCATTAAATCAGTATAAAATTTCAGCTTCCATGTCAAGTTATATTTCTTCTCTGAAGTGTCAATAGTTTTAAAAAAATTTTAAATGTTTGAAAATCTGCTATATATTCAATAAATTTCACTTTTTTATTTAGTTACGCATTTTGGCATTAAATTTTGTTAGAACTTTGTTCCCATCGATTTAGTGTTGTAAATAAATAAATAAATATTCAAACAAAAAATTAAAGTCTGAATACACTTGCCAACACTATATTTCTTATAGGATTTGGTTTAATTTGCTTGTGGTTGGAGTATTTGCTAAATGGTTTTAGAGTGGTGAATAAATGCCCTGTTCTAATGAAAGTGAGTCATTCAATTTTTATTTACCCTTTAATTCTTATCAGGCAACAGAATTGATAATGGAAATTAAAAAGTTAGTTTTTTTTTGGTACATTTGCTATTCAATAAAAAACAATTTAACCATTTATTTTCTTAAAAAGCACAAAGCAAGTATGAATAAAAGCAGTATGGAAAATTTAAAATCATCAACCAAGGAAGACTTGCTTAAGGCCCAATTAGAAGCTGGTAAGAAAAACCAGGAAATTAATTTAAAAAAAAATTATTGTTATTAATTACTCATAAATTAATGTGCTTTCTTATTTTTGGCGTCAAGTTAATGCTCAAAATTTTCGTTTAAAACAAGAGAATAATTTATTGCGTCAAAAACTTCAAACTTTTACGGCTGAGGAACATTCCAGTTCTGCTGTATATATTGAAGCAAAATTAAATGCTTTTAAATTTGAAGAAGAACGTGATCGTATGTATGAAAAGTTGGAGAAAATCAAACGCAAATATAATCGATTGCATGAAGCTTATTTACAAAAAGTCAAACGCTGTAAAGCATTAGAAGATGTTTTCAGCCGTCAGAAGACTCTCAATGGACTTGTCATCAAGTCAGCCATAGAACTACAAAGAACAGGTATAAATTTAAGGGAACATAAAAAAAAACAACTAAAATAGGAAAGTTAAAAATATTTGTCAAATTGATGAACTCCATTTTTATTTTTATTTTTGTTTGTTTTTGTGAGTGTTTTTTTTTCAAAGCAATTTTTCAACTTTTTAATGTTTTTTTTTTTTTTTTTCTCTGATTACTGGAATTAAAACTAAAATTTATTATTTAATAATAATTAGTAATTATTTTTAACTATTCTTTAATAGAGTTATTCGATTTAGCAATTAAAACATTTAAATATTTATGCGCCTGACTGTATAAAATGCGGCTTTGATGTCCTGTTGAGGATGTTTTAAAGCCACATCTTAGTAAAGGAAATCTTCTAAAGGCACGAATGATGAAATTAAGCAGGGTCTTCACGAACCTGTCAATCCAAGAACGACTTTTTTATTTTAAATCATATCGCTCATTTACTAGAACAACGTCATAACTCAAGAAAATTGATTTCGAGAAAAACGAATTAAAAGTTTTTAATTCATATGCTGGTCCTATGCACGACATGGCTTTATTTTTGTTCGTATGTGAAGATTATAAGAGATATTAATCTGAATTTTTTTTTATAATATGAATTACTGTATAGCGAAATTTTTGCACGATTTTCTCAAAGATTGTATTTCTTGAGTTATGACGTTGTTTTAGTAAATGAGCGATATGAAGATACGCGGAAATCCAGCTAAATCCCATTGTCTTGGGTATCTTTTTTTCGCAGATGATTTAATTGATTATATTCAGCTTAATAAGAGTAATTGTGTATTTCCGTGTTCATAAAGTTAATCTTTCAGTAAAGCCGTCTATTAATGGAGAAAAGCAGACCACAGAAAGCTTAGAGGCCCAACTATCAAAATTACAAACTGACTTAAATGAGGCATATGATATTATTGATGAACTTGAATTTGAATTGGAAAGTGTAAGTTGTGTAATTTATCATTGAATGTCTTAAAAAGTGGTTAATGTATGAAGCACTTGAGAAGCAGGTTGTTAGTTGATGTGATATGTGTTGCATTAAATATTTTCAGGTAGATTTTCTTGAAGTTGAAATTCAACGTTTGCGAAACGATTTGGAGAAATACGAAAAAGGAAAACTCAAGTTAAGAAGAGACGTTAATAACAGTCATCAACTGGAATTTGAACAAACAAATAAAGCAAATGAAACATCCAATGAAAGCTATGACGAACTACCCGAATACAGACAAAATGATGTAGTAGTGTCATCAGGATATGACTTTGACTCAAATGCATCATCTTTAGTTGACTCTATTGTAGGGGATGATTTAGATCCAGCTCTTATCGAAAGATCAGCTCTAACAGAAAGTGTAAGTATTGTTTATATTTTTTTAAATAGTAAAACGTTATTTATTTAATTGTTTCAAATTCAATAACGTTTCATTTAGTTTGAAACACTGCGTTAGTAGGTTAAATTGAAGATTTTTTGATAAGATTCCAAAATATCAACTCCAGCAAAAAAATAAAAAACGTTCAATTTAATTATAAAAAATTTATAAGAGTATTGGCACGAAGTACAAACTAACAAATATTTATAATCTAAATAATTGCAGTTAATACAAATGGCTGAAAGTGAAAGTAATCGCCTCAGACGTGAGCTTTTACGATCTCGTCTTCAAAAAACATGTCGACCAAATTTTCCACTACCAAATAGTGATGCGTAACGTTAATCGCTTCATAGCAAATAAACTAGAAGAAAGTTAAAACTTTACTTTTATTGTATTTTTTGTTTTAGAAATTGAAACTCATAAAACAAATTTAACTTTAAAATAACAACAACTATTGTCTTTTTTTTAAGTCGAGCAGTCATCAATATTTTGTTTGTAAAAACAAAAAATAAATAATAATAATTCAAAATGTTTATTCAGCATAATGTAATGCCAGCAGTAGCCTGATTTTTTATTAAATAATTTTCGCAAGTAATTGGGCCCAGAACCAAAAACAAAAAATGAAACTGTTCTTATTAAAATTGGGTCTCTTACGTATGCAAAAAAAAAAAAAAATATTTTTATAAAAATAGCATATGATACAAAACTATGAACTTAAACAGTGCAAAACAGAAGAAGGTGCACATTTCAATATTGTGTTCCTTTGAAAATATTTTTTTTTAAATATTGATTGAAAACTAATCTGATTTATTTTGTCACAGCTGCAAACTTATATGTAAATTTAAAAACAAGTTAGATCACTATATCTGGCTATGCCGAATCTTATATACCCTTCACCATGAATTTAAATCTAGTTTAGAGAAGTAACACCAATCAGAAAACCAAATATCGGAGTGACGGAGAATTAAAAAATAAGAAAAAAAAATTAAGTAGAATATATAATTTTACATTAAAATTGTCCTTGGCTCCTAATGGGTTAAGCATTTTGAAAAAGTTTTTTTATTTCCTGAAAGCTATTAAATGACAACCGTTTTGATGTTTAAAAGAATATGGTTCACAATCGTACTTTTTTTATCAAAATTTCAGAGGCCAATAACACGGAAAATATCGGCGAGCGCCAATTGATTTTTTGGTTTCTTATTTTTAACCGACTTCAAAAAAATTAAAGAAAGAGGTTATTAATTCGACTGAATCATGCTTTTTTATCTTTTTGCCTGCAGATCTCAGTCATTTCTGGACCGATTATGATTATGTTTACATTTTGGTCCAGTCCATAGTCTTAAACATTAAAGGGTGTCCCCATAGAACATGCGTGCTTTTAAGTGAATTATGAAGCGTAAAGCGTACTTCTTTAAAATTAAAAAAATGCGTATTACTTTCGCTTCCAAAAGCAAAAAGTAATACAAAAATAAATCTAAAAGTTAAAAGGTGTCCCCATAGGTGACGTAAATTGACTTATATGCGCTAATCTTTTGAATCGTTATAGACAAACGCTTTGGCAGGATGTCGATTACTATGACCGTTATAATAATAAGAATAAACATTCAAAATTATAAATTAAAGGGTGACCCAATAGCTAATGTAATTTGATATATGTGGCCAAACTTTTGAACCATTATAGAGACAGACAGCTAAAATTTACAAAGAACCTGTATTGCTAAGTATAAAATTTGAATTTAGAAATTAAAGGGTTTTCCCATATTTAAAGAAAATTGACCTATATGGCCCTATCGTTTGAACCGTTATATGTAAACGCTTTAAAATTAAACAAAATGTCCACTACTTTGTCTTGTGCAGTGAAAAGTAAAAACATTTCAAATTATAAATTATAGGGTGTTACAATAGTTGTTGTTATTTGATGTATGCAATTAAATTGTTGAACAGTTGTAGACAGTTGATTAAAATTTACACAGAACCTTTATTGCTAAGTCCGCTATAACAAACAGCAAACTTGGAATCCGAAAATAAAGGGTGACGACATAACTGCTGAATTTTCTTGTTTAATTGGCATTCATATTTTGTTCAACGACATTTAAAAAATCCTGACGCAATCTTTCTCAAATATAATAATATGGTTAATGTATAATTACCGTCCTAAAGAAATATGATTTTAAGTTTGTCTGTTTTGAAGTCGAATTAGAGGCAGTCGTAGTGTTTTGCCCGCTATCTCGAAAGACATAACGAAGTTTTTTTTTTTTTTTTTTTTTTTTTTTTTTTTTAACAGAGAAGTAGCACTTCAGGCATTAATACCTACTAAGTTATTTTGGTAACCGTGCTACATTCTTTAGGAAAGGGATAGATAAGAGATAAGACAGGTGGTGAAAGAGAGAGATAGAGAGTTAGTTATTTTACTTCGCCGGTCAGTATGCTATGAAAGAAGTACCGACGTAACTATATATGATCGATTGGCGTATTTAAATTTTCTCTATCTTATCTAGTGCCTTGGTAAAACTAATTTCGACCCTAACACGGACGGACAGACGGGTATCACTCAAAAGACTTTGCTATACCCAAGCAATCAGAATATATAGAGTCAAAAATGGATATTGTAAAACTGACAAGCGGAATGATAAACTTAGATATAGACTTTGCTTGTTTTTTTTATTAAATAAATTTAATTTATTATTTTCTTGTTTTTTTTTGTTAATATCAGATTACTGAATAAATTAAATAAAAATTGAGCGCGCAATTTACTAAAGTGCATTATTGATTAAGTTATGAAATAAAAGCGAGAATACAGTGTCTTGTAAAATTTTTAAAATAGAACATAACTTTAGCATTATTTTTAAGAGTGATTCCCCCTTCCCGCTGGAGATTTCAAAAGTTCTAATTTATACAAAGTTTTAAGAAGGACAAGTTGCATTTAAAAAATTAAAATATAAGAAATAATTAATAACACTTTTTAAAAAAATAGGGAAGCAATGATTTTAGTCAACCACAGTAGAGACTTAAAACAGCAAGCATAAGCGGACTTAAAGTTAAGATTTAATGTGTGATATCGGTGTATTAAATATAATTTTATATAAGTCGTCTTGTATATGAAATTAGGAAATAGAGTGACCATTTTTCAGACAATCAATTATTTTTCGTTAAAGGGACAAAAGTCTGTTATTTTATATATATGTTTATGTTTTGTGTTTCAATTATGTACTCGCTTATTGTATATAATTTTTAAAAAACTAAAAGCTGTTTGTTTCTCTTTGGTATAGCGTTACCTTTTGTGTTTGTGTTTTCCAATTTTTAAGTGTCTTCTTATCATGGATCAAAAGTTAAAATATAATACGTGAAAATCAGATTGTTTTTTGTCACTTTAATTTTGTTTTTGAGAGGGCTTACCTTGTGGGTATGTTTTAAATTTCAGTCTATAACAGTTGAGGAAACGAAAGGTTTAAAATAAACATCATTTAATTTTTTTAAGTTAAGAAATTGATGCGTGTTACCGACCTGTTACAATATTCCTGTTTGACAAAACTTAATTTATTTATTATTCTAATTCTTGCAAAATGGCGCAACAGTTAATAAATAAAAAAAAATAACATTAATCATTTACTTGGTTGCAATAAAACCAAGTCTAATCTGCATGCAAATTTTTACAAGACGCATAAATTATAATTTCACTAATACAGCGGACTTAAAAAAAAGTTAAACTTTTACACACAGTCACTAAAGTATATTTACGAGACATTTATTGTATATTTTGTAAGAAATGGGTAATTTTAATTAAAATATCTTAATTTTATTATAAAGTGTGTTTTTCAAACATCCACAGCTTTGAGTTGCCAGCAATGTTTTGTTCGATAACCGATTCGAAAGCCATTAGTTGATTTACAATTGGTTTGGTTTGCAAAATTCTAATGAACAGACACAGCAACGCCTGTAAATTATTGAAATTTGAAATTATTGTTGATTTTTTTTTATAAAAACAACAGAATAACAAACTTGGACTAGTGCTCATATATCTACAAGTATGATAATGGGAAGAATTCTACAGTCAAGGTGATTGGTACAGACTAATGATTATTAATTTTTTTGCCTAATGGGTTGGCAATAATCTCTTTGACATATAGTTTCAATAAGAGGTAGCCACACAGTACGCGCTATAATCAATTTACTCAAAGAAACATTTTATGAAAGATTCGTTTCTCGTAATTATCGTGTTAATTAATCACGAAGCCCTTCTCGATGCCAATAAACCAAAGACACTTTGTGAAACAAAACATTCTGTGAGCTATTGGTGAAATATGATCGAAATCCCTGCGAAAAGTGTTTGAAAATTTGACATCTAGATTGTGTCATCAATGTTCGATCATGTCATCATGGTCGAAATCATTTTTAATTATTTATGTCATAAGATTGCATATTCAATAAAGCTGTTTCCATCAATATAAAGAATATTTTTCTTTGACTTATTTTTATTTAAATGCCTTCTTTTTGATATTTTTTGAAGGTGACATTAGCACGGTGTAATTATAGAAGGGCAGTCTCATTTGCACAACAACTACAACCAAATAATTTTCTCTTTAATTTTTTTACAGACATTAAAAAAAATAACTAGAAGGCGAGTAAAAATGTGACCAACAAAGTATCAAATTATTTGTATAAAAACGATTTTGGTATTATCTTAGATATTAAAATATTAACGACAATAGTAATTCAGTTCTTACTTTAATACCCAGGAAATCAGAACACTGTTGCGGCGCTCCTAAGAATTCTCAAAAGCTCAATCTCCTAACTGAAAATCAAATTTAATCTCTAATACTACCAGCATGTTAAAATTAAACCAATCTGATTTGCCCCAATAAAGAAAAAAAAAACTTAGTAGAGGTAGGCAAAGGCTTAAAATGTTTCTCAACTCCACGTTCTTCTAAAGTTAGTTTAGGTAACACTGGTATGTTTACAAATAATCAAAGCAAAAGATAGCTTACACACGTTGAGCACCGGAGATGATGATTGCAAATCGCAACCAGAAATCGTGGTCCATGCCTATAGGAAGGAGCCTCAGCTTGATAGAAAGTAACAAACATTTAAAGAGCGTGTTTAGTCGTGATTTTATACAAATTGGGTAAGAAACCAGAGTAAGAAACACAAAATAAAATATAGAAAAAGGAAAAGAAAAATAAAAAATGACGAGATTTTATTTGTAATACAAGGAGTCCAAACATTTGAAAATGTTACAATATTAATGAGCTATTTTTTGAGAAGAGAAGTCAAATTGTATGTACACTTTTATAGCCGGATGTTTCTACCCACCTGCTAACACAAAAATTTCAATATTATAAAAAAAATTTATATCAAATTCTTCATGGTTACTTGTTGTTGTTTTTTCTTCTAATAATGTCTACACATACTTTTTTTTAATATCTAAGTGGCAAAACGTTACTAATTAAAAATTTAAAATAATTTAAAACTAGACTAACGTTATTATTATTTTGTGTTTTATTATTTTTTGTATTTACATATTTCGTCAATAAGTGCTGGTATTTGACTCATTTTTTACGCTTTTTAATTTTTTTCCAGTTTTTGTTTTCTTTTTTATAAAATTAACCCAGATTTGTTGGGACAAGTTGCACTAAAGTAGAACGAGAAAATCCACTTAAAATTTCATTTGAAAAAAAATTAAAACTGATCGTGTGGACCATTTGCAATGAACGTTAATGATAACGACATGCAGTGATAACAGTGGTCAAAAGTGAACCTAAATATTTTTGAATACTTTTAGAAAAAAAGTAAACTAATTTCAACATTATCGTCCTAATAAAATAGATTCCTTCAGGTTGGAAATAAAAACTGCCATTGACAAGATACGAATCGATTAACTTGTAAGAGTTTCTTGTTTTGGGAAAAAAATTCACTTTTTTAGGGTTTTTCGTCTACTAAATTTAGGGTTGTTGCTATGACGAATTCATTAATTATCGTCGAAACCCTAAATTTTATAGTCCATGTATAAAAAAATATATATGTATAATTATACATATATAACTACATATCTACCAACACCAAATTCAGAATCTTTTATTCCAACGTCAGTTTTGTATTGCCGTATAGCAGTGGATTTTTGAAGCCTGCAACCAAATGCATCAGTAGTATTCAGATGTCTCCGTAGAATCCTATGTATATTTTCGCCTGAAAAAATAAGTAACACTAATCTTTGGAATACCACCCACCAAATACCCATCCAATTGAGGATAAGTGGACGTAAGAGGCTGTGGATTGATCAAACGCTTAGAAAGTCACCACCCGACATTAGAACAATGGATATCTACTAGAATCCTGAATGTCAACGATATACTGGAATCCCTGCACATATTTGGAGGAAACAGGTGGATACCGAAAAACAGTTGGAGCGTCATAAGCCTATTGCAAATGAAAGGAATGATTGCATTCTTGGCCAATGTTCCTTTCTCAAACTGCAGCACATAATATATAAAAATGTTATTAAGTCAATAATTATGCCGATAGCTTATAGTCCGTTCAGGCTGCCACGAAATTATGTAATTTCAAATTGAAATTACGAACGAAATCTAGAGTGTTTATAGTGGGTTATTTGACACTTGAGTTAATTTCAAAAACAGCTGTTCGTTTTTATGTTAGTATTACATTATTCTTTTGCATTAAAATTTTGTACAAAATGGAAAAAAAAGAAAAAAAAACACTCTATAATAATTAAGTGGGTATCTATTGATAATAAAATATAAAAAAATAAATTAAAATTGTTTAAGTTCTTGCAGTTTTTATAATCCATCATTATGGTTATTATACATACATTTTTGTATATATCAATGTATGTACATACGTGTATTCTTGTAAATAAGTTCATGGTTGCACACAAAGAGTATTATTTTACACAAAAACAGCGTTGTCTATCATAATTTCAAGTAATTTCGTTGAAATTAAGTAAAATAAGTTGATTTGGGCAACTGTGAAATGTATGCGAAATTACGTAATTTCAAGTTGATTTCTGCCGAAATCACGAAATGACTTAATTTCGTGGCAGCCTGAACGGGCTATTACGCAAAAAGTAATTACCATGTATAAGTAATTCTATAAATTAAAGCAGCGTCAGCCAGCAATCATGAGCAAGATTTCCACGTGAATCATTCGTAATGTTAAGAGTTTCACAGCCAAAGTAATAGCTAAATAACTAGACATTTTTACAGAAATTGTATTATTATAGCGGCTATAACAACAGAAATTAATTGAAAGTACACAAAGAATCTAAGACTATATCCACTTTAAGGACAAATAAATAAAAGATTAAAAATTAAAGGGTGTCCCAATTGAGATGTAACTTCTTTGTATACGTCAACATTGTCTTAGCCGTTACCGTCAGACACTTTACAGATGAAATGAAAAATAAAGGATCTTCTTCACCGTCACACAAAAAACAATAGAAAAAACAAAAACAAAATCGAAAGCAAAGTTTCGTTTTGTTGTTTTTTAAACTCTGTCTTGTTTTTTTACTTTCGATTCTTATTTTCTTTGCAGATATAAGTCTTATAATTGATAAGCATTAATCTTTTTCTAATCAGCGTTTATTATTTTTTGACGTTTAACAATATAACTTTACAACTGATACAATAAACTGATATAATTGAAACAAAAGTTGCCAAGGGCTTTTATAAAATTGAGAAATCTATGCAATTGGCATGTGTTTAGAAGTGAAACTAAGGAGATTTTTTTACTTTGCTATAGAACCAATTGGCGATAGAGTTTCCTACGCTATATCTTGAGAGCCTTCTTGCAGTTGTTGTATACATATTTGTGAGATATCAACTGTCGCTCTTTACTCTTGCGAACAAATAGCTACAAAAAAGCGAAGCCGACGTAGATGAAATAAGAAACAACTTAAATGAACTGGCTCATTGACAAAAATAGAATACTACCTTTGTAACAAGATTAATAGAAAAATATTTGATGCGTAAAATTAAATTCTAAGATAAATCTCAACAACCTCATGTTATATGGAAATCGTGAAAAATTACATCGTCTTAACACCTTAACTGATTGCGACAATCGGATTCTTGGTCGATCTCCAAACGGATAAATTGAACGTTACAGTTCATAATGTTTGATTGGAAAAAAATTTAACTACGTATTTCAAAATTGAATGACACACTTTTGAAAAGAAGTTGAAACAAATATGTACAATCAGTTTAGTGAGCCAGGACAAGGTGTAAAAGTTGCTAAAGGCTGTCAAAATATTCAGTAAGATTGTCATATCATAATGCAACGTTTCACCTAACCAACGTATTAAACAATATCGAAAATCTATCTCAGCTATAAATATGCAACGTGAGTTTCATTTTAAAATCCTTCGCACCGTATAAAATGCATAAGAACAATCTTTTTGACCTTAATTATCGAGGAATATCCAAAAATGTGCGTTTAACGCACATCAGCCGTTATAGAAAATAGCGAAAGCCCTAGAACGTTAATATATACGAGCTGTGGTTACAACAAAACAGCGTTACATGCTGACTGACAACGTAACCTTCAGGGTTGTGGGTCATTACATGTGTGTTAAACAATTTGGACAAATCGGATCATAACAAATTTAATTGACCGCTTAACAATCTGCATCTAAAACTAGAAAATTATTTCAATTACGCTTGTATCCATACATAACTGCAAAAATGTAGCTTAAAAATATTTTTAAATAAAAATTCCAATAAAGTGTTTTAAATAAAGTCAACTTTATGTATGTATCGTCATATTAAATGCAAACGGACGTAGCTACACAAAAATTCGAAATTGAGTTTTTCATCGATTATGGTTCGTTTTATCAAAATACATGTTCATGCATAATTTTAGACTCCTACGAGCAAAAGTGGCGACTTTATTAACGAAATTCAAACCGACGTAACTACGGGCGTGTGTATTTCTAAATGCAAGAAGACGTATGTAACTATAGATTTATATGAAAACCTTACATAGAGGTGCCAACTCTTAAGCCTTGATCCTGAAAATTACGTGATTTGCGGGATTTATAAACATTTGGAATTTTAAACTCCCAAACCGTATGATTCCTAATGGTAGCCCTGGTTGTTAACTAACGGTACATTGATTTTTTTTTTTTGTTTTTCTGCATGTTCTCTCATTCATAAATAGAATTTAAATTCGAATACGCACTTTGTGCAAAAATTATCGTTTGAATCAAGTGTTCTAAGTTTTAGTGACACATGCGTACATACATACAACTGTATAACAATTAATAAAAAGTAAAAGCAATAAAAATGGATTCTGATTACGAAAATAATTTAGAAAGTTGTGATTTGGCGAAAATTACTAAAAATAAGAGACTTTCAAATAAAATAAAGAGAATGAATGGAATGAAATATGAAGGTTTGTCCAAAGGAAATGTTACCTGTGAAAGAATGCCGAGAAAGATGGGAGAAACTTGTAATTCTAACTTTTGCCTAAAAAGTTCTGTTAGACATTGTGCATTATTTTCTGAAGACACGGGTAGATAAATATTTTAAGTTTTCTGGAAGCTGGCCTGGGAACAGAAGAAGCTTTATGTGATAAATCTTATTGAAAGCTCATATAGAAAACGTATTTGTGCAGAAAGCTCAAGACGATTGAATACAAAGCGCTATCACTTATAGCTCAATACGGAAAAATGGTGAGAGGCTGGATTGATAGCAGTGGCTTGCATTGTATACAAACAATTCCTGAAAATCGAAGATCACTAATATCGAACCGGAAAAAAATTGCACATTCCAAATATAAAAAACGACTCGGCTTTTTTGAAAAATGGTTAGCAGAGATTCCAAAGTTGGAGTCACATTATCGTCGACAGTACACAAATAAATTATATTTCGATACACAAATTAAGTCTTATCATCAACTGTATGAACTATATTCATTGGAATGCAAAGCACAAAAGGAAAATGAAATTGCACCTACATCCCTTCCCATTTTTTTGGAAAAGTTGAAAAAAAGTAATTTCTCAATATTCAAACCGAGAAATGATCAGTGTAATTTATGTGTCTCATATAAGGCAAATAACATATCAAAAGATGAATTTGATATTCACAGAAAGGAAATCGAAATGATGAGAACTGAGAAGGCTAATGACATCGAAAATGCAAAGTCGGGACTTTGTCTATTGTTTTGTATGGATATGCAGGCAGTGAAACTAATTCCTCAATCAAACGCGAATGTGTCGTATTACAAGATAAAGCTGCAAGTTCGTAATTTCACGATATATAATGTAATCACCCATGAATCTGATAATTATGTATGGGATAAGACCGAATGTAATCTCGTCACATCTACGTTTGCAACGTGCATTTTAAAACATTTAACAAATGCGAATAATAAATCTCCTGAGGCTAACCATATTATAATCTATTCTGATGGGTGCTTTTACCAAAATTGGAACGTTATTCTATCTAACGCTTTGTTATCTTTATGCATGAAAAAAAATATTACAATTGAACAGAAATATTTAATAGTTGGTCACACTCAAATGGAGTGTGACTCAACCCACTCTTTAATTCAGAGAAATATTAACAATAAGCAAATTAATTTGCCATCACAACTTGTGGACATCATAAAAGACGCCCGAAAAAATCCTTTTTCTCTACAAGTGCATCATTTGAGCCATGAGTATTTTCTTGACTTCGAGTCCGTTCCAAAACATTATTCATCAACAAGACCAGGTAAAATATAATTAGTTTTAATATATTTATTGATTTTAAAACTGGATATTTTAAATAGGCAAAAAATCTGGTGATTTCACAGTAAATATGATTCGCGCTTTGGGATACGATTGCACTGGTGTTATTTACTTCAAAACAAATATTAACGACGATTATGATGTGCTTCCACAAAGAGTTATAAAGAAATATGTTGATCTTGAACCCAACCCATTGCATACTGAGAGAATTAAAATATCTAAGAAAAAGTGGCAAAATCTCCAAGACTTAAAATCATTAGTACCAGCCGATTGTCATAATTTTTATGATAGTATTCCTTTTGAAAATTAACTATTTGCTTTCGATTTCTTTTAAATGAACTGTATTTTTGTTATATGTTTTAAATATATTGAATTCATTATATAAAATTTGAGACATATCTGTAGTTTTTACTTTAAAAATGAATTACATAACTATTTTATTTTTAAACAATTTAATAAAAAAACATATTTTTATTCAAAAGCTTTAACGGTTTATTAATATACGAAAACCATGAACAATGTTATAATGGTAGAATACAAAACTATATGTAAGATTTTTGGGCGGTTTTCTGGTCAACTAAAAATGTTCGTCTTACCAAATAAATATTTATAAGAAAAAAAAACATGCCAAAAAGTTATACGGACCGTAGGTTTTATATACCCATTTTGCAAATTTGGAAGACAAACATCTCTTCTACTAATTCTCCGAATTTCGTCAAAATCCGTTCGGTAATTTATAAGTTAATGAATTAGAACCGCTGTAGTTACGTCCTCTTGTTACAAAAAACAGCAAGTGAAAAGGACGTTACTAACAAAAAAACTTAAATATTTAAAAAAAATTAAAAATATCTCCACCAACAAATAAAGCTCCATAATTTAAGTATAATTTAAAAAAAATCTAAAAAATACTTTATATTTGTGGATTTTAGAAGGTTTTTTGCTTCTCCTGTAAAAAAACCAAAAGTGTAGATACGTCCGTTTGCATTTAATATGACGGTATGTATGTATGTATGTATGTGTGATTGCATATAAATATGTGCTAAAGCCAAATGTGGAACATTATAAATTCATTTTAAATTATGTTGTAAAATTTAACGTCTGGCCATCGCGTTATTAAAAACCACCAAAATATTAATTTTAATCTTTCTGAACGTACGTTTGGCACGAGTCAACTTATTAAAGCAACAACATTAAAAACAAAAATTAAATATTGCATTAACTTATTGAAATTTTTTTAGATAAAATTTTTTATCTTTACACTGACAAATTAATATTTTTTTTAATTTGTCGGTGTAAATGTTTAAACGGTAACAACAACTTTTATAGATAGAAAAAAGAAAACACGAACTGCTTAAAAGGTTTTATGTATTTGTGTACACATTTACATACATCTGTGCCGATTATTTTATACCCTTCACAATAACAGAAGTATGCGTTCCCCGCAGTGATACGTTTCATATTTTAAGTTTTAAATAATAAATATTTGATGAGAATATCATTAAAGTATTTATTTTTTAAGAACCTTAAGTACAATTAACGTAAATTAATTAACAAATGATTCCAAATAATAAATTTTATACTGGTAAAAATACGTTCCTTGTTCATTTTACAAATCAAAACAATTAAGAAGCAGAAAGTAAAGACTAATGAGGCCTTAATTCGAAAGCGAATTGACATTTGATAGTAAGAAAATGCTTTTGGCTATATTTTAATTTTTTATTTTTTATGAACTTTTAAAAATACTAATAAAAATAAATTAAAAATAACAAATTTGTAGAAATTTTTGTTGAACAGTATTGACATTGTTTAAAATTAATTAATTGTTATTATTTTATTAAGTATCATGTCCGGGGTTTTTGGAAATTTTTTATATCAATTTAAGTCATCAATTTCTTTATTTTTTTCGTTTTTTTTTTTTAATTAATTTATTTGCTTTGATTTCCTTGAGAGTGAGATAATTGGACTTATTTCTTATTTTATTTAATATCGATTTTCATACATATTAAAGTGCCAAATTCTTTTAAAATTACCACTTTTTTATGGATATTTCGTTTTTTGTAGACTTTTATTTATAATTTGTTACGCCCATCAATCTGTGAGATACGCAGGTTTTTGATATTCAGCAATGTCAATTCGTAAATGATAGAGCAATGGTCAAAAATGTTGTGCGTCTCTATTTATTTGTTGCCGTAATCTATTAAAAACCGACATCTCAGATAAAAAACTAGAAAAACAAAAAAAATTGAATTTCACAAACAAATATAATTTTAATTTTTACGTACAATAAAAATTAGACAAGAAGTCACGATAAAAAACACAAAAAAAATAAACTCTGAACAAAACCTCCCCTCTGAGGAAAAGGTTTTCCTTTACGCATACTGATTAAGATTTTTATTTAAGAGCGAACAACTCGTCTGGAAAAACTTTAAAAATCACTGCATAATTTTTTATTTATTTTATGGTAAAGAACATATAAGATTTGGAACTACCGAACAATGCACTATTACTTGGCTTCACTTGCAATTACCCTCTGAATATTAAAATGAATATGTGTGGTGTAGGGTATAAAAAACATTGCAAATGTCATAAGCGAACGCACAGACATAAAAATACTGAACAATCAGCGAAGTTTCTCGTAACTTGTCAAAATCAGAGTGACTTACAAGATGTTTTAATCGACCCAAAAAAAAAAAACATTTAAACATTTAGTGACCTACAGAAATACTTTTTAAAGACACATATAAGTCACGAATAAGCAAAACTTGGGTTTATATTTTATCTGCATATTGAAATTTCGAAATTATAATGAAAACGAAACTAAAACCAAATTGCAAACACACACGTAAAAAGTAGATCGTTTGATATGAAAATCGCATTCATATTTAATTTATTTAAAAAAAAAAACTTACGGTAAAATTGACTAAATAATATTGCAATGTAATGTGTCTATAATAAGCTTCATTCAGACAGATATAAAAATTAGCTAAACAAAAACAATCACAAACAATGTTGATAGATAAAAAAAATATATCAAAAGTAATAAAACTAAGGTCATTTACAACTTTGGATTTGACGTTGACAAGAGTTTTTTGAAAACTAATAAAATTCCAAAGGCTCTTCCTTATCTGCTTTTAAATGTCTTGTTAATCAAAATATAAATTGTATTTTTTAATTGTTGCTTTAATATATTTTAAATTTAGGTCTTTCGATATTTAGTAATATTTAATTGCCACATAAAATTCCAATTTCATATCACCCTCTGTTTAGCAAACACTCATTAGGGTGACCGGATTAATTTTTCAACCGGTTCTTAAACTGGGCTTACTGCCTAACAGTTGACTGTTCTCTTAAAATGTTGATTTTTTTGAATGTCGAGCAAACCGATTATTTTAATATTTTAAAATATAAGTGAAACCAATGATTTTGGCACTGTTAAATTATGATGGTATTTTAGAGTTTGAAAATGACGATAGAGAAAATATTTACGGACAATCTGTTAGCAGCAATTAAGAAGGCAATGCAAAGAGAGTAATGATTATGCCCTTACTTCTTATATTAGAACGATTTATTCTAAAATGTTGGGTTCTGTTCTTAAATTCCCTTGTGTGCACAGCTGGTTTTATTTTGGTGGACACCTCCTCTTTATTCCAAAGTTTTTTGTCAAAACTGAGTCCTGCGTCTGAAGAATTTATCGACAGATCTGATAATAAAAGTAAGTTTGGTCCAAACGTTGAGTAGTCATACCACATACACACATCTAAGTGTTCCGATAATAAAGTTTTAATATGTTGATCGATGGGGTAACTTTGCATAGCCTTAGATAAATGGAAATGAAAAACATACTCAAGGATCTTGATATCAATTTTGTTGATATCTTTTATGAGAGATATTCAAAAATAACTTTTTTAAAGTTCTCTAATAAAAACGTTAGAAAAATATAGGGTATAGTAAACAAAACCTTCCGGGAAAATTAACGGAAACAAAAGAGTCTGAGAAATCATAAACCCTTGTGCCGAAAACCTTGAAGATTCGGCAGTAAATAATGAAAAAATGTTGGCAGCCTCCATATACCTTATTAAATACTAGCTGAAATGTTTTGTCCAAGGTTATCTCTATAATATCACTCTTAATATCCGTCCTTTCGCACGATTTATTAGAACTGAGCCTTGCTGGGATCTACACGCTATGCTTACACAATGTAAGAGGCACAACTTTTGGGTTTGGATTTACTAAAATTGACGAAAAAGGACAAAGCAAAAAAGACAAGTTTTTCTTTTTTTGCTTATAATTTTTACTAGCCGTGCCTACAACTTCGTTTGAGTGCCATTTCTTATTTTCTTAAAATTCCAGTTTGTAAACAGTGTTACCAATTTTCCATTTATAAAAATAAAATGTGCTGACAACTGTTTTAGTACTATTATAACGGTAAAATTGGGAGCTTTCACATTTGTATCTTTATTTTTTCTACGAAATTATATATTTTTACAAAAAAGAGTAAGGGATCACCTCACAAAATTGTATTTAAATCCATCTAGCAGCTTTAACGTGATGTGAACACAGACAGACATGCAGACAAAAATTCCAAAAATAGGCTCTTTGTATTCTATATCGATTACTTTCTACTCCAATTACCCCGTTACTGTTTATACGAATGATACGAAAATAAAACTGTCATTCGCCAATCCATGAGAACGTGTAGCTTTAAATTTTGAATATTTAGATGTCCAATCAGTTATTTAAATCAGTTATTTCATAAGATTATTCTCGTCAGGATATTCTTGTTTAAGTCGCAAGCATTCGAGCTGATGAACTGGCTTAAGCATCTAGCGAAATATCTCTGGATACCTGCCCTTCCAATCAACAAACAAATTGCATTTTTATCTGGAAATGTTATAAAAACTCCCAAAATAATTTTACTAACGAAACTCTGGTGATTTTTCTTGTGTTAGGCTTATTTTTTTCTGCAAGTTAATTTGAACATCAGTTTACGAAAAATTAAGTTAAATAAAAAATTTCGTAGTGAAGATTGATTTAAAGAAAAAATGTGTATATGATCTCAGTTATAAGTGTTTTGACCGGTACTGTACTATTGGAAACAAATTTGTGTATTTGCTTGTATGATAAATTGCGGTATGACTTCTTGTCTCTAACGTACTTAAATGAATATTTCATAAGACAGTGTCACAAATTAGAGCAGAATTGCATCAGAAGCTATCCGCTAATATCAGTTATCAACTTATTTATTTAATTATTTTAACGTACGTACAAAATGTTGCACAAATACACAATCTCACACTCGTTGACTTGTTGCATGCCACACCGGTATGCACTTAATCTAGTAAAGTTTGTTAGTAAGCTCGCAGTAATAAGATGAATTAATTTATGATTTCAGTTTTATGTTCTGTATTTTATATAATGCTCTAATAGGGTGAGTGAATTTTACAAAAAGTCACCTGTTCACATGTATGTGTTTTAGCCAAAACTCACTGCAATCTTAGAAACCGCTTCTGTGGTACGTACAACAAGTATTATTTTCTGTATAAATCACCTTTAAATGAAAATTAATTTGCTGAACGCCTTCTTCATTTTAACAGCAAGTGACTTTTTTGGGATAGAATTCATCTACAAAGTACTTGTTTTGTTAGTCTCTGACAAATTCGACTATATAAACGAGGATCGAATTTGTTTGGAATTATAAATATTTAAGCACTTGTTCTGTCAACACATTCACTGGCAAGCATTCCCAAAGGACTCAAACAAATTTAATTTCAATTTTGTAATAAAAAAATTAAACGAACAACAATGACTTTAAAGGTAAGAATATTAATTGCATCGCCTTCATACTTTTATTTTTCAAATCAAATCAAATTTGTGTCGGAGATCCCTACCGTCCTTACACTACTCCTTTCAAGTATATGAGCACACAAGTCGACAGGCTTGCCAAGAACTAAAAAAAAGATAAGGAATTTCGAGGTCTGATTAATGGCCTGCAGGAATCCAGGCTCTTAGGGCCGTTGGTGCTAAAAATCTTTGGGAATTAACATGAGAGACTAAGCGCTTTCTTCGTGATTTGATCTTTAACCACAACCACCACCTCACTCCCAAGAACTATGGTCAAAACAGGAGCTACCGGCTTCGTAGTGAGCCACTGGTCAAACTTTGAAAATGCTTATACTCCAGTTTCAAGCTTCTGCAAGCCCACTTGGGAGAAGTTATAAATAAATTACATAGCATATGGTCTAGTGGTTAACATATTTTAGCCACAACAGAAGCCGCCATTGGCGTGGTGTATGTTCAAATAGACTACAGCATCTCAACCATAATGTTGAAATTGATACATAGTGTTTTCACATGCATATAAAGATTGTTATGGTTGGTGACATCTTTTTCACCACTTTCGGGTTAGGGCTCTCGGAGTTAGTAATTAGAACTAATATTTATCATATCTGCTCTATTCCTTTCTATGTTAGACTACAGTCCGTTAAAATTTTAAATTTTATGTCTGGCACACTTTTCTTTCTTTTTAGATCGTTATGTACTTAATGGCAATTGCTCAGATTTCTATTGCAATTGAACTTAGAGCTGAACATGAGCATGAACATGGACCAGTTGCCTACGAATTCCATTATTCCGTGCACGATCCTCATACCGGCGACATTAAGAGTCAAAAAGAAATACGCAAAGACGATAAAGTCGAAGGAAGTTATGAATTGATTGATTCCGATGGCCATCGCCGTTTAGTTAAATATCGGGCTGACGATCACAGCGGTTTTGAAGCCATCGTTTTGAGAGAACCAACCGATATTAAAATTCCTATTCCAGAGCAACATCATGGTGGTAAAATACTAACTACTGGCAGAATCTTTACCCATGAACCTTTAGTACATTATGCACCAAAATCTGTACTGCTAGCCAAGCCAGCATTGTCTCATTCAGGCGAATATGATACCCATGCTTCGTTCTCAGGAACCGCACACAATTATAAATACTAAGCAAAAGTCATTTTACATACAATAAGAAAAAATATGATTAGACATTTTGTTAGAAACAAAAATCATATTAACTGAACGCAATTTCTGAAATGATCAGACTTTAATTTGAAAATAATCAATCCATTTACAAATTGTAAATGGGCTGAATTGTTTTACATTAAAATAATCTCATTTACCTAAGATACCAATTACACAAGTAGATTTTACATTTAAGACATTCCATCCATTTATTCAGTCATCTGTCAATAAAAATTATTCCTTATCATTCCGCATGTCCCTAATGAAATCCATCCATCAAAATTAACTGTGCCATAAATTGTTTTTCACCTGGTCGAATGTAAAATTAAAAAATTAAGAATTGAAAAAAAAATATTTGTAAATAAATAACTGCATTGGAACTGCATCGCATAAAGTGCATTGTTCTACATAAGAACGCAAAACATTTTTGTTTTTATTGAATTTTATTTAATATTAGCAGCATAAATAAAGTCAATTTATAAAATTTTGGCTAGTTTTAGGCCCTATGCTGTCCTTAAAGAGTCGACTATTTCAAGAAATGTTCCGCCACAAGTAATTTGAGATATCACAATAAACATATGTATGAGAAAAAGTTTTACATAAAAAATATAAGTTGTCACAATTCTTCTCATATAACAGTTTGTAGTAAAATATAAAATTTGTACTCCATAGAACTTGATTATTTTTTAAATTGTGTTTTTTTCTAATAAAAAAAAACATTTAAAATTCGGGGTTGTTAGATAAAACAGCATTATTTCACTTCCCAAGAAACTAGCTGGTTCCTACGGGGTTTAAAATGCTTGTAATGATCTAAGCACATAGACCACAGCGAACTAATGACTACAATTTGTCAAAAGTAAAATACACATATGAAGACGATTTTTTTTAAGGCATCTCAGCTACATGACTACTAGACTACAACTGTCGCTGTCGCCAATTTAAACTAATTTATATTTTTGTTGGCGACAATAAACAGTTGAGTGATGTCAGTACTATAAGTCATGTAAACTAATAAGTGCTTAAAAACCTCTTATTCTGAAAAAAGAAAAAAAAAAAAAAAACAATAAAAACTTAAAATAATCTTGTGTTATTTATTAAAAGAATTATTTATTGATTTAAAGATTGTTATAAGTCATTTTATTATTGAAGGCTTTTTAAGTTTAGCTGTACGCATATGTATTTTCCAGTATTTTTTTTTAATAAAAAATGCTTCAATCGTGATGGCGAAAATATACGAAGAATAACTCTAAACATTTCAAAGGAATGTTTTGTGTGGGCAACATTTAGTTAGATAAGTATTTACTTTTTTCCTATGATAATTTCGGTTTGTCTATCGGCCCAATTATAAACTTAAATTCCGTGCGAGTTTTCTCACTTTTCCCTTTTCTCCTATTATAAATTTGTTCCCCTTTTTTATTACCTGCGGAAAGTAAAACAATTCGGGGAAAAAGAGTAAGTATAATGAGTTGTGAAAGAAAAATTATATGTAAAATAGCTCCCTTCAAATAACGGTAATGCCACTTTTTTATATTTTTATTCCCATGGAATTCATAATTGGAGGAATTTTTCTTGAGAACATTTTTTTCCGTGAGAATATTCATGATTGGGCTGTATGTCGTTTCCATTTGATGAAAATACTTCAATATATTTTCAATTTTAAAGACAAGCCAAATGAAAAATCGACGTACTTATAAAAAATATTGTTTTAGTCTTCTAATAGCCTCTTACACAACAATCTAAATATTTATTTAATCAAAAAACAGAACTGCTTCTTAAAAAAAATGCTAAAAAAAAAAAACAATAAAGTGACTTCACTGAAATACGATAAAGTCATATTTTAATTACGTAGCTGCTGCGTTCAAAACAATTGTTTAGTTGGCTATATGGCGGCAAATGCAGCTAGCAGTATTTGCTGCCGTGTGTTCGTGTAGCCTGCTGTGGTCCATGTGTTTAGAGCATAACACCTATGATGCCCAATAGAAATTTGCAAACGACAGAAAACATTTTGGATATCACAAATGTTTGCTACTGCCTTCTTAAAAGCTCTTTACTACAATTTCTGTCTCGATTGCTTAGATTTTTTTAATTAAAATTACAAATAACTAAACAAAATAGAATTTTAAATCTATGAAACTGTGTACCCCTTCTTATTCGTCAATCTTCTGTCACCAATAAAATCAAGTATTATGTACGAAAAGTTACAAAAGTTGTTAGCAAAAATATTGTCAACAAAATCTAAGTCATTGCCACGCAATATCGATGCAGAATTTTCTTCTTTTTGAATTGTGGGGTAATCGTTTCGTACCACCAGCCAACTTGCTTTGAAAACACAGATTCAAGATATTAAGAAGAAAAATGTACTTCGGTTACTAAATTTTTAAATATATCAACATTTACAAAAGCAACAATCAACAAAACGGAGATGCAGAAAATCGAACTAAAATAATAAAACACACAACAACGTTTTAACAAACTTTCATTAACTGCCTCATGATTCTTATTTATCACTGAAGACTGCAAACGATGTTCTTTGTTGACGGTTATAAAGTATTGCAATCGGCGTGATAAAATAAAAATTATTTTAAATTTTTTCATGCATCAAAACAGACAAATCTCATGGCTATAAAATCGAAAAAAAGCACGCTTCAAGTTTAGAAGTCTCTACCCAGTGCTGAAGTTTAAAACAAAATAAACAATTCCGCATTCACAAATAAGAAAACAAAAACTCCAACCAAAAAAAAAAAAAAAAAAAAAAAAATACAAATAGAAAATAAATAAATTTTAATATGAATAATTTTATATCGATTATTTGCACTTTTGCAATTTTCAATTTAAAATTAGCTACAAGTCAAGCCTACTACATACCGCCAGCAACACAACACTTGCAATATCATCGATATCATCATCATTACCCGCAGCAGCCACCAGAAAATCACATTTTACAGGGGAGAGATAATTTTTTATTGAGAAACTCTTATGGTTTTAGTAACGATTTAAGTTTTGATAACGAAGCTATACATAATGCGGTACACCACACCAGCTTACATCGCCATCGCCATCATCATCACAATGCTTATCATTATCAAATTGCTCAACAAGATGATTATTTAAATGATCTTCATCTGAAGCAGTTGACTGAATCGGCAAAAGATCCTAAAAATTTAAAAAATGGTATTTATCACGATGGCGCTGTTACTTACGATTTGGGTTCAGCAAGCTATGAAGTTCTCAATCCCTATGATCCGCCAGAAATAATAACATCTGACCATCCACACTACCACCAACACTTGAATTACATCAAAAAGACGAATAATTTTACAGTTGAAGATTTTGGTGTAACTCCAGAGCCGGTTAAAAATACCATTACTGAAGCGCCATCTACAAACAGTCCAACTACTACTGCTGATGATTACGAATATATCGACACTACACCTGTCACAAGTGACCTACCTGAAACGACTACTTCAATTCCAATAACAACAACACCATTTTCAATAGAATCATACACAAACAAGATAAATGACTCTTATAAAAATTCAAGTAGAAACAAACAGAACGTACAAAATTTAAAAAATAGAAGCAACTCGATTTCCTCATCATCTCTGCCAGATGTGAAATTCATATTATTAAGAATAAACGATGATCTAAAGAAAAAACTTAAGTCTGCATCATTACAAAACTACGATCTGAAATATAACAAAAATTACCCCCCACATTACCAACAGCAATTCGGTTCAAAGGAAATCAAAGGAAAGGTATTTTCAAAGCAAAGGCCATTAGGAACCATTCTACCAGCTGAAAAATTTAGTGAAGGTTCCAACTCGATCAACAAATTAAACAAATAAATTGAGAAACATTTTGTCAAAAGCAGTTGCTAGTCCGCCAGCCACACTTTCTTATCACCAGTCATATCTGAGCGAAAATAAAATTAGACGCCAACGAGATGATCTGGAAGAAAAAATTTTTTTTCTGAGATATTTTCACCATCACAAAATTCTTTATAACTTAATTATATAAAATCTAATTATTTGTATATTTTGTTCTTTAATTAGTTTTAAGGAATTTAGTTTTTTAATATTTGTAAATAATACTAAATAACCCCTGGCAACTTATCTTGTCAGCAGGTTTGTTGTATATTTGTTAAATAGAGCAATGTAGTGAGAATTGTAAATAACAAAGCCAGCCACCTAATTTTAGGGAAAAAACTTTTTGTGTCTATTGCACTTTATTTAAATTAAATTGTTTTTAGCTCTTAAATGATACAACTTAAACTAGCGGGATTGAAGCAGAAATCTTTGGGAAGGAAATATTCAACAAGTAAAATAGTTAGGAAGTGAGGTTAAGTCATGGTCAATTCCACAAGTCATTTATTATCAAAATTCAAACACTCACAAGTGTCTAAGGGAAGTAAAAACAAAGTGAAATAGGCTACAAAAAGCGTGAAATAGAATACAACAGCAGCAAAACTGTGAAAGAATAACATATTTTGCTTAAATAGCATAAACATTTGAAAATTCACAAACTCCGAAGCCTTAAAAAATATCGAAACGCTAAAAGACACATAAAATCTGTTTTAGTATTCTGTAAATGTGGGACAAAATTAATATCATGTCATAGCTTGCGTCTAGTTGAACAAATTATAGAATTAAAAAAATCTTTAGGTAGATACGATGAATGCTGGAAAAGATTGTAGCGATCTACAAATTGCATTTTGTTCTGCTAATATCTGACTCTTCTTATTTTCTTCACAACAAGTCACCCTTATAACAAATTTAGGCTTAACTGAAAATAATTCCATTTTTTTTTATAAATAAATAGTTTGAATAAAACTTAAGC
Source organism: Cistogaster globosa (assembly GCA_937654795.1). Lineage (NCBI taxonomy): Eukaryota > Metazoa > Arthropoda > Insecta > Diptera > Tachinidae > Cistogaster > Cistogaster globosa. The sequence continues at coordinate 43,896,465 of OW569404.1, read as the reverse complement.
TTAAACTATCGGCGGCAATATTTTTGATTCATTTTTTTATAAATGCTATTGACTTTTAAGTTTTATTACTAAATGTAAAAGTTACAGCCTTAATTTTATCACAACGAAAATGTCATAATTTGAAGTGAAGAAATTCCAATTAATCACCAACTTCTTTATATTACCGAAATTCTAAAATAAAGCTTTGAGTTAAGAGTTACGTACTCAAAATCTGAAAACGAAACCGCACTAATATCGATACAATGGAATGCCCGTCTACTATAGGTACTTTTTTTTTGCTGGAACGAATGATCGCTATTAAAATAATATAATGAAAATAAAAATTAAAGAGTGTCCCACAGAGACGTTGTTTTCAAGTATATGTCCTAATCTTTTAAAATGAAGAGTTTTAATGTTTCTCTTTTGAAAAGCAACACACAGTTTTTTGAATGTGCTTGCTAATTTAAGTGTAAAAACTAATTAAAAATTACAGCATGTGGACATAAAAGGCCTGATTTAGACATATATTCCCATATCTTTTGAAACGTGATCTTTAACAGCCCAATAAGCCCACTCGCAAATGCAGTATTTATTTATTTTGGACATGAATTACAATAAGATTTTGTTGGTAGATCTGTCATAAAGTATGACTATAAGATTAAAAGTGCATCCGAATAGTAGTGTAATGCTACACAAAAATATTCTTGAATCTTAAATTTGGTCAAAGGCTATAGATTTAGAGAAATTCAAATTCGTCATCTTCTTGCACGATACAGTCCAAACTTTTTCTTTGGGTAAATTATGTGAATTGCAAAACAATCAATTGGTTAAAAATTAAACAATAGCAAATAAAAACAAGTAAAAGTGTTATATACGACTATGCCGAATCTTAAATACCCTTCATCAGTGACAGTGAATTAAAAGAAAGTAAAAAAGAAAAAAAAAAATCAAGTACTATATAAAATTTTACATAAAAATGTAAACGGCTCTTATTGGGTTAAGCATTTTTTTTTTAGATTTTAGTATTTTCTGAAAAATCTCTTCAAAAGCTTTTATTGATGTCTTAAAAAATATAACACAAAATCATACTTTTCTATAAAAAGTTCAGAGGCCCATAACTCGGAAAATATATACGTGCGCCAATTTTTTCACTCAATATTTTTTCTTATTTTTTAATTCTCTGTCGCTCCATATGTTTGTTTTTTTGACTGAAGTTACTTCATTGTTCCAAATGATATGGAAAAATCAGAGGCAAGCGTGGTGCTTTGCCCCCTGCCCCGAAGGACATGGACCAATCTTCCTAATTTTCAAAAGCAAAATGTTCCAAACTATGTTTGATCGATTGCAAGCCGGACATCGCTCAATCGACTTCGCTATGCATAAGAACTCAGAATTTATATACTTTTTGAGGTCAGAAATGGAAATTGTAGAAATTAAAAACTTTTTGTGGTGAAGGGTATAAAAATTACATGTCCACTAAAGGTGTTATTTAAGAGTTTTCTTACAAAAAATGAATAAAATAAACTTCTCAAAATATGTTGAAAATGTAAGAACAAACAAAACGCTTGTGTTTTTTTTTTTACTATGAACAACTGCATGCACATTTCGTTGGACTTATTCCGTACTTTTCGCAAATTTTTGTCTATAACTGAGAATATTTTTTGTTATCTCTTACATTATTGAACTTTACATAGGTTCCAGCCCAAGCTTAAACGTTTTACTCTCTTTTTTTTCCCACGTAAAATGTTTGTTTAAATCGACGCACTCTTTTAGAATATACTCGTATGTAGTTATTTCTAGTTTTACAACAAAAATTTCTTGTGCAATCCTGTTTTCTTGATTTATGGCTTAAAATAAATGCTTTTGTAAATAACTTTACATAAAGTAAAAATGACAAGAATGTTGATGTAAACAACACTCTTTGTTGTTATTTCTTCTGGGTGTAGCATAGCACTACACTATTCCATTTAATCAAACTAACCTTTATGACTACGAAGGTTTTTAGAAACAATTTGTTAGAAAGATTTTTATTAATGGCTTCAAGTTGTTTAGCATATGCAGCTGTGTGCAAAATAATAGGAGTGCTGACACATAATATTTACATAAGTTATTTCTTTTAGTGTATCAACTAGTAAACGCAGTTTTATTCTAACGGCATTTACAACGGTACGTAAGAAGTAAAATACAAAAGAGAGACTAAAAATAATTATCATATTTAAAATGTAATTGACTCATTTCTATATTCGCCCTTTGATCGACTTGTTCAAAAAAATAGGAGTGTGATCGATTTCTTAAAAATTAAAAATAAAATACGGCATAAAAGTGGAAGAAAATAAAAAGTAAATATATGAAAATAGAATAAAAATGTTTTTTTGAAATAAAAACAAAATATGTATTTTTTTTTACCAGTGGGACGAGGAAAGCACTGCTCAGAGGAAAAACGGAATTTAATAAAAAATCTGCGAAAAAAAGGAAAAACTTATAAAGAAATTCAGGAAAATTTGGGGTGCTCTGCTCAAATGATCGTTAATGCCATAAAATATATGCAAAAAGCTGAAACACGTGGCCGCAAGCGAAAAACTTCAAAGGTTGATGACCGGCGAATCGTACGTTGTAGCAAGGGAGACCCTTTTGCGTCCTCAAATAAGATTCAAAAAGAGCTGGAACTTCCCGTAAGTACCTCTACGATTCGCAGACGTCTGATTGAAAATTATTTGTTTGCAAGAAGTCCGCGAAAGGTGCCGTTATTGACTAAGAAACAGGCAACTGCGCGTTTAAACTTCGCAAAAGAACACATCGACTGGCCGAATGAAAAATGGAGAAACATATTGTGGACGGACGAAAGCAAAATCGTATTGTTTGGTGGAACTGGCTCCAGAGAGTATGTCCGACGCCCACCAAATACAGAATTATTATTAAAATTTACCAAAAAGACAGTTAAACATGGTGGAGCAAAAATAATGATATGGGGATGCTTTTCTTATAATGGTGTAGGTCCAATACACCGAATAGAAGGCATCATGGATAAGCACGTCTACGTGGAAATTTTAAGCAAAGTAATGCTACCATATGCAGAGTGGCATATGCCGATTAAATGGGTCTCCCAACAAGATAAGGACCCGAAACATACAAGTAAGTTGGCAAAGGATTGGTTTCGGGTCAATGGGGTTGAGGTTATGTTGTGGCCTGCTCAGTCACCTGATCTCAACCTCATAGAACATTTATGGGGAGATGTTAAGAAGTATGTGACAGAGAAAAAGCCATCGAATTCCGAAGAGCTATGGAACACAGTGCGTGATGGCTGGCATCGAATACCGTTGAAGCGTTGCCAGGATCTTATTGACTCAATGCACCGTAGATGTGCTGAAGTTTTAAAAAACCATTGCTATTCCACTAAATATTAAATCTATTTAGCTATTTCTTTGACAATTTAAGTATTTAATGCCTTTTGTTTCGAAACTATTAGGATAAAACCAATACTCCTATTATTTTGAACAACGAATTTAGAATTTTTTTTTGTTTACATGAAATTGTTTCAGTTTTTTTAGCTTTATTGTGATAACTTACTATGTACAAACTACAGAATTTACCAAAAACTTATTTCAAGTAAAAAGAATAAAATAAAATTTTTATTTTTAATAGCAAACTAAAAATTTATTTTTGTTTTAAGGGCACTCCTATTTTTTTGCACACAACTGTAACTGAAAGCTGATGTTAAAATGGTTCACAGCAGCTTCGGCTGACTTTTATCTGGCATAAGAAACCATTTAATATAACATCTACAGGTCTGTTCTGAAAATCACGCAATTTCTAATTTTCGGCTTCGGTTTAAATGTTCGAAAACACAAAAAGACTGATTTCTTAGATTTGTGTTTGTGTTTTTGTTTTTTTTTTTACTTTTCGTAATTAAAATATTATTGGAAATTCAAGAAAGTCAAAATGCATGAAGCTAAAATAAATTAGAGAATTTTTATTTGTTTATAAAAGTTCATACGTATGTATGTACCTTTATTCTCTTATCGGAGCTGATTAAATTACTCGGCATCAAATAAATATTCGTAAAATAAGAAAATTAATATTAACGCAAAAAATTTAGAAAGTTGCCACCCTTTTCAATGAAGAAGTTTGCTTACATTTTGTACTTAATTTTTTTTTAAATTTGCTAAATAAAAAATAACCCAACTATTTATTATTATAAATTTTTTAACAGCAATTATTAAATTTTGTATAATGTTGAAAGGATTTGTTCCGCCAGTAAATAATGTTAATGATGTGATGAAATCGAAAGCACTCGCCAATAAAACCAAATAAGCAGCCAGTTCTTAAATTAGAAACATAAGCACAAACCAGATAAATCTTACATGCTATTTTAAGACTGTGTCAATTAGATAAAATTAAAATTATCTTTTAAAAAACAAACTGCTAAAAAGAAAAAATAAATTCAGTTTTTTTTTTTATAAAAAATTTAATTTATTTCAAAATATACATACATATACATATGTGTAATCAATATATTTATTATATTATTTATTTATATATTCTAAGCGAAAAAATTACAAAAAATAATCAAGTGATTTCAAAACGGCAGTCATTTCGTTAACCGTTTTTGAATTACGTGATTTTAGTATATTTTTGTAGGGTGAGCACCTTTTGCGGGATTTTAAATCAATTTGACAAAAAGTGATTTACAGAACAGACCTGATAATCTAGTTTTAAAAAATTCATATGCAACTACAAAACGTTAATATACCCTAATCTGTCGAACTTGTTTTCTATCATCGCTTTAAAACACCTGCAATGTTCACATAATGCACATCGAACCAGAATAGCAAAACCTCTTATCATCCGAACTTCTTATCAAACAAACATGATAAATTCTACATTCTCCAACTCTTGGGACTTAATAAAACTTGATAAATGAATTTTAATGTTGCCATTCAGCACCTTTACCTTCGCTAAGAAGAACCATGTTAACGAAATACAGATGAATGAGTGAATTTTTAGATTCACATTTTGTCATAAAAAACATAAAAAATATATAAAATTAATGATTATATATCTTATTTAGAGATACAGAGTAGACAGTTTTTATTCGAATAAAATTTCAATATTCTTGACTTAATATTTAATAACAGTTTATCTCTCATATCGCAACATTTACAATGATTATAAATATAACATGTTTTACCAACCTACTCTCTCTCTCTCTCTCTCTCTCTGGCACTCTTTGCCTTATAAGTATAAGACTATTAATGGTGGAAGTTTATTATAATTATGATTAATTATCTGTACAAGTTGCTTAAAATATAAGTATGTCTACTGGTCAAAATCACGTATTATCGGAAGCTAACGTAATATCGGAAGCTTACAAAAAAAAAAGCTTAAATTGTTTTAAAGAAATCATTTCCGCTAAAATGAAATTTAGATTTATTCAAGTTGATAAACTTTTTTCAAAATTTATTTATCGTATTAAATTTATATGATGTCTTGTTGATATTTGAGCTATTTCCTAGTAGCAACAGAACAGTTATTTATAATCTTTAACAATCGTACGTGATAATTGTCTTATCATTCTTCTTTATCTAAGATCTGTAATGGCACATAACATTTTTAATTTTTTTTTTAATTGCAGAATATTTTAAAAAGAAGCAAAAACTAAAGCATTAAAAATCTGATAACACAAACTAATTTGTTATAAAAAGTCTGTTTAAATATTAAGCAGAATTAAGAATAGTGAGGCAGATGTCTTGTTAACAACTCTACACAACAAAACAAAGAAATAGAAGAATTGCTTTTGATATAAACGTGATCACTTTCACTACCAGCTTCATTTTATTTATAAGCTCCATTCATGTAATTCAATTTTAAAAATTTCTTACAGTTTAAAGAACGTGCAAAATGCAATTAAAGGTAAAATTTTTATCATTTTTGTTTTTTTTCGTTTTTTTACGGGCATGAGAAATTAAACTTTATTTAAATTTCATTTAGTTATTGACTCAGTATCTAATACTTTTCACATTCTTGGTGTCTTCTCTGAGGGCCAAGGCTTTGCGTGGAAGAGGATGTTATGAGTGTGAAGAAGAAGTATGGGAAGAGGTTCCCTGTGGTAAAATAAAATCGAACAGTACTAAAACATCCTCTCATTCTCACTCCTCTAAGTCAAGCAATAAACTACATGCACTTTCCCACAAATCTACAACGTTCAAACCAACTACACCTGCACCCAATCCATATACGACGTCGCCGCCGCCTACAGGAATCTATTCAAGTACGGAAAATGCTAAATTAATAGCGACCAAAGATCCTTACAAGAAATGCTACTGCGAGTGCAAACTTGGCTGCAAGGAATTCTGTCGAAAAGTCGTCATCAATCCGTCCGACAAACAAATTGTTCAGGTATCAAAAATATCGGAACCAGTAGATAAGGGTCATATAGAATCAACTCACATTCTGCAACGAGAACTTATACCAAAAGACGATCAAATTTATGATAACGATAATTATGTTTCATCGATTAATGATGAGCCAGAAAGTAAAGTTTATTCAACTGAACGGCCTTTGCCAGTGACCCCGGAATCCGATTGCGAAGAAGACCCTGTGGTTGATACTGTTGATCACACAGCACATGATAGCAAGTCAACTAGTTCTGCTGAAAAGAACTATTCCAAACCGATTGTGGAAGCAGAAAAAAAATCGGATGTTCCTGCTCTTGACTCATACCAATCAAAACCAATATATCCTCCATACCATAGACCTCTTAATTCTGTTGATTATAACTTCCCAATTCCATTCGAAAACGTTTTCTCGAAAGTATCAAAATCAGTACAGAATCCATTGCATTTACCGCCAATACAAGCGAATATTTCTCCGCTGGAAACTCATGATTCTTTAAGTAACGTTGATGATCCGGTCGATTCACTAATCATGCAGTTTATGAACAATCCTTCGCATAATGCAGTGTATCCAGAACATCCCAAACCACTTTACTCAGTGTCGTATAATAGATTATAATCTTTCTTGGATATTCCCCATGGCACTTTTTACTATCAGATTATCAAATTAACTCTGATATGAAGTTTGACATCTAAAATCAAAAATTTCATTCATAAAAAATAAGCAGCTGTTTAACTGAGATAATCTGTTAAATCAATATGCCGTGGGTATTTATATATATTATGCATAGATCAAGCTATTAGTTTAACATATTTTATTTTAGTTTTAAGTATCTAGAGAACAACATATAGACTGTAAATTTTATTAAAGTAAATTTTACATATCAACATTCGCTTAAAATTCTTTTTTTTTTCTCGTTTCACTGCTTAATAAGATAGATGCTTAATAAGTCTTAATTAGGGGGTAATTTTTAAGAATTTAAAGTTTTTAATATTCATATTTCCGTAATTTTTCGAACTATTCATATAAAACAAAAAGAATTTGTTGATTTAACTTAATGGTTTATACACGATGAAGATGAAATTAATTCAAAGAACAGAAACTTTCGTGTTTAGTTAACAATTGTGTTATTTTAAAAGCACTATTTTTAACTACTTTCAAAACTACAAGAGTTAATTATGTTCACTAACTTATTTTGACTTTTAAGAGGAGTACAAACAGCGCACAGCTTCAGCAAAATATTGTACTATAAAAACTCTGACGATTTGCTAAGGGAATTACGAAGAAAGAGCTTAAAAAAATATATTATATTAACAAAGCACATGTCTAAAGCTAGATATGCAAAGAATGCTGTTGACGGATGTAGCGCACAAGCAAATTGTGAAGATGTGTACTTTTTTTTTTTTTTTGAAAATATCTGCAAGTATTTGTTAATAGTTTTCTTACCCAAGAAATTTTAGAAATAAAAAGTTAGAGTGCTATATTCGGCCATGTTAGTGAAGTTGCTCCTACCAAAAAACAAATCTTGGGGTGACAGGGAATTTTTAATTCTCCTATATTAGTAATATATGTATAACTTTATATGAAAATGTTATCGGCTCTTAATGGGATAAATATTTTTAAAAAATTTTGGTATTTGATACCCATATTGCCAATCGAACATTTTAGATATATATATATATATATATATATATATATATATATATATATATATATATATATATATATATATATATCGCTTCATATATTTATTTTTTTGATTGGATTAACGTCATTGTTTCAAATGAGATGAAAAAATAAGAGACAGTCGTGGTGTTTAGCCCACTGCCCCGAAGGACATAGATCCTGCTGATTTTTAATAGCAACTCTTTCGAAACTGTCTGATCGATTGACGTATTTATTTTTTTTTTTTTAAGTGTCGTGGTAAAGTTGATATCAATACTAACACGGACGAACAGACCGACATCGCTCAAACGACTTTGCTATGCATAAGATTTCAGAATATATATACTTTATGGGGTCGGAAATGGATATTGTAGAAAATTCAAACGGAATAACAAACTTCGGTATACCCTTTCTCCACTTTTTGTATTGAAGAGTATTAAAATAATTGTGAACTTAAGCCAAAGTAATTAATTTGATCGGAAGGAATCACCCACGCACAAGCTCATATAAAATTTAAAAACGTTTGAAAACGTTAGCATAGCATAGCATCCATTTGGATAGACAAATAATAAAAATTTAAACAGAATGCTCGTGAGAATAAATTATTAATAAAATCAACTGTAATTATAAGAACTTTAAAGTTATCCTTTGTAACATTACATTTTTATGAATAAAAACTGCTTACACTTTTTTATTCATATTATGAATAATAAATATTTATTATAAAATTTGTTTTTTTTTTCAAAATGGTGTGTTTAAATAATTATTTGTTAATTTGTCACAATCTAACAATTGTCATAATAATTAATAATTTACTTGACACTGCATTTATCACGATAAATCGAAAAATGCATTATATGCGATCACAGTATTCACATAGGAAACAGCCCACAATGAACATTTTTATGTTTCAAATATTTATGTGCGTACAAGACACGCATATAGTTTTTATTTTTTTTAATTACGAAATATCTTAAAAATACTCATGTTAAAGAAAACAAGAAAACGAGTTTAAATACGCTACAAAATGATTTCAAACCCCATAAAAATTCAGACATTTCTCAATTTTATTATTAAAAAAAAAAAGAAGAAAATACTTGTTAAGAAAACACAAACAGAGCTAAAAATTACAATACCAGCGATAACAGCAAAAAAGACAAATGTAATGACGCCGGAAATTAAAAAGTGGTAACAACAGCATGAGCAACAACACCAGTAACAATAACAAAGACAATAATGCTACTACATCAGAAAGTACATCACTAACTACACCGGATGTAAGTCATGCAAACACAATAACGGCAAAAAAAAACAAAAAAAAAATTATTTATATCAAAAATCAATTAAAATTTACTTTTTCGGCTTTGGTTCAAGTTAAAAGTTAAATTAAAAAATGATCCAAAGCCGAAAACGTAAATTTTAATTGATTTATGAAGATCACTGGTTCAACCCCTAGGCTGGGAATAAAATTAAAAAATTATTTATTTCATTTAATAAAAAAAAATCAATTAATAAATCGTTGAAGGTATTATTCTTTTTTTTAGTAACACACAAATCTCCCGTTGAGAAATTGACTCACCTTTTAAAGCGATCAACGAATCAACACAACTCAAAAAAGTGTAACTTAGCTAGACCATACATCATCATTTTTATGCTGATCATTTCATTTGGTTTCATTTTAACAACTCGCAATACCTAAAAATTTACTATCCGTCACGAGTAAATATGCTTTTCAAAAACTCACTTTTATCGAGGAAATATATATATATATATATATATATATATATATATATATATATATATATATATATATATATATATATATATATATATATATATATATATATATATATATATATTTTTTTTTTTAATTTAAAAATATAAATAAGCATTACTAACTTTTTTTATTCATTCTTAAGAATTCTCCTTCAGTTTTAGTTATTTTTAATACTTATGAGATATTTTTTGTTTTCCGAAAATCTGCTATTGAAGTTTATTGGTGCTTGAGCAATCAGTGAAATAAATATGTAAGTAAACTTGCCAACTTTCCCCACAACGATAAATTAAATCAGACCTAGGGCTAATACACTGCTAATTACATTGACAATTTTTCCATACTAAAACAAAATCATTGAAAAATGCAAATTACTAATGATTGGACTGCATTAACTTTTTTGCTACAAGAATTTCCAATCAAATTGCAAGTAATGCACTATTCCTGCATTATTACTCAAACATATCATGAAGCGAAATGGTTAACAAATATACAAGAAATTTGTAATCTAAATTTATTTCCTTGATATTTTAAAAATAACTCAGCTATTTGTAAACAGTCAGACCAATTGCTCACATAAGCATCCCATGGCATTTATGTTTATGTTTGAAAATATTATAAGCATTTTAAAATTAAAACTTAATTTTATAATTAAAATATTGGCTACAATTTTTCAAAAATTTTTTTGATTTTTTAACTGTAGTTAGCGAGCAAAATTTAAAATATTCTGGAAAAAGTTTAATGATTGTTTTTTTTTCTTAATTTCATTTCATTTTCTTAACTTATAAAAATTTTATTGCATATTTATATTTTTATATTCCTCAAATTGTACCGTTATTACAATAATTTTTCAAAAATATTGGAGATCAATAAAAAATAATTTTAATTTTTTATGTTAATAAATATAAATGACGAAATTTCCTATCAAACAAAAAAAATCATTTCAATATCATTCTCTCATTGGATCAATTGGCCTAGATATTTACAGCCAGCTGAGTTATTTCCAAAATATTTTGATTATGTCCCACTGCGCATTGTTTTATTATAGTGCATTAATTGTCATCATCTTTAATAATAAAACAAGTATTAATGCACAACGTTTATAATAAATTCATTGCGCTAAAATTAAAACAAGTGATAAATTTTAGCATAAAAATTTTTCGAAATAATTTAATGGAAATTCAAAAGTAATGAAAATCTTATTTATAAAACCAAAAAAAAAACTTGACTTGAATACTAAATCCACCAATGACCAAATGTAGAGTACAAATTATAACAATAGTAATCATGTTACCATCAATGTTTTATAAGTTGTTTGTTTTTTTATTTGTAATTGGGTTGGGTCTTAAAAAATAAAGCCAAAAGCGTGCTCTCGTTGTTTGGGACATATTTTTTGTTTTTGTGTTTTTTTTATTTTATTGAAAAATTTTAAAAGTCGCTCGTTCTTTTATTGGTACATGTGTGTGTATGCGTGAGTGGTTTAATGAAAAATGCAGACATACGCAAAAAACAATCCAATTTTTTTCTTTTATTTAATTTTAAGTAGACATACATAAATACAATACTTATTTTAATTTGTATGGTTTGCGAATTTATTTGAATTCTAATGTAATCGGAATAAAACTCAAAATTTGTAGAATTCTAAAGGGACAGTTAGTTTCGGTTTACCCTGTATTTTTTTTTTTTTTTTTTTAATTTATTTTTTTTGCAATAAAATGCAAAACTTCATATAAAAAGGAAAGTACAATTCAATCAAGTCACATAAATAAAAAAAAACATACATTTAGTCCAAGTATATCTCTTTCACTACAGAATCGGTGTATGTAAAAAATTATATTTTTTATTCATTGCTGCAGCTCCTCTCCTCTGATGTCTTATAGTAAACGTATCGTCACTAACAGAAAATTATTTTTCTATTTCAAGAAATCATTGCTCTTGCATTCACTTTGCCATTTTGCTTTAATTTCTAAATTGAGAATTTTATTGAAATAATGGGTCTATGTGCTTGTGGATACGTCGCACAGTGGCTGAAAATCGTTTTTCGTTGGCCAAAAGTAAATTTTTTTTGTCACCGATTTTTAAAATTTTTACGTCATTTTGTAGTTAATATATCCAAATTAAGGTAGCCAAAAAATTATGTTAAAATATTGATAATTGTGGGCGTGGCATGCTGTCAAACTCAACTTTTTTTTAATTTCAGAAAAAGGTGTTTTTCTTTGGTTTTTTACCAAAATTAAATGGTTACTACTCGCAAGCTATCATCGATAATGGTCTGCGGTTTTTTTATAATGTTGGTAGGATTATTGTCTTTAGTTGTTGTAAGTAGGCACAGCTCTAGCGTTTAATATTAGGGGCGTTATGAAATATTTATGAAACTACTATATTTTCCTCAAATTAAAACTTTAGTGGAATAGAACTTCTAGGAAACAAAAGGGAACAAGAAACGTATACAACCACGAGAAAGGTGAAAGTGTCCTCTTTAAGGCTATATATACTTTTGCACCCGCCACGAGCCGCCTGTAGAACACTTTTTTCATTTTATTGAAATTACTGGAAAAAAATTCATATACAATGGTGTATTAAATTTTCATTTTTTTGCCTAAAAGTTTATTTTTTTTTAGTTTAGGCTAAGTATAACTAAAAAAATAAATATAATACCTTCGAAAGGGTTTAATGGCTTTGTTTTAATCAGCAAAAAATAAGTAATAAAATTATCACAATGGGCACTACAGGAAGCATATGATCTCTTTCTAAATTTACCTGTTATCAAATGTTAGGGTCAACCAAAGTCATAAACAATTTTATAACAATAATTGCGTCATTAACCACTAAAGTTAAAAAACAACCCCATATTGACGCATGAGTGCAGTTTTGTTCAATTTAAGCGCTACCTGCTATGAAATTAAAGATCAGTAAGTGAAGAACATGTATCTACAAAATTTTATAAAAGTACGGATTCGTTAAGGGATTACTCAGTAATAACTTAATCTTTTAAGTGTACGGATAAACCATAACAAACGCAAATAAAAATATTCAGAAGAAAATGGAGAGCTTCAGTTATAAAGAACTGGCCGAAGTGTATTTTAAAAACAAAAATCAGAAAGATGTTCTTAGTTACGTTAAAACTTAAAATTCGTGTAGCACCAAAATGCAAGAGCAATTTTTCAAAGCACTAAAAAAACGCTACAAAGAAGTTATGTACAGTAAACAAAAATTTTATATAAAAAGTGCAAAGTGGTTAGAAGGTCAACTTACTGTCGCTGCAGAAACAGCAAAGCAAGATAAGGCTGGAAGACCATGCAAATCATTAGTGGACAACTGCAGCGATAGATCTAAGAAGCGGAAGCTTAAAGATATTAACGATGCCTTTGGTTCTACAAATATAAAAGAATCTTTTCTACATCAATTACGATCACAGAACCAATTTACAAAAGTGGATATCATTGAAAAAGTTGTTAAAGCTAGTCCACCGAGAACAAAACGGATTCTTAAAAGTATACAAACTCCGAATGATGCAATACAGTACACAAATGAGGAGGCATTAGCATTATTTCTGGATTTGAAATTAACAAAACAGCAATATATTAAACTTAGACAGCGTGCGATTGAAAAAGGCTCAAATATATATTCAGCATATCATCACATAACCGCTGCTAAAATGGACTGTTTGCCATCAAAGGACACTATTACAATCACACAAATTTCGGCAGAGGTACAACTTCAATCTCTACTTGATCACACAGCCGAACGCTTGCTGCAATCAATAACAGGAAATGAGTTGAAGAAATACGGAAACACAAAGTTAATACTTTTTTGGAAATGGGGATGTGATGGTTCTTCGGGACAAAAACAATATAAACAAGCTGTATGTGAAAATATTTCTGACTCAGATATGTTCATGGTATCATTTGTACCATTGCGATTGAAAAAGATTTTGGAAGATTCAGAGCTTTCGACTAGTACAACGCAGACAATGGATATTTGGAAAAATTAGACTCCATCTTCTACGAAATACTGCAGGCCAATCAAATTTCAATTCAAAAAAGAAACAAATGATGTTATTAATAAAGAAATTAGTGATATCAAGGCCCAAATTACAACACTACAGCCATTACAATTACAGTTGAAGTAAGCTACCAGTTAGTCCTGACAATGATAGATGGTAAAGTGGGTCAGGCTTTGACTAACACGAAGGCTGCATCCAGCTGCATTATATGCCAAGCAACATCAAGCCAATTAAACCAAGTCCCAGCAAAATCATTAGATAATACCGATGCATATGAATTTGGATTATCACCACTACACGCAAAAATACGACTTATGGAACACATACTAAAAATCAGTTATGATTTGGATTTCGGGTCTTCAGGATCAATAAGAAACAACGAGACCAACAAAGAGTTAAGAAGTTCAAAAAAGTAACATGTTCAAGACGAATACGCAAACGTGGACTGATTATAGACCAGCCAAAACAAGGGTCAGGCAATACAAATGATAGCAATACCGCAAGAAGATTCTTTTCAGATCCAGAAACAGCATCTGAAATAACAGGAGTGGATTTTAACCTTATTTTCAGATTTAAAATAATACTAGAAGTACTTGCGTGCAATGAAGAAATTGACCGTAGAAAATTTGGAGATTATGCTAAGGAAACTGCAAAAATATATACAACTAACTACCCATGGAGAAATATGTCTGCAACAGTTCACAAAATCCTTTATCATGGTGAAGATGTCATTAAATATCATTTGGTGCCACTTGGAGATCTATCAGAGGAGGCTCAGGAAAAAAGGAACAAGGATTACATATTTTATAGAGAGCACAATACTAGGAAAATTTCACGGAATTCAACAAATGAAGAACTATTTAATATATTATTGGCAACGTCAGATCCGTTCATATCCAGTTATCAAAATCAATGGAAAGTGGACCATCGGGATTTAGATGAAGAAGCCAAAAACTGCTTAAGAACAGAAATAGCACAGAACAAAATATGGAATATTTGCAATTAATATTTCAGTCAAACGAATAAAAATTATAATTGCCTTTCATTATTCTTTAAGTACGGAAAACATTGTATTAGTAAAAAATAAGTTAAAACGTTATATTCGACCGAGTCGAATCTTAAATACCTTCCAACTATATAGGATGATGGAGGGGTAAGGGGGTGGTGAGGTTAAGGTAGTGTAGAAGATCAAATTATATTTTCTTGTCAGTAGAAGTCAGTTGTTAAGTACATTCCGATTAAAATTCTCTCGGCTACATTTGCAAAAAAAAGCGATCCCTATAGTTTTTGAGGTCCTGTTAACGATCTTCTTGGGCTTCCGCTAAAAGATGACCAAACAGCAGTAATAAAAACTTGCGCATGTTAAACCACTGATATTCTTTTTTACAAACATTCAAGCAGTATTAAATGACAATTCTACGAATTTCTTAATATCAGTTTCATGAAAGGAAGATACGAAAGTTAAAATTGTAGCCATATTTTCAACCAAAAATTTAAAAAAAACACGTTTATTCGCGATTCACGCCAGTCACGTAAGTGGTGCTCTTCTCTAGTCAAAACATAAATCAACACCAACATCAAAAGGCCAGTAGAAGAACAATCGTAACAATAAAAACGAAGATAAAGTAGAGAGTTTTTAAAGAAGAAAAATTTCCATTTATTTATTTAATAAAAGTAAATTGTGCAGAACGCGTACCTAGTTATTTCTAATATGAAGGCTCACAAATTGTAATTTAATGCAAAAGTTTTATTTTTATCCAAAGTTACACTATTTATGTTTGAAACTCTATATACACTGCGGAAACTGCTGAAATAAGAAAAGTTAACGATTTAAAGAAATTGAAATTGAAAGAACTTAATTTTAGTTTTTTTGAAAATACGACCATATACCTGAATAAAAGTGTAACTATTGCGCAGCCGAAATTTCCGAAACCCGAAGATTTTTATGACTTTCCAAAAATTGAAAAATTTCGCAGCCTTTAAGCTCAGGAAATGTAAATGGCCTGTCTCGAATTTTAACGAAATTGTATTTTATCGTAATACCAATGCATTTTACACAAATAAACGTCGGCGCTATAGTTTAATGCTACAATATAAAAAAAATTGTTTAAGGAGTACTTACATTTTATATATTACTTTGTGATAAAAACGTATTATGTTTTACGTTCTACTGTAAAGTTAGAATTATAGGCGTTAGGGCCTTTCTATATGAGACCAACGATATGATTAACATTTGAAGTAGTGATGTAATCTTATTTGCCTTTGGAATCCCTATACATCTGTATATTTACATTTAAATCATTCACTTTGTTGTACTAACATGTGTAAAAAGTAAAAGTGAAAAGTTGGCAGATTATAACATTGAAGGAAAAGTTTCCGTATTTCTTAAAGGCTTCTTTGTTAAAAAATATTTTGCTTCTCTTGTTTATTTTTCATCCATTGCCTTTTAGTTTTAGCAAAAAGTTATAATAAAAATATTGGTTGTCCAGTGTTACCATAATTATTTTTATAAATCTTCAAGTCGACCGGAAAGAAAATTTTATTGGAATTAAGTTCAACCCAGCTTATTTTTTCAAACTAACATATCAAAACTAATTAAGGAATATAAAAATAAATAACATAAACATTTATTGTATTGTATTAAGGCTTATTGTTATAAAAATAGTGCATTTATATTAAATCTAGTTGGTTTTTACTAGATGCCCCGTATAAAAAAATACACTTTCCCAATAGATTTTGTTTACTGGCAAGAAGTGTAGGGAAGCAAGCAGGGATCAAAAATTTTATAGTTAAAGCACCTGCTTAAACTTCCTGTAACTTTAAAAGAGGATTAATTTTCATATTACATTTTCATCTGAAATTGCAGAATTCACATTTAAAACTTCATAAAAACTGAAAAAAGCAAAAGACTTAATAGTTATTCTGTTGCATCACTGTTGTTGTTATTAGTTTTAGTGAGAAAACAGTACTGCACAATTTAGAAAAGTAAAACACCTTAAAACAAAACACCTTAATCACAAAAGCTTATTCTTTGTTTTTTCTGTTTTTGGTTCATTTAATTCTGCAAAATAAAATAATTTTTGTCAGAATTATCTTAAATTTCATTCATACGAAATTCGACAACTTAACTTTACAGACAACTCTGTAGATATATTCTGAATGTTTATATTTAATTATATTTACCACATATTTTATCTCAATTTTATATAATTTTTTTTATTTTTGCTTATGCAAAAATTTGATTTAATCTTTAATAAAATTTTTTTATCTTTTCAAAAAAATGTAATAAAATTCATTTAAATTCAAATTTAATAAATTGAATGTAAATCAGATATGCATTTCAGCCGATGAACGTTTTTGCATAAAACGTGCAACAACCCAACTCAAACCCTCACACACTTATTTGGAGTTTTTGCAACAACTACAAATAAAACTTAAGGTTAAAGATAAGCAATAACAGCTAAAAAAAATTAACTCATATCTAATTGAGTAATAATAGTGTTCAAATAAAAAAAAAAAACTTACAAAAGTTTTTGTTTACAAATTAAATAAAAACTAAATTTTTAATAACAAGTCCAAAACCAACACACTCGATCTTATTTACCACAAAAAATGCTCTAAATCAAGTGACCAAACTTAAAGTACAACAACAATAACGGCAAAGTGCGTGCCAAAATGATATGGTTGTTTATTTATATCAGCTACGTTTTTCCTTTTTTGTAAAATAAGAGTCCTAAAGTTGGACCGATATATCCTTCATCGCCTTGCCCACAGGTGCCTGTCCTTAATATATCCATAACTTTCGGGCATTTAAGTTCCAAAGATTCTTCGCATTCCTTGAGTGAAGTTGAAGTTATTGAAGTCTGCATTAATTTCCTTTATCCGAATCTTCCTATGTTCCGAACATCTTGTTTTGTTCTTTCTAATCCAAAGCATAAAAAGAGAATGCAAGTTCAACGTTGAAACACACGGGTCATATTGCAATATAGAGTGTTACTGACCTTCCGAACCCTGATGAAATCAAGCACCATTTTTAAAAACTTACTTCTTTTTGCTCTACTTATATAATCTGCACTTCTTCTAGCAATCAGATTTTGGTTGCCGCCACGACACATTCACATCCACTAACTTTCCTTAGATGACCAAGTTTATTTATTAACTTTCCTTTTATTTTCTGCACAACAAGGTTTAGTTTTATATTTATAGTACAGGAACGCAAAATTTTACAAAGAGTTTTTAGTTCAAATACTTAATTTGAACATATGCATTTTACAAGATTGATATCTCGATTGTAGAATATTATCAATGCACCTTTCAACAAGAACTTTCAAATACGGTATTCCGTTAGAATAATAAGCTGAAGAATTATACTATAGAATGAATAATTTTTCTTTTAAGACCTTCGAAAATTTGCACCTCATGGATCCTATATTTTGTTTTATGAGCGATGCTGTTCAATAAACAGAACAAAAAAGTGACTTTATTAATTTGGCGCGCAATATACGTTAACAAAAGTCACTAAAAAAAATAAGTTAAACTCAATTACAAGAATTTTTCGCAACTAAAAAGATAAATTCAAATAAAACAAGTAGATATTAAAGACAGCACAATTCCCTATGACACCAAAAAAAGTTTCAAGTGACAGCAGTTATTTTATTTTTTCCCCCGAATCCATACATAATATTAGTTACTACTAAATTATTTTAAATAAATCGTTTTACTCATTTTAAGAAACGAAAATGGACACATTGATTATGTACAGAAAATATGAAACCAATGTGTCCATTTTATTAGGCATTGAAGTGTAAAGCATTAAAATCCTTTGAAATTAAACTATATGTTTGAAATTAAATCTTGTTCTAGATCACTTTTAAAATAAATAGACCAAAAAATTCTTTCTTTTTGTGATAAACATTACGAACCTCGGTTCCTAAATAAGACAGTGAGAGTTTCTGACAGAATAAGATAAGGTGCTACTTTCGATTATAATTAAAAACAGAGGTACCACCTGTATAAAGGGGAAACTAAGGCATGAATATCCATGAAGCTAGGGAACAGAACGAAACTGAGAGCCTTTACAAAATAATCGGAATTACACTTCCGACTTCCTTCCACACTGAGCAGGACGAGGCATACAAACTCACTAGCAAACCTTCACCGTATAAGATTAGAGGTAATGAAGAACGCAGAGTATATAGTGAGAATATTTACACTTTGGAATAGACAGGAGCTTAGTCTTCCTTTCTCCAACGTATTTGGCGGAGAACTTAGTACCCGATATGACCCATTTAATGGACTAGAGTCGCAGAAAAAAATTTTGTGAGAGATACAAAAAACTATTGATAACAACAATCCGCTTCTGGCTGGTGGAAACAGTCTTTCCATTCAACTTTACCAAATATCTTAACAGAAAGTGCAAGAGAGAGAGAGAGAGAGAGAGAGACTAGATTTGAATCACATTTTTAGGACTTTATTCTTTTTTTGTTTTGTCTCTATTATTGGCCCCCTTCACAAAGCGTCTCATTATTTTAATAATACCTTCGCAAAGTATTATTTCGGATCACCCTTAAAAAAAGCTCTCTGCATTTGAATCAAATCTTTTATGGCCCCGAACACGTCCTTTTTTTTAATTAGTTAAGAACTCGAAACATGAAGAAACTGCGCAATAATTCCCATATGATACAAATTTTTAAGGCATCTACAAAAAATGAGAGCATCATTTTAAAGTAGCTTTGATACAAATTTGGCTTTTGCAAAATTAAACAATATTATTATATTAATTACAAAAATGGATCAACTTTATTCACATCTAGATATGTTATTTAATATTGGCATATACAATTGATATAACTGTATATACATCTTGTAGAGTACAAGCAAAATACTCAAACACACGCACGCATGCACTTACTAAAGTACAACTATTCTACTTACGCACCATGGGAGCTTTTTGCAAGTAACCGACCCGCCACACCATACCAATCCAACCAAAATTAAATTTTATGAACAACCATTTCATATATAAATGCCTGCTTCTAACTGACAAGAATCATAGTTTAGCTCAGGAGTTTAAAGTGATACAACCAACAGGCAAAAAATTCCTTAGGTTGAAAGAAAAAAAAATCATTTCAGTCACATTTTTTGAAGTACAAACACAGAAACTAATAAACATGTTCAAGGTAAGTTTTAAAATGTCCAAATCAAATCAAGGATATTTTTTAACTATCATTTTTCTTTTTTTTTAGTCATTTGCTTTCCTACTTCTAAGTGCAAGTGTAGTATTAGCAATTGAATATCCTTTGTTACATCAACCCGCCTTGATTAAGTCCTTGGGTAAGGCTATTGAAGTTGAGGCTCCTGCCCACTATGATTTTTCCTATTCGGTACATGACGAACACACCGGTGATGTTAAGAGTCAGACAGAGTCACGCAAGGGAGATGTTGTACATGGCCAATACACATTGATTGATGCCGATGGTTTGTTGCGTACAGTTGACTATACTTCAGATGCACATAATGGCTTCAATGCTGTTGTGCGCCGTGATCCTTTGGGACATAATGTAAAAGCAATTGCTCCTGTTGGCAAAGTGTTAGTTGGTGCACCTAAACTGTTAGCTGCTCCGAAATTGGCTCTGCCATTGGCTTATCACTAAACATCTGAAACCTCAATTACTATTTTATGCTTGACGACACTAGGAAAAGAAATCATTCTCATACAATGTTTACATCCACTTAAATATTAAATATTTATATTATAAGAACGACTTGCTAAACAATATCACATTTTGTACCTTAATTTCAATTGTATATAAAAATCTAAAACGCAAGAGCGACATTATATTCTCTTTTTGTACATTTAAATAACTAATCATACATTATTATGTGAACTTTCTCATTCAGCCATAAAAACCTTAAGTAAATGCCATTTCTTCAGGATAATTTTTTTAAGCTGCCTCCCGCTCTATTTAAATAAGCATTTATTTTTCCTTTATTTTTCCTTTATTTTTTTCTTTTTTACTTCATTCCATCTGTAAATATTGTTTTAAATTTATTTTTATCATATTGTGAATATTTTGTGCTTTTCATAATCTAATTTACTTCATACGTTTTATCAACATCTATTTATACATGAATGCCTACTACACTCATAAAGAAAAAGAAAAAAGCATATTATGAAATAATAAAAATTTTTAATGCAACTGAAAATAATGTATTTTTTTGTGCTTAAAAATTTATTGCATACCCTTAGGCTGGAAATAATAAGTGATGCTAAAAGTTGTTGCTGGTAAAAATGGCAAATAATCAGAAAAATCTCTCCTTCATTTTTGCTTAAGTTTTAAAACGCCTTTTGATTAAAATATTTAAACTTTGTAATTAAATAGAACTTTAAAACGATAAAGCAAAAAGGTTTATATTTCATTGCAAGTGTTTATGTAACGAACTTAAGGTTTATTTATTTCTTTACGCCATTACTAACTGAAATATATTTTGCAATTTGTTTTTATTTATTTTCTTTAAAATACACGTGTGTACCGTATATAATGTTTATTAAAGAATTTATTCTGAGAAATTTATTATTTGTCAAAAATTTTCTATAATAGAAAATAAAATGTTTTTTGAGTTACCAAAAAGTTTTAAATTTAAAAAGCAAAATTTTTAAGAATATACATACATATACATATAAATAGAGTTTGATTTTGAAAATTGAACGTAGCAGACGTGTTTGTTAAAAAAAATATATATATAAAAAACTGTTTTTTTTCCTGTCAAAAAAAATTAATATTTTAATTGTTTGAATAAATTTTTCAAAAAAGAATTTTGAAATTTTGAAATTGTGAAAACATATCGGCAAGAAATGGACATAAATCCATTACTTATACAGTCTGGAGGGCGTCCTCCTAGTAACGCTGAAAAATCTCTGAAGGAAAGAGAAATGGATTCGAGTTTTGTTAAGGACCGAAATTTATCAATGAAAAATGGATTGAGCCAAATATCCATTGAAAATAAAGCAAAAGGTGAAGTTAGTCGCCAGAAGTCACAGCTTGGAACCGAATTATTGAGGGTAGTGTTGGATCAACCACCTGCAAGAAATCAAACGAGTGTTAGAAATGCCTTGAGAGAGACGAGTGCTGAATCTTTTAAAATTTCGGAAGGTGTTGAAATTAATGATGCAGAAATGGAAGCAGAAAGCACACATAACATAGAGCAAGATGCGTGGTCCCTTTCCTCGGTGGATAGTCAGTTCAAGATGGTTAAGAACAAGAAAAGAAGGTTCCAAGGTGATGTAGTTTTTAGTCTAGTTGATGAAAAGAAAAAACAAGGCGAGAAAGTTGACCGTAGCAACAGATTTAATCTACTAGGAGACTTGAATATAGTGACGGATACGCCGATTAATAGGACTTCTTTAAATAATAGGGAAAGTAATGTAACACAAAACGCACATTCACAGTTTAATTCTAAGAATTCTTATTGCCCTCCAATATTTCTTGAGAATGTTGATGTTAAGGCACTTATTGACCAACTTAAATCTAAAAACGTTGAATTTAAAATCAGAAACATATCTCGAAATAAGAGCAAATTGTACTTTAGGGAACTGTCAGCTCATTTAGAAATGGTAGATTTGCTTAAAGAAAAAGAAATCTCTGCACATACCTTTACTCCTAGGGAGTTGAAACGTCAAAGCGTTATTTGCAGGGGCTTATACTTTAAGTCAGATTTGAACGAAATTAAAATGGAGCTAGATAATCTTATTCCGGATACAATTGAGTCGGTATCAAAGTTTTCGACAGAATTTTCGAAGAAAAAACAAATAGATACAGGTTTGTTTCTAGTGGTACTTAAGCCAGGTCGAAAGGTGAGTGAGTTGTTAGGTTTCAAATTTATTTTGAATCAGGTAGTGTCATGGGAGAGGCCAAAATCTAGCGCAAAACTTCCGCAATGCTGGAGGTGCCAACAGTGGGGTCACTACTCGCGAAACTGCAGTCGACCACCTGCTTGCCTGAAGTGTGATCAAAAACATGAGCCTGGTAAATGCTCCCTGGTGACAGATGGTTCTGTATTACCTTTTTGTGTGAATTGCTGTGAAAGGGGACATACTTCCAATTACAGGGGTTGTCCAGCCTATAAGAAATATTTAACATTCAGGAAAAAGGCACAACTTCAGGCTGCAAAAAGGAGTACTCTCGCTGCTGCCAAAGTTGAAATTGCATTGCAAAAGTCCAGAGTTGTTGAAAACAAGTCGTTTGCTGATTGTTTCAATAATAATGCAAAACTTAAAAGGATAGAAAAACCTGTATTAGTTCAGGAATTTATGAAAGTAGCGAAGATGCTATGTGCTTCTGATTCACCTTCGTTAGAAGATAGAATTAGAAACTTTTTGGAAAACTATCAATCGTTAGCAAAAGAGCAGGCAAGGAAAGAGTGCTTGAATTTAATGAGAGATGTTCAAGATGCATATGGGCCGTAATTCTTTATATTTTGTAACTTTTAATGTTGGTTCTCTTGTCCGATTAGAGAGGAGAACCGAACTTAATATTATTTTAGATCAATTTAAAATTGATATTGCTTTTTTGCAGGAATTACATTTGCCCTCTGGTATAAATATATATCTTGATAATTTTGTTGTTGTTAGGGATAAGAGTGCTGTAGGCGTCGGTATTGCCATAAGGAAATCGGTAGATTATTCACTTGTCACAATTCCTGGTCTTAGTTTTTCGAATTTATTTGTTGAAATTAAAATTTTATTAAATAGTACTGTACGGAAAATTCTTTGTGGGTCTATTTATTTTCCTAGTAACTATCATCGCCAAGATATTACCAATGGCTTATCTTCAATTTTAACTGTTTCAAGTAACTACAATGGCCTTATATTAGGTGGTGATCTTAATGCAAAAAATACTTCCTGGGGTGATTCAGTTAATAATTTTAATGGTGAGGTACTTTCTTCATGGCTGCAAAATGAAGCTTTTTCTGTCACTAGAATTTGTGATATATATCCTTCTTATCCTGGCGGCTCCTCACACCTGGATCATTTTATTGTAAGTAATGATATGTTGGATAATTCTTTGTTCAACTATAGGACGAAAACACTGCCAACATTTTCAGATCACAATCCTTTAGCCTTGACCCTATCATTATCGGACTTCAACTTTGTTTTAAGAATTCCCGACCATTACATTTCTTATAAAGATACCGCTTGGAATTCATTTAAAAGTGATTTAGTAAATGCAATTCTGAATCATTATCCTCCAAACAATAGGAACTTATCCAATGATGAGATAGACATGTTTTTAGACAGTTTTAGTTCTTCCGTCAATTTTGTAACAAGATTACATTCTTCTAGGGTTGAATGTAAGAACAGAAAGTTTATTGCATCAGATAAATTGAAAAAGATGTTAAAAATAAAATATAATTGGCAGAAAGATTTAAAATCAATATTCTCTAGAACATTCAATAGGCAACATCCTCAATATTTGTTAATTTCTAGACAAATTGCTTTGTTAAAGATTTTAATAAAGGAGCAAATTGAGCTGGAACAGGCAAAATTTTTTAATACTAGATTGGAAAATATACGTCCAGGACCCAGAGCTTTTAAGGAAGTTTTCAAAATTATTGGTAGCAAAAATCGATCAGGTAGCAAAGATATTTTTGTCAATGGCATTGCAATTTCTGATAATGAGGCTAAATTACGGGTTTTGAAAGATTATTTTGCGAATTTATTTCAAAATGCACCACCGAGTAGGGATGTTTCCGGCATTAATGAAAGTATCAAGGATGTAGTCCTTCAGGCTTCTTGTGTTTCGTTTAATGAAAGCAATACATCATTGAATGAGTTGAACAACTTGAAATTTACAGATTTGAACTATCTTTTAAACATATCTAAATCTTTAAACAGCAAAAAATCTTGTGGTTTGGATGACATATCTAATTTCCTTATAAAAAGGTTTCCTGTTAAGGCATTCGAATACTTGACAATATTATTTAACAACTGCATTAATAATTGCTATTTTCCATCTGCTTGGAAAATTGCAAAAATCGTTCCGATTAACAAAGTAAAAGGTAACCATGATATTAATAATTTGCGACCAATATCGCTGCTTTCTAATTTAGGAAAAATGTTTGAGAAGGTTGTTTGGAACAAAATGAATATTGATATCAGTCGTGAATATATTCCAGAAAGACAATTTGGATTTAAAAAAGGAAACTCTACTGTTCATGCTCTGTTAAAGTTTCACACGGATGTAATTCAAAATTTAAGAGAACGCCGTTGCAGTGTAGCGGTATCCCTTGACATTGAAAAAGCTTTTGACAAAGCATATCACGATGGGATTTTATTTAAAATGATAAATGTTGGATTTAGTCCTTCAATTGTGAAACTTTTTCAAAGTTATTTCAATGGTAGAAAGTTTTGTGTTCAGAGTTCTGGTAGATTATCAAGTTACGGAGAAGTTTCATGTGGAGTACCGCAAGGTTCTGTGTTGGCACCCCACCTGTATAATATTTTTATAAGCGATTTCCCTCATGTTTTTGGTCTCTCCCAAAGTATACTATATGCTGATGATTCACTTTTATATGCGCACCATGAGTCTCCTAAAGTGGCACTTCAACGAGTATCTTTGCACCTTAAAAAAGTTGACGAGTTTTATTCCCATTGGGGAATAAAAATAAACATTGCAAAAAGCTTTGCTATATGTTTGCGTAATGCCTCCGGTAAGTGTAAATATACAGTTGTACCGGAAAGTAAGAATCTAAAGTTAAAGCTGAATGGAAATGAGATTCATTTTAAGGATAGCATTAAGTACCTTGGAGTCCATTTTAGTAAGCTCATGAAATTTAATAAACACGTTGATAATAATTTGCAGAAGGCGAATCGGGTTAAAGGAGCCTTTGGTCGTTTATTTAATAGTAAGGCTTTGCCAGTTAAAACGAAGCTGCTATTATACAAAGTGTGCATTAGGCCTATTCTTCTTTATGCATTTCCAATATGGTTTAGCATTTCGAAAACTGTTATGAATAGAATGGAGATTTTTGAACGACATATAGTACGGAAATGCATAGGGAAAAACTATGAATCTTTAACTAAGAGATTTTCTAATAAATACGTTTATGAATGTTCCAAACTATCTGCCTTATCTAAGTATGCTTTCGAGTTGATGAATAGGTTTGTGAGAAAATTGTCTTATTTTGAAGGTAATATAATTCAGGATATTTTATCCAGCGAACAAGATTTCAGTTGGTCAAATACGCAATATATTTCTTGTATTGGGATATTACAAGAAGAAGCCAATAGTTTTGCTAGTCAAAGCTTTTATACACATTATACTCCCGGCATTCATAGGGGGTAATAATTGTATTTTTTTATATTATTTTTTTATTTTATTTTATTTTTTTTTATTAATAATATTTATTTTTTTTTTTTTTTTTGTTTAGTTTAAGTAGGTTTTGTAAGGCTTAGATTTAGTTTTTTTTATGTTAATATTAAGTTCATAATGGTAAACATAGCGTTACTAGTATTGTCTAATGCCGGGAGCAAGCATTGTAATTAAAAAAAAACTAATGTTAAAATTTCTATAATTTGTTTAACTTTTAACTTAATAAGCGTGTTGCAGTTTCAAAAAAAAAAAAGTTATGTCATTAAAATAATACTTAATAGTTTTAAGTTTTCATTAAATTTATGTTGGGTAATCCTGTATTATGAAAGAAATAGAGTCTCAATAAAAATCAAATCAAATCAAAAAATACATATAAATATGTAAGTTTTTCAGTTTTTTAAACACGTTTTTCAAAAATTGCATTCTACTGCCTGGAAATACTCACTAATGTTTTAATGCAACGATCTTATATTTTAATCGACTTCAAAAAATAGAAAGTAGAACTCAGTCGTCTCTAAATATTTTTAAAATTTTTTCTTTATTAAAAATGATTTCAAAAATTAGAGGGTGTTCTTACATATACTTGATTTTACGTGTATTATGAACGGTAAAAGGCGCCACTTTAAAATTAAGAACAATACTGCATATTATATAAGCAGCCAATAGCATAAAGTAACACAAAAATAAATCTATATACTAAAGGGTGTCCCCATTTGTGACGTAAATTGACCTATATGGGCTTATCTTTTCGAATGTTATAGACAAACGCTTGAAAATTGGACAGAATGGCGATTGCTATGATCGTTGCAATAACAAGTATGAATATTGTAAATTATAAATAAAACGGTGGCCCAAAAGTTCATTTATTTTAATGTATATGACTACACTATTGAACAGTTGTAAACAGACGGTTGAAATTTACAAAGAAGCTGTATTGCTTACTCTGCTATAACTGGAAGTATAAAATTTAGATTAGGTTATTAAAGGGCGCCCCAATAGTTAAGGTAATTTGATGTATATGAACAAACTTCTGAACCGTTCTAGACAGACAGCTAAAACCTTTTTTTAAGTCAGTTTTTTTTTTCGAGAATTATTTCTCACCTTTTATTATTGCAACAGTGTTTGAGTATATGTAATTCCTCTTAAGTACAACTATTTCGTTTATGCATTGACAATTTGTATCGAATCCATAACAGATGATTGCCATTTTTATTTTGCAAAAGTAAAACCTGCTTATTTTGTGTTGTGTTTGACAAGGCAAATCGATATCACTTGAATGTATTAGCTAATGCGGCCTACAGATGATTTCCTTTTCATAATTTGCTAACGAAATAATATCGTCATATGCTGCGAATTCACCACGTGCTAAGAATGCTTGGACAAGTTTTATGGAATGCGACATTTTCCATATATAAGTCATTGCAAATAGTGAGTGTATACCTCTTGAAATATGTGTTATTTTGCTATGTGTTATAACATATGTTAATTTTTATTAAGAACACCCTCTAATTTAATATGTCAAACTTTATGGCAACAAATGTTTTAAAAGAAGCTAACTTTTAAAATGGGCAAGACGCTTAACGATTTCATATAAGAAAGTTAAGAAATTGTTTTGATTTTTATCCGATTTCGAAAAAGGAGAAGGTTATTTAATTACAGTTAATATTTATGTTTGTTTCTGCAGAACTCAATCATCCTCACATCATATATGTACGTCAAATTACATCAGCTTTTGATTTTAAAAATTATTCGTTCAGATAAAAATAAAGTTACGACGGATGAGGTTGACACAATAAGTATTTTTTTGAAGGATACAAATTAATTAAAACACAGCAAGAGCGAAAACAAAACAAGAAGAAGAAAAAGCAAATGATAGCAGTCAAAGTATTCAACGAACGTCAAAAGTTTCCCAACTTTCGTTGTTTACGTTTAGGGAAACGTACTAATTGTGACAACACCCATAAGAAAACATGTCAGTTGAAAATGACAAAGTATATCGTATGACGGATTCTTTGTGCCCCTGCCTTCATTGCATTTTCTTTTTAGCAATCATCAAGATATACACTTAGTGAAAATGTAGTGTCTGCTGATTACGCTTTCAAAGTTACGTTAAAATTGTGTGTGTTATATGTCGACTTTTATTTTTAATTTTTCTACAATGAGACCTATCTGTAAGGAATATAAAGACATTTCTAAGGTCGCATCGAGATCATTTTGCACTCGGCTTTGAAACATTCCTTCTTTGACTTTCCCTCTGAGACATAAAAACGCGAACATTAGGACCAAGATGAGTCGGTCTTGTATACGTGAAACTTGCAACCTTTAAAACTTAACCTAACTGAATTGTAAGCGTAACCTTTCTAATAAAGTAAAATTTTTTAAAATCGATTTGATACTGTTTTCACAAATAAGCCAAAAAAATACACACGACGTGATAAATTTAATGCTCCTGAGTCTGTTAAAAAAAACTAATACTTTTACCTTTAACAAAAATACTTTTACTTTTAACAAAAATACAAAACTCTTAACTTTTCGGTAGAAAAATTTGTCGACTCAAATCTGGCATTTGACAGAATGTGAAAAATCCACTGCAGGCAACATTGATTTCATTCACAAGAAAAATTATATAAATCTTAACGGAAATTGATCAATTTTTTTCGAGCCTTACGAAATATAAGTATATTTAAAAAAAAGTTACATTTGTGTTTTTTAACTCATTAGAAATTATTTATAACAAATATTACGTGGTGAAAACTCCGCAAAAGCTTTCATTAAGTCTTGTCAACTTCTAAAAATTATTTATTGTTTTTATAAAACCGCATTTTGAAGTTTTGAATTTAAAAATTACCGTCATCATGATTTTTATTTATAGAAACTATGACCTGTTTAATTTAAAATCCCGTTTCCTTTCAAATGTTCTTATATTAAATCGATCTTAACCTGAATAATTTACTAATTTTGTAAAAGTTGTTAATAAAGTTGTTTGGCCACTCAGCCAACATTTTCAAATTTGATCCTAAAAATTGACAAAGGAATAGTTATAGCAAAATTATAAGCTACAAACGTTGAAATCCATTTGAGATCGTATTAGCAACAAGTATGTAACCATTATATTAATTTAACGTCATTCTTCATCCACTCGCGATATTACACATGTGTATTTGTTTATCTCTTTTCATGCGAATTTCGTTTTTGAAATATTGCAAATAAAATTTAAGAATTTATTTACGGAAGTTGCAAATAAATCTTAGTCCTTAGGCGTCATGGTTACATGTGATCTCTAGTTTATCGTCCAATTATGTCTTAAGAATTTTTATAACAAGTAATCGGAGCACAATAAGCATATCAAACCATTGCGCAGTGGGGAAGACTCCAAATTGATTCAAATTCAAATTGATTGATCTTAAATTTGTCATGAACATAGCAGAGAAACATTTTGAAGCAGGGTACCATCCACTTTTCAGAGATGGCGCTATGTGATCTCAAACTTGGGTACCTCGCATCTGCAAATTTTTCTAACGCTTGGCATTTCTTAAATTCTTGTCTGTTTCTTGAAGACCTCGCAAATAGCACAAAATGGTGTTTTAGTCTGCATCTTTATGTTTAAAAATGATCGAGTTATGAGCATTTCAAAATTTTACTCTTTGATTTTTCAATACCCTGGTCCAGTCTTTTCAAAATATTGGGTACAATTTTCTATCTAAAAAATTAGTTTTTGGTGGCCCTTTTTAGCCTAAAATACACCAAAAACTGCAATAACTTTGGACTTTTAAATTGAAAAATTTCAAATTTTTTCAGAATATTTTAAAATTTGCTTGCTGACTGAGTGTTGTGCGAGCATTCAAACGCATCGGACGTGTTTCTTAAAAAAAATTTTTTTTTAATCAAATAGGCTTTGAAAAATACATTAAAACAAATTAAAAGAAAAAACTTTTTTCAAGCACAAAAATTAATTCAACATCTTATTGAATATTTAATAATATTGTTATTAAAATACGATAATGTCAAGGCATCCGTTGTGTTCCCAATCTGGAGGGCGACCTCCTAACAATTCCAAAACGGCACCAACTATTTGAAATGGAGAGAATTCATCGATTTTAAAAAGTCAAGATTTAAGAAACCCCAAAAAACATGCTGACGCTTCAGGAAACTCTGACCTAGGTAAGAAACTGTTTGAAGCTGCCTTCTCAGGGCAAAGCCAAACAAATGTTCCAAAAATAATGTTGAGATATTGGAAAACATCCAAATTCAGAATACGGAATTAGAGAAAATTTATGGGACAGGCATGGATCAAGACTCGCTATCAATTTCATCTATGGACAATGAGTTTAAAACGGTTCAAAATAAGAAACGGAAATTTCAAGGTGATATTAAATATGATTTACCAAAAGTGCAATTTTAAGCAGGGAATAATTTAGCCAATAATGTGAACCGGACAAATAAGTTTGCTTTACTAGGTAATTTAAACGTAGAAGCAGAAACTTGTAGCAATGGTATAGACCACGTTAACCTAAAAATTAACAACACCAACACAAATGTTCCAAATAGAATTTCATATTGTCCTCCTATTTTCTTAGAAAATGTTAATATTAAATCACTAATTGACCAACTAAATTCTAAAAACGTAGAATTTTTTATTAAAAATCAGTTCAAGAATAAAAGCAAATTATACTTAAAAGATTCCTCTGCACATTCTGAGATGATGCAGCTCTTGAAAGAAAAAGAAATTTCGTCTTATACATATACTCCTAGGGAATATAAACGACAAAGTTTAGTTTGTAGAGGTCTTTAATTTAATTCTGATGTGAATAGTATTAAGTCAGAAATAAACAAAATTGTACCAGACACTGTTGATTCCGTGTCAAAGTTCACAACAGAATTTTCAAGAAAGCTAGGCATTGAAACTGGTCTATTTTTAATAACTCTTTTACCGAATAGAAATGTAAACGAGCTCCTCGGCATAAAGTATTTACTTAATCAAGTCGTTTCATGGGAACGTCCTAAATAAAGTACTAAAATTCCTCAATGTTGGAGGTGCCAAAAATGGGGTCATTATTCAAAAAATTGTAGCCGTCCATATGCTTGTATTAAATGCTGTGAAAAGCATTATTATTATTGGATTATTGGAAATAAAAATCGTTCTTCTATAAAAGATATATCAGTAAATGGTATAAAAATTACTGAGGTTAACCAAAAATTAGATATCTTAAAGAATCATTTTACAACTATTTACAAAAGGTTTCAACCTAATAGAAATATTTCAGAAATACAAGAAACAATCAACGAAACTATTTCACAGTCACAGAGTAGTGTTGAATTCAATAATGAAATTACGTCATTAAATAATATGGATAACTCAAAATTTACAAATATCGATTCTCTTTTATGTATTATTAAATTAATAAATAACAAGAAGTCTTCAGGAGTTGATAATATATCAAATTTTTTAATTAAAAAGTTTCCTTTAAAGGCTTTTGAATATCTAACGATACTTTTTAGATAGAGGTCTTAATGGAGAATATATTCCACAGAACCAATTTGGTTTTAAAAAAGGCAATAGTACGCTTCATGCTCTTTTGAAATTTCATTCGGATATTGTGCAAAATTTAAGAAGAGGTCGATGTACGGTTGCAGTATCACTCGATATTGAAAAGGCTTTTGATAGAGCATATCATGAGGGAATTCTTTATAAAATGATTAAAATAGGATTTGATCCATCGATTGTCAAACTGTTTCAGAGTTTTTTTAACAGCAGAAAGTTTTATGTGTTATTTAATAATATTATGTCTTCTCAAGGTGAAGTTTTTTGCGGCGTACCACAAGGATCTGTATTGGCACATCATCTGTACAATATTTTTATATATGATATACCTCATGAACGAAATAATTCTAAAAGTATACTTTATGCTGACGACTTGCTACTATATTCTCATGATGTGTCTCCTGTTAATGCACTCCAAAATGTTTCATCTCACCTTGAATCTGTAAATCAATTTTATTCTCAATGGGGAATAAAAATAAATGCTTTAAAAAGTAATGCAATATGTATACGCAACGCTTCCGGGAAATGTAAATATACTGTTGTACCGGAAAGCAAGAAGTAAAAATTGACCATAAATAGAACTGAAATCATGTTTAGGGATGACATGAAATATCTTGGAGTTAATTTTAATAAGCTTTTGAAGTTTAATAAACATGTTGTTTACAATCTGGAAAAGGCTAATAAAATTAAAGGAGCTTTCTCCAGGTTGTTCAACAGTAAAGATTTGCCGGTTAAAACAAAACTAGTTTTGTATAAGACAAGCCTACGACCAATACTCATGTATGCGTTTCCGATATGGTTCAGCATATCAAAAACAGCAATGAAAAAAATGGAATTTTTCGAACGGCATCTCATTCGAAAGTGCATAGGAAAGAACTTTAAAGTTCATAATAAACGCTTTTCAAATGAATTTATATATAAAGAGTCCAAAATATGTCCTCTTTCTACTTATGCTTTAAGTTTTATGAAACGCTTTGTAGATAGACTATCTTATTTTGAAGGTAGCATAATGCAAGACATTTTAGTAAATGAATTAGAATTTAACTGGTCAAACTCAAATTATCTTTCTACAATTGGAATTTTACAAGAAGAAATACACAGTATTACTGGTAGAAACTTCTACTCATGTACTACCCCTGGTATATTCTTTTTTTTTCTTTTTTTATTGTTTTCTTTTCTGTTTGTTTCTTTTTTGTTGTTTTTCCTTTTAGTATTAAGTTGTAAATAGTTTTAAATTTAGTTTAGTATTAGGTATATATAAAGTAGATACTACTCTACCGTTACTGTAAATGCCGGGAGCAAGCATTGTATTATATTTTCTCAATAATAATATATTGATAAGCAAGTTGCATACTCAATATCTATTTATGCTATTAAAATAATACGATATAGTTTTAAGTTTTTCTGTAACACTTACTGTTAGTATTAAGCAACTGATGAAAAAAAGAAAGAAGTCTCAATAAAATATAATTCAATTCAATATAATTCAATTGCTTGCTGACTACAGCAAAAAAATGAAAAATTTGCTTAAAAAAAAAACTATACCCATTTTTTATATTTATTTTTATTTATTTTTTTAATTTTTAAAAATCAGACAAAACTTGAAGAAATGTCAAGCATTAGAAAAATTTTTAGGTGGAAAATGGATGGTACCCAGCTTCAAAACTTAAGTTCAAAATTTTCTCTGCTATGCTCACGCCAAATGTTGGATCAATCAGCCTAGCCTTTTGCAAACGGCTGAGTATTATCTAAAATTTTTATTCTGCCCCACTATGCACTGTATTGAGTCGGTGCTAATATTACAAAAAAAATCTGAATCTGAGTGCGGAATATAGACAGTAATATTCTGAAGTTTATCTGTTTCCAATCCATAAGCACCCTCTGCACTGAAGAAGATATTATGATTCCAAAACCACTTTTTGTATTTGTTCGAGTTAATATCATCGCTATTCTTGGACCTGGTTTTAGAATATTGAGTTTAAATATCTCCATTGCACCAATTGCTATAATTTCTCTCTGAGGTTTTAAGTATGATAGCTGATTTTCGTGCGGATTTATTTTTACCAAACGCGCCTTATCTCATTGCAGGGGAAGGCTGGCTTCTTTTCCTTCGATTACATAAGAAAAATCTTCTAACGTTGGCCTTTCAGGTTGCAAGTTTCTTTTAGCTTCTACGATTCCCTTCGGCAATATTGATATGGGAGGCTTGTAAACATTGTGCTTTGAGTCCTTGCGTTCATTAATGGTCCTTATTGCGCAAAGGCGGCAACCCTTCGAAAACCTAACTTTAAAATCATAATCAAGGCACTTTTAAAATTTTTTCACTTTTATTTTATAATAAAAAAATATGGCAAGAAGCAAAAACAAGTTTGCACGAAACCACCAACCATTTTGCAAACTTTTGAATTGCCTAGAATTACATACATAAATACATTAAAAACAAAATACATATATCACATGTCCGCATTATTTTTCCACACGTAAACTAAATTTACAGTTTCGGGAAAATATTTTCTAGACTGCTAAGTATTAAAACTGAAAACTGATTTAAAATTTTTACCCAATGTCACACTTTGAGGTCACCAAATTGATCATTTGGTATATAATTTCAGGGGGTCAAAAATTTCAAGACAGAATCTTTATACACCGCTACGTCTACGAAAACTCACTGTTTAGTTTTAACTTCTTTGAAAATCAGACAAACAAGAACTATACTTTCATCGGAAAAACTTTGCGGCGCCAGTTATATGAGTTGTTTTATCCATAGGAAAACGCAAAGTGGGGAACTTGAAAAAACATGGTAATAATTTGGATATTTTTAAGCGGCTAGTCCAATTTTATTAACACGACACACTTTAGTAGAAGTGCAGGTGAATGTAAGTAGTTAATAAATAAATTAATTTTATTGCTTACAGAGCTGACTCCGCTTTGCTTTAGAACAGTAGACCTCGGGTGTATCAAAAATTAAAACCATTAATAAATTCTTTTACGGATTTTGGAAATTAAAAACTCTTCCTATAGTTCTTGTCATGCTCTCGATAACTTTCGACTTTAAAAATTAAATTTTTTTTTATTTCCTACCTTTATATGTTATTTCTTGCTATGCAATCAGAATTTTCCCATTTTTTGTTGTGTACTAAATCTTAAAACATTAATAAAAATATTTCTTCCCCGTTTTTAAAAAAACATCCTAAAAATATTTAAATTAAGAAGGAAATAATTCCTACAGATTGATGCATCATATGTCTACCTTGCCTGTTTTAGAAGTCAAATAAATATATCAAAATGTAACATCTGGTACCAAAATTTGTGGCACGTTATTAAAGAACTATGTGCACGACAATATACATATATATACCGTTAGTCTCATGTAAAAAGGCAAACGAATTATTGCGAAAATTACTTTTTTTCGATTTCAAACAATTTCACACAGATACGAGTACACCTCATTACAAAAATTTAATTAATTTTTTTTTTTCGAAAATAACGTTTCTGAAAGCATTTACATTTTACATAACACATTGCGATAAATACTGTATCTGTTGTTTTTACCTTCCCCTGTAAAATTAAGATTATGCGAGTTAGGGCCTTTTTACATGAGGTCAGCGATGCATAAGTATAATAGCCATTTTACACCACGAAATTTTTAACGGAATTAGTTTCATAAAATGTTTGTTTGTAAAGCAAGCGTGCGAATGGCATGGTTTAAATTTTGTGGCGCATGTTTTTTACCTGATTGCTGCAAGGCTAGCTACATTCTCCAGCCAAATATGTTAATGAACATGTGTTGTTTGTAATGGTAGGCATGGCACCTTCTAAATATTAGTCGGAAATTTGTTACTGTTTTGTTTTAACAAGGTAAACATTTAAAGGGAATTTTAGTGTAGGGTATTGGACAAATGCGAATAACTAGTACAAATTTAAGACTGCAAATAATCCTACAATAAAACTAAAACTGTGTAATTTGTTACATTGTGATCGAATAATAAATTAAAGATCTTCCAGACTAAAACACATGGTTCCGTGCAGTGACAACTAAACCCTCATTTTTGGCAAACTTTTAAATGTATTAATTGTGTGGGAAGTTTTAATATTAATTGCTTTATGGTACCATGGATTTCGGTTAAAAAAATATCCATATTTGGCCAATAAAATCATATTTTTAATTATAATGCGTCCGGATTTTAAGCGAACTTTCTACATTGTAAGAGGTCATATAAATTAAATCCATTCCAATGTAACCATTTCGTGTAAATAAATTTTCACTTTAACGATAAATTCATTATTGGTTTATTAATGGAAACATAAAATAATAAACTTAAAATTAAGTACCAACGGAAGTGCGAAAAGATTCCATCCAGATGGAAACAAAAATCATATTTAAAAATAAGAAATTTAATATCTTTTCGGCGAACTAAACTGAGTCACTAGACTACTGAGATAAATATATTTTCCAAATATTTATGCATGTGTATATGTGTTTATATATATATATATATATATATATATATATATATATATATATATATATATATTTTCTATTTGTTTTAGTTAAAAGTTTGAAGGGCCGACAGCACGCAAAAAGGTAAAATTATAAAATATATTAAGATTTCTTGCTTAACGCAGACACCTTCAACTAAATAAATTACATAGTGACTTTGTCATCATCAAAGGGTCTGACTGGTTAAGTGACTTACTAACTAAATAACTGACTGACTTTATTTGCAATGAGAATTTGTACATACATATGTATGTATGTATGTAAATACGACGATTGAATGTTTGATATTGGATATCATTTCCTCTTTGAAGTCAGTTAAAATAGAAGTTGTTGGTGGTTATGTGTGCAACACAAATATTGCATAATGGCTTTAGATATCTTTTTTTTTTTCTTGTAACATTTTTGCAACAAATATGAAAATCATACTTTAACAAGATGGGGGTATCAGTATACATGTTATCATACTGGTAACCATACATCAGCACTAAAATTTTGCAAGATGATCAAAAGTGTAACTTTTGAGTATCACAAAATGTTAACTGTTGCTCACGATGACAATGACGATGGGAGTATAAAAATAACTAACTTGACAAATGTTTATCATTAGATACCTTCGATTCAAGTAGTTATTATCCTTTAACAGTTCTGAAGCATCGCAATCATGAAACTCGTTGTAAGTATTTGGACTATTCGGCCAAGTGCTTAACTAATTTTTTTTTTATTGAAGTGCTACTCAGCTGCGGTGGCTGTTGTATGTGTTTTGGCAAATGCCAGTATCATTGGACATCCCACAACAATTGAGTTGGAGGAAAACAGTCCACCACATTATGAATTTCAGTATGCTGTGCATGACAGTCACACTGGAGATATCAAAGATCAATTCGAACACCGCCGTGGGGAATACGTTACTGGCCGTTATTCGCTTGTGGAACCTGACGGTCAACGTCGTATTGTTGATTATAGCTCTGATCCACTACTGGGCTTTTCAGCACAAGTGCGCCGTGAATCGCCTACTTTGTTCACAGGACATGCTGTTGTAGCACCGCTTGTCGAAGAATGGCCTGCACCTACACGTCATCGTTAGATGGAAATTAAAAGTTTCTTAACAAAATCCAACAAACATCTTCACAAGAAAACAAACAACTGATTTGTATTTTTTGACTATCAACACTAATAATATTTTATTTACAATTTGTTTTTAATATCTTTTGCTCTCTTACTTTCTATTTTTATCTCCTAAAATATTCTTACTTACAATATAATAAATGAATAGTATTTTTACCACAATCATACATAAAAAAAACTTTGATATTACTTTTAGTTTTTCTTTGATATATCCTAGTAATTAAAAATACATATTTACGTTTTATTTCTTTTAATTTGTTTATATCACAGAAACACTTAATATAGAATTAAGAGCATAATTTTTTTATTTATTTTTATTTACTTGCTAACATTCATCATACTCTCTTAGTTATAAAGATTTGTTTTATATAAGTATATAGTCTACACTTAAATATACAAGTTTATTTTACTCGGTATTGTCGTCCACATGGCCTTATATTGTTGCTTTGAGGTTTGAAACATCAATAGTGAACATCGACAGTTGTTTGGGTTTTTCAATTAATTCTCTCTTATTTCTTTTCGTTTTTTTTTTTACATTTCCAACTTCAAACCTACAATAAAAAGCCGTGTATATTTATTGTAGAGACGACCCTACCAAGTAAAATAAATATAATAAATATACTTTCAATTGACAACAGTTGACTGCATTAGCTTCTACGTATGTATATTTTGTTTTTTAAAATCTTGTTGAGCTGTCTAAAACGTCTGGCAATTTGTGTGTATGTATTTCAATTTATTTTTAGTACCTTGTAGATTTTTCACAAATATAAACACACTTATTGCCAGACGTTTTTGACAGCCCAAAAAGGTTTACAAAAACAAAATACACGTAAAAACTAAAACATATGTTAACCGCATGATCTTATGCAGACATCTGGTCAATTCGCCTTGATATACTGTAACCCACACCTAACATAAGGTCTGTTTAATAACTTTACTTGCAAAAACTAGAGAGAGTAAAACAGAAATTTTTAAGAATATTCTCCGAAATGTAAAATAGGAAATGAAGATTTACTAGCAAAAATTATGAAATAAAAAATTGTTTTGGCTTTGGGAATGTTGTGTAAAACTTAAAAGCTTTACGGTGTGACCATTAAATTGTATCAATTTTTAAATTTAAATACTAGAGTGAAAGTATATAAAACAATAGAAACAATAAGAAAGCAAACTTTTGATGAAAATGCGACTTCAAGTAACTATATAGCAAAAATATACATATGTTCATAAAATGTTTTACATTTTTTAAATTACAAAGTAATTTTATTATTATTGTGTTTACGAAGTAAAAATATTTACATTAAAAATAATCTAAGCTTCGTACATTTGTATAAATAAAGTTTATAATTGCGCATTAAAATTGTACTATTCTCATCAGATTTGTACCGAAAAACAAAACACTTGCAAAGCTAGAAGATTCTAAGCCAAAAAAAAATTTTTAACTTCTTTGCTGTATACTCCCCTAGTAAAATTATAAACAAAAAAAAGTAATATTATTTTATTAATAAATTTATAAAAAAATATCGTGCTATTTTCTTATCCCCATTAAATTATCAAATCACCGATACTGATTATTGAGGATGAAGAAACGTCTCGATGACCATTTCGCTACGGCTTACTTAGAAAGAAAGAAACTTCTCACATCTATATTAAATAAACTAAAGATTTTTGTCCAAACAATAAAGACAAAAATCAAAGTTTAAGCAAAAAACAACAATAATCAACAGTGATTTAATTTTTCTTTATCCACGTGCTTTTACCCTCAATAATAAAAAAGTAGCATGATATTTTTTTTAATTAATTAATTTAATTTATTATTCACGTGGTTTGTTTTATTTTAATTGCTAAATTCTTGCATTTTTTATAATGTTAAAAAAATTTCTTTTACCAGACATTACTTAAGCAAAGTATTTTGTAAGCAAAATTAAAAAAAAAACAGCTGTTTAACTAATTCTTGCAAGTAAAAATTTTACGAGCAAAAACTTCCAACATACTCCTTCTCTCACATTTTTACGCTTTTTTACTCTCTTGCAAGTTTTTCTAGTAATAACTACGTTCTTTTAGTTACTGAACAGACCTATAAATATGACTACACATACGACACACTTCATAAAAGAAACACACAATTTTATTTTCTATTCATATGCGATACCTGACTCTTCTTATAAATAGGAGGTGAGTAAATTTTTCTTCATTTATCGACAAGTCTTATGATAGTGATCAAAATATCCATTTAAATATTATAGAGGCTTGGAATGATAACGAGTTCTATGTGTGCAATAAAATTCGGTAAGTGAAGTATTAAGGACTTGGAGAATCAAACTTTTAAAACTTTTAAAACCTTAACCTTAAAAGCTTTCATCATTCATTGTCATTTCATTAGAAGTTGTGTGAGTTTTAGTTGAGAAGAGAGATTACGAATAGAAACGACATCGTTTTTAAGCACGAAAGCAAATAAAAATGTCTTTACACAAAAAAAAAAAAAAATTATTTGTTCGAACCTGTATTTTATTAAAAAAAACAGTGCCATTACCTGGATAAACTTAATCAACTATTATCAAGCTTATTTTTCTCAGTTTTTATTAACAATTAACATTGAACAGTGGGACATAAACGAACTATTTTGAAAATAAATCAAACGGCTTTACGGCTCTTAGCAAATGAAATTTCGAATTTTATATTGAGATTTATTTGAAAAAATAATTTAAGGGTTAGATAAGAAGGACAAAAAAATGCAAGCGTTACTAAACTTACAAAGTTACTTAGGACACTTTAGCAAATTCAAACTCTAAACTTAAGGTCGAGTGCTCTTCTGGTAACAGAAAGTGAAATTTAGTTCAAAAACACCAGCCGCTCCGAAATTGCATATGTAATCCTAAAATATTTCACTTTTACCCCACTCTGCTTCTATTGCAGACATGGCTTACTTTTACGACCAAATCGGTTGTGCAATAACTGCAATGATTTTTTGAAAACTAAACTACAGCATTGTTTCTCCGCTATGTTGGCCAATAAACGATTAATAAGAAAATTCCTATTTTTTTTTTTTTTTTCATTTCTCCAAATAGTCAATCAAGAGCTTTAATTGATAAAGAGCTTTAATAATAAGATGCACTACATTGTCGTATTGATGTGTCAGAAATAATAAAAATGCAATGTAATGAAACAATGTACAACTAGTTACAACTTACTGAATACACAATATCCACTTGTCTTATTCTTTAAATCTATTTTTAATATTTCATTAAACTTCTGTTTTTTTTAGCTTAAAATTTATTTTTATTGATCAGGTACGAGCATGAAGTCCTTATCGAATTTAAGATATGAATTTTATGTCGCTGCTTCTTCGCTAGCCGCTGTTGTGAAGGATGGCGTAAAAGATAAATTCCACTTACTTCATAATTTTCTTATCCTAGATGAAATTAAAATAACATTTCTGCAATAAATTCTTAGCTTCAAAGTGCATATCTACTCTACTTCTACTTTAACTACTAGATATACATATTTCCTAAAATATCGACTATTTACATATTTTGATGATAAGAACCAACAACAATTCAAATAAGTTAAGTCAGCTTAAGTTGAAACAAATGGATTAAGGTACCCATACACAACATGTTTTTTTACATCTGACTTCTTATCTGTGTAAGTCATATGTAATTCTGCATGTGTGTCAAAATTGGTATTTTACAAAAGACTTTTAATATTTGATCACAAACGTACATGTATAATTACGTCTTACATAATTATTATTTGTTCTGCTCGCAAATTTTATTAAAATTGTTTTTTGTTAAAAGTGATTATTAAAAATATGGATTTAGAAACTAAAACAATTGAATTGTGTAGTGTTATTTCAATTGTAACAGCAATTAAATTAAAATCAAAAATAAAAATAAAAGAAGAATTACCTTTTTTAATTAATTCGCTTTTTTTCACCGTACAAATATCTAAGCCGCACAGTGGCTGAAAATCGTTTTTCGTTGGCCAAAATTCTGTAACTTTTGAACCGATCAAAATATTAAAATAATTTTTTTTTTTAATGGATAGATATTTAGTTCAGCTTGATTCAGTTTCAATTACATTAAAACTGATTGAGGACTTTTTACGGAATTCGAGGTCAAAGTTGAACATTTTAATTTTTTTAACTTTCAGAGTGAAATATGGGTTTATTCTGTGTGTAACATAGTAAAATATCCCTCTAAGATCCAAAAAAGTATATATATTCTTGATCAGTGATGAAATCTAAGACGATATAGCTATGTCCGTCTGTCCATACGTCCATCCGGCCGTCCGTCCATTCGCCTGTCTGTATGAACACGATTCAGTCTAAACGAAAAGAGCTAGACCCTTGAAAAATTAGTACATATATATCTTGAAGGATAGGGCAGGCTAAGTTCGTAAATGGGCCAAGTCGGACCAGGGGGAAAAAATTCCCCTAAGAAAAACTAAACCAACCACTGAAAAACTACACATTTTTACAAGTTTTTTTGTAAATTTGTTAAGCAAATGAAACATTTTTATGTCAAAGAAGGTTCAAGGTCTTTACCCTGGAGCCAGAAAATCATAAAAATTTATTTTTGGACCCCGCCCCCTTTTTGTGGGCGTTTATATAGCATATTATATGAAAAATAGTGTCAATAATTAACAAATTGTATTACCTAAGCCTAGATTGCATAAAAAATTATTTTTAAGCTTTCATGACGAATGGAAAATGTACTCGGATCTTCTGCGCTACCTTCACCTCACCCCACCCCCCCCAAAAAAAAAATTTTTTTTTTTTTTGGTTAAGCAACAAGAAAATATAA
Organism: Cistogaster globosa; assembly: GCA_937654795.1. NCBI lineage: Eukaryota > Metazoa > Arthropoda > Insecta > Diptera > Tachinidae > Cistogaster > Cistogaster globosa. Next base: position 43,854,307 of record OW569404.1, on the reverse strand, counting down.
TTTGATCTTCTACGCTACCTTAACCTCACCACCCCCTTACCCCTCCATCATCCTATATAGTTGGAAGGTATTTAAGATTCGACTCGGTCGAATATAACGTTTTAACTTATTTTTTACTAATACAATGTTTTCCGTACTTAAAGAATAATGAAAGGCAATTATAATTTTTATTCGTTTGACTTAAATATTAATTGCAAATATTCCATATTTTGTTCTGTGCTATTTCTGTTCTTTAGCAGTTTTTTGGCTTCTTCATCTAAATCCCGATGGTCCACTTTCCATTGATTTTGAATACTGGATATGAACGGATCTGACGTTGCCAATAATATATTAAATAGATCTTCATTTGTTGAATTCCGTGAAATTTTCCTAGTATTGTGCTCTCTATAAAATATGTAATCCTTGTTCCTTTTTTCCTGAGCCTCCTCTGATAGATCTCCAAGTGGCACCAAATGATATTTAATGACATCTTCACCATGATAAAGGATTTTGTGAACTGTTGCAGACATATTTCTCCATGGGTAGTTAGTTGTATATATTTTTGCAGTTTCCTTAGCATAATCTCCAAATTTTCTACAGTCAATTTCCTCATTGCACGCAAATACTTCTAGTATTATTTTAAATCTGAAAATAAGGTTAAAATCCACTCCTGTTATTTCAGATGCTGTTTCTGGATCTGAAAAGAATCTTCTTGCGGAATTGCCATCATTTGTATTGCCTGACCCTTGTTTTGGCTGATCTATAATCAGTCCACGTTTGCGATATTCATCTTGAACATGTTTCTTTTTTGAACTTCTTAACTCTTTGTTGGTCTCGTTGTTTCTTATTGATCCTGAAGACCCGAAATCCAAATCATAACTGATTTTTAGTATGTGTTCCATAAGTCGTATTCTTGCGTGTAGTGGTGATAATCCAAATTCATATGCATCGGTATTATCTAATGATTTTGCTGGGACTTGGTTTAATTGGGTTGATGTTGCTTGGCATATAATGCAGCTAGATGCAGCCTTCGTCTTAGTCAAAGCCTGACCCACTTTTCCATCTATCATTGTCAGGACTAACTAGTAGCTTACTTCAATTTGCTGCCCATCTAACTGTAGTTGTAATGGCTGTAGTGTTGTAATTTGGGCCTTGATATCACTAATTTCTTTATTAATAACATCATTTGTTTCTTTTTTGAATTGAAATTTGATTGGCCTGCAGTATTTCGTAGAAGATGGTGTCTCATTTTTCCAAATATCCATTGTTTGCGTTGTACTAGTCGAAGGCTCTAAATCTTCCAAAATCTTTTTCAATCGCAATGGTACAAATGATACCATGAACATATCTGAGTCAGAAAAGTTTTCACATACAGCTTGTTTATATTGTTTTTGTCCCGAAGAACCATCACATCCCCATTTACAAAAAAGAATTAACTTTGTGTTTCCGTATTTCTTCAACTCATTTCCTGTTATTGATTGCAGCAAGCGTTCGGCTGTGTGATCAAGTAGAGATTGTAGTTGTACCTCTGCCGAAATTTGTGTGATTGTAATAGTGTCCTTTGATGGCAAACAGTTCATTTTAGCAGCGGTTATGTGATGATATGCTGGATATATATTTGAGCCTTTCTCAATCGCACGCTGTCTGAGTTTAATATATTGATGTTTTGTTAATTTCAAATCCAGAAATATTGCTAATGCCTCCTCATTTGTGTACTGTATTGCATCATTCGGAGTTGGTATACTTTTAAGAATCCGTTTTGTTCTCGGTGGACTAGCTTTAACAACTTTTTCAATGATATCCACTTTTGTAAATTGGTTCTGTGATCGTAATTGATGTAGGAAAGATTCTTTTATATTTGTAGAACCAAAGGCACCTTTAATATCTTTAAGCTTCCGCCTCTTAGATCTATCGCTGCAATTGTCCACTAATGATTTGCGTGGTCTTCCAGCCTTATCTTGCTTTGCTGTTTCTGCAGCGACAGTAAGTTGACCTTCTAACCACTTTGCACTTTTTATATAAAATTTTTGTTTACTGTACATAACTTCTTTGTAGCGTTTTTTTAGTGCTTCGACGAAATTATATAATTGCTCTTGCATTTTGGTGCTACACGAATTTAAGTTTAATTTTATTTTAACGTAACTAAGAACATCTTCCTGATTTTTGTTTCTAAAATACACTTCGGCCAGTTCTTTATAACTGAAGCTCTCCATTTTCTTCTGAATATTTTTATTTGCGTTTGTTATGTTTTATCCGTACACTTAAAAGATTAAGTTATTACTGAGTAATCCCTTAACGAATCCGTACTTTTATAAATTTTTAGATACATGTTCTTCACACACTGATCTTTAATTTCATAGCAGCGCTACATGCTATGAATGAACAAAACTGCACTCATCCGTCAATATGGGGTTGTTTTTTAACTTTAGTGGTTTAATGACGCAATTATTGTTATAAAATTGTTTATGACTTTGGTTGACCCTAACATTTGATAACAGGTAAATTTAGAAAGAGATCATATGCTTCCTGTAGAGCCCATTGTGATAATTTTATTACTTATTTTTTGCTGATCAAAACAAAGCCATTAAACCCTTTCGAAGGTATTATATTTATTTTTTTTAGTTATACGTAGCCTAAACTAAAAAAAATAAACTTTTAGGCAAAAAAATGAAAATTTAATACACCATTGTATATGAATTTTTTTCGAGTAATTTCATTAAAATGAAAAAAGTGTTCTACAGGCGGCTCGTGGCGGGTGCAAAAGTATATATAGCCTTAAAGAGGACACTTTCACCTTTCTCGTGGTTGTATACGTTTCTTGTTCCCTTTTGTTCCCTAGAAGTTCTATTCCACTAAAGTTTAAATTTGAGGAAAATATAGTAGTTTCATAAATATTTCATAACGCCCCTAATATTAAATGCTAGAGCTGTGCCTACTTACAACAACTAAAGACAAATATCCTACCAACATTATAAAAAAAAACCGCAGACCATTATCGATGATAGCTTGCGAGTAGTAACCATTTAATTTTGGTAAAAAACCAAAGAAAAACACCTTTTTCTGAAATTAAAAAAAAAGTTGAGTTTAACAGCATGCCACGTCCACAATTATCAATATTTTAACATAATTTTTTGGCTACCTTAATTTGGATATATTAACTACAAAATGACGTAAGAATTTTAAAAATCGGTGTCAAAAAAAAAATTTACTTTTGGCCAACGAAAAACGATTTTCAGCCACTGTGAGCCGTCCTATTTTAAAATGGCTTGTAGTCGTCTTAAAATATTTTTTCGTACGTTGCGGAATTACAGAAGACTTGTCAATTTTAATTATTTTTTTTTACTAAAAAAATATGAAGAAGATAAGTTTGCATTGAATAATGATACAAAATTTACATAATTGTTGCTAAATAGTTAAAAGTAATTTCAATTTTAATCATATAAAATATTATCTTCTGTCGGCTAATGCTACCGCCAATGCTCAACCGCCGTTGATTGTTTTCATACGGCATAGATTTATAAAAACAGCTAATGTCAGATGGTTTGTCAGATCAAATAGAACACGTTCTAAATGAAATTTTGCCAGATGACTTTCCACATGTATTTTACAGAAGCAATGTTTTAACAGCCCTAGACGACATGTATGTGTTTTACAGTGGAAAATTTGACATGTCAAATGTAAAAAACATGTCGTGTATGGGTACCTTTAAACAGACTAACCGATTTATAGAAGTTTCTACCTTAAATTTTATTAGCATAACTCAATTTACCATTGTCAGATACCATCCATGCTGTAAGTTTTTCATCTTCCGTTTTATTCGTTTCATCCCAGGGAAATTGGTTTCCCTGAAATTGTGTCCTAAAAAACATTTCAAATTTAATGAAGTTAATTTATTTAAGAATATTAAAAAAATAACAAAATAAGAATTGTTCACTTCACAATCCCACTGTATTTCTATAACGGTTTTATCATGGAATTAGAACTGAGTGTTTACAAGTTCATTACCAACTGGAATATTTCAATGTGTGCATGATGTATGTGAATACCAATACCAGTTGGGTTGTGAATTGAAAACAAAAAAAAAAAAATATTTTATATGATGGGTTATGAAGTAAAGTGCATATAAGAGGAGTTTGTGTTAGTTAATATTACATAATCAAATTCAATTAAATAAATTTTGCAAGATAAAGAAATTAATTTAAAAAATAATAAATTGAATTGTCTTCTTCAACTGTGTTCCTATTTGAATATAAAAATATATTTCAGGAGAAGTATTCTGAGATAATCTGCTTCTTTAAAAACTAGAGAGGCACGCCTCAAAGCTAGCTTTCAACTGTATGAAAGAAGATAAGAAAATGGGAAAGGGTGACAGGCGTCCATTGGACCACATGAGTCGCTTGATAGAACAATTGAATTTAAAGCTAATGGGTTTCCGAAGAGAATAAATAACCTTAAGATATACTAGGCGCTGAGTTGTTTCGAGAAAAGCCAATTAAACCCAGGGATACTAATAGACTACAAGGCGTTGGTAGAACCATAAAGGGCTAATAGTTAATAGTTAACTAACAATTCTTTAGTCGTGGTAGATGAGTTGCTTAAAGGCGAACTGGATATTACGCCTCACCAATGTCTCAAGTGGAAAGTACAGAAAATTGTTATATTGCCACTGTTTATCAGTTGGTAAAGGCATCTATCTGTATGGTAAAAAAGGAATTCGTTTTTCCAACATAAACGGAGCGTAAATCTCGTCGGATGGCTACGATGTTCGAGTCTCACCGAGTCTCACACAGTAGTTTGTGCATGTTAATTAATTAAATCTAACCAGAGCCATGCAAGAAACGCATACATAAATAAAAGATAAAAATAAAAATTGGCATGGTAGTTTTGGCAGTTAAACCAATCCTTAAGTTTGAAAATTTAAAATGCTAAAAAATATATTCTGTTTGACCAGGGCCATAAAAGTGCTACAGAAAATTTAAGGTCACCAATCTCTCAGGCATAGTTTCGAAACTCAGCAACATTGTATTTTTTGTTATTAATTTTTTATCGAAAACCGAAAATTTAGAAAAAAAAACCTGAGACTTGAAATTTAAGTTACAATCGTTAATTAAGTTATCAAAATTGTACTAAAAAAATTTATATTTTGCAAAAAGATTTATATTTCAATTAATTCCATGAATTATCTACTTCTTTTGCATGTGTTTTTTTGCTGGGTATTTTTAACATCTAAATTTAAAATTCACTAAAAAAATTGGCTCTTTAGTCTTTTTTATATCATTCAGTTTTAATATTAAATTGCACAAGCGACGCAGATCTTTCTTTTGTTGTATTAAAAACCCAAATGCAGAAAAAACTGAGAATTAACATTTGTTTAAAATTCACAAAAATCCGCGGTTTCGCAAAAAACAACAACAAATTGATTATTGCTTCATTTGTCAGATTCAAAATTTTCAAGTGAAGCGAAAAACCATTAGAGTAAAAGCCGGCAATGGTGGTGATGAGATTAATTTGTTTCCTTATGCTTTTAAGACCAGCAAGGGTTGCCAATTAGTCGCAGCTAGAGCTGAGATCAACAAAATGGTAAAAAGGCCCCTGGTCGACTAATGTTACATTCAAAATATATGAGAGAACAAAAGTAGGGGTATAAACCACACAGGCATATCCAATTCAACTTAATTATAAACATTTTTATTTTATTAAAGAGAAAATAGATATGTAATGAGTCCTTGAGTGTCGGTAAGCATTTAGTTGACTGGGTCTAAGGGTTAGGAACAATGGAATAAAAGAACCAAAGAACCTCACATGAGTGTAAAAGGATAAGGCGTCCTTTAGGTGGCAAATGTTGTGTTCGTTTTATTCAATTTAGTTTGTGTTTGGTGTTTTTAAGTGTACAAAAATGCTATGACCGTTACTTATTAAAAAATACCCTCGCAATAATACAGTTTCGCAATACATTTATCAGTACGTACATCCAAACAAAAAAGATATGCTCTTTAATAAAATAAAAGTAATTAAATCCTTAAAAAAAATTATTTTAAACTACGGTCAATTTTCTATTATATTCTACGTTTAACTAACTTTGGCAACAAAAATAGTGGTTACTACGTTTAAACTGACAATTGCAGCTAAAAGGTTAAATTTATATTTTTCAGTGTTTACCTTATGGGCCAGAATTGGCCATCTTCTTCGTTATTTGAACACACATTGTTCAGATCATTGGGTGAAAGGCCTCTAAGCATATGACAAACACAAACATATACAAAATATGATCAATGAGGTGAAATAATGTTTTGATTAAAGAAAAGCAGTTAAAATGATACAACGAAAGAAAGGTAAGAATTGAAAATGCCGAAATACGTTTCAGAAGACGGGATGAATAGAAACAGTGGCGTGAATAGAAACAAAACTTAATTTTTACAAAATAACTGAATCTCGCAACATTGATGGGCAAATTGGTTTAATTACAATTTTCAATTTTTGGTTGTTTTTGGCTGCACTATTTTCTGAATAGTTCCATTTCTAGAAAGTTCTGTTTCTATTTAGTCCAATGTTTCTATCTGCACCATTTTAGGGTATTTATTAAAACAAAACGATGAACTTACCCGCTTGTTGCAAAAGAATCTGTGCGACTACCATTATTTGCTTCCATGCTACCGAGATGATTTATTTGCTTTCTTTGCTGCACGTTCGAAATGTGACCCGACACAAGTTGACCTGAAAACTTTGTATCACTTACATCTGAATCCATAGATAGATGGCCAAAGAGATCTTCTAACAAAATAGTTGATTTTAAATTTTTTGGCTTTTTTGCAGAACCTTTTAACTTTGACCTAGAAAACAACATTTAGAAAATAAAATTAATACATAAATTTATTAATCAATTTCGATTGAATTAGATTGCGTGTACGATGCGTAGTTAGTAAGTCTATACAAAACATAGAAATTCACATTTCTTGAGATAGATTTTTTTTCTCTTTTTCATTGTATATGACAACTATTTGAAAACCAGATCGTGACTTTTCTTTATCAAAGCTGCACAAGGAATATCATGCTAAAGTAGTAATTTTCATAAAGTAAGGACGTTCTTTCTTGATTTTGTCGTTTTTATATTTCTTTAGTTAGTCCAATTAGGTTAAGCCATGAACTTAACGATAGACCATGGCGAAAACCTCGCCATCTTTTTTCTTGCTTCTTTGTTGACAGGTTCACCTCATAAAATACACTAGTGTGAGTTCAAGTTTCAACAAGAAATATCAAGATTGTAATAACATAACGATGCTTTTCTTTCGATAGTTTTTCTAACTTATTTTTTTATGCAAAAAATATAAAATTAAAAGAAGTTACACGCCTGTTCCTTAAAATCGGAATTCCATCACTTAATTGTTTCTGATGGGTTAAACTTGATTGGTTTGTTATTCGGATACAAGGCAGCCGAAACGTAAGTAATAAATTTATTTTGCGAAATTGTTAAATTAAAATGGTTCCCCAGTTGCTGATATTATATATTCTTAGGTCTCCGTATCAAATTCGGAAATCTGCCTCAGCTATTGCTCACAAGGTGCTTCTCCACCGAATAACCGCCAGCGTTTTAACGTAGAGATATGTTCTAACTTTCACCTACGTATGCCTCAGTTCCGCGTATTCTCTCATGTTCTTGATTTCATTCTAGATTTTTTCCTTGGGACTTTGTTTGATCAAAGTCAACAAAATGATTCGGAGTATCATGGGTGTACTTGCTTACCTTCTGGCCAGTCTATGTGTCTTTTCATTGACTACCTCTACAGTGTGTCTAGAAATGTGACAGAAAGTAACTTTATTAGCGTTACGCAACTGATTTATTTGAATACGTTATTTTTAGCCTGGAGTTAAACTCAAATGAACTAAACTCCGTAATAGTTGCTTGGCTGCCATGTCTCTTAATAGCACGATTTGCCATTTAATAGGTTATGCGATTTTTTCTCATAAGCTAATAGCGAGTTATTCGTATTTTTACTACTTCCGCGCCAGGTCCCACGAGTGTTCTAGACCCAGTCGTATACTTTTTGACAGTATCTTCTTTAAAATCAAGTTATGGTGCATTACATTGAAATCAAACTTACTGTCGATCACTTAAGAGGGCTTCATGATCGAGGGTATACATTTCTCCTGGGATGCTTCTGGTTAAAGCAGCTCCCTTCTCAAAAATGTCAAGGAAGTGAGTTAACAAAGGAATGCTCTCCCATGTTTCCTAGTCCAAATTTTCCATTATATATTTGAGAATTATTTTCGCATAATCATCAAATATAATGCAGCTTGAATACCTGTAGTAAGCAATGTTGCAAACGGATCCGAACCCTAACCCTTTTTTTAATTTTGTTAATAATCATTGACTTACCACTGCTTAGTTTATAAATGCAACTCAACTTACCCCAAAATTGTATCCAACTCATCGTCGTTTAATGTATTTTTTGCATTATTTTCGTTTTCACTTATGATTGACGGTTCTTTCTCTCTTTGCCTGCGATTCGTTTCATACCGGCCAATCTGAGACCGTGCCGATAAAAGCTCGTTGCTAGCGTGTATTTTGTTTTCCATTGTGGTTGGTTCATACGCGTTGTGTACGATCAGTTCGGCAGTGGCATTGTTTTGTTTCGTTCCCAATTTTGAAAATGTATTGTACACTTTGCTTGCATCGTTAACTACAAAGTCCTGATTTGGCCTTGTATAAACATAATAGCCGCCAATTTTAGCCGAATTCTTAGCATTTTTAGCTTCAGTCTCGTAAAGTGTAAAATTTCGGGATCCATTAACATAAATCGAATTTGTGCCTCTATTGTTGCTGCTCATAATGTTGGCATTATGAAATGAAACATTCGGATGTTGTTGCTTTACATTTGACGCTGGTGTTTGATTCAAACCAAAAAGTTGTGAAATATTACGATTCAAGAATATGTCATTGATCGATTCGGTGTGAGCCACATTTTCAGAACTTTGGTTGAGATTTCCGGTACTCAGATAAATATTGCTGGATGGAGCTAGAATCGTATTGTATCTTATTGTTTCATTCTTCACCGAATCCGATTCATTTAGCGATTTCTGTTGAATATTATTTAGTTGTGAATTCGTTACATTACTGGTGTTCAACGTGTGCATGAGAAAACTTATTTTTGGTATTTGGCTGACATTTTTGACTTGTTGTACTATCATGTGACCATTTTTTGAACCACTTAAGTTGGCCGCTAAAAACCCAGTATTATTAATACTGTTATTACTTCTGTTACTTTTGTTGTTATTCACATTATTATTGTTATTATGCTGTATTACTTCGGTAAGTGTTTGCAGTTTTTCTTGGACCGGAAGCACGTTGCTAGGCAAATTTTGTGTTAAATTTGAATTTTTTCCATATTTAGCTGTCAATTTAACATTTGCTTTTGTAGCTGCTGCCGGAGATATGCGTTTCATTGCATTGAAATAAGGATATTTGAGGCTTTGCTGAGCTGTTGGTCTTTTGTCAGGATCATAGAGTAACAAATCTTCCAGCAGATCCAAACCAGATTGACTACATCGCGTGACAATTGAACTTAAAGGTACTCGAACGCAATCTGGGTAACGGAAATGTATTACTGAAGCCAATCTATAACCTTCAGGCCAATCATTCTACACAAAATATTAAATAAATATTTTTAACTTAATAACTTCTTATTAAAAATTTTATAATTTTTTTGTTTGTTTATAAATTTATTTCCTAATTTTTATTATTAGAAAGTTAGACCTAAAGCTGGATTCACCCAATTTTTTGAATAATTTTGTCTTGAAAATTTTAACAACTTTGTAGTAAAAAATTTCTTAAAAAGTGAAAAAAAAGAAACTAGTGTCAACTGAAAAAAGTGAAAAAAGCAAGAAAAAGCATCACAGCCTAAATATTGTGATAAAAATCTTTCAAGCAAAAAAAAAATATATTTTAAATCCTTTTTCGTTCTTTGTTTTTTAATTTTGAATTTATTTATAACAAAACCAAAACTGTGTCTGTGACACAAAAAACGCAAAAAACCGCATTCTGTGATTTCAATCTTCTGTCACAGTGCTGCCTGCTTGTAAAGAAACACATCTTGCTTACACATATGTTTCATATGGTAGCTTTGTTTTTCCAGAAAAATTGTTCGAAGTGGGTGAATCGTTTCAGGATAAACTCTCAAAAAACTTAAATTGTTTCGGAAAAATAATTTTTGCTCCGAAACAGTGGGTGAATCCAGCTTAACTCCTTTGATAAAAATAAAACAATTTCAATTTTACTCTCATCTTATTTCTTCCCTCCAAATTCCTCCTATCTTCGACTTTTTAAAACCCAGAAAGATCTCATCTAAAGCAATCATTCTTGACACATTGGGCTGTCGAATGTCTAAGTGAGGTTTCAGTACATGGTAATCATTAAGAAGAATAATTGTCCTAATATGAAATGGCACTTCACAACAGGATTCAAGTTCGCACTGATGATAATAGTGCAGACCATCTCTTCGAGCTTTAGTCACATTAGAACTAATAAACAATCCAATCCATAACGATACTCTTTGCCTATTGAACAAAAAACGAAAGCATTGATAAATTCCCTTAAACAGAACTTCTGTTTTAACCAAGAACCCCAGGCCGGTAGACAAAATATGTTTACCACTCGTATCATTCTGTCGATTTTTAAAATACAACGAGGGGAACTCAATAAATCTCTATAACCTAGAAAAGGTTAAAAGGGTATAAGTTTGTTTGTCATCCCGTTTGTATGTTCACAATACTAATTTGCGAATCGCTACTGTTAAGGCTTTTTTGTTACTTTAATAAGAAAAGAGAGTTATTCCAGCAAGGACGAACAATGACAAAAGACAACTATTGAGGTCAAGGGCCGATATCCGAAACCTACAATGCACAGTGGGGCAGAACTTAAATATATAATAGAATAGAAATAGAATGACGCTATGTGGTCTAAAACTTGAGCACCTCGAACCTGCAAATTTTTCTTGTTATTGGCATTTCTCTAGTTTGAATCTGATAGTTTAAAAGTCTAGCCAGTACCTTCAAATTGGTATTCTAATCTGTATGATTATATTTTAAAATTATTTTCATACCATGGTCCAGTTTTTTTCAAAATTTTAGGTACAATTTGCAACATACACAAAGTAGTTAATGGGCCGCTAGTCGACTAATGTTACATACGAAATTTTTGAAAGAATTTAAGTGGTGGCTATAGAAGAACATATCGGTGGGCGGTAAGTAGATCGCAGTTGGGCTTAACTGGGTCTAAGGATGCGGGTCAGTGAAATAAAAGGGATGACCAACGAACCTCAAATGTGTATAAAAGGAACTTTGGGTGGCAAATGTTGTGTTCGTTTTGTTCAATTTGGTATGTTGTTATGTATATATAAAGAAACATAAAAAGAGGCGCGAGAACCCTAGTGGATTTTAGTTAGCGATATCTGAACATCGCCAAAAACACTTCTTCATTATGTCAAAAGTATATTCCGGCAAAAAAAGCAACGTTTTAAGAAATTGATAACACAATTTTTTGATATAAGATTCGGCACAGGCCGAATATAACACTTTAAACTGTACTTTCCTTGTACATATCTAAGTATGCGCAAATAAGTGTACTATTTATAAAGGGTGTTTTCTATTAAGGTATAGAACTGTGAACTTGAATAAAACATAGATGATTTTTTTTTTTAATTGACATGTAATTCAATTTATTCCAAGGATGATTTTTTGGTATTATAATTTAAATATGACTTCTGGTGTATGGCCGCAACAGCTGGCTCTGAGGTAGCGTAATCTTCAGGTCTACATTTCGTGTATCGACGAAAGCTATCCCCAAATAGGCAATCGTTTTTAGCGACTGCACATATCCCCACAGAAAATAACAAAGCGGTGTTAAATCGCATGATCTTGGAGGCCAATTCACGGAGAGCAAAAATTTTCTTCAATAAATCAATTGTGGCACGAGCTGTTTAACTTGTTGCGCCGACTTGTTGAATTCTTAGTTCCTTCACATCATTGCTGTTCAATTGATGAATAAAAAAGTCAGAAACCAGCAGTCACCATTGAATATAATGTTTTGACTAGCATCGTTTTTAAAGAAGTACGGACCAATGAATTTAACAGCTTATAAAAACCACCAGTCAGTTTTTCTGAATGAAACAGTGTCTCAACATACACTTGAGGATTATTATAGCTTGAAATACGGCAGTGTTGTTTGTCGACGCATCTATTTAACCAAAAGTGATATTCATGTTTAACCAAATTGCTATTATGAAAATCGCTGAATTTGCGTGTTACTAAGTATTCGTGTGGCTACATACCCAATTCCTGTGCACGATGCCGGATAAGACTTCCTCTATCCGGCGCTCTTAAGCAGCAATGACTTTTTCTATACACCCTGTACGACATCTCCATGGATACGTATTATTATTGAGATAAAACGTGGTGCAAAAACGTTTAATAGTTAATCGAATTAATTGCTGTTATGGACGATTTTGTTGAGTAGAACTATAACTTTGAAAATAAATTTGCATCATTTTTTCATGTTTGATTGCTACACGAAACTAGGCATAATTCACTTGACAGCTGACGAAATAGCCGCCAGTTAAAAAAGGGTTGCCAACTTAAAGTTGTATACGTTTATAAAAACACCCTTTACCAAACTGTTATCAATGTTTCAATTTTGTGTTTGTTGTACTTGTGCCTTCATCTGCTAGATCTACTTCGCTTTAAACGTAAGACAACTATTTTTTTTTTTTTTTTTTTTTTGTAATTTTCAGCATAGCCTTCTTTAAGTTTTCTAAATTCGGAGAAAGGTAGATTTTTTGGATATTGCGTTTTATTGCGCTCTCTTCGTTTATTTATTCTAATACTAATAATTTATAATTAAACACTGACATTATCAAAAACCATCCTAATTTACCTTCCAGCTGATTGCTGGTTTTTTCAAAAAATCTTAAATTATTTTATTTCTCACCTTATCTGGTGTCCCTAAGACAGAACATATTTTATACAATTGATCAACTTCACTGCTACCGGGAAATAAAGGTCGAAATGTATACAACTCAGACATTATACAACCCATGGCCCACAAATCAATAGAACTTCCGTACGTTGTGGAGTGTAATAAAACTTCCGGTGCCCGATACCTTTAAGTAAAATTATACATAATTGATTAAAAGTAAAATAATTTTGTTAATAAACAGTAAACACCATCTTGTAGACACATAATCCGTAAACGGTGGTCTCGACCGTATTTCTCTTGCTAAGCCAAAATCAGCTATTTTTATCAGTTCCGGACCAGAGCACAATAAATTTTCTGGTTTAAGGTCACGATGAAAGAAGCCATGACGGTGCATAAAAGCCAAGCCAGTAAAAACCTGCAATAAGAACCAGTATAAAATTTAAGATTTCATAATTTTAATATAAATTTAGAATTTTTACCTGAAATAAAATGCTTTTTAAGGATGGTTCTGGTAAATGGGTTTCCCGATCCTTGATCATCTGATATAGATTTTCTTTCATGTATTCGAATACAAAGTATAATGTATCATTTTCTCTTATTACTTCCTTAAGTTTGACTATATTTGGATGTGACAACTTCTTAAGAGACTGAAATATTAATTTGTATTCATTTCATTTATTATTTTGCTTTCAAACGAAAATTATACTTTAACTTCTCGCAAACTCATTGCTTCCTCCCATGAATAATATTTTCGTTTCATCCTTTTAATGGCCACTTTTTCTCCAGTGTCTTTTCGTTGTCCTAGTACTACGGTGCCATAGGTACCATCACCCAATTGACTTAGAGTTATATAACGATTCATAATTCATTCATTAAAATGCTGCAAATAAAAATGTTTTGATATGTATAAATCTCTTTGTAAGTTTCTTTGTTTGTTTGTTGGTGCGTAAATCTCGACTAAACGACCAAGCCGGCAGATATTTATCCACATAATAAAATAGGGTATTTATAATTTCGAATAGCGGCCCAGGAGGGACAATAAGTCCTCATGTAGAAGATCCAATATAGAGTGTCTGTTTCCAAAGCTGTATCCAGATGAGTTGAAGAGGGATAGCTATTTATTTAGAATTTCCAAGGTAAGGAACAGGGTATGTGGAGAAGACTAAAAACGCGCTGAATAGGTTTTAGCAAAAACCGATTATAAGTCCTAACTTCCATATACATATATAAACATAATCAAATAAAAAAATATTGTTTTTTATTACGTTATTGCTCTCAGAAATGTCTCTTATATAATAATCATTGATAAGCAGCTTGAAGATGAAATGGCAGTATCAGTATAAATCTTCTGATTAATAATGTTAAATTGAATAAATATCGAGCTTAAAGTAGTAGTAGTAGTTTTATTGTAATTTAATTATTTTATCTACATTTCGCCAACCTCAAAAATTAAAAAACAATCAAAATTAACGTTTTTTATAGCCCTGCAATTATTTAATTTAACATAAGAATTAAAACTCGTGGCTAAATATTTATAAAGGAATTTTCTGGAAATTTCTTTTAAAAAATGTACTGATAATGAAACTGCAATATCAGTAAAAATTTACCAAGTATTAAACTTTCGATGCAATATACCATTAAGCTTTAATTACAAAAATTACTTACATCGTATACATTGCCTTCATTTTTAAAACTGAATTATTTTATATTGGGGATTGGTTTGGGAATTTTTATAATATTATTTATTATATTATGCTAATATCCCATTTAACATTTTAAATAAAAAAGACAATTTATTCGTTTGTTGGAAAAGCAAGTATCGATACGTATTTCGCTGGTTGCTCAAGCAAGCTTATCAGGAAACCTTTATCCAATTTTTAGAAAAGCCAGAAACATTTCTATTATTATTATTATATTATTATTTCAGAAGCCAATACAAAAATGTAAAGGCTTTGTGGTTTGTTTGTTGGTAATTTTTGTTAAAGTCTTAACATTTTTGTATTGGCTTCTGAAAAAACTCTCATGTTGTTTTTGAAGTTTTTATACATAACAGAAATGTTTCTGGCTTTTCTAAAAATTGGATAAAGGTTTCCTGATGAGCTAGCTTGAGCAACCAGCGAAATACGTATCGATACTTGCTTTTCCAACCAACGAATAAATTGTCTTTTTATTTAAAATGTTAAATGGGATATTAGCATAATATAATAAATAATGAATTATTTTATCTTATTTTTTGGCTTTATTTTATTATTTATTTATTATAATTTTTATTCTTGTTATTTTTATTAACTGAACCAAATGAACTCCGTTTTTTATATATAAATTTTCTTATTGCTAAACAATGCAATTTTTATGTTTTTTGATAAAAGAAGCCAATTACCTGAACTGTACACTGACGATATTCGAATTTCGAAAAGCCTTTAGGTGAGAAAGACGTATAGACAAACAAACTTACAAAGAAATTAAAAAAAGGACCCAGAGAGATTTAGGGTTTATTTTTAGACATTTTCATTATATTTTATAAAAAAATATTTATTTCTGTACATAATTTTTTTTTTAAATTTGGATATGGAATGCAATGAAATTAAAAAAAGGAGCCAGGAGATTTAGTGTTTATTTTTAGACATTTTAATTATATTTTACAAAAAATAAATAAATAAATATATATATATATATATATATATATATATATATATATATATATATATATATATATATAATAAAACTGTAACGGGGTTATTTCTTTATTTTTTTTAAATTTAGATATGGAACACAAAACACCTAGTTTTGGATTTTTTGTCTGTCTGTCGAACACACATCCCGTAAAAACTGCTTGATGGATTTTATTTCGAAGTTAGTATTCTGATCGAAATGGTTTTAGCTTCTATAGATTCCGTTCGGTCTTAATAAACCGAAGAAAGTACAAAACCACTTATGTTTGTTCAAATTATAGCAATATAACAACGACTGTAGCAAAAGAAAAAACGCTGACTTAAGAAGCAATAAAAATTCAAGAAATATTTGTGTTTCAGTACGACTTACTAAAAAAGTTAAAATAAAAAATATCGAACATGCCCGGAATAAATATGATTGCAGCGGCAGAAGAAACTAAAAGGAATAACTATTGTTTGTGTGCTGTCACTACGGAATTTTTTGAAAAAGAATAAAAGACCACCAATATCTTTTAAACAAATTCCGTTTATTGTTTGATTTTTATAAAGGATTAAGAATAAGGTTATTTTGAATCAATAAGCAAGATAAAGAATGGCCTTAAGGTACGGTCAGATTAGTCAAATATTTGACCAAAAAGACGTAACCACTAAATTATGTTAAAAATTTTCTCTCCTTTTTAAATACTTAATAATAAATATAAGATCCTACTTAATTCAAAAGGTAGGATAAAATATTTATTATATTTTAAATCGTCACTCGTAATGATACGTGTCAGAAAAGAATGAAAAAAACATTTGTAAAAATAGTGGTTAAGTTTTTTCGGTCAAATATTTGACTAATCTGACCGCACCTTTACCTATAAAAAATGTTTTGAATGGTTTTTATGTTAACAAAATGCTCAAAATATCAATTCCACATAGCAAACTGTAAGTGGTTTTATTCCGAACATTTTTTTCGTTTTACGTTTTCTATAGAAGGAAAATACGCAATCAATTCCACTACCGAACGGAATTTTGTTCTGTGACATAGCTTTTAGGATACATTTTTCGTAAGAATATAGCATTTCGTAGAAAAACATAGTTACAATAGAATTAAATATTGGTATAATAGTACTAAAACAGTTGTCAGCACATTTTAGATTTCTAACAGCCTGTTTATATAACACGTCAAGAGTGAAACGAAGCCGGATGATATATGGACGAATACGTAATAATTAGCATCCGTGATAAGGCCAGAATTGACTATCATACTCAGTCGTACGATCTGTCAAAAATTGCATGTGTGCTCAAAAAGTATGATAGTGTGGATTAAAAGTGTATTTGTGTCACAGACTTTTTGACAGATCTGTACGATTTTATAATCTTTTGAAATAATTCATAAAATGAGTTAATTTTTTTAATATGAGGAGAAAGTAACAACAAATTATTAAAAGCATCTGTTTTTTGCATCTTTTTTGTATAATAGTGTGGCATGGCGTCGTACATTTTGAAACGATTTTTAAAGTAGTACAGAATTCTGTCAGAATCCTGGCCTTAACACTTTCCGGTTTTTTCGTTTAATTTACGTTGTGTTTCGTATGAAATTTTGTTGTGCAAATCGAAGAGTGGCCAAAGTAATAATTACTATTTTTTATTTACTTTTCTTCATACACATTTTTTGTTTTTGCCCTTTTTTTGTTTCGGCGCTTAAAAAGTAACAGCTGAGTTTAATAAAAAAAAAAAACAAAATTGTCAAGGCAAATTTATATAAGGTGGGAGCGCCGCTACAACAATAAAAAGAAAAACTGGCATTTAAGTGTATGATAAACTTTAAAACACATTTAATTACTGCAATTTTTTCTCACCCTTTAAATTAACGTTTTTAGTAAACTTTATTTTTTAAATTGATTGAATATTAAAAAAAAAGAACTTTTGTAATATAAAATAATACACTTTTGACAGCTACTCTACACATAACAAAATAGTCAGCTGCCACCCAAGGCGAATAAATATACGATGGCGAATTCGTTAATTTTCGCTGTTACCCGGAATACCAAAATAAAATAATAGTATACAGATTTTTTATATATGGAGTTTGCTATTAAAAATCTCCAAAATCAGTCTATGCTTTCGAGGCAGTGGACAAAACACCACGCCTGTCTCTAATTTTTCATATCATTTTGAACAATAAAGTTGCTTTAATCAAAAAAATATATGTATGGAGCGACAGAGAATTAAAAAAAATATTGTGGCGTACATTCCCTCACATACAGCCTCGCATCAAAAGATAATAAGAACAACTCGGTAACTCTGAACAGAGAAGATTTTAACTCATTATTTTCATTACAAAAAAAAAGAACATTCGAGTCTTTTTTAACAAGCGTAGTTAGAACGACACGTGCTCTTGACAAAAAAACACATCAGATCTTTTTATTAAATAAAGTACAATATTATTTTAAGACAAATAAAAGTGTTTTAATCGCACGAGGTCCAAACTCAATTCGTTGTGAGGACTAATAAATCCCCACATTTGGTGACCCCGACAAACAACAAATGGATGAAACCAAAAACAACATGCCAAACAATCAAACGCAAGGTACTGGAACGACGGGCACGCTTGTGGCACCTGGACGGGAGGAGCTCGCTCGCATTTCCGTAAAAATTCCTCCATTCTGGCACGCACGACCTGAACTCTGGTTTGCTCAAATCGAATCCCAATTCGTTACTGCAGGTGTCTCTACAGAGCAGACCAAGTATCATACAGTAGTAGCAGCAATCGATGGTGCAATTTTATCCCAGGTCAGCGACGTGGTATTGAATGTGCCAGAGGAAAATCAATATTTAACTCTAAAAAAACGTATGCTGGAAGAGTTCTCCGTATCGGAACAAAAACGTCTAAAAAAACTGTTGCAAGACATCGAGCTAGGAAACTTACGTCCATCGCAGCTACTGCGCGAGATGAAAAATTTGGCCGGCAACCAAATCGACGACGCTTTTCTTAAATCTATGTGGATGACACGTTTACCAAATCACATGCGCAGCATTATCTCCATCAGCACCGAGTCGGTAGACAACATTGCGATTATGGCCGACAAAATTGCCGAAGTTAACGACAATGTGTCCCTTAACGAAATTTCAACCCCAAAAAATACAACACCAAACGACGCTCTGCAGCAGCAAATACAGCAGTTGGCAAAAGAGATAAGCAATTTGAAGGCACAACTGCAGCGTTCACGTAATCGCAACAGATCGCCATCCAACAACCGAAACCGAAATAATTCTAGTACAGATTCTCACACAAACACAAAATGCTGGTACCATAGTAAATACGGCCCCAAAGCCAAAAAATGTAGGGAGCCATGCAGCGAACATTTAAACTAGACAGTCTGTCATTATCGGCGGTACATGGCGGACAACCGGTTTTACATCACCGTCTAATAATCTTTGATAAAAATAATAATTTAAAGTTTCTTGTAGATACGGGTGCAGAAGTAAGCGTAATACCCCCCGATCGTCAACAACAAAAATATCCAGACAGCAACATATTCTTATTTGCCGCTAACAAATCGCCAATCAAGACATACGGCGAAAAGAATTTGACATTAAATATCGGCTTGCGACGTAATTTAAAATGGAACTTCATCATCGCTGAAGTATCCCGGGCCATTTTGGGTGCAGATTTCTTAACTCATCATAATTTAATAATTATTCGATGGTAGCACAAATATTGCAACCAAATGCAATATCGCAACAATAGAATCGCCCATTTTAGGTCTGTCAACGATTGACAATAACGACAAATTCCACCAACTACTAAAATCGGTCCCGCAAATCACACAGCCTCAACGAAAACTACCTGTAGCCACACAAAATATCCAACACCATATAGTCACAAGCGGACAGCCCGTTTTCGCGAAACCACGACGCCTCGCTCCAAGTATGATGAAAGCCGCCAAGTCAGAAATCCAATCGCTACTCGATGCCGGTATCTGCCGCCCCTCCTCCAGCCCATGGGCAAGCCCGCTCCACATGGTGAAGAAGAAGAACGGCGAGTGGAGACCTTGCGGCGACTATCGAAGGCTGAACGCCATCACAGAGCCGGACCGTTACCCGATCCCACACATCCACGATTTCACCCATTGGCTGGAAGGCAGCAAAATTTTCTCAACAATTGATTTGCGCAGGGCATATCATCAAATCCCCGTAGCTTCATCAGACGTCCCTAAAACAGCCATAACGACACCTTTCGGCATGTATGAGTTTACGCACATGACATTCGGCTTAAGAAACGCAGGACAAACCTTCCAACGCTTGATGGACCACATACTCCGTGATTTTGATTTTGCTTACGCCTATTTAGACGATATTTTAATTGCTTCAAAAAGTTTCGAGCAGCATACACAGCACGTACGGATGGTATTTAAAAAACTACAGGACAATGGAATCATCATAAACCCATCAAAGTCTAATTTTGGTAAGTCCGAAGTAAAATTTCTTGGCTTCATAGTCAGCGAAAACGGCATACGCCCACCATTGGAAAGAGTCGAAGTTATAAATAATTACAAACTGCCAGAAAGAGTTTGTGAATTAAAACGATTTATGGGCATGATTAATTTTTTTAGAAGATTTTTGCCTAAAGCCGTTGCACACCAGGCAACGTTATTCGAATTTACTCGCGGTAATAAAAAAAATGACACATCAGTCATTGAATGGACTGAAGATGCAAAGCTCGCTTTTGAGCAATGCAAGAAGCAGCTACGTGAAGCCACATACCTTGCTTTTCCTAAATCTAACGCGAAACTCGCACTAATGGTGGACGCCTCAAACACTGCTATAGGCGCCGTCCTACAACAGGAGGACAAAGATAGTTTCCAGCCACTTGGTTTCTATTCGGAGCGTTTAACTGAAGCGCAGCGTAAATATAGCACTTATGACCGGGAACTTTTAAGTGCCTACAAATCCGTTAAACATTTTCGCCACCTACTAGATGGACGGGAGTTTTGTATATATACAGATCACAAACCATTACAATTCGCATTTAAACAAAAGTTGGACAAAGCAGGTCCCAGGCAAATCCGTCATTTAGACTTTTTAAGCCAATTCACTACAGACATAAGACACATATCTGGCAGAGATAACGTAGTCGCCGACACCTTGTCACGTATAGAAAGCATTCACGTAAGCCACACGATTGATTTTGAAAAATTGTCATCCGCTCAAAACGATGATGAAGAAATAAAATCATTGTCGAACGACGCTTCAAGTCTTCAACTCAAGACATACATGCTACCTAACACGAACACTTCCATATATTGCGACATTTCAACTGGTGCAATCAGACCTTTTTTAACCAAAGAATTTCGCAGAACAGCATTCGAATCCATTCATAATTTATGTCACGCTAACGCAAAGAAAACTACCAGGCTCGTAGCAGAAAAATTCGTCTGGCCAAGCATGAGAAAGGATTGTCGTCTTTGGACTAAGGCTTGTGTAGCTTGTCAAAAAAGCAAGATTCATCGCCACAACAAAGCACCATATTGTGAATATTTTATTACCGCCGATCGTTTCGATCACGTCAATATCGACATTGTTGGTCCCCTACCAATGTCTAGAGGATTCCGCTATTGTTTAACGATGATCGATAGATTCACCCGCTGGACCGAAGTAAGTCCCATAGAAGACATCACTGCTGAAAATGTAGCTTTTTCATTTTATTCAACGTGGATCGCAAGATTTGGAATACCACTTAGAGTTACTACCGACCAAGGACGCCAATTCGAGTGCCACTTTTTTAAAGAATTAACGAGAATCCTCGGCATCAAACATTTAAGAGCTACAGCTTATCATCCAGCCGCAAATGGACTTATTGAGAGATTCCACCGTTCTTTAAAATCCGCTATCAAGTGTTACGGATCGGAAAACTGGGTTGAAATACTACCATTAATTCTCTTAGGATTTCGAGTCACGTATAAAGAAGACATTAGCGCAACGCCTTCTCAACTAGTCTACGGATCTAGCTTACGACCCCCTGGTGAATTTTTAACGGTCAGTAAGGAAAAAGAAACGTGTCAAAACGAGTTCGTCAACAAACTAAAAAAATTCATGAACGAGTTACGTCCCACTAGTACGTCCTCACATGACAAACAAAAACCGTTTATCGAAAAAGAATTGTTTACTTCGCCACAAGTATTCATACGCAACTCTATGGTATGCAAACCACTACAAACCCCTTACGACGGCCCATATCCCGTTGTAAAACGCTACGACAAATATTTTACTGTCGACGTAAAAGGAAAAAAGATGAATATTAGTGTGGATCGCCTGAAATCAGCGTATATTTTGAATGATGAAGAGTCTGCAAACAAGCCAGCAGTCAACGAGCCAACAATCGATGTGCAAACAGTCGCTGAACCGCCAGCCAAAGAACCTGCAATCTCAAAGGAGCGCGCTAATATCCTTCTCGACCCTAGGGGCCAGGCAAAAATGATTACTTCTCGATATGGTCGCAAAGTACGATTCTGTCTCAACCGGAAGGGGGAGTAATGTGGCGTACATTCCCTCACATACACCCTCGCATCAAAAGATAATAAGAACAACTCGGTAACTCTGAACAGAGAAGATTTTAACTCATTATTTTCATTACAAAAAAAGAAGAACATTCGAGTCTTTTTTAACAAGCGTAGTTAGAACGACACGTGTTCTAAAAAAAAACACATCAGATCTTTTTATTAAATAAAGTACAATATTATTTTAAGACAAATAAAAGTGTTTTAATCGCACGAGGTCCAAACTCAATTCGTTGTGAGGACTAATAAATCCCCACAATATCAAGTAAAACAATCGGCGCTCACCTATATTTTTCGAGTTATGAACCTCTGAACTTTTCATAGAAAAGTACTATTGTGCACCATTTATTTTAAGATATTAATATGGGTATCATTTCATAGCTTTTGAAGAGATCTTTCAGAAAAGAGCCGCTGACATTCTTATGTAAACTTTTATTAAGTGTTTTTTTTTCTTATTTTTTAATTCTCTGTCATCCCAATATTTATTTTTTCGATTGGAGTTACTTCACTAAACTAGATTTACCGTAGACGACTACGGTAAAATAAGTGATGTAGCTCAGTGCGTGAAATCTTAAAACGATTCAAAAGTTGAATTCATATTGCTAACTGAAGATGTTGCCCTGTATATGCTTCAGCAAAGCGTTTTCATATAAAAAATCACAAATTTCTGCTAAGCAGTCGCAAAATACTAAGAATTCCTACTATCCTCAGCAAGCACAGCAACTATATTAAAATGTTTAAAACCTGACATCAACAAAAATGTCGAACCCCACAAATGAGGTCATTCAATTTCTCTAACTCCATCAGCTACATATTGCGCAGTAAATGCTTAAAAGTAATCTATCTTATTGCAAGCAGTACTTAACGAAGCTGAACTGTTCAACAATATGTTTTGGAATGCTATCAGAATAAGCCAACTTGAAAATTTTCTTACATTTTTTCGTACCAGCCAAGAAATTGGTAGAGCACTGCTTTCACGGCAATACTGAAGAAGGCGCTTATTAAGCAATAATTATTCTGAAGATTTTTTTCTTTCTGAGAGTCAGAACTGGGGCTTCTACACACAACATCTGGGGATCACAACTTATCCTTCACCACAGATAGAAAAATGGTATATTTAAGTTTGTAATTCTGTTTGTCTATTCTGAATTCTTATGCATAGCGACGTCGATTGAGCGATATTCTTCGGTCCGTGTTCGTGTTGAAAATAGCTTTGCGAGGGCAGCAACGACTTTTAGATCGACTGGTAGGGAATATGATATAATATTAGCAACGAAAAATTAATTGATGTAAATAAAGAAATGAAAAGCGCTAGAAATATTTTCAGGTTCGAGGTACTCAAGTCTGAGCCAACGTAGCGCTATCCCTGAAAAGTGGATGCTACCCAGCTTCAAAA
Source organism: Cistogaster globosa (assembly GCA_937654795.1). NCBI lineage: Eukaryota > Metazoa > Arthropoda > Insecta > Diptera > Tachinidae > Cistogaster > Cistogaster globosa. Next base: position 43,830,748 of record OW569404.1, on the reverse strand, counting down.
ATTTTGGATGATTAAGTCTAGCCCTTTTACAAATGGCTGAGTTATTTCCAAAATATTTTGATTCTGCCCCACTGTGGAGTGGTGCATATACTCGACCGAGCCGAATCTTATTAACCCTTCATCATGGTGATAGATATTGCCTTACGCTTTCCGCAGGCTATACATACTTAATTGGTTCCGCAATGAGTACATATTGTAGAAATTAAAAATGGAATAGCAAATTTGGTGAAGTATGTAAGTCAATACTCATTCAAATTAACAAAAATTTAACAGGTTTTAAATTGAAAACATATTTGCACGTTTATTATGTATTTTTACTTATCTCTTGTAGACAAAAAATTTACTTTTAAGGAAACTACATATATTTTTCAACTCAAAACAAATTGAAAAATGTTAAACTTACAATTCTAATTATAAATAAATTTGGGCTGATTGTAAAACAAGTAATCAATATTGAATCCAATTATTTTATGTCTTGCAACAACAAAAAAACATTTGAAAAGCTTTCAAGGATACTTAAATAGGGATATGAACTCGGTTAGAAAAAAAAAAAATATGTCACTATTCGACCTACATGCATACTCACATACACACTGTTCGCCTGCTGTTTTAGTTAGTTTTTTATAGAGCACAATTACTTTTTAAATAATTATAGCCATTAATAAAGAATAAGATTCACATTTTATTTCAACAAACTATAAACAAACGATCCACTCATATTTTAAACAGAGTTTAGAAATGTTAAACCCTTTTTAAATGCAACTACTCAACACATCACCCGGTCATTCAATCATTACAGCTAAATAGCTTTATGTTGGCTAGTTTTCTTCCTTTCAATAAGGATTCAGTTGCTGCCTTTATCGATTTAGAACTCTTAGTTTAAATTTAATTTTGTTTTTTTTTCTTTTGTATTTTGCCGTTTTTTGAAAAAATTTGCTTGTTACCACAATATTTTCAACATTGTTTTTAACAATGTGTCACAATTAGTTTACACTTCTATTTTTTAAGTCAATAAAAAAATTTTTAAATAAAAAATTATTTAGAAATAATTTGTATTTAACAAACATATAAAACCGATACCACAACAACCACGAATGTAACTAACTAACGTTGCCAAGTCTTTTTAGCGGATCTAGCCATTGCTTATAAATAGCAACAACAAAAACAAAACAAATTTCTATAAGACGTGAAAAGTGAAAGGACCTCATATTATAGCAGTTTGTAAGTATTAAAATTAATTAATGCGAGTGTATTTGTACGGGACGAATTAAAGGAATGCGTTGTCTGCAAACACTTCGTACACAGAATAAGAAATAGCACCCCAGTTTAAAACACAATAACAACATGTACAAAGGACCAACAACCACTCTACTTCTCAACTGTATCAGTGACTTTCGTGGTATTTAGAAAATTTTTTGCACCTGTTAGGTTTTTCGTTTCAATTCGGCTTTTAATTCTTAGCATTGAAAACTAACAAAAACTCGAAAAGGTGAGTGGCAGTGTTTTTTTTATTTTAACTGAAAACCAATTCCTTCGTTACCATTGGAAACAGTGGCACCAGCTATTTGATAGTTGGTCAGTTAAGTTTAAAGATAACTTTCCGACAAACTTTTATTTGCATTAAAGTTGCTAGTATAAGGAAATGTAGTTTGGCTAGGAGCGTTTCTCAAAAGAGCTTACGTACGTTGTCTACTGTAGATGTGGTGGGTTTCGTGAGCTGTGTTCGTTTCCCAACCGCTGCCTACTGAACCACATTAAACTTTCTGATATGTATTAAGGTTTTTCATATTTACATATTTATATAAAAAGTCGAGAAAGTAAAAAATAAATTAAATGATTTTACCAACTTTACTGGACCTATTTAACAACAGAGGTGCTCCAATACTGTTCGCCAATTAAACAACGTATAATTGCAGGGTTGTGAAAAATAAAGCTTTCTCTTATTCTTCTTCCTCACAACCTGTGTTTTTATTTGTAGGCCTTAGTATCTGAATGTTACTTCTCTTCTACAAAAAAAAAAAAAATAGAAGAAAGTAAAGTAAAACATTGATGGCTCATCAATTTTACTTGAATTTTACTCATGAAGTAAAAAATACTCGTGGAATTAAAATACATTCCTAATATAAATTAAGTTTCAATGCAGGGCCATATTGCTGATACTTCGAGATTGTTCATACAAAGTTTTTTAAGAAGAAAATTTTTTGCCCACAAGGAATAAAAACAAAACTCATATGTAAAGTTTAAATCGATTTATAGGTATAAAATGAATTTTTTTTTAGCTGCAATGGTAAAACTTAAAGTGCTCTACGCATTTGATTGTAATGAATACAACAATGGCAATAACTTAATGTTATCCTTACTCATCTTCAGCTTTTATTCCTTAAGGAATAAAGTTGAGAGCTATCAAGAGGTTTTCTCGATCGTATTAAAATGTATAACTTATTTTTAATGCTAATGCTGCGTCCCCAACTCCAATGCCACATACACGGGTATATTTTTTTTTCGCAACATTCTGCAAATACTTTTAATCTAGATTTCACATAAATATAGAGTTCGATGTTATGTTTTCACATTGTTCTTCTTTTATGTTTTTTAAAGGCACTTTTTATGATTTAAAAAACTTTAGAAATGAAACACAATTTTTTTGGTGAACTAAACTAAACTTTTAAGGCCTTATTCACAATCAATTTTTATTTTTAAAATAGATTTATAAAACAAAATTTCCGTACAAAAATGGTTTTACAAATCTGTAATAAATTTAAAAATTGATTATGAATAAGGCCTTTAATATATAGAAGCACTATTTTATAAAGAACTAGCAGTGCCCACGACTTCGTCCACATATCATTTATATATTCCTTAAAATTAAAATTTAGAAAAATGTGTTTTTAAATATTTGTTGTAGAGTTTTGAAAGCAATGTTAAAAATTGTCCATCTACAAAAATAAATGTACTGACAACTGCTCTAGTTTCTCTACGAAATGACATATTTTTATGAAAAAAAAAGTATTCTACACTTGAACTAAGGTCTTAAGGGATCTCACGAAATTTTATTCAAATACATCCAGCAGTTTTTATGTGATGCGAACACAGACATACAGCCAAAAATTTCACAAATAGGTGTTTTGTATTCCATATCGATTAGTATCTACACAAACATCAAAATTTAAAAAAAAAAAATGCATATACAGAAATGACTCTGTTCCTGTTTTATTATATGTTTAGACATACTAATTAGCTTTGTTTTCATCAATCTACTTTTTAGAGAAAAGTTTAAGATTTTTTTTCATTGGTGCAAAGGGGAACCGCAAACAAATGTGAAAGCGCTTATTATCATATTAATGATTGCGATTTTCAAAGCCAAACCACATACATATGACTATTTTTAGTTAAGTCTTATATAGGAGAGTATTAAAGCTCACAGAAGAGTGTTAGTGTCTATAGAAAATTCCTTGGCAACCAAATATTTTGTTTACGCTTTAATTTACTCCTTGTTTTTTTTTAATTGCAAAATTTATTAAGTGTCACTTTATCTATTCAGCTGAGTTAAGAAAACTGTTAAATGAAGAATGCTGAACAAAAACTGAAAGAAATTTATTGCGTCGTTTGATAAGTGTGTTTTTATTATGCGTAAAATTTAGTAGAACATTTATGTTGTTCTCGACTGTAAATTATCTTTTATTTTTTTTTCAAATATTCTTCTTGTAACATAAAATCAAATTATCAAAAAAAAAAAAAAAAAAAAGAGACGTTTGTTAAGAATTTTTTTATTTTACAGATTATACCCGAATAACTATGGCCGTTTCAAATAAAAAAAAGAAATCTAATCTTAAATCGATTGATGTAATTATTTACCCTGAACTTGAACCCGGAATTATTACGAAGCAAATGATTGAGAAAGCATATTTGGAAGGAGACTACAAAGGTGAAGAAGCGCGATTGCATCAAATGGAACGTATAGTACATGATCGCATAACAGCGATACGTTTAGATTTCAGAAGTAAGTATGAACACAAGCAAAAACTTTAGTTACGAAAAAAACAAGCATTGCATCACTTAAAAATTTAAATAATGATGTGTTCTGCCGAATTTAGATACTCTTTTAAGGAAAAAAGTCTTGCCAACTCCGAAGTCCACTATGAAGCTCCTCTTCTTATTTTCAAGTCTTTTTACATTTATCAAAGCAAACATGACTTCTATTGGCCCCTCTTCATACTCATGAACGTCGCATTTCAATTGGCTTCCTCGGCAGAAAATTAATTGCCACTTTTGAGTTCTCTCATGTCTATTCTTTCGTATCATAGCCTCCTTTAATCCTAAAGCAAAAATCATAACGACCGCAAAAACTAAAGTCTTAAGTCAAATGACTCCCTCTGAGACTTGTGGGCCTGGCCACATGACCATTTGCAGCCCCTATAAATCACTAGACCTCCTGAGATTCATTATTTTTCTTTGGTCTATTATACAGAATAAAGAAATAATAACATGAAAAACGACCGCTGTGATCAACTTGATGCCTTTTAAAGTCTAATGTTGTTTTATAAATATTAAAGTAAAAACAAAAAGCACTAGACACTCTAAGGAGCCTTGCATCCTAAAAGTGATTAGATTAAGGGAGCTCTTTATCCTAAATACTCAATTGATCATCCCATTGCGAATAAAAATGTCAACTTGTGCGAAGCTTGAGTATTCTAAAATTAATCCTCAATTGTATAGAACTTTCAAATAATTATCTTCCAATGTAATCAAAAACGGTAAAACATTTATTTTAAAATTTCACTAAGGTGTTTTTGATGACAAAGTGAGGTTTGTGATGTGTATTCCCTTTATAACAAAAATGAATAGAGAAAACTGGTTAAACAAATACAATTGTAAAATATAGGCATGAAAAAATAAAGCGTCCTTTAGCTGCAAGTTACTCTTCAATGTAATTAAGCATAAATCAACAAATAGAACCTTCCGTGATCTCTAAATTCGCTTGGCGTTCCAAGCTATCCACTGACGGTCACACAGCAGTTTTTACTCAGTAGAATCCATTGGACGCCTACTATGACCTTAACTAATTGTATGTCATAAAAAAACAGAGAAAAAGAAATATATTACAGCTTCACAAACAGCGAAAAGTGGCACATTTGGCGAGAAGGCGGTCAAAAATCCGTAACTTTTGATTGGATCGTTATGTTGATATACGGTTTTTTCTGTTTGGCAGTCGGGATTTTAAGCTTTAATTTTTGTAAAAAGCATAAAATTCTACCAACAAGAAAAAAAATTACGAATGGTTTAATATTCGTTCCCATTATTTATTCCATTTGAGTAAAAAAGTCGAGTGATGAAACATTCAATTTTGTTCATATGTATGTCCTATTCTTATTGTTACAAATTATAATTATTAATAGTTGTTTAAGCTAATTTTTGTCAGCAAACGCCAAATTTTGGCCACCATAATGTTTTTAAACTAAAAAGCAACAAGGGCCAAAAGGTTGGTTTTTTAACCATCCTTTTAAAATAAGAAATTTTTAATTTTTAAAAAGTTAAAACTTTCTTATTTTGAAATATTTCTATAACAATTTATAAAATAAATATTAATTAATTTACATAAATACGTATACTTTCAAATCAAAGAGCTACTATACATTAAGCAATTTTAGTAAAAATTTCTTTTAAATAGCATTGATTTTCATATTCTAATAGTTGTTTAGCCTCCTTTTCTAATTCGACTGGAGTTGTTTTCTATTTTCGTCGAATGTTGGACATACATATATCGATCTGAAATACACAACATTTTTCTTGTGCTATGTTTGCGAAAGAGTTTGTAGTCTTTGTTCCTTTTTTTCTTGCGCTTCTTCAGACAGAAAGTCAAAAAGGAAGTAATAAGAAGCAAAAATAAAAGCTCTGAAGGAAATAATAATTTAATAATAGTAAAAAGTATTAAAAATATAAAACAGTTGTTTAATTCTTTAAAACAAACAATAATATATACGTTGTGATAGTTATTTTCATAAATAATAAACTAATCGGATAAAAATAAGTAACTAAATGCTCGCCTAACAATGACTGAATGCAGTACACGCAAATCAGTAATTAGAGGTGAAACAGGGTTTCATTGCACAAGAAAATGTTCGGGCATAAGCAAATATTCAATCGGAGTGTTAGAAGCAAACAATTTTGTGCGATTTATTTGTGAAGATTGTATGCAATAAAAGTATAAGAAATGTAGATATTGTCTTAGGTGAAATTCAAGATGGTGTCCGAATAAATAAACAAAACCTTAAAGAATACCGAAGAGATTTTCAGACATCTTTGAGACAGAACGAAAATGAAATAAAACAATTGTTGGAGGCAATAGAAAAACGGTATGAACAAAGGCTTAATATACTAGATAATACTCAAGAAACTTGTAAAGAAAATGTAAATGAAATTAAAAAACTTCTCGGCACAATAAAAGAACAATAAAAACAAAGTAATATGTAACAACATAGAACAAGCTAATGTTAAAATGTGCAATGAGATAAAAAAGGTGATAAAAGAGACATATGCATGGCGAAATAATACAGGTGAACGCACGGGCGAAAAATCTCATCAGCTGTATACGTTGTAGTTGTCAAGGTGAATTGAGCTTGCTTGAAAATTGTCAAAAACACATTATTTGTTAAAAAAAAAAAAAGTTCAAAAAATTAAATGTGTTTTAATTGCTTATAAAAAATCAAGTATTTTAGTTGCTAAAAAAATTTGTACAATAAGGAATCGTAGTGATAGAGATAGTGACAATATTGTTAAGAATTTAGAATTTCGTGAGTGCTGTGCAGGATTATGTGGCCTCCGCTTGTGATGTAGATATCTGTGTTCGTTTCGGATATAAATTTTAATGTTGGTGTAGATAGTAGTCGATATGGAGTACAAAACACCTGTTTTTGTCTGTTTGTGTGTTTGTCCGTCTGTCTCTTTGTGTTCGCATCACGGAAAAACTGCTAGATAGATTTGAATAAAATTTCATAAGGAGGTTCCTTAGAACCTTGGTTGTGATATAGAATATTTTTTTTATTATGTCATAATATGTCATTTCGTAGAAAATAATAGAGCTACAAATGAGAACGGACCCAATTTTACCGATATAATGGTACTACAACAGTTGTTTGTATATTTTTTAATTGTAGATTGTGGATGGAAATTTTTTTTACACTGCTTACAGAACTGTTCAACAAACGTTTAAAAACCCATTTTTCTAAATATTAATTTTAAGAAAATTAGAAATGATACACGAACGAAGTCGTGGGCATTGCTAGACATAAATAATTTTTTGCACAATTTGAGATTTTTACTGTCTCCCTACATAAGGGGTATTCATTGCATTCGTCTAACAAATCCAAAATACAGTTCCAACAAAAGAAATGGCCACATGGCGCCAGATTAGTATTCTTACGCGTTTCCAAGCACAATATACACTAAGGAATATTTTGTTATTTTCCTATTTGTCTCGTAAATGTCTGCTTATAGAAAAATCATTTAGAAGACTTTTCAAGTTCATAACGTTTTCTCTTGTATTCCTTCCAAGTTTCGTAGAAACCTAACAATACCCAAAACCTTTTAGCTATATAAGGAGAATTCTGGCTGTAACCAATGTCGTATAAAAACATAATTAATACCAGTAGCTCCTTTAGAAATTTGATATTTATCCGTACCTAAATAGAATAAAGATCTATGTAAGGCTTTCAAATAGGTGGGTGAGCATCACATAAAGTTTAAAATCGTTTTTTTAAGTTTCTTTTTTGCTTCGGGTACTACTGCATCTTGCTCTTCAATATATTCCTACAGTTTTTTAAGACTTTTAGATATAATGCATCACCGCCGAATTCTAGTAAAAAAAAATACTTTTGTTTAATTTATTATGTTTTCCTTTTTTTTAACAATTATTTTTGACAACATACATAGATTTTGTAGCAACAAATTCCCTGTTGTTTTTTGTGTTTTTGCATTGTAGTAGCCGTGCAATCACCTGTATTTATTCGCCTTGGACATATGTTAAATAAAAAAGCTAACATTTTCCGATGCATTAAAAAATAACGTAGCATTGCCAGAAGTAAAAAATCAGGTATCTTTGATAGTTAAACCAAAGGAAAATCAAAAATTAAAAAAACAAAAGATGATTTAAATAAAAAAGTAGATCCGGAAAATTTTAAAATTAAAAACATTGAAAATCGAAAAAACGGAACATTATGTGCGGTTTCTGTATTGCAAGTGAGCTACTCGTCTAGAAAATTTATATAGGAATCACTCAAAATATCGAGTGCTTTTCATACAAATTTTCTAGACGAGGCGCTCGCTTGTAATACAGAAACAGCACATTAGTCATACAGAGTGAAAACATAGACGAAAGACAAAAGATTAAGACTGCTATAGAAACGAAAATGAGCAAGAAATATGAAGTAAAATTTCCAAATGTCTGTTTAACGGATATGACATTTGAATACGAAGATAGAGAAATTATCCAAAAATTAAGAAAACAAAATCAAATTCTAGAACATAGCAAAATTGAATTAATCAAAACATATGAAATTAAAAGAAATAATAAATCGGTTTTTAACGGGAAATTAAAAATTGACAATGAAACATACCCAAAAATATTAGCAGCACAGAGAGTAAATATTGGAAGGGAGAAATGTAGAGTATTTGATGGTACGGAAATATTACAGTGTTTTATTTGCAGAGGTTTAATCATAAACTGTGGATTGTAAAAATGAAGAAACAAGTTTTAAGTGTCTTGGAAAGCACAGATCAAATGAATGTAATAAAGAACAAATCAATAAATGCATTAACTGTAGAAGATCGAATGAAAAGCTCAACTTAGGCCTTGACGATAATCATATTACTTCAAGCAAAGATTGTTTCTTATATCAAAACAAGTTAAAGTTAAAAAAAGAAGAATATGTTTATTTGATTAACAATAAAAGACTATACATGGCATTTACACAAACAGACAAGGTTTAATTAACAACTTTTATTAGCTTGAGGTAATCGCTACTATCGATAAATCAGATTTTATAATTCTCACGGAAACTAATTTAACTGACAGAATGGAGGAAAATGAAATAAATATAGAAGGATACCATCAGTTTATTACGCTTTCTAATTCTTTAAGAACTGGAGGCTTAGTAATATATTTCCATAAAGACTGGCAAGTAAATTTGATGTGTGAGAAAGTGAGAGATTTTAAAGACTGGATAAGTGCTTATTATATCAAATATCGAGAAATGTCCTTTATTATAACAGGAACATATCAATCACCAAGCAGTCAGAAGCCAGAATTTTATAAAGTTTTTGAGGATATACTTGAAGAATTAAGTGTAAAAAAATACAGATATAATTATCGCTGGAGACTTTAAGGTAGATTGGACAAAAGAAAGCATCTATAGGAGCAAATTGGAACAAATTATTAATGATAATGGACTAAAACAATCAGTAAAAAACGATACTTGGATTACACGCGATACGAAAACTATAATAGATTATGTTATAACAAATAATAATGAAATTATAGATATAAATGTCAAAAATACTAATCAAAATACTGAACATGAAAACGGAAAGACAATCGATATTTTTCAATATGATAAAAACATATTCCAAAGAACAATTAACCAAGCACTCATATTTGATGAAGGTATAGAGTTAAGTACTAATGTGTATAATTTTGATGAAGCAATTGAAAACACCATAAAAAGACTAACAATTAAAAAAAAAATTTATAAAAAAGCATTAAAAACAAATGTTTCAATAGACAATTGCAAACACTTAAAACCGAAAAAATTATAAAGTACAAAATAGCCAAGTATGAAAACTCTTACGCAGCATGGTATAACTACAGAATAGCAAGAAATAAATAGAAAGTTAAAGTTGAAAATGAAAAAAATGCATATATAAACAAAAAAATTACTAATACCAAAGACCAAGGACAAATGTGAAGGAATATAAAAAATTTAGTGCTAAAGGAACCCAAATCTGCGATACAAAATGTGATATTTACCAATGTAGAATATAAGAACAATCATGAAATAGCAAACCAATTTAACGAATATTTTCTTAAAAGTATTAAAGAAATCAAAAATAATATAGAAAATGTTCTATATATTAATCATATAAATATAAGAAATACTAAATTTGAATTTCGTTCAATAAATATAACAGAGTTAGACACGTGTTGTCAAAACATCAAAAAGAAACCGGACTATAATAATGTTAATATTAACTCAATTAATTTTTTTTTTTTTTTAATTTATTTTAATTGATTTATGATAATCACCGGTTCAACCCCTGGCTGGGACTAAAATTAAAAATTATTTTAAAAACACGCAAGGCACAGCGCATTAACATTCATACCTAACTCATCAACAGTTGATATGATACTGGAACAGCATCTATAATGTTGTGAGAAAAACAAGTATGAATGATTAAAAATAAAAATTTGCATTTCGTGACTATACCGACGGTGTAGTACAAAATTGCAACAAATGTACAAGACGTGTTGTAGAGAAGACAACAAGAAAAAAATGCTTTGAGTTGTGTGTGAATTTCGTCCAACCAAATTAATATTGATTAGTTGGTTAAATGGATGATATTTACAGTATACGCAAATCAAGGTGTTGGATGCAAAGAATGCTGAAGATGGATTTGGCGGTCCTGAAAATGCAGCATTACATTCTGCCAGCGTCTAATTTTTCTTGTTTTCTTTGGAAAACGTCCGCGTACATTCGAAAAATAATTTTTCTTAATAAAAGTTAAATTAAAAATGAACCAAAGCCGAAAAAGTAAAATTTTAATTGATTTATGATAATCACCGGTTCAACCCTTGGCTGGGACTAAAATTAAAAATAGTTAATATTAACTTAATATTGGAAAGTTGGAATTTAATTGGTTATAAACTTTTAAATATCATTAATAAATCTTTAGATACTGGAGTTTTTCCTGAAAATTGGAAAACCTCTATGGTAACGCCAATTGAGAAAATAGCAAAGACAAATAAGTGCGAAGAATTTAGGCCAATAAACACACTAGAAATATGCGAGAAAGTTATTGAAAAAATTGTAAAACAACAGCTAGAAGAATATTTGGAAAAAAATATATTTTATCTAAATACGGATCCGGTTTTCGAAAAACCTTTTCATGTGAAACAGCTGTGAATTACGTTATAAAAAAACGAAAATTACGGCCATTTTTCTAGACTTTAAACGAGCATTTGAAACCATAGATAGAGAATTATTACTACAAAAATTATTTTTTTACGGAATAAAGAATAGAGAGTTAAATTGGTTTAAATCTTACCTGAAAAATGGAACACAGATAACGAAAGTTAACAGTTTCAAATTTGCAACAATCAATAATGGATATGGAGTACCACAGGGATCAATTAGGGAGCTCTATTATTTATTATTTATATAAATGATATGTACAATATAATTAAAAACTACGAAATAGTGTTATACGCAGATGCTACTCTTATATTTAGTGAATCAGAATCAGACGAACAGTGTCACAGAAATCTAACACAAGATATCGATATGTAAATAATTGGTTAAAAATTAATAAACTTAAACTTAACGAAAATAAAACAAAGATAATGGAAATAAATATAGACATTAGTATTGTTTTTAAAATTAATAATACGGTAATAGAAAAGGTCGAAAAAATTAAATTTTAAGGATTTATAATAGACAAGAAAATTAGTTTAAAATAACGCATAGACTATATATGCAAGAAAATTGGCAAAAAGATTGGATTCTTTAAAGGAATAAGAAATAGGGTATCCATATTGACAGCGTTTAATATATATAATATCATAATAAAACCTGATTTTGAATTCGGTTCAACCATCTCATATACATGCTGCACAAACTTACAAATAAAAAAAATGCAAAAACTTCAAAACAGGGCTACGAGGTCGACAATAAAGTGCAATAGGCTTACACCAATACAATTCATGCTAGACACACTAAAATGGCTAAATATAAAACAGAGGCTTCAACTTAATACTTTTACTTTTACCCCTAAAATGAAAACAGGTCAAGCACCAGAATATAAATATATATATAATATATATATATATATATATATATATATATATATATATATATATATATAAACAACACAACGAAGAGAAATTGTGTTTTTTTTATTAAGAACACTACTCATCAGAGCTTTTAAAAAGAAAATTTAGAGTAGTAATACAACCTTACCAGAAAGAAAACAAATAAAATGAGTTGCGGCGACGGATGCGGATTTTATTGTCATTTTTTATTATTTGTTTACTAATTTTTTGTAAATTTTTATTGAAAAATATTTAAAAAAAATTGTATACAATGTCAGTTAGCAATAAATTGGAAATTTAAAAAAATATTGTAAGCGTTGTTGACTCTACATTTAGTATTTATAATGAATTGGATATGGATATGGACAAGGCTAATTCAAGAAAGAGATTGTGGGTACGTCCGGTTAATGTTTCCAGAGAGGAACAAGGATTTTTTAAATTTTGTTTCAGCAGATTGAAGAAAAAGACGAAGAAAATTTTTATTTGTCTACACGCATGAGTGTTTCCCTGTTGAAATATAATTAAGTTTTTTCTAATCAAAGCAATCGTTTAAAACCTTGTTATGTATAAAATTTTGAAAAATACTTACTTCATTTTCCTACTTATACAATAAAACATTAAAATCTAAATTTCCTTTTATTAATATAACTGAAGTCAATAGGTTATGGGCGAAAATAAGGAATTGGCAAACGGTATTCCACAATTTAACGGTTGTGGTTATGATAATTGGCAATTTAGAGTCAAGATTCATTTGGATTCTCTTAACATTTTGGACGTTCTAACCGATGATCCGCCAGAAGAGGAAAGTGCAAGACTTGAATTTTTTAAGAAAGATAAAAAGGCCAAAGATCGTTTAGTAAGTTATATTCATGCTGATTGTTTAAATTATGTTCGAGATAAACAAACCGCTAAGGAAATGTGGAAGAGTTTAGAGGTGGCATTTGCTCAGAAATCTTTGGTTAATCAGTTGTTACTTAGAAGGCAACTAGTAACATTGCGAATGAAGCCTGAAGATTCTATTAAATCGCACTTGGAAAATTTCGATTCAATTATTAGAAAACTCAAGATTTCTGGTGCAAATGTGGATGATACGGACATGGTAATGCAAATCTTTCTTTCCTTGCCTGAAAAATTTGATCCACTAGTAACGGCATTGCAAAATATAGATGGCAGTAAGTTAACATTTGAATTTATAAAAGAAAGGCTGATAGCTGAGGAATTAAAACTCGATAATCGTCTTGATAACGACGTGGGGGAAAAGGTAGCATTTTCAAGTAAGAAATACTTTAAAAAGAAGTTCAATGGCAAGTGTTTTAAATGCAACAAATTTGGTCATCAAGCAAAGGACTGTAAAAACCGTGAAGCTCGTAGTGCAGATAAAAGTTTTTGTTTTATGGCTGGTCACAATTTTAATAAACATTTAGGAAATTCAAAAATAAGTTTTATATTAGATTCGGGTGCAAGTGATCATATCGTGAATAAAAGTTGGTACTTTTCGGAACTCAAGAAACTTAAGGATCCTATCGAAATAAATATTGCAAAAGATCATTTATCAGTAAAAGCTAACTCGACTGGTGAAATACACTGTAAGACAGAATGTGGTTATAATTTAAAAATGGAGGACGTTTTATATGCGCCAGATCTACGAGAAAATCTTATGTCAGTTGGAAAACTAACAAAAGCTGGTGCTGAGGTAAAATTTGTTGATAATCGTGCATTAATTATGAAAGACAGAACGTTGATTGCTACAGCTTATTTGCGTGGTAGCTTATATGAAATTGAATTCTTTATTAAAAAGTCGGAAGCTTTTATTTTCAAGAATGATGATGCACTGCTATGGCATCGTCGTCTTGGTCACATTGGAAATCAAGGGTTGAATTCTTTGGTTAGAAGCAACATAGTTCCAAAACTAAGTAATAAATTTGAAGAGGCTAGTTTTTGTGATGTTTGCGTAAAAGCAAAACACGTTAGAGATCCTTTTGATGGTACTCGCAACAAAGCTACAAGATTATTGGAAAGAATACATACTGATGTATGTGGACCAATAGATCCAGTTGCTATAGATGGATCTCGTTACGTTGTGACATTCATTGACGACTTTAGTCACTTTGCGGTTGTTTATCTTTTAAAAAAGAAATCTGAGGTTTTTAAAGCGTTTAAAGAGTATGAAGCAATGGCCACAGCTATGTTTGGATTAAAAGTCTCAAAAGTAACTACAGATCAGGGGCGTGAATATCTTTCAAAGGAACAACATAAATGGTACAAGCAAAAAGGTATTCAAATGGAAACCACCATTTCGTATACTCCTCAACAAAATGGAGTTGCTGAGCGGTTTAATCGTACGTTAATGGAAATATATGTGGCATGAAGGGGCGAGAGCTGCAACATATATTATAAATCGTTGCCCAACAAGTTCGTTAAAAGATCATCGAACACCTGCAGAAATCTGGTATGGTAGGAAGCATGATTTGTCTAAGTTACGGGTTTTTGGTTGTAAATCGTATGCATGGATACCTAGCCAGTGTAGAAAGAAGCTTGATCCTAAAAGCTGTGATGCAATAATGGTTGGATACACTACAAATGGATATCGACTTTGGAATGTAAAGAAACAAAAAGTTTTTACCGCTCGTGATATTAAGTTTGACGAAGCAAATTTTCCATTAAAAGTAGAAACTAAATCCAAAAAGGAATTTGTGGAAGTAAGAAATCAGCAAGATGAGGGCAGTGAAAATGAAAATAGTGCTGATTCTAGTATAGAGTCTGAAAAGAGTACAACTGAGGGTTTATCTAGTAATACACATGGGAAGAATCGTTGTGAGAACGAACAGACTATTCAAGAGGACTGTTGTTTGGAAGTTGAACCGAATTCGAGTATATTAACCGACGATGACGACGACATAGTATTACAAAATTTTTCTCCTGGTATGACCACAAAGCTATCGCACGAAGAAAATAAAACTGAGCCTAGGCGTAGCGGTAGGGAACGCAGATTTCCAAGTAAGTTATTTGATTATATAACAGGTTTACAAGCAGATTCTGCTGTTAAGACTGTTCCTGAAAACTATAGCGAAATATTTAAAAGGCCTGATACTAAAGAATGGCAGGCTGCAATATCTGATGAATTGAAATCAATGGATTCGAACAATGTTTTGACGGTGATTAAAAAACCTCCAAAAACTAAACTTTTAAGGTCGAAATGGATTTTCCGCGTAAAAGAAGATGAAACAGGAAAACTTTCAAGATACAAAGCACGTTTGGTGGCTAAGGGTTATTTGCAAAAGTATGGAGTAGACTACAATGAGACATACGCCCCAGTTGCTAAATTAAATACAGTTCGTGTGGTTCTTGCTGTTGGTCTTCATAGAGGTTATAGCTTTCATCAACTAGATGTTAAGACCGCTTTCCTACATGGAAGTTTAGATGAAGATATATATCTTGTTCCACCTGAAGGCGTTGAAGTAAGAGAGGGAATGGTACTTAAGTTAAATAAATCGTTGTATGGACTTAAACAAGCCCCTCGCAGTTGGAACAGCAAATTTAATAAGTTTTTATTGTCGCTAGGATTTCAAAGATCAAATCGAGATTATTGTTTATATACGAAATTTGAAAACAAAGTAGTTTTGATAGTGGTACTATATGTGGATGATTTACTCATTGCTGGAAACCAACTGAAATCTATAGAAGAACTTAAGAATGATTTATCAAAGAAATTTGAAATGAGTGACTGTGGCGTTTTAAAATACTTCCTTGGAATAAAAATTGAATATGAAGAAGGAAAAATAAAATTGTCACAAGAATTGAAAATTGAAAAAATTTTAAGAAAATATGGAATGACTGATTGTAATCCTGTAAAAACACCAATGGAAAAAGGACTACAACTTTCTCCTGAAGATTCTGTGAATCAGAAAGTTAGTGAACCATATCGTGAGTTACTTGGTAGTTTGATGTATACAATGCTTAGTTGTAGACCTGATATTTGTTTTTGTGTCGCTTACATGGGACGATTTCAGCAAAATCCAAATGTAATGCATTGGCAACATCTGAAAAGAGTTGTACGTTATTTAAAAGGAACGAAAAATTTTAAACTAACTTATACACGAAACGATAAAATTCCAATTGTGGGATTTGCGGACGCTGAATGGGCAAATGACAAAGATGATGGTAAATCAGTTAGTGGTTACATGTTTAAAGTTTATGGCTGTTGTGTTTCTTGGTCTTCAAAGAAACAACAAACTGTAGCAACATCCTCAAGTGAGGCAGAGTATATAGCTTTAAGTTCTGCGGTCTCTGAGGCCTTATGGCTACGTGGCTTGATGCAAGATTTACAGGAGATAGAGAACGAAAGTATCACAATATATGAAGACAATAATGGGTGTATTGGTATGGCAAACACCACAGAAAATAAACGTTCAAAACATATAGATATCAAACATCACTTCATTCGTGATAATATTGCTAAAGGGTTTATAAAAATAGAGTTTATAAAATCCAAAGATCAAGAAGCTGATATATTTACGAAGTCATTGGATATTATTCGTTTTAAGGACCTTTGTTCAAAACTTGGAATTAACGATTGAGAGAGGGTGTTGAAATATAATTAAGTTTTTTCTAATCAAAGCAATCGTTTAAAACCTTGTTATGTATAAAATTTTGAAAAATACTTACTTCATTTTCCTACTTATACAATAAAACATTAAAATCTAAATTTCCTTTTATTAATATAACTGAAGTCAATATTCCCACTACAAATTGTTGTTAACCTTAATCAGACCAAAGCTAGAAAAGCATTCTGCAAGGAAGCCCATAAGTCCCGAATGTCGATTGACTGTTAGTACCATTGTTCAAATATATATGTATGCAATTTTCTTAACTTTTTCCTGCTTTAATATAAATAGTTTTCTTGCTCATGAGTGCAGTATACAGGTTTTGGCATGGGCTTATAAAATTGGAATATGCACAGTAAGTAGTTTACAATAAGTAAATTCCAAATAAAACTGATTGGATCCGAATCTCAAGTTCTTTTTATCAAACAAGTGGTCTTCCACATTGCCTCGGTGCTATTGATGGCAAGCACGTCAACATAAAATGACCAAAGAAAAGTGGATCTTTATTTTTTAATTATAAGAGTCACTTTAGTATTGTGTTAATGGCTGTTTGCGATCATAATTATGCCTTCACATTTGTTGACGTTGGTGCTTACGGGAGCCAAAGTGACGGAGGAATTTTTAGAAAGAATGTATTTGGAAGAAAAATTATAAATAACAACCTCGGTACACCAGCACCAAATTATCTTTCAAATTCAAATATAAGGTTTCCCTTTTATATCATTGGTGATAATGCGTTTCCACTGCTTTCGTATTTAATGCGCCCATATCCAGGTACCATGTTATCAGATGAAAAAAGACATTTTAATAAAAGGCTTTCGGAAGCAAGATCCAGAATTGAAATTGCATTCGGAATTTTGGCGAACCGGCGGCGTATTTTACACACAACAATTAATTCTAGCCCTGGAAATACTCAAAAATTTATTTTGGCTACAGCATTGTTGCACAACTTTTTAATACTGAACAATGACAGAAGATACTTCAACAATGAAGACTTGGAAGAAATTAGTCAGCAAAATTTAGATGATGCAAGAATTTTATGCTCAAATCGCTCAACAAATGAAGCATTTGGTTTACGTGAAACCCTTAAAGAGTATTTATTTACGCATCAGTAACAACTAATGATGACTAATATAGTATCTTAACACTAAGATATTTTAATGACTGAAATAAATTAATAAAAAACAACGAAATTTATAATAAAACATGTTTTGGTTTTTTCTTTAACTTCATCATTTTTTTCTTCTTTGGTGAAGGACATGTATAATCTGTCCAAAAGATTGCTTGTTGTTCTTAAAATAAGAATACTATTGGAAATGTATGTTTTTTTCAATGATTCCACTACTTACTTTCGAGAGTTTGGTACATCGTCCAAAAAGGGAAGGTTTTCGCAGTACTTATACGGTTTTAAACACAACGCTTCACTTCCGGATGGTATATTTTCCTTCTGCTTATATTTCTTATACGCGTCCCGGATATTTCTCCACTTCTTTTTAAATTCTTTTACTAAAAAATTATATTTGTATATGTATTAATAAAAATAAAATTAGGATATAAACATTATTTACCTGGTGCGCCAATTTCTTGTGAAATTTTTTGTCACAAATCTTCTTTATGTCTAAGGTTTTTATAATTTGGCGATTGCAAATTATAAATGCAATCGTATTTTTTACTAATTCAATAAGTTTTTCACTGCAATCCATATTTTTATTTATTTTTAAATTACTTTTTACGTTTCTTTTTGCTTCTTTTTACCTATTCATTCATAAAAATTATTAACACATATGATTTTTTTCTGAAAAATAATAAAACTGTGGCAACATGTTGAAAGAGAAAAAATAGAAATTTGAGAGCTTGAGAGAAAACGCACTGAAATTAAAATATTCTAATTTCATGCGGATTCGTTGAACGTTTTTTATTGTCAAAACTCCATATAAAAAAACAACCGCATCCGCAACCGTGAGGTTGTATTTCTACTCTTTAAAAGAAAATGTAAAAAAACTAATTTTATTATTGTAATTATAAAGTATTTTAAATACTACTTAAATAGATAAATGAATAGATCTCCTATTGGTAGCAAATTATGTTGAATAATTTGTTCCCCAATATACAAAATTTTATGAACTATTGAAGACGTATATCTTCAAGAGTATTTCTCATTGTAAAGCGCAGATGTGTTATTGGCTTATCACCAAATTTTTTTGAATTTATCTTTCTGCTGCATGCTAAGACTTGTAATATGATCTTAAATAGTCGTATTGACTCATAATCTACAACTGTGATAGATGCTGCAGTTTTTGGGTCGGAAAATATCTTCTTGCAGTATTTTCATCATTCGAATTTTCTCCTCCTTATTTAGGTTGGTCGATTATAAGGCCTAGCTGAAGACATCTTTCTTAAATTTGTTCTTTTTTCTTTTGTTCTTCTGCAAAAATAAACAGCTACTAAAAATAATCAGGTACAGATTATCACATGCAGTTAGTGCGAACATCTTTTGTGTACAAAATTGTGTTATTCAATTAAGTAAGAAATTAGCGTACCTTTGTGATAATAAAACTTACATTCGAAAGAAAGCTATAATAAACATGTGCACACACGTGTTTTATTTAAGACATCCATTTAATTATTTCATTATTCTGGATTCATAATTCTTTATGATCTTATTGTTTTATGATATATTTGCCACTACCAACTCTAATGGGCAACCAAAAATTCATTGAATATATAGATTTTGCAAATGTGATAGGTACAATATATAGTATTTTATATTACTAGATTCTATCGCAAAAGTTATAAACGCCATCAAGAAGATTTGAAAAAGAAATTTGGCTTTACCTCTGTGTTAAAAAGTTAAAAAAAATAATTATAAAATAACTCTGTTGAAAAATTTTTTTTTTTTAATTTCGTATGTATTCATAATTTTTGTACAAAATACCTGACCTTTGGTAAAAAAAAATTGCTCTGGTGCACAAGGTAGCAAACTGGCGCACATATAATGGTGTATAGGTGTGTAGGGGAGGTTTTAGGCTATAACACAGAGAAATATCTTTTTGACGTGGTTTGACGGGAGGGAGTTATGCTGTATTAAGCACGAGATTTTTGAAGAATTTTTACCTTTTTTAAAACAAGAAATTAAACAACTTCTAAAAAACGTAACGACTTTATTTTGCTAGCACTGATAACTAACAAAGTGCATAATTAAAGAAAATTTATTTTGATTTGATATCTTTTAAAACAAAAAAGTTATAGTAATTTGAAAATTAGAATTTATTAAAAAAAAAATTAATTTTAACAAAATATTCGGAAAGTCTATTTCGGATCACCCTGTTCAGTGTGTTATAAATAAAACAGAGATCTAATTTTTTGCCTTTCGATGTTTACTGGTATTTACTTTCAAATGATTAAGAAAACACTAAGATCGGTAACCACAAAAAAAAAAAAATAATTTTTGGCCGCCTTCTCAAAATATGTGCCTTTGTGTGGCGAATTACAAACCCTCCCTCCAAGTCTACTGTTCGTATCCTGAGGTGCATCCCTCAGGCGCTCACTGGTATTCTCTATTGATATGCACTTGGAACATTGAAAGCTTATCAGACTTGCTTTCATTCCATACTTCGAGTAACTCGAACGTAATTAATTGTGACAGCTTCCCTTATCTTAAAGGTTTTGAATTCTTAATGTTGGCAAATCCTTTATTTACTTGCAAGTTGTAAAGACAGAATTAGTCTTTACTTTCCGTTCCGTGACGAATCAGCTGATCAGTTTCTGTTAAATGAAAAATAGTTATTTGTGGTTTGTTATTACTTTGACATTCTGTTCTGTTCGAATCAGTAGAAAATAGAATTCAACGTTAAAGCCCGGGTCATATAGAATCCGCCATACGTTGTACTTTGACGTATTCAACTGAAGTCAAAGTAGCGACGGATGAGATTGACACAATAAATACATTGCTGACGGATGTCAAATCAAAGTTTGTTCTCTATTTTTAATATCTTTTAAATTTAATTTGTATTTTATTCACTTGATAATTTAATTTTTATTTTATTTTTTGCCACCAAAACTCGCAATCACAGAATACAATTAAAACACAGCAAGAATTAGAAAATAAAAGAAGAAGCAATTGATAGCTATCAAAGTATTTAACATACGGCAAAAGACCACCTTTCGTACTTTGCGTTGACGAAGACGTATTGATTGTGAAACATGTATCAAGGCGAATCAATTTACCGATAAATGTGTGTAGATTTTTTATATATAAAGTTTGACAGTCGTGTATACCAGCGAAAAATACTCAATTCGCCTACAACGCCATTGGTTAATTGATTCGCCTTGACATGCATTTTAACTACCTTGTCAGCTGAAAACGTCAAAGTTTAACGTATAACGGATTCTACGTGCCCCGTCCTTAAGTTAATTGAAAGTTGTTTCGTAGTGTGATTGCAAAATTCTAAACAAACCTATTTTTGAAGTTTTAAGTTTAAAGATTTGTTAAACAGTTTGCAAAGGAGGAACATCTGTGTACGAGCAGATTTTCCTCCTTTAAAAAAGTAAGACGCAACACGCACGTATTGTGTTCAACTGGCACTTAAAAGTGTCCATCGTTCTGACAAATTAAAATAATTTTCTATACAAATATCCTGTTCAGGATTGCTCACTTCCTGGAGAGAAGTTAGATATATCTAAAAACTTGTGGGATACCTGGCGCTATGGTTTTGTACAGATTAAAAAAAAAAAGTTTTGTTAAATTTAAATTAAGCAAAAAATAATGGATGACGAAAAACTTATTTGCTTAGTACAAAAAAATAATATTCTGTACAATAAATTTAGCAAAAATTACAGAATGTCAGACAAAAAAAGGCGTGCCGTTTAGTCACAATCTTCAAAAGAAATGGATGTACATGGTAAGTTAAGCTGGATTTACCCATTGTTTCCGAACAAAATTTTTGTTCAGAAACATTTTTTTATATGTAGTTTGACGTTTTTCTTATTGAGAGAGAGAGAGAGAAAAACGTCAAACTACATATAAAAAAAATGTTTCGGAACAAAAATTTTGTTCGGAAACAATGGGTGAATCCAGCTTTATAAGGAACATTATTTATAAACCTGTATAGCACATGTTGATAACGTCTTTTTACAGGAAAATTGCATAGTCATTGCAAGACAGAAAAAAAAGCCGAAAAACTTGCATCTAGTAGTGGCGCAACGTTTAACCATCGTTGGCATCTAATGGCACTCCATGTATTTCCAAGACATTAAATTCATTTTATAGTAATAATTGATCTAAGTTTAAAACAGTGTTATTTTCAGAGTGCGTTCAACAGTAAAAATATAGAGGCAGAGTTGCTTATTATTGATAAAGTTTTTGTGATATGGAAATGCAAGAATACTCTTTTGTGGAATTACAAGTGCATGCTATTGTACCGTTCGTCTTCATCAACACCAAGTCAGAACTAGATTCTGTTTGTGATTCATTAAAAGTGCAGAAAATAAAAACAAATGTCTGTTCTTTTTCTTTTTTTCTTGATAACACTGATGAAATTTTTATTGAAGCTGTAGAAACGTTTAAAAATTTTTGCAAATCAAGGGAGGAAAAAAACAAAGCAAAGAGAAAGTGATCTCAATTATGCCTTTGGCACAATGATTACTGCTACACTTGATACGCTTAGTGTAACTAAACAAATAAAAGCAAAGAATTGATAACGCAGGTACTAATGTAAGTGAAACTAGAACCTGAATAATACATATATTATGTATAAATAATTTATTAAATATTTTTATACCTTGGGATCTCTTAGACTTTTACTATTTTTGTTATTTTCGTTTTTGTTTCTAGTTTTTATTGAAATATTTATTTTCTCCTTACGATGACATCTAATAGTATATGAAATCAATGATTTTAAATTTTTTTACATATTTTCCTATTGAAATTTTAAACAAATCTTTTTAATGAGTTCCTGTATATATTATATATAAATTTTAATTTTTAATTAATAAAAATTATATGTTTTAAAGAATAAAAAACTTATACAAGAAACATACTTATTTACTTTAATTTTACTTTAAATGGTAATTATTGGTTAGAAAAAAACCATAAATTAGATTTTGCTTAGAAATTGCGCCTTCATTACAAAAATATTCAGATAAGCGATTTCTTTACTGAATGGCAGTGTCATCGATCTTAATGGTCGACTACCATTCACACTTATTTCTCTGCGCAAACCACCTTCGTTTACACTGCCATCTTCTGCTTCGCGACCTACAAAATTTCCTGGAAAATACCAATGTTTTTGGTCATTAAGCATTATGGTGTTATGTAGTGCAATACATGCCAAAACAATAACTTTACAATTCTTGGTGAACACTCTAGAGTTGTCAAAAGTATTCTCCAACGAGCTGCTAAAATACCAAAAGAACTTTCCGTAACTCTTCGAGCTCGGAATAGCCTGAAGCTAAAAATAGTTTCAAGATTGGTTCCTGGATAGGGTCGCATTAGGTTCGACCTCAGAGAAAAACTGCATCCCCTGTAAAATAATGGGGAAATGGCGCGGACAATGATGGTAACAACGGTTTATGTGGTGGCACAGGGACTGTGTTGTTCAAAATTGATTGCCCGAAAGGACACGTACAAAAGATTCCTTTCAAGAGAAAATAAAATAATGTTTTTGTAAAACTTAGCGACATTTTGATAAACGGAAATATGATAATTTTAATATTTTTAAGTAAATATTGATCATAATACCTCCACCACTTTGGCAACCATAGATTCCTACGCTAGCCTTGATGAATGTATAATTAGCATCGCAAGCACCCATCAGTACAATGTTGAAAAACTTTTTATAATTGAAGAACATTGACCCTGAATTGGGCGGACACTTCAAAAATATATGTTTTCCGTCGATTGCTCCCACGCAATTGAGAATATTCCACATATTGTTGAAGTTTACCTCAATATCTTTATATTGTGCAGTCGTGCATATTACATCACACGTCTCTAAAATTATGTTGCGGATAGTTGTTTTTCCCAACTTATAGCAATCTACTGAATAGAACTTCCATGCGCCAAATAGCTACATATTTATGAATACAAAAACATTTCTAAATGTTAATGTTATGCTAAAAATTTAACAAAAAGATAAACTTACAAAAGGGTTATTCAAAGTCTCTCCTCTGCTAATATAAATTGACCTGGCTTTCTTAACGAACCTTTGATTAGAGTTAACAACAGCTCGTAAATATCCTTGGTCATTTTCGTGTGTAGAAGGAACTGATCTTTATCCATTTCCTTAATCTTTTTAAAAACTTTTTGATGGTAACCCGATGATAAGCAATCCCTATTAATAGGTCGAGCATACCACCTCATCCTTTGTTTCACTTTTTTGATTTTATTTTTTGGAACAACTTGCACAAACTTTTAAAACTTCTAACAATTAGTGGATCATCAATATCAGAATCTAATGCGTTTTATTGTTGTTCATTTTTGTAATTTATCAATTATTGTGAAAAGTTTAACTTTTCATTGTATGTATTGTGTTTTCTTTGTTTATTATTAACAGCTGATATGTTGTTACAGAAAAACTAATCCCAATAATTTAAAAAGCATAACGGAACAGAATATCAACAGAAAGTAAAGACTAATAAGGCCTTAAATCTTTTAAGGAGAACTTTCTATGTAAATTTTGTTTTTCAGATATTTTGCGTATTGATCACTTATGGATCCTGCCAAACTTAACTAAGTTGGCTTTGAACTGCAATAAAATTGAGGTTATTGAAAACATAGATATGCTGGAAAATCTCAAGGAACTTGATCTGAGTTTTAACTATATAGAACGCATTGAAAATCTGGATAAACTTGTAAATTTAGAAGTTCTATCACTATTCAATAACTTGATCAAGAAATTGGAAAACCTGGATGCTTTAACGAAGTTGGTTATACTTAGTGTTGGTAATAACTTAATAAGTTCTACAGAAGGAGTAAGTTTTTCAAAAACTTGCGATTATCAAATATATATAAAATTTTTCTTGTTACTTCAAGATCGAACGTTTACGTTTTCTAACAGATTTAAAGGTTCTCAATTTGCAAGGAAATCCTTTATCAAAGAATCCAGAATTTTCTTTACCCGATTATATTGCCGCGGTGTTGCCACATGTTATATATTATGAGTACCAGGCCATCAAAGACGAGGATCGCCAGAGGGCCAAAGAATATTTTTAGTAAGTTTAAAGTAATAAAATTAATAATATTGACAACAATAACACAACAACAACAATAGTAATAATATCAACACAAAAAAAAACTTTCTTACCCTGCCGATTGATTTAACGTACAGTCAAGGCGAATTAATACAGGCTACAACAATGCAACAACACAAAAAACAACAGGGAATTTGTTGCTACAAAATTTATGTATGTTGTCAAAAAAAAAAATTTTAAAAAAACAAACATAAGAAATTGGAAAAAAATTAGACAAGTATTTTTTAAATTTTTTACCAGAATTCGGCGGTGATGCATTATGCAAGAAGTGCACGTTGCGACCTGTTGTACAACTTGAGAAGGATGTACAAGATTGCAATATTTGTAGTGTAGTTGTATGAAGTTGCGTGTTGGTTGTACGAAAGGTTAAGAAGTTTTGATTTTTTGGCAACGTTAGTGGACATGTTGCACAACATTATTATATTTTACTTTTCATTTTCGTTGTGACAACATAGCAAAACGCAGCGCAAAAGTAATCCATACATTTAAAGAAAATTAATATATGAATTAAAATGGAGGATTTAGATGAAATGCGTGCAAGGTTTTTAAAAGTTTGTTGTTAGAATATTTTTTATTAACCAATTCTTTGACCACTTTCGCTTCCTTTCTAACTTTTGTTTGCTTTCTTTTTCTTCTTGGTCAAACACTTGATCGATTATAACATATGAAACAATATCGGATGGCTTCTATATAAAATAAAGTTGTGCCTGGCGATTATATGCAAGTTGCATAATTTATAGACAAAACACCCAACTTTATTACTAGCAAAGTAGTACATGTCGCAACGTGTTTGGCTTGCATTATATCTAAAGGTCTTAAAAAACTGGAGCAAATATATTGAAGAGCAAGATGAAATAGTACAGGATGCAAAAAAAAACTAAAAACGGTTTTAAACTTTATGCGATGCTCACCCACCTACTTGAAAACCTTTATTCTATCTACGTGCGGATAAGTATCAAATTTATAAGCGAGCTACTGGCATCAGTTATGTTCTTATTCGACATTGCTTACAGCCAGAATTCTTCTTGTACGGCTATAAGATCTTGTGTATTGTTACTTTTCTACAAGTGAGTTTTTCTCTTTCTATAGCAGCATACGAAACTTCGAAGGAACACAAGAGAAAACGTTTCGAACTTGAAAGGTCTCCTAAACGATTTTTCCATAAGCAGACATTTACGAGAAAAATAGAAAATGAACGAAATGTTCCCCTGTGTATATTGTACTAGGAAACACGTAATAAAACTAGTCTAACGCCTTGTGGCCACTTGTTTCGTTGGAACTGTTTTTTGGATTGGTTTGACGAAAGCGATGAATGTTCTTTGTGTAGGGAAACATCAAAGAAATCTCAAATTGTGCATCTAAAAAATTATTTACGACTTGCAGTGCCCTTAACTTCCTCCGCATTCCATTTTTAATTTTCTTAAAATTAAAAATTTTAAAATGTGATTCTGTTACGCACAAATTTTTTAAGGAATACAAATATTTCATTTTTTATTAGAAATCAAAACACATTAAAATTTTGTTTAATAAATAATTTATTTTTGACAACATTCATAAACAAGCACAATTCGTCTTGACAACTACAACGTATACAGCTGATGAGTATTTTCGCCCGTTCGTTCACCTATATTATTTCGCCATGCATACAGTCGACTCTTGATAATTTGAAACTCAAGGGACCAGAGAAAAAGTTCAAATAATCGAGTTTTCATATTAACGAGACTTCAAAATATCAAAAGAAAGATAAAAAAATTCAAATGAACAAGAGCTTATAGAGCTGGCATTGAAACTAAATAAAACGGTTTAAATTTCCTTTAAAAACAAAAACAAAATTACATTAGGAGTTCAAATTATAAGGTGTAAAAAATTGATCTTCAAATTATAAAATGTTGGCAGGCAAGATGTCATTTTGTAGCACATCACAAAAAACAAAAATAAATAAATAAATTTAATAAATTTTAAAAAATTAAAACAATTCAAATTATTGAGCGTAGATCTAAAAAATTCAAATTACAGAGAGTCGGCAATCAAAATTCGCTTGAAATAATTTCAATTTATTGAGAGGATTTAATTATAAAGATTTTTTCAATATATTGAGTGTTTTTCAAGGGACCTAAAAACAATTCAAATCATCGATAGATTCAAATTAACGAGTTTCAAATTATCAAAAGTCGACTGTATTTTCTTGTCTATTGTTTTAGTAGAGAAGTTCGTGAAATCGAAGCTAACGAAGAAATTGAGCTTCAAAATCGTGAAACAGAAGCAAATAAAAAACGAGACGCAGAACGTCTATCTTTAAGTTTCGTTGAGCATTTAAATGAGCATCAGCTTTATGAATCATTGTGGAAGGGTGACGAAGATGGACATATTCTAATGATGGTCGGCTCTATAGCCGATGACTTGGCTGAAGAATACGATAAAGATATTTTTGAATTAACCCAAGAAATCTATAAGCTTGGTTTGCTAAAGTTCGAAGAGCGTCAAAAAGAAATTGATGAATTTAACAGCTGCATGGAAGAAGGTCACTTGGAAATACAGCGAATGGGTCATAAAATATTAGAACAATTTCTAGAGTATAAGGAGAAAATATTTGAAGAAGCTATTGCTTGCCACAAATACTTAGAAGGTAGAATAATTCGGGACGAAGACTTGGATTGCCCAAAGTGTATTGAATATTCAGATAAATTAGATCGCTTAGCTGTTCAGTTCGACGACATGGTTAATAATGTGTGGCAGCAACTTATGAGTCAGGAACTACACTTGCATGAGACTACTGAGGTATGTTATAAGAATGTAGATAGAATAAGTTTTTATTGTATAATAGAAAAATGAGTTAAGATGGAGGTCACAAGAAAATGAAAAACAGGAAAAATAAAATTATCTTAAATATACATACATATGTACATACTGACGTATACACAGATAAACAGATATACCCTTAAGGAATTGTCTATAGTAAAACTTTAGTCATATGGGCATTTCCATGTCATCGTACGTGACATTTGTACAACTCCAAAATGCAATAAATTGTGCATAAATAGAAGCAACTGCAAAAAGTGCTGTCGTTATGTTCCATTCATGAGGTACTATATATATTTATATGAGGTACTATTTATATTTATATGAGGTACTATGTATATTTATATGAGGTACTATGTATATTTATCACATTCGGAACCCTGTTGTCCAAAATATCGAGGGAAATAGGAGCATATCATACGTGACATAAGACGGAAGTAACTTCGAGGTGATTGTGAAAATACGCCAAATTCTGCGAATTTTATGAAGCTTTGTGTTAGTTGTCATTTTTTAAACAAAGCCAAATATATTTCCCTTAGAATACATAGTCTTTAAATAAAAAGAAATTTTTAGATGATTTTATAATGAACAAAATTTAATATCGTTCGTGACATACCGTACGTGACAGATTTTTCTCTTATATTATTTTAAGTAATAATATATATGTTTTGTAAATATATGCATACAAAAACTCAAAAACAAGCAAAAAAAATTATTCCGCGATAAAAGAAATAAAAACAATAAAGAGTCAAATTCATTTCTTACTACATACTACCAAGGCAAATTGAATACTAGGTAACCGCATCAGGACAAAAACAAAAAACGCGTGTATTTTGTTTGTGTAAATTTACGTGTACGTGTCAGTAAACAGTGATGAATAATATAAAAAAAACACAGAAGAAAATAAAATAAACTTTGGTGTCTTTCGGCATATTGAACAAAGTTCCACTCCCGCACTTCTTACTTTGCAAACCACTAAAATATTTCATACATATATTTTGATTAAAAAAAATTGTTTTTAGTATTTCTCAAAGAAATATTATTTTTTCAATAAATGTTGTTTTTTGTTTGTTCTAATTTATATTTTAATTGCAATTATATTTAATTGCAAAAGTTTGAAAAGCGAATTCGATCACCTGGGCTATCAATTTTACCTATTATTCAATTTGCCTTGCATACTACGTACTTGGGTTCTAAGTTTTCGCCGCCACTTTAGCATACAACATATTTATTAAATATTTGCCTCTTAATCAATACGCTGTACGAAAAACATTTATATACTGACTATCGTGAAATGTAAACGTATGAAGTTTTTTATTTTTCGAATTGGCTGGATATTTTGCCATTTTTTATTGAGAATAAAAGAAAGGCGTTCAATCTCTTCGGCAAAAACATACATCAAATTTACTCCTCTCACATATTTATGAGCACATTCATAAAGTGAAAAAGCATCCGGTTATATTAATTAATTTGCTTTCAGAACTTGTCTTCGATAGACTCGCTGTCTTTCAGCCTCTTTTTTCGGTACTTCTTCATCTTTTCCTCATTCTTTTTTTAACTCCTCCCTCCATTTGTTTGTAGTCTTAGGCTACTTTTATCCATCTTTACAAAAATTGTATAATTAACAAGTAAACTCTCATAATTTAATTCCAATTGTGGTACTTAAAATATCGTACGTGACGAACTTTAGAAGCTTATAAAATTTTTATTACACCGAACTAAAAGATAATGACGATCAGTATTTGTCTGCTTTGAATTTTTATTTTAAAACACCTGCGACCGATCAAAAAAAAAATACCGCTAATCGAACTCAATGATTTCTCTTTTCTCATGGATCTTGTCTTGTACCTTTAATTTTAAGGTGTAATTGCAATGTTACAAATACTTGAATTCAGTCGCTTGTGAACAGAAAATGACTTATTGCAATTTCTTAAAATTAACCTAAAAGATGGTCAGTTTAAACTCATATTTTTGCTCCTCAATAATCGTTTTAAGCTATAAATACATCTACATAATAACATTTGAGTGCCTTTTTAGTTATTGCCATGTTAAAAAAAAAGTTTCAAAGGTTTTTATTTTTTCAGTCGTGGTTGACGTTTTCATAGAAATGCCCATATAGTACTGACATTATGACCAATACTCATGACTTAAGGCTTATTAGTCTTTACTTGCTGTTGCTGTTCTGTTCCGTACCGTTCTGCTTTTTAAATTGTTGTAATTAGTTTTTCTGTAACAACATATAAGCTGTTTATAATAAACAAAGAAAACACAATACACAACACAACAAAAAATAAACTAGTATTACAATGACAAAAATGTTTCATTTACAATTTTGCACTAACACTATCAAACTTCCAAGTAACTTAACGTTGAATTCTATTTTCTACTGATTCGAACGAAACGGAACAGAACGTCAAAGTAATAACAAACCATAAATACGTATTTTCCATTTAACAGAAACACATCAGCTGATTCGTCACGGAACGGAAAGTAAAGACTAATTCTGCTTTTATCATTTAGAAGTAACTAGTAACTTGAAAACTAAAGACAAGGTAGTTCTTTTGAGATCATATGGTGACATTATAAATAGAGATTCACAAGTACTTTTAAATATACACTTTGGGTACTTTTTAATAAATTTTTACTATTAATATTGGGAGAATAATTTACTTAATTTAAGAATGAATATTTTTTTTAATTAGGCTTAAATTCAAAATTATTTTTAAAATATTTTCTAAAAAACGAATTAAATACAAATGTTTGCGAACGTTTTCCAAAGAAAACAGGAAAAATAAGACACCAACAGAACAGAGTGCAGCGTTTTTTGGATCGCTGCATCCGTCATCATTATAGAAATCATCTATTTAACCAAAATTTGTATACTTATTACAAATACATAAGCTTATACATTTTTCATTCTTTCTTTTCCAAAGTGTTAACAAAAATAAAGCTCCTTTTTTTCAGGGCTAACGAAACCTTTAATTTTTTTATCCGATGAATCACTAAAACAAAAGTTTTTAAAAATGATATTAAGAAACAAGATATCATTTCACAGGTGTTTAGACGGTCAGGTCAGCGCAATGACTACTGGGCTTTTAAAGCAGCCACTACCAATTTTAAAAACTTCAGTTTTTTTTACCCTTCACCTCTCTTCTTCAAAGGATATGGGCCGATCTTGCTGATTTTGATTGGCTTATTTTCAAATCGAACGATTTCCATTGATTTACGTGAGTAAATCAAAATGAATAACTTTTGAATCAACTAATATTACGACTACTTGAACAGTTGGACACAGCTTCACTCCGTTTTACATTAGTTTTCTTAAAATGATGACTAATAATTCTAAATCCATAAAATATTTCAGGAAACAATAGTTATTTTCCAACGACGTCTTCTGGAATTGACAGCAAAGTTTGTGGAACAAGCGCAAATACATTTCGGTCAAATACGTGATATTGCTGTACATTTTTCTGAAAATTTAGGCGAAATTGTCACTCGTTTTATTGCGACCAAATTGGCTCTGCAAGATTTCGAAGATGTTGAAGAGCCGCTTCGAAACTGTATGGAAGATCGCGAAGCTATAATTAATCTAATAGCTGGAATGAAGGACTTTCATACGCAGCGCATTGATGAACGTGAAGATCGTTTAATGACTCGCAGCAGGGCATTTATTGACGACATGACTGAAAAATTAAATCAGTAAGTTTATTAATTAAGAAATTAAAAAGTTTTTGAAATAATTACTCATAATTTTTGTTTTTCTTTCGTTTGTAATAGAGATGAACTAAAGAGAAACCGTGCAAAAGTCTTAGAAATAAACACATTTTTAGATCTAATGACTGAGAATTTACAATCATTACAACACCAAGTTCGAAATGAGCTTCTAAATGTAGAAACGTTCGTGAATTAAAACCATTTTATATTTTAAACATATTTTATATTTCGATTTTTGTCATTTTAAAAATAAAAATGTTTTCAATGAATGCAATTCGTTACTTAAAACTTACAAATTGGGCTTACATATGTAGATCTTTTCCTTCTTAGATTTCTATTTTAGATATTTCATATACACATGTATGTATGTATGTAAACATCTGTTAAAGAAATAATTTTCTGTTTCCTTTTCCTTTTTATAAAACAATTCTTATTCAAAAACAGAAAAGTTAAAAGTTACGTGACAACACTTTGAAGACTGGAAATCAATATTTTAAATTATAACACAAATATTTCAAAATAAACTAGATTATAAATTTAAGGCCTTGTTACTCTTACGTAAACGTACACGTGTCGGATCAGCTGTTCCGTTTTCCTTACCTATGTTGTGTGCAAGTAGGTAGTCTTTCGTACACGTTACGTTGCATTGCGGACAAAACTAATAAAATTACAATTTCTCTACGTTTTTACGTACTTTTAGAGGTCGAAGAATATATCGAGTAAATTTAGACACATTTCTGTTAAACATAATAAAAACTTTATTTATGTATATTAAACATACTATAAAAATTAATATATAAAGAACAAAAGCAAATACTGCGTTTGCTAAGCAAAAATTAATTTGCATAGGGCCGAGTTTTAAGTATTTTAATTATTGAAATATCAAAAACTTAACAATAGTTATTTAACAAGCAGCTGCTTATTTCAAAAAGGCATTTAATTTAAGTTGCAGTCATGGAAAAAATTAGTATAAGTTTTATATTAACTGAGGTTGAATATAATATGATCTCTAATAAGCCCCAAAATTTTATATGACGATCTCTCCTTGTCTCTAAAAATTTGAAAAAGGTTTGGTCGAGGACATATGTATTGTACGTGGTTTTCACAAAATTGTCTATATATAAGTTAGTAACAATAAAGTTAAAAACATATTTTTTAAATACTTTTGTAAAAAATAAATATCGTCAAAACATTAGGTGCATTGACAATTAAACTACATCAACAAATTTCACTTCACTTAAAACCAAGTGCATTGTCACCATAATAGCTGACTTCACATTAAAACTTTTGTTACAATTTAAAATAAGTGCACTGCCACCAAAATAACCGACGAATTGCGCAAGCATCGATTACTGATATTGAAAAATTTAATAATAAAGTAAGTTGCTGCAATTACGTTAATTAAACAAATTTGTAATATAAATAGCTAAGTAAATTTATCATTAAGAATTAATATTTTATCTTTAGAAGAATAAAGATAACAAAAAAAGTAAAAGTTGTGTTTTTTTCATCATTTGGATAATAACCAACTTAACTTGTACAAGAAAACCGTAACGGGGTAATTTCTTTACATGAAATATTTTTTGAAAATTTTGATGTCGCTGTAGAATTTTTGTCTGTCTGTATGTGTTCGCATTACGTAAAAACTGTGTGAAGATCCCTTCGAAAGGTTCAAGGAAAGAATTCATAAAAACACGTAATTTCCTAGAGAAAATAGAGAAATGTGAAAGTACGCAATTTTGTTGCTATAGTG
This sequence comes from Cistogaster globosa, assembly GCA_937654795.1. NCBI lineage: Eukaryota > Metazoa > Arthropoda > Insecta > Diptera > Tachinidae > Cistogaster > Cistogaster globosa. The sequence continues at coordinate 43,797,549 of OW569404.1, read as the reverse complement.
GTACTTAAACAGTTGTCAGCACATTTTATATTTATAAAATTATAATATTGTTTACTGAACCCTACAATAATAGAATTTTATACAATTTTAATATTAAAAAAACACAGTTGCATTTCATTAAACTTTAATTTTCAGTAAATAAGAAATGAAACGCTGACAAAGTCGCAGGCACTGCTAGAGTCTAAGAAAACAAACATTTTTTGCGTTACACATTTGTTCTTCATACGAACTTATTTTTTTTAATATTATTAAAAATATTATAACAATGACTACAAACTTTCTTATTTGTTTTTTACTTAAAGCTGTCCATCATGTAATAAATTACAACCAATATACTATACAGTGACTCTTGTACAGAAATAAATGTTTCACAAATATGAATATATGAAAAAATAAAATTTCGTCAAATGTATGTCAATTTCTTCTAAATATCTGCATAAATACTTTGTAGACGCACTTCATTCTGCAAGTATCTAATTTTAATCTAAACAGTTAATTACAATAAATAACGAAGAAATTTCCATTTGAACAATAATAATTTAATGATATTTTTATATTAATTTATAAACACACAAATATTTAAATAAATATTATGTATATAATTATTGTATAACTTTTTTCTTTATTTAGCTTACTTTTCAAATTAGCGCATCTAACATAGTACGCTGATTGACAACATTGTTTGAAGCAACTTTACTAAAAAACAAAATAAACTATATTTTTTACAAAATACACAAATAACATAAACTTAAATTAATAAAAAGTATTTTTCTTTAATTATCGCAATCACTTATTGATACCGTTTATATTTATTTTCTTCAAATTTAAAAACATATGGTACGTTTAAGTGTAAATAGTAACTAGTCAACGTTGTAGCCGTCCGCAACATTTACGTTAGAGTAACGTGGCCTTTACATTGAAGCTAAACTAAAATTAAGCAAAATATTTCCAACAAACGCCCCCTCAATGTAATGCCCCTATTGTGGTTCGCAACTCTTTTAATAATTTGGTCGTCTTTTATAGATCAGTATTCCCATTTACAACTTAAATGCGGTGGACGATTTGGTTGTGTGGTCGATTTTTTGGTTGTGTTTAATAGTATTGCGGTTCACCACTTTGTATTTGTTTGGTTGACAAAAACGATAAATATACACAACTGTTTATTAGCAGTTGAGTCTTTGTCGGTTATCGATTTCTATTAAATTTTTTATACATTTCCTTTGAAAAAAAAAATGGAAAAATCGTAAGTATAGGTGTTTTTTGATCTTAATATAAGAAATTAAATGTTTAATACACATACGCAGGACTTTTAAAATAAAAAGCAAAGCTCAATTTGAGTGACTTGTGCAGCTGATGGAAAAAATTCAGAAATTGCTAAAGGAAAGCAAAAACTTGGAATGTCTAAAACTAAGTGTAAGGAAGCGTGGGAAGGATTTACAATAGAATTAAACAGCTTGGGCCCACCCAAGAACGTCATTCAAATGGCAACGTATAAGTACATATATGATATTTTATTATTATAAACAGACATTTTATTAGAATTTTAAGTTCTGTAGGTTTGGATTCATTACAAAGCAATTATTGAAAAAAAACTTGCTGATAATAAAAAAAAGAACTAACAAGCAACAGGAATGAGGAATGCTTATCTCGGCTGTTATCAATAAATGATCAAGTAGCACCATCTGAACACACCTTCGGCGTTGAAAGCGTTGCTCCGTCAACAAGTGAGGCTTCTGAAACTCCTCAAAATCTCGACTTATTTCCACAGGTTTCTTCAAATGATACTTAATTTTGTCTATTATATAACAAAATGCTTCTTTGCTCCGCCGAAAATAGCTAATAAATCTATGAAAAATCACTTATTATAAATATATGTTACTTATTTTGGATATTTTTTACTTCGCACTGGGTAGTTCAAGAAAAAACCCGTTTCGTTTAGCAAACTTCGATAAAAAGTTATTTCCTTAGCGGCTTGGCACATTGCGATGTATTCCGATTTCATTGAACTAAATGGCATTATATTCTTTTCTGCAGCAAAATGTTCCTTATGGGGATAAGAGCTAAACTGAAATAAGTTCGAAACCGTGCAAGCAATATCAGGGGCCAAATCGTCGCATCCGTGATCGAGTGAGGTTTCGTATCGAGTAAAATTTCGTGACGTATCGAATAGCCGGATTGCGGCATTCGAAAGCGTTCGAATCGAAATTTGTTTAAAAATGTAAGTTTTTTTTGCTTTGTAATAGAATAAAAATATGATTCTTATAAAGTATAAACAAAAATATAATAAAATAAAGGTAAGTAAACGTAAATTCTTAATACTTAAATATTTTTTCATTTTTAAATACTTATATTTTTATTTTATTTGTCTTAATCTGATGAAGAAGATGAAAGTGTCATGCGTACCCGAAGACAAATACGAAACAAAACCGATACCCTATCATTGTCCGACACAGCAGTTTACCAAATGCCTTAATGCTATAGCCACCTTCAACAGCAGCTTCAATTCCTGCAGCTTGAATAATTTTTTCTTCTGCTGGTTTTAAAAGCACTTCTTACAGTCCACCACGCGTTTTTCCTTTTAAGTTCTTTGTTAAAAGAAATTATCTTTTAAGCATTATATTTTTGGTCTGCGTACACCAATAAATTTAAAATTGATTGAAGTTTATAAAAAGATTACAAGTTGTTATAAAAATAAAAATACTTTTTGCCAAACCGACACAGTTTTCACAGGTGGACCGTACGTATTCAGTTTGTTTGCAGGTTCGTCCCATAGCCTGTGGCTGTTAGTGACTGTTTTACCTTGCCCACAAATTGGTATTAAATTTTTTGCCAAGCTCGGGTGGTCACCATTAATTGTGCCACGAGCTCTTTTTGTTTGCTATTTATTATATTTACATTTTTTCTTAACAAAAATGTCATGATTTTGATACTATTATTCTTGAAAATAAAGTTAAATATGTAAATATTTACATTTCTTATTATTTACTTAAAGAAAAACTATTGATTAGTTACAATGCAATTTTTATTTTGTTTATAAAAAACATATAATTATGTTTACGATACCTCTTAGCCTATCGAATAACATTTCGATTGAAAGTATTCGGTCGACTACTCGTTATCGAATGCCATGATCCCAAATTTCGATACAAGCTATTCGATATCGAGTACGGCGATATCAAAATTTAAAATTTCGATCAAAGTCATTCGATCACGAATGCGACGATTTGGGCCCAGGTCTAGTAATTGTAGCTAAATACATCAGACTTCCAATTAGTGATTGATATTTAGTCACATCTATCATTTGCTAACCATTTTCTTCAACACGTTTATTTAATATTTTTCCTGCAGAAAACGGCGTTTTAGCTGATATACATTCATGCATATTCCATTGATTAAGGAGTTCCTTAAAAAAGATTTGTTGATTAACTTCAATATCCCCTCTAGGATTTTTTTTCTATTTCCAATCCAAGGTAATAATTTACAGGACCCATGGTCCACTATCTTAAAATTAAGATTGAGAGTTTCTAATATGTTTTCCATCGTTTTGCTTGAAGAACAAGCTAACATGATATTATCTACATACAACGCTAATTGTTTTTTCCATTGTCTTCCAGCCTGTTTAAAGCCATATAAAGAATTTTTAATTTTACAAACCTTGTTCTCGTCACCTCTTCTTACAAACATTTGTGGTTGCGTTATGTACACCCCTTATTTCAAATCACCATTTAGATAAACATCAACATGTTTATTAAGCAATTTTCATATTTCATAAGGGTAAAATTAGTCTAATCGTAGGGTGACGTATAACAGGAGAATAGGTTTCCCAATTATCTCGATTATATTGCTGAAAACAACCTTGCGCGACCAACATAGCCTTGTATTACTCAGTAGTACCGTTAGCTAAACGTTTTCTTGTAAATATCCATTTGCAACCGAATAGATTTTTGCAAATAGGTTTTTCAACAAGTTCCCACGTTTTATTCTTAACCAGTGATTCATGTTCGTTTTTCATAGCCTGTTTTCATTTATCGGACTCCTTACTGTTCATTGCTTCTTTAACGTTTCTTGGATTAGTATTGGAATCCTTTATGATGATTAATTCTTCGCCAATTAATCTAAATATTTACGTGGTCTACCAGGCTTTCCTCTTTTTTGTGTAGATGGCCTACCTCTCTTACGTTTTCTATTGGTATTTGGAACTAATTCATAAATTTGATTATTTTCGACTCACTATAGGATGAGATATCGAAACCAAGACATTTAGATCATCTACCACTATGTAATCAGATTCTATTATTTCTCTGTTGTTTTCGATATCTTGATTCATTTTTATTATAGCTTCTCTTCTTAAGTTCGGACTTTCTGAAAAGCGTTCCACCATCTGAAAAATCGGCATCACCTTTATTATTTTTATCATGAAGAAATTCATTTTCATTTCTTTTAATAACTAGATATTTAATTTGAGTTTTTTATAAACGATGGTCTTTTTTTATTAGGTTGGTAACCAACAAATGAAATAAATGTTACCTTTTACATCCAATTAAGAACGACCTGGTTTCTTACTTAGAGCTACTGCTTTACTCCCAAAAACTTTAAAATATGAAAAACATCTCTTCCTTCTAATCCATTGTTCATACGGTGTAACTTTGTCCAAAACCTTCGTTGGTGATCGATTTTTGATATGAACAATCGTGTTTATAACTGCAGCCCATAACGACTTGGGTAATTTTGAATTTTCAAGCATACATCGAGTCATTTCAACCAGAGTCCTGTCTGAAACTCCATTCTGTTGCGATGTATAGCACACTGTAGTTTCATACACTATACCACCCTTCTGTTAAAAATCAATAAGATTGCGACTAACGTACTCCCGCCAATTATCGCTTCTGAATCGTTTCAATTTGCATCCAGTTTGCTTCTCTAACATTGCTAAGTATTTTTTAAATGACCAAACGCATCAGATTTATTTTTCAAAACGTAAACTGCGGTGTACCGAGAATAATCATCTATAAATGTTATAAAATATACTGCTCCACCTCGTGATTTAACTCTCATTGGTCCACATATATCGGTATAGACCAATTCTAATAAATTTGTTGAAACTATTATTCCGTTTGGTTTAATAGAAATTTTGCATGAAACATATCACACAACTACTATTATTTGGTATTCTACCTTTTAATCTACGTACCAATTCATATCCTTGTAACTTTTTAAGATCGTTAATGTTCAGATGGCCAAAGCGCTTGTGCCACAAATTATTTTTAGACCTTTCTTCATTTGACTTTAATTAATTTACTCACTTTGATTTTACTTTATAAATACCATTTGAACCAACTGCTTTGATTTCAAATTTCTCGTTTTTTTAAAATATCCACATTTTGAAAACATTAGTGAATAATCTTTTTCAGACATTTTGCTTATTGGAAGAAAATTAGACTTCATATCTGGTATATACAAGACATCTTTTAAAGTGTAGCCTTTGTTTCACTATCCACAATCAACTCAACATGGTTTCCTTCACTAATACATGAATTGATCACGAGCATAGCACCGTTTACATTATAAGCTTTATTAAAAAAAACACTGCGATTTGACATGACGCTACGTCTGAAAATTTTTGTTTTTAATGGCGAACACTTGTTGCCTTTAAATTGCTCCTCTTCTAAAATTTTATTTTTAAGCTGTTCCAATTTACACAGATGGACAAAAGTCACCGTCATTTGGTATTTAAAAGATTATAACAGCTCCCATACCCAGAAAATCATGGAAGCATAAAAAGTAGTTTATTTAACAAAAACTATTATTTATTAAGGTTCTATTTTAGTTTAAACGTAAGGCTAATTCAAGCGTTGTTTATAAAAAAATGGCATATAATGGTTGCTGTGTAGATTTTTAGTGGACAAAAATCACCGTCATTTCAGCCCGTTAAAATAAATAAAAAGTAAATTTTAACCCAATCTGACTCCTTTTATTAGTGAGTTCGTTGAGTATGGTAGCTTTAAGACTAATCTGTATACATTTGATAACGGTAATTAATTTAAAATTTTACTGACGCCAATTGATTGTTAAAAATGAGTCAAAAAAGGAAAGAATCCACAATTGAAGAAAGAAAAATTATTTTAAATGCGTACAACCAAAGCAAGACCATTCGGGAAATATGTTTATAAGTTAATCGTCCACGCACCACTATTACTGGAATAATAAAAAGATTTAAAGATGAACCAGAGTGCAAATATCTGCCAAGGAGTGGATGACCCCCGGCACTATCTGTACGCGAAAAGCGTGAAATTATAAAAATAGTTAAAAAAAGAGCCCAAAACCCCGTCAACAGAAATTGCTGCAGCGATAAAGGAAAGTACTGGTACAGTTGTCCAGAGTATGCAGAAAAAAACCACAGATTAGCAAGGTCAACCAGACGAAGCGTCTCGCCTTCGCAAAAGAGCATTTATGTAAGGGAACAGATTTATGGGAAAAAGTTATCTTTTCAGATAAGAGCAAATTTTGTTTATATAAATCGGACGGACGTGTTTTAACGTGGAGAAAGGAGGGCGAAGCGTTAGCAGAGAAGCATATTCATGCAACTGTGAAACATGGTGGTGCTGGAGTTATGGTATGGGGATGCATGTCGGCGGCTGGTGTTGGAGAACTCGTCTTCATAGATGAAATAATGGACAAAACCCTTATCTGAATATCCTTAAAGAAAATCTTCAGAAAAGTGCTCAAAAGCTTGGCATTGAGTCAAACTATTACTTCCAACATGACAATGACCCCAAGCACACCGCAGAAATAGTTCGCTTGTGGGTCTTGTACAACACTCCCCATACCCTGAAAACTCCGCCACAGTCACCCGACCTGAATCCAATCGAACATTTATGGGATCATTTGGATCGGCGGGTTCGGGAGCATCACATTACCTCCAAAAATCTGCTTAAACAAACACTGCAAGAGGAATGGCAGAAAATAAGCCCAGATGTTACCAAAAAATTGGCTTATTCGATGCAGAAACGTTTGCAAGCTCTCATCAAAAACAATGGTAAACACACTTCTTACTAAAATAATTTTAGCCTTTAAATTGATGAAGTACGTTATGAAATGACGGTGACTTTTGTCCACCAAAAATCCACACAGCAACCATTATATGCCATTTTGTTTTATAAACAACGCTTGAATTAGCCTTACATTTAAACTAAAATAGAACCTTAATAAATAATAGTTTTTGTTAAATAAACTACTTTTTATGCTTCAATGATTTTCTGGGTATGGGAGCTGTTATAATCTTTTAAATACCAAATGACGGTGACTTTTGTCCATCTGTGTAGGTATCTTATCTCTGCTTTCAATCGCCATTACAAAATTTTCTTGTTCTTGCGGTAAACTGCATAGCAAAAATATTGATACGTATTAATCTGGAAGGTTTATTTTAACACTATTTTAAATCTTTGGCTATAGAACAAAATGTATTAATTCGTGGCCCATATATTTCATCAGATGTAAACTTAAATCTTCCAAACTGTTAAAATAAATTTACTTTCCTTGATGGATTTTTTGCTCTAAAAATATCTTCTAATTTATACCAAGCAGCAAATTTCGTGAACAAGTGGACTATGTTGATTACTTCAGCGAAAATGAATTTGTGCAAAGATTTCGAATATCAAATTTCATTTTAGTATATTTTAGAAAAAACTCGGACCTCTTTACAATCAAATTGTCAAAGGTTTGTACCAGCATGTGTATAGTTTATGTAAAAATTAATAAAAAAAATATTCTTTAAGGCAATATTCCGTGTCACCTCAAACAAAATTACATATACCGCTAAGGTTTTACGCAAGCGGCAGTTTTCTTATTATTGTGGGTGACTTTTGTGGTGTAAGCGTCTCTAAGCAGGTCGAATAGCTAAAGAAACATCGCTTATTTTAGTTGATTTCTCAAAGGAATATATTAAATTCCCTTCCAATGCACAAGGAATGCAGCAAACAGCATCAGACTTCTTTGAAATTGCAAAATTTCCAAAAGTTATCGCAGCAATAGATTGCACCCACATTCGCACTCAATCCCCAGGAGGAAGTAACGGAGAAATTTTTCGTAGCAGAAAAGGCTATATTTTCCTTTAATGTTTAGGATTTGGTTGCGAGGTGGCCTGGATCAGCACATGACAGCAATATATGTATTTAAAAACAGCCGTTTAAAATTCCGTTTGGAAGACGGTCAGTTTCAAAATTATTGTATTTTAGGTGATTCTGGGTATAAACAATGTAATTATATGATGACCCCTCTGCTAAATCCACGAACGATACGTGAGAAAATATATAATGAATCTTAAATTCGTACTTGTAATACGATCGAGAGATCCTTTGGAGCTTGGAAAACGCGTTTTCCAGTATTATCAACAGGCTTGAGATTAAATAATAAGACTAAAATGGCTGTCATTGTTGCGTGTGCTGTTTTGCACAATATTGCTATTATTGCAAAAGACCGTCTTCCATTAATAGAAGAAACAATATCAGAACCTGAAGAAGAATTCAGATCCATAGTACAGAACCAAATTTTAAGCAGCGCCAATTCAATAGCAAGAACTATTTTAATAGAAAACTACTTTGCGGAGTAAGCTTTTAACTTTTTATTTGTCCTTAAATTTATATACAGTATTGTTTGAAACCTAAGCAACTTATACATATGTATAGTCTACATACTAAAAATAATAACAACAAATACATTTTATGTCTTTGGAAGAAATTATAAAACAAAAACAAAATTAACTTAAAAATTGTTTTTCTCAGCTTTTTGTTTGTTTTAGGTTGCATTTTTCTAGAGCACATATGGATTGGACTATATCCAAATGGAGAACTGTTTTGTTTAATGATGAATCTAAATTTAACTTACTAAATTCAGATGGAGTTTGCCACGTGAGAAGACCAAAAGGAAAGCGGCTACATCTTCGGTACTCAAAAGCCAAAATAAAGCATGAGGGTGGAAATGCGATGGTTTGGACTTGTTTTTTGGCCAGTGGTGTTGGTCCCTTTGTAAAATTAAAAAAAAAAATGGACCGTTTTGTTTACAGAGACATTTTAGCAACTCACATGCTTAACTATGCTGAGTGGGAAATGCCACTTCAATGGGTGTTTCAACATGACAATGACCCAAAACACTCATCGAAGTTAGTCAAGGATCGGTTATCAGCTAATGGGGTTTAAGTTTTGGATTGGCCACCTCAATCGCCAGACTTGAGAACCTCTTTGGAATTTTAAAACGGAGAGTTGGAACTCGACGCTTTAAAAATAAACAGGAGTTGATGAACTGTCTAAAATCAGAGTGGGAAGCTATACCAACATCTATTCTATCGAATCTTCTTGAATCTATGCTCAAAAGATGCGCTAAGATCGTAAGAAATAAAGGATATCATACCAAATATTCAAAGTTGCTTAGATTTTGAACAGCGAATTTTTAACTTAATTTAGTTTTTATTTTATTATAACTTCCAAAGAAATGGAATTTAATTTTTGTTGTAATTTTTAGGTTATAGACACATTGTGTATTGGTAAATAAAAAAAATATTTTCTATAAATTTATTTAAAGAAAAGATATGAGCCTATTATTACTTAGTGAGAAAAAGTTGCTTAGGTTTCGAACAGTACTGTATATACTTATTTACATATTTTAGATATTAGTTTTAATACATTGTTTTATGTTTTCAGTCTTTTACGGAATTCACAGCGCGTTTGATATCAACTAGAAAATGTAATATTATAAAAAAACAACTGAAGAAAATTCATTTATAAATACTTAAGCAAAAAAATAATGAATAAAAAACTTTTCGGGAATGAGTTCATTACTGCAATAAAATAAAGAAAAATTTATTATTAACAGATTGTGATGCATTTTTGGATCTCTACATCTGTCAGCATTTTCAAATTTATTTATAAATTTGTTTTAATATTCAACGTTTTATAAATAGCTAAACAACAGCTTCATACAGTGAATCACAGTGAAAAGTATCCACATGAGTCTCCTATATTAAAAATGCGATTGTTGATAGTTAATTAATGAATTAAATTTTATTCTCTTTTATATTTTAGCATTAACATCTTAACTTAAAATTAATGAAATATTTTGCAAGCCAGCAGCCGATTCTCCCAGCATATATATGTCTCTCAATGCTTTCCAGTGCCGATTCGTACCAATAAATGCTGCAAATTCTTCTCCAATTTTTTTCCATGCTTCTTCTTTTTCTTTTCACGTTGCGGCATCAGACTTCTTGTTTTCGCTGCAGTTCCACCAATAAAACTTCTTCTGTCGTATAATTTTTGGACCATTTTCTTCCTGGTACATTTATAGTATTTTTTTTTTTTGCGTCGTCATTTTAAATTTTACTTTTAAATTTCACACTTGTTTTACTCACAATACCAAAATATTTTTTCTTTAAGTAAAAGTAACAAATAAATTTAAAATAAAGAGCTGCCACTCCTTTTTCAAGAACCAATTTATTTTGTCAAAAGTAGTCGGTTTTTGCTCTTATACTGCCATATTTTTAGAAAGTAAAATTTTATTTTACAAGTAAGTTATAACAACGAAAAATAGTTACAGGTCACTTTATGCCTTACTTTAGCAAAAGTTACATTTAGCTAAATCGTACTTTAAAGGCAAGTTATAATAATGGGCCTTAACTTTTCAATTTGGTAAATTGAGCTCGCCATTTTCCATTTTGCGTTTAAGCGATTACAATCTTTTTGTTTGTTTTTGTATTCAAATGGTTAACAAAACTATTAAGAATCCCTAACGTTGTTCTGGGTCCGTACCCAATTTTAAAGAAATAATTTTCTGTTTGCTTTTAGATTATAAATTAACATTAAGGCTAAAGTAAAATTAAGTAAGCGTTTCGACAGCATGTCGAATAGTTAAAGATTTTTTTCAAAGGACTTATTAAATTCTTCTTCTGATGCACAAAGGATGCAACAAGCAGAATCTGATTTCTTTTAAATTGCAGAATGTACAAAAGTTATCGGAGCAATTGAATGTACCTACATTTGTATTTAATCTCCAGAAAAATGTTTTTTTTTTTTCGTTAACATTCAAGCAGTGTGCAATGCTAAGCTAATGTTTCAGAATTAGTTGAGGTGACAAAAATTTTCATAAAACAAAACCGTATTATAAGCAGCGTCTATTTTAATACAAAAATACTTTGCAATTTTAGTAACTAAGAAAAATAACATTATATTTAAAGTACGAAAAAATTTAAAAAATAGATAAACAGCGTGGCCACTAGTTTTTAAGAATCAATTTGCTTTTACAAGAGTAGTCGGTTTTTGTTTTTATACTGCCATATTTTTAGAAAGTAAAGTTCTAATTTACAAGGAAGTCGTAATATCGAAAATTAGTCACAGGGAACTTTATTCCTTACTTCGGTAAAAGTACATTTAGCTAATTCATACTTTAAAGGAAAATTATATTAATGAGCCTAAATGCAACTTCTGCTTAAGGGCGATGGAAACCACTATTCCCATCTTTGTTTTATTAAATCTAAAACTACATGCTATGGCCAATGCAAGACTACTCGAAAAAAAAAGGCTTCAATGGGTAATTGAGCTCAAAAATACTATCGTTTTGTTCGAGTGAGAAAAACCGTGACAAGCGTATAACAAAATCAAAATCTACACTACTTCATCCAAGGAAACTATGGGTATAAAATGAAAACATATTTCCCGCCGAGAGACATGAAGATTTTACTTTAAAAAGTGGAAAGACTTAATGGAAAACAATATTTTAATACATAATCCAAATATAATACTCTATTGATTTGGGCTTGCTGTACCCTTCACCACAAAAAGTGGAAAAGGGTATAAATAAATTTGTCATTCCGTGTGTAAATTTTACAATATCCATTTCCGACAAGAGGCAAACTTGATTTCAGAAGAATAATAAATACGTCAATCGATCAGACATAGTGTCAAAAGAGGTAGCAGGCAAATCACCACGCCTACCTCTAATTTTTTTATGTCGTTTGGAACAATCAAGTAACTCCAATCAAAAAAAAATTCATATATGGGTCGATAGAGAATTAAAAAGTAAGAAAAAAATATCAAGTGGAAAAATACACGTTCGCCTATATTTTCCGAGTTACGGAGCTCTGAAATTTTCAAATTTTTTAAAATATCAATATGGGTATCATTTTAAAGCTTTTAAATAGGTCTTTAAGGAAATACTAAAATTTTTAAAAATGTTTAACCCATTAAAAAAATTATATATATGCAGTCCACATTTTTTTTTTATTTTCTAATTCTCTGTCACCCCAATAATTGTTTTTTTGATTGGAGTTACTTCACTAAACTATATTTATTTCATTTTTTTAAATTTTGTTACTATTAAATATTTGATTATGAAAAATAAAAAACCAGCAACTTCTGATATAATAATACAAAACAAAAATATAGTTGCTCTTTTTGAATCTTCTAATCCTATTTTTTCTAAACCTTTTTTGATACAAGTAAATAATTATATTTTCACTAAGTCCAGATTTACACTATGCAATTTATTGAAGCATATTTTTCAATTCTCTATTTAAGTTGCAGCGTTATGCATTATTTAAAAATAAACACAAGTAACAGTAACATCCCCTGGTTTCATGAAAAATCGCATAGTGTAAATGGCGTATAAGTATTACTTAAGGAATATGACACATTGGTCTTGCATTGATATTATGTTTTAATTTTTATACGAATTACAGAGCTTTTAAAAGAGAACGCTATGAAAGTTATTAACCAAGAAAAATTAAAATTCAATATTCTTAATAGTTCTAGTCATTATAGAAATTTACCGGTAATGCATTTTCTAAAAACGTGGTGTTAAACATGTTTTGTTTTATTGATTTATGCACTTGATATTTACCTTTCAAAATATCAAAACGCTACTATCACTTGAATGCCAAGTGATTTTAGTTAATTAAATTTGCCAAACTTTCGTGATGTTTTAGAGTATTATTTTTTCAGTTATTGCGAAAAAGAAAATTCACAAAAACAACACTTGTATGCAAAATTTTCTCCGATAATTGCAAACAAAATAATTGAAATTTGAAAAAAAAATATTGTACTGATAAATAGAAAAAGCATTTAAAAAAAAACTAAATACATTTCTCAACAAGAAACGTTTTGTAGAATTCGAGACATTTTTTAATGATCGTGGCAATAACATGAAAGAAGGTGGGGTGTTGATTAGATTTTCTAGCTCACTTACTTCCGAGACTTTATCAGTTAATTCTGGATATTGAAATTTTAGTTGTTGTGGTAAAACTGATGCATAAAAAATAATCATTACCTGTTCTTATATTCCTCCTCATTCTCCTGAACCAATTTACCAAAAGCATTCTGATCTCATATCTCATGTTGTACATGTGTCTTATCAGACTGAATAATGATATCATTGCAGTTGTTGACTTTAACATGCCTGCAATTTATTGAATGTTCTTAAATAATAACGGATATGTATGTTTAGGGTTCTAGCTTAAAACATACTGAATTTACTGATTCGGTTTTTATAAATGATTGTACTGACATGACTGTTGTTCGTACTGATCCATCAACTGAACAAGAAGATCGTTATCATCCTACAGTTTTAATAAATATATATAATTACATATCCCAATCTGCTAGCATTCCAAGATCTTACAGTTAATGTTTTAAAAAGGCAAATTATCAACCATTAACGGAACTGGGCCAAGTTACGGCAATCGATATCGATCGAAATTTCCGTAGGATTTAAATTGAAATACCGTAATTTTCCCTCTGCTGCGTTTTGAAAGTGACTCGAGAAATTTTTTATCAATCGTTAAAGAACACAAGTCCGATGGCATTAGCGATATCATTATGAAATTTCCAAAATTAATTAATGTGAATCAGATGATAAAGCTAAATTAGGTAACCTATTTGCAAACTTCTTTTCATCTACGTCAAAGAATAAGGATGATGGACAACTTACACACAATCCTGGAAATCAATGTATTTCAATCCTACTTTTTGATGAAACTACTGTACTCCATGGCTTAAGAAATTTAAATTTTCGCTTAAGAGTAGACCTGACAGCATTTCAAGTTGCGTTTTTATTAATTGCGCAGATGCCTTAGTAACTTCTCTTGCAATGTTGTTCAACTATTCAATTAAATTAGGTAAATTTCCAAAAGTGTAAAGGAATAGTTTTATCATTTCATTGTTTAAGTCTGGTAGAAAAACTGACATTAGAAATTACAGAAAAATTGCTAAACTGAGTGTGATATCTAAACTATTTGAAAAACTAATAACGGATCATTTATGTTTTCAAGTGTCTTCAATTTTATCATCAAATCAACATGGCTTTCGTTAAGACTGTTCTACTATCACTTACCTTTTACAACTCACAACTTTGGTTAATAGGTGTTTCGTCAATAAAATGTTAACCATAGACTACTTACCAAGGAACTAAATTATATGGAATTCTCAAAAAATTCTTTAAATTGAATAAATTCATACCTTATCATCAGGAAACAAAATGTTTTTTACGAAAATGCTATATCTAAGCCAATCCCCGTTACATCCGGTGTTCCTCAAGGGAGTCATATTGGACATCTGCTTTTCTCATTGTTCATCAATGACTTACCCGACGTCGTCAAGAATTCTTTTATAATTATGTATACGGATGATGTTATAATATTTTTTACATAAAATAAATATGATGATGATTTGTTGCAGTGATGGATTTCAAAATTATAAGAATTAATTGATTTCTATTAAAATATTAATTTTTAAAAATGGCCTGAGCCTTAAAAGCTAACTTAATATAATCCACTATTATATTGTAATCCATTATTAAATTGTATAATATGTCCGGTATTGTTGATATCGCTAAAGGTGTGTTTACATTATGTGTGCAAGTCATATAGAATGTCAGATTTTCCAAATGTAAATCAACACAGACAGTGTAAACCTCATGAAACATAACATATGTTATTTTCCTATGTGTTAGTTTTTTATTTAGAGCTCGCTCTATTTGATATGTTAAACCTTATGACAACAGATGTTTTTTTAGTGATACTAACTTTCACTTTTGAAATTTCCACACAAAATACTAAGACGATAAAAGCTAGATTTAAAAAAAATATATTTTTTTAACTTTTGTTATAATCGGCTTAACAGTAATACAAAGCATTTCCACGAATACGACAACCGCGTCAGCCAAATTCAGCGCTAAAGTATATAGTAAAAAATGAATTGAAATTTGAATTATTTCCCTTATTACCTCCTTTTTGGTATTTTTTTTTCTCAGTGGAATTGTACTTCGAAAATCATGATCAATTTTTTACGTGCGACGAGTATTTAACAATTATTTTAATTAGTAATTAATTAATAATTTTAAATTTTACATGTAAATATTTTAAACAAATAAAAAGGTTTCTTGGATAAAATAAGCTTTTATTGGTTTTTAATAATCATATGTTGGTTTTTCAGAAGTTTAAATTTTTTTAGCGTCCTATAGATTCTTTTTTCTTATAAAGGTGTGTGTGCATCTTTCAGGTAGCGAAAACTTTAGACAACATCCTAAAAATGAAGTTGCTTACAACAATTCTTTCTTCAATGGAAATTTTTGAAATGTGTTTCGTTTTTACACTTTCATACTTTAATATACAGGCATGTCCGTATTAACAATTCCGATCGATTTTGTTTTACCTTCTTCAGATTCCGATCGGTTTGTTTGATTCTGAAAGGTATTGAATCTCCACTTTTTAATTTAAATATGGCAATATTTTACACACCAAAGTAAACAACAAGGCCAATCTAAGTAGGACACATCATAAAAGTAAATCTAAGAACCGCAAACAACAAAATTTCAAAAAAACTAAATTCCACTTTGAAATTTGAAAGTGGTTTCATTCCGAAGAAATTTTTCGTTTTAAGTTTTGTGAAAAAGCAATTTACGGAACTGAAACCACTTTCGATCGGAATTGAGTTCTGTGAAATGCCTGATATATTATGCATGAAAACAATAAGCAAGAATTGTATGTTAATTGCTTTATTAAGGCAAATAACAATTTTAAATGTGAAAATACATTGGTAAGATGTACTTTATACGAACTACGCCACTTACCTGAGAACTTGTACAAGCCAAGTACATATATGTTTTTGCAATTTTATAAGGAAAGACAGCCTTGTGCTTAAACTTAAATTGTAAAGTTCTAAATAGTTATTACAAAAAAAGATTTATAAGTTGATATCACTGTTTTTAGTATTTATGTTTTCTTTTCTACGACAAGAGGTTATGTCATATGCTCATATCATATGCATGTTTGAACATGAAAATTATAAACCATATATAAAACACTGATTTTGACATACACACCAAATTACTTATGGTTAGGAATTTTGACATTCCACATGACTTGTACACATAATGTAAACACACCTTAACTTTGTAATATAGTAAATAACACAGCTCATATAAGTACATACATAAGCTCCAATTAAAGCCAATAAATACACGGCTGTTTTAAATATGGCGCTAAAAGCTTAAATCGGGAAATTCCTTCAGAACACTGCGGGGAATTTGAGCCAGTCGGGCATGTGCCAATACTGACGCACATCCAGTGCCATTCTGTGCGAGGAACCGAGCGTAGTGTTTTGTGATTGCTCTTGGTGGTACTATCGTTTTCATTGTGAAGTGTATAATATTAAGTGTATATCATCAGTGACAAATGTAAAAGGTTTTATTCATTGCTCATCAATATGTCGAAACGGAAACGGATATTTCCTCTTTCTTTAAGAAAAAACTGAACAGTGGTAATAGAAATGTAGAAGGAAAGTGTGGCCTTGTCTTAATTCGTAAAATAGCTTGGTTTTAATAGCTCAAATTCCAAAAAAATTCAGGTACTCGTGCCACTATATACTGGAGGAATTCTTCTGGACTACTACTCCGCCCCTCCCCCCTCCCCTTCAAAGTAAAATCCTGGATTCGCCACAGATATGTTGCTACAGGCATATTTAGATTCTTTTTACTTCTGGTGTGAATCGTACTTAATAAAATGTAAATATATGTATGTGTTTCTTCCAAAGAAACTATTTAAATGTTAGATACTCTTAGGGCAGCAATGAGCTGGAAAGAGTTTGGAGTTACACAGATCTTGTAATTTTACTAGACTCTAAACTAAACTTCATTCAACATACAGTTTGTAAACAATGTTTTCAAAACTAAAGAAATTAACAAGCTTTAAGATAAACCCTTACTTTTTTTATTTAAGTGATTGTAGATGTTGCTAAACACATTTTAACAGGATAAACAAAATTTATTCCAATAAAAACAAAAGTAATTGTAACTAAAAAAATACTTCACTTTGTGCGCTGTAAAATAAATGTTTTCAAAATTATATTATAATGAAAAAATAGTTTTTAAATGCTTTAAAAAGACATTTTTGTTGCTAATATTTTGTGTGCATTCCTTTGCATCAATTACAGCTCTCCTAATCGTCTACGCATTGAACGTATCAGCTTTGGTATGTCATATTGATCGTGTATTTTTTCCCACTTTTCTTTTATAAACTTTATTAGTTGAACTTTGTTTTTCGGCGACCTTCACCCGACTTTTTTCTTCAGGTGGACCCACAAATTTTCTATATATTTTTACACCCTTCAAAGAAAGTAAAGTTATTTTGTAGCATTGTTGTTGTTATGTTTTTTATTATTATTTCGAATTATCGGCGCCTTTTTGTCGCCAACATACAAAAACAAAATCAAAGAAAATAATTTTGTTGTTTTCCTTTGTTTAAATATAAATTCTCAAAAATGTTTAGTTTTGAAAGCAATTTTTTTTTTTTTTACAAACTGTATTTCCCTAATTGTATTTAGGGAAAGATGCCAGCTTGGTTTCATCAAACGTTGGGGTAAGGAATTTTTAGATCCTTACATCACCAAAAGTCTATTTACGTCATTAGTTCGTCCAGTTCTGGAATATGGATCGATTATATGGGATTCAGAACATAAAACATACAGTGACGCAATTGAATCAGTGCAAAAACAGTTTCTAATATTTTGTTTACGTAGACTACAATGGAACCCGCTATGTTTGCCATCGGATAAATCTAGACTTGCTCTGATTAGGTTACAATCTCTAACTGGTCGCAGAACTATGCTAAATGCCATGTTCATTTTAAATACAATTAACGGCAAAACCTGCTCTAACTTTTTTATTGAAAATAGATATATGTTTTTGTTTTTCTCAGCGCCCTATACTATTTTCTATTGAATATTAAATATTTTAGAACGAACTATGCAAACTCTGATCCTTTTATTTAATGTTGTAAAGATTTTAATAAATTATATAATTATGTTGATTATTTCTTAAATGAAAATCTGATAAAACGTAATATTTTGTTCTCATTAAATATGTACTAATAGTCTGTGAATTATAAATTCATAGACTAAAAAATAAAAATAAATAAATGTATTTTATATCGGCAATTAAAATTTCAAATACACAGTACCGTGCTCCTGTGTATTAATTCCTGGTCCTCTCAAAGTATTAACGATTAACCAACATACCAGCAGAAAGAATGCAATTTCTAAATGCGTGTTAAATACAGTAGACCAACAGTAGCTTAGATCCTATGTAGAGCATTATGGAGAAAAAAGGCACGCTGTTGCTTTAAATTTTTAAGACATTTCTACCTAAAGGTACCCTTAGACGAAATGTTTTTTACATATGACTCGTCAGTTTAAATCCGCATGTATTTGCTTATTTATGTCGAAGTTGTCATTTTTAATTATAGCTTAAAACTTTACAGTTGTTTTATGAGCAGCTTTTTTAATGCTTATAAAGTTGTCAACTCAACTCTTTGGTCATTTAAAAATAGTATAAGTAAAGAAAGAAAAAGTTGCATCGCTGAGTCATATAAAAATATAACACACTCTAAATGAAAGTTTGTCATATGTTTTTTACATACTTATGTATTGAACACAAGGAATGTTTTAAAACATTTACACGACTCATATATATTTTGTTATGCAAAATCTGACAAGTCATATGTAAAATACATTTTGTCTAAAGGCAGCTTAAGGGGGGTTTAGACGGTACGACTTTACGTACGTAAAATCCAAGAGAAAATAATATGAAAATCCATCCGTATTTTAAAAAATGAGAGTAAAAATCTTACGACAGATTTTTTCGCGTTTACACAATTGGTATATGTATACAGGTTTTTGGGTGGTTTGCAGAAAAATGCATCCCTGATCTTATGATTCGTAATTGTCTTTTGAAAATTTTCAGAAAACATAGCCATACGACTGTCAAATTTTCATCCGTAATTTCTCTCAATTTGTGCAGATTTATTACATATTTGGTTTAGACGATCCCACTGGTACTATTCTGCACAAAAATTTGACATGTCGTAAGACTTCTATGACCATGTAAAACGCTCTTTATATGTGCAAAAAGCGCAGTTATTCGATTAACGCAATTTTCAAATGTGTATCGCAAAAACTAAAAGCGATAGACAGTGTTAAAGTCAAATTCATCAGCAAGATCCATTTAGAGAAAACTTTCTTTTATTTCAAATTGAGGATTTTTTGTATGATCACTTTAATGATAAATTTGCTGTTTAATAATTCTTGCAAAAAGACCTGACTTCAAAACAGACAAACTTAAAGACAAATTTCTTTAGGACGGTAACTTTACATTTATTATATTGTATTCGAGAAAGATTTCGTCAAGATTTTTTATATGTCGTAAAACATAATGCAAATTAAACAAAAAAATTCAGCATTTATGTGGGCACCCTTTATTTTTCTACACTTTTTATTGCTGACATAAAAACAATTATTTAAATTCTAACGTTAATCTATAACTGTTCAAAAGATTGGCCATATATGTACAACAAATTACAACTATTAGGGCACCCTTTTAATGAACATTCTGTCTAATTTTCAAGAGTTTGTCTGAAACGGTTTCAAAGATAGAGCCATGTAGGAGAAATTACATCAGTTATAGAGACACCATTTAATTTCTGATTTCAAGTTTGCTACTTGTTATAGCAGACTTAGAAATAAAGATTCTGTGCAAATTTCAAAAAACTGTCTACAACTGTTCAACTGTTTGGTCGCATACATCAAATAACATCAACTATTGTATCACTCTATAATATATAATTTTAAATGTTTGTACTTCTCAATATAGCTGACAAAGTAGTGGACATTCTGTTTAAGTTTCAATTTTTTTTAAGTTTCAACTATCTGGCTATAACAGTTAAAAAGTTTGGCCATATCCTACATCAAATTACATTAACTACTTGTTATTATGACGGTCATAGTAATCAATATCCTGTCCAATTTTTAAAAGTATGTTTAGAACGGTTTAAAAGATAGGCGCATATAAGTCAATTTGCGTCACCTATGGGAACACCTTTTAACTTTTAAATTATTTTTGTATTACTTTTTGTTATTGCGAGCTTTAGCTATGCACATTTTTTTTTTTAATTTTTAAAAAGTGCGCTTTTCCGTATGTATGTTGTATTGGGACATCCTTTAATATTTAAGATTATGAACTGTTTTTAAAACGAGATCAATCTGTAAGCATAATCTATCAAATGACAAAAAATTTTCAAAATCGGTTCAGAAATTACTGAGTTCTGCAGGCACAAACATAAAAAAGCAACATTTAGTCTATTTGATAACCTCCTAATTTTTTTGAAACCGGTTATAAATGAATGTCCTAATTGGAATTTTACTGTTTTGTTGCACATACTTACTGATTGTTATTTAAAATGGCGAAATCGTCTTAAATGCTAGGATGATTAATGCTATAGTACGTTTGAATAACTTAAATATTTTGCATTTCAACGCACAAAGTCTTGCGTCGCTAAATGTAATGAGATCCATTGTTATACCAAAATATTGGTATAAGGAATTAACTCACGGCTATGCTGTTTTCGTGTCA
Source organism: Cistogaster globosa (assembly GCA_937654795.1). Classification (NCBI taxonomy): domain Eukaryota; kingdom Metazoa; phylum Arthropoda; class Insecta; order Diptera; family Tachinidae; genus Cistogaster; species Cistogaster globosa. The sequence continues at coordinate 43,776,609 of OW569404.1, read as the reverse complement.
GGCTATAAATATTTTAGGAAAGCAGATAACAATAATAGTGGTGGTATTTTTCTTTACATTTGGGAAAATTTAAGAACACGAGCTATCTAAGATCAACAGTATGATGAGAATATAGAATGTATTTTTGTGGAAGTTGTTTTGAGTAATAATGTAATAGACCTTTTGGGTAGTGTCAAATTTTTTCAATTTTGAAAGTATACAGTGCAAACTTTTGGAAAGATATAATAATGTTTTAACAAGAGTGCTATATTCGGCTATGCCGAATCTTATATACCCTTCACTATCTATGTAAATATAGTTTAGTGAAGTAACTCCAATCAAAAACGCAAATATTGGGGACACAGAGAATTAAAAAAAAATTGGTACTGCATATACAGTAGACGCTCGTAAATTAGAACCACTTTGTTCCTGGAGTGATTCTAATTTTCGAGAAGTTCTAATTTCCTAAAAAAACATGAAAGTGTATCTTTGTTTAGAAAATATAATAAAAAAAAACTCTTCTGCGTAGATATTTTAATTTTATTTATATAAAGCGAGCATAAAACACAGGCCGACTTCCTAAACGCCAGTTGCAATGCATAATTAAAAAAATGGGTATGCAATGCTAAACATGTCTTAAGCGCAACCTTGCGTTGCAGAGACATTTTTTGCATTTTATCGGCATTTAGAAACGTCGGTATGTAACTCATACCTAAAACAAATGTCAAAAACATGTATAAAATTGGATTAATTTTTTTGGCAAAATGGAGGTTACAAAAAATTATTTATCCATTTTGTTGGGAAGTGCTGAGAAATTATCTGAGGCCAAATGAGACACAAAAAATATCTTGCAAATTCTTACTGGTAAAATTTTTACTTGCATGAATTTTTCAAACAGCTGTTTTGTGATTACATTTATAAAACAAGTTTTTTGAAAATATTTTAAAATCAAAAAATTTTGCAAAATTTTGAGAAGTTGTAAGTAAATTATATTTTTTAAACTATTAAAACTGTTTATATGATTAAAACTTTTTTGTTAATTTAGGATCAATAGTACAAAAAATGTCGGAAAAAGCCGAATTAAGCAATACAGGGTGCAGTACATTAGTTTCGAAGGAAGTTGCACCAAAAGAACGTAATTTATATACATAAAATAATGTGTTATGGTTAGAAACAAAAAAGTTTAATATACATATGTACATATTCAGCAGCTAAAAGTTGCATTTTGACTGCAAGCAGGTTGTTGGAAACCTCATTGCTTTTCTTCGAATCTTCAAGTGATTCGGAGAGTGACACCGATATGGAAATGGTTCATTGCTTACTACGTAGTAGAAAAACACTGCGAAGGACACTATGACTGATCGGTAGACGTATTTATTTATTTTTTTGTGAAATCAAATTTGCTTCAGCAAACTTGATTTTAACACTAACACGGACCGACAGAATATATATACTTTATGGGGCCGGATATGGATATTGTAGAAATTACACAAGGAATGACAAACTTATATATACCCTTTTTCCACTTTTTGTGGTAAACGGTATAAAAATAGACGATCTTAAAGCAGACATGTTTACAAGAAGAACTTCTGTTCGTGATATTTGCAACCGTTTGTCATTAATTATGATTTAAGTACGTCCCTTTGCCAGAATATTTTTCCCTCAGAAAATAATGATTTCGCTTATTTATTTATTGTTTCAAACATCAGTCTAGTAACCTATCAATGTCAATTCCAAATTCCTGCCTTAAATTCGTATCATGCTGCAGTCTTTCTCGCAATTAATAACTCTAGAGATAACATCATGGATCCTCTTCTTTATAGAAACTATAAACAGCTTAACGTTGATGATAGTGTTAACAGTTTTAATTTAATTATACAAAAGATATGCCTGTAGAAGGGTTGTTATCAGGGACCGTAACAGTTACGACTTTTTTCAAAAAAGCCAAAATATAATAGTTATTTTTTTACTTTTATTTTTTTCGGTCAGAAATAAAATTTTAAATTAGACTTATTTTTTCAGTCAAAAATAAAACTTAAAATTTGACTTTTATTTTTTAAGTCAAAAATAAAAGTTTAAATCTGACTTATTTTTTCGGTCAAAAATAAAAGTTAAAATTTGACTTTTATTTTTTAAGTCAAAAATAAAAGTTAAAATCTGACTTTTAGTTTTTCGGTCAAAAACAAAAGTTAAAATTTGACTTTTAGTTTTTCGGTCAAAAATAAAAGTTAAAGTTTGACTTTTATTTTTTAAGTCGGAAAAAAATTGACTATGCCATAATAATAACAATGTAATGGAAATATAAGAAAAATAAGATCGATGACAATCAGTGTTGTTGTTTTGGTTATTTTTAACTAAAATTGGTTACATGGTTTTATTTTGGTTACTTTTTCCTCCAAAGAAAAAAAGATATTTCTTTCATTGGAATTCTAATAATAGATCTAAATGCTTTTCAACAACATTTTTTATAGATGAATGAAAAAGTAAAAGCATCGTTCATTGATTAGACACAAAATGATACCCTTTTTGCAGTACTTCCTCCTGTCATGTCTGCTTGACCAAAAAAATTTGATTACAAGAGTTTTTGTTTTATTTTTTTTCAATTTGGTTACTTTTTTACTAAAATTTGGTTACAAAAATTTAAAGGCCGCGGAAACACTGATGACAATATTATTTTACCGTTATTTATACTTTACTAATTTAAGAAGTATCAACTACTGTGACAGCACAGTAGAATTGTTATATCATTATTACCAACTCCTTAACTTTCTAGCCAACAAAAGTTTTTGTATACATACTCTATTATAATTTTATTTCTTGTTTTAATACAAATACAGCATGTTCTAAAAATAAAAATGTGTTAATATTTAATTAAAATTTCATTTAACTTTTTTAACATCTGCTTTCAATAGGAACAAAAGTCAAATTCTAACTTTTATATCTGACTTAAAAAATAAAAGTCAAATTTTAACTTTAATTTTTGACTTAAAAAATAAAAGTCAAATTTTAACTTTAATTTTTGACTTAAAAATAAAAGTCATATTTTAACTTATATTTTTTACTTAAAAAATAAAAGTCTTATTTTAAGTTTTATTTTTGACTTAAAAAATAAAAGTTAAATTTTAACTTATATTTTTTACGTATTTTATTTTTGGCTTAAAAAATAAATTTTAACTTTTAGTTTTAACCGAAAAAATATCGGTCAAAAAACAATTATTATAAAGTGACTTTTTGATAAAAGTCAAAAAAATTAAAGTCTTTTAAGTTTACTATTCTTTAGCATAACAGCATCAATATGCTGTATTCAAATATCTGATAGACAAATTATATCCACCTGACTTTTTGATTTTAAATTTTAAAAATAACTGTTATTTTTGGTCCCTGGTTGTTATACAGAGTGATATTTAGTATACCACGCTTATAGGAAGAGAACAGATTAAGAAAAAAATCTTTTACTTATAGCATACCAAAAACAAACTAAAATCTGTTATGTGTCGAATCCTAAGAAATTTCTGTTAATTTTTTTTTGCAAGTTGCAACCAAAAGTAAATGGGAACAAAGATAAATATATAGGAATTCTTAACTCTAGTGATAATGACGAGGTTGTTGTTGACTTGAAAGAATTAAAAGACTCTATTAGACTATCTAGTACCACAAAGAAATTGGTCGATATACCTACTTTGGATGGGTTTTCATGTCTTCAAAAAATTTACAAGCTGCTAATATTCAAATTAGGCTTTTTAATATAACTTTTCCTATTGTTAATACATGCCAACCAATCAGGTTTCCAGAAGGGCCACAGCTTTACTGGAATCTTATTAAATGTGTCACGGAAACAATTAGAGAAAATGATGATAACAATAAAACTATTACATTAATTTTTCTGGAGTTGACTAATCTGACCGTACCTTTAGTCGTTAACGACAAAAGTTCGAAATGATCTTAAACTGAAGATAATGTAAATACATACTTATATTTAAAAATAAATGCTAGATTTTAAAAAATGAACGAAATGAAATAAATGCAATAAAAAATATTTTGCGAACTTTGGAACTTAATCTTTACGAATTACTTGTCTTTCTTTTTTAAACTTTCCAAATAAAGACCTAAGCCTTTTTGAACATCTGGCTGGTTAACAAAAGTAAGAAAAGCTTCTAAATCAGTCTCCTTCTCGTCTTCTAGTTGCTGCAAGTCTTTCGATCTAAACTGTTGTTTCGTTAAGGCGCGTGCAACGGGATTTGTTTTCGAAAAGCTAGCAAAAAATTGTTCACATTTCGCTAAAGCTTCTTCTTTATTTTGCGCAAGTTCATCAACTAGACCGATTTTTAAGGCTTCTTCACTGCTAAACATTCTTCCTTGGGTAAGTGCCATTTCAGCTACACGGCGTGGCAGAACATTACAAAATGATGCCATAAACCACTTGGGAGCAACAATTCCTAACTTGGTTTCATTAAGGCCAATGGTAAAATTATGGAGCATTACACGGTATTCACAGCTAGTAGCTAAAAGACACCCTCCAGCCGGCGAGTGACCCTGAAAATATTTCTGAATAATGAAAAGTATGTGTTTAAAAACAGAAGTTCTAAGTTACATTAATGACAGCAGCTGTTGGTACACTTGACCCATACAAAGCCAACCAGGTGTCTTGCAATGCAGTCCAGAATTGTTCTAACCTATCTTGATTAGGTTTATACATTTCCATTATGTCTAATCCGGCAGAAAAAATTGTACTGGAAGACTTAAAATATTTTTATTTTTTCAAATGTACATAAACTTCCAACATAAGCTTTCATTTGCCTTACCGATGTCAAAATTAAACCACGGCACTTATTACGTTGAATTTTATCAATTGATCTTTTAATGTCACGCAACAATTCTAAGTTTAAGCCATTAACCGGGGAACGATTCATAGTTAGAATCGCTACCCCGGATTTTTCCTTTACCTCAACTGAAGTCAATTTTTCGCCAGAAGATGACATGCATCGCAATAATATCACCGGGTTTCGAAACAATGATTTACATGCTCTCAGGGTTAAAAGCTGCATATTTAAAATTATCAAAAATATAAAATTGAACTTTGAACGTTCTGCAAGAGACTTAAAGAGAATAAAAATTTTATATTACTGTTCTAACCGCATTTTATTTATTTTAAATGTATATAAGTTGCAATTTTCTGTTGCAAAATTTAACAGGTAAATCCAAGCTTTTTTTACCTAGTATTTTATTAAATTTATATCGTAAAACTAACTCTTAACCACAGAACACACTCTTAACACAGTCTTGCAATTAGTAGCACAGAGCAGAGTTAGTAGGGCAGATTACCTAACACTCATGAGTACTTTTTGCCACAAGGTACATTTACTGCCAGTTTCACGATATCGCAATCATTCGTTCGTTCGCACAATTACATTTAAAACAAAAACAAAATCTCATAAATTGTTTTTGTTTTAAATGTAATTATGCGAACGAATGAACGATTGCGACATTGTGAAACTGGCAGTTATTATTTTATATAATTGTTGTATAGTTTATAGCTGCTATAGCAAGGCGAATTGAGGTGTCGACAGTGCATCTGCTTTTTTGTTTATTTACGTTTTTTCTGGGTTGCTGCATATATATAACAAAACAAAAGGCTGAAAATGGAAGTTTTTTTAGAGTTCCAATCGATTACCGCAGGCTGAAGTAGAGTATAATTTGCGGTATGGACTTTTCCCGGCAAGCCCTAGCTTGTAAAGATCACTTTCCGTCAACAAACGTGGTAAAAACGCGACGAGATGTTTTATTGCTGCCAATGCACAGTGGGGCAGAATCAAAATATTTAGGAAATAATTCAGCCATTTGAAAACGGCTAGGCCGATTGATTCAAACTTTGGCACGAGCATAGTAGAGGAGTACTTGAGCTTAAGTTTTGAAGGTGGTTACCCTCCACTTTCCAGGGATGGCGCTATGTGGTCTCAAAGTTGGACACCTCGCTCCTGAAAATTTTTCTAACGCTTGGCAATTCTTCAATTTTTGTCTGATTTTTTAATATTTTACATGGTCTTAAAGCTCTCGTAAATACCTACAAAACGGTGCTTTAAACTGCATGTTTATGTTTAAAAATGATCGAGTTATAAGCATTTTAAAATTAAAAATTTTGATTTTTTCCATACCCTGGCCCAGTTTTTTCGAAATATTGGGTACAATTTGCAGCAAATTTGTTTGAGTTTTTTACCGTAGATAGCAAACAAAATTTAAGATTTTCTGAAAAAAAATTTGAAAGTAATATCTTTTCTGGCTTAAAAATTAGACGATTTTCAATTTTAAAAATCCAAAATTATTGCATTTTTGTGTATTTTAGCCTAAAATGGGACACTAATCTAATTTTTTATATAGAAAAAAATTTTCTTAAGGAATATATAAAAATTTTTTATTTTTATTAAAGCTAACTATATGTGTGTACGTTTAAACCAAATTTCGTATAAAACTGATCATTCTTGCAGAAGATGTAAGTCTTTCAACTTGACCTATTTTACATCGAAATTTTGACTTTACCCCATATTTTCTAAAATCCCAAAGCTGGGATCGGAAAAAGAAGAATACTATAAAAAAGCTATATATACTCCAAATTGTTTCAAAAAGTATTTCGTGAGCCCTAGTCCATATGTGGACTTTATGGGCAAAAGGGTAAAAAATTCCAATTTTGGGATTTTTCGTCTTTATTTTGGGAATTATGGGATTTCCTTTAGCTTAATGTTGCAGATTTTTTTACCGTTTGATTTTAATTAACAAACTACATATGCACAGAAAATTTTATCTGATTTGCTTAATTAATAAAAGTTTTATAGCATATTTAATATTTTTACTTTTCTCAAATTAGACCGTTTTTACCATAATTTTTCGAAATTTTCGGAGCTCAGTAACGAATATTAAAATTTTGTTCCATTTTTTTATGCATGTGAATAAAGATGAAACAATTTCCTATTAAATAAAAAAAGATTCACCTCAATATCATTCTTACGTGCAAAACTATGCGTTCTTAAATATGAGTGTTTCAATATGTATCTCACTTTTATACATTTATGTTACGGAAGTAAAAATTTTCATGCCTGTGTAAAAAATTGTGTAAAAAAACAATTATACCTGAATAGAGGATAACCAAGAGGCATATCTTAAATTAATAATCATTATAAAAAACATCAGATAAAAAATAAAATATTCTGTTAATTTTTATTTACGAAAAGTCTTTAAAAGTATTTTTTATTTCCTTAAAATTATTATTTATTTTCTATAAAATAATCTGTCATATCATTATGCATGTCTAAAAGATAAAGTAAATCCTTTAATTCTGTTTTGTTAGAAGGGTGAAGAAGCCTCATAATTAATCCAAAGTTTTCTCATTGATGAGAGTACAGGATCAGAAGATAACAATAGGCTATAGAAAATGTCTTCGTTTTGTGACTGCCTAGAACATTTTCGAGAACTGAATATTTGAATGTACTTGAAATCGCAGTTTCTTGCTTCTTGGGCTTCATCTGTTAATTCCCGAAGAGGAAGAATATTCAATTCTATAATTGTTTTACCATGACATAATATTTTATGTACTGTGGGCGTCATATCCCTCCATGGATATAGGGAAACGAGTAGCTGAGATATTTTTGCTGTATATTCTCCAAAGCGAAAAGAATTAATTTGAGTTTTGCTATTAATTGCCATTAAAACTACGTTAACCATTCTAAGCAACTCTTTGTCAATTCCAGTTATGTTTGAAGTAGTTTCAAAATCCCCAAAAAAATTTCTTGCAATATTTCCGTCGTTAGTGTTTCCTCCACTACGAAGAGGCTTATCAATTATTAATATAATATAATATAATATAATATAATATAATATAATATAATATAATATAATATAATATGATATAATATAATATAATATAATATAATATAATATAATATAATATAATATAATATAATATAATATAATATAATATAATATAATATAATATAATATAATATAATATAATATAATATAATATAATATAATATAATATAATATAATATAATATAATATAATATAATATAATATAATATAAAATAATATAATATAATATAATATAATATAATATAATATAATATAATATAATATAATATAATATAATATAATATAATATAATATTATATAATATAATATAATATAATATAATATAATATAATATAATATAATATAATATAATATAATATAATATAATATAATATAATATAATATAATATAATATAATATAATATAATATAATATTATATAATATAATATAATATAATATAATATAATATAATATAATATAATATAATATAATATAATATAATATAATATAATATAATATAATATAATATAATATAATATAATATAATATAATATAATATAATATAATATAATATAATATAATATTATATAATATAATATAATATAATATAATATAATATAATATAATATAATATAATATAATATAATATAATATAATATAATATAATATAATATAATATAATATAATATAATATAATATAATATAATATAATATAATATAATATTATATAATATAATATAATATAATATAATATAATATAATATAATATAATATAATATAATATAATATAATATTATATAATATAATATAATATAATATAATATAATATAATATAATATAATATAATATAATATAATATAATATAATATAATATAATATAATATAATATAATATAATATAATATAATATAATATTATATAATATAATATAATATAATATAATATAATATAATATAATATAATATAATATAATATAATATAATATAATATAATATAATATAATATAATATAATATATAATATAATATTATATAATATAATATAATATAATATAATATAATATAATATAATATAATATAATATAATATAATATTATATAATATTATATAATATTATATAATATAATATAATATAATATAATATAATATAATATAATATAATATAATATTATATAATATTATATAATATAATATAATATAATATAATATAATATAATATAATATAATATAATATAATATAATATAATATAATATAATATAATATAATATAATATAATATAATATAATATAATATAATATAATATAATATAATATAATATAATATAATATAATATAATATAATATAATATAATATAATATAATATAATATAATATAATATAATATAATATAATATAATATATTATAATATAATATAATATAAAATAATATAATATAATATAATATAATATAATATAATATAATATAATATAATATGATATATATATATATAATATAATATAATATAATATAATATAATATAATATAATATAATATAATATAATATAATATAATATAATATAATATAATATTATATAATATAATATAATATAATATAATATAATATAATATAATATAATAAAATATATTATAATACAATATAGTTACCGGCCTAAAAAATATGATTTTAGAACTGTCTGTTTTGAACTCCGTTTTTTTGCAAGAATTATGTTTAATGGTTGTAAAGTGGCTGAAAAATTTTTCAATTCAAATACATATGTATTTGTAATGTTAATGTTAATGTTAATGTACACCACTGTCAAACTCCATATATAAAATATATGGGTAAATTGTGGTGTATACACAATATAGTGTAACCTCATAAAACATAAGATATGCTGTTTTCGTATGTGTTATAACACGTGTTAGTTTTTTATTTAGAGCACAGATTTAGAGCCCGCTCTATGTTATATTCGGCGCTCTATGTGATATGTAAAACTATATGCAAGGCATATAAATTAAGGTGTGTTTACATTATGTGTACAAGTCATATGGACTGTCAAAATTGCTAACCGTAAGTAATTTGGTGTGTATGTCAAAATTAGTGTTTTATATACGGTTTATAATTTTCATGTTCAAACTTGCATGCGTTATGTACATATGACATAACCTCTTGTCGTCGAAAAGAAAACATAAATACTAAAAACAGTGATATCAACTAATAAATCTTTTTCTGTGATAACTATTTAGAACTTTAGAATTTAATACCCCTATTACGGTTTACAACTCAACTTTTTTGGTTGTAATTATTACAACTGCTACCGATGAGTTGTAATTTTTTAAAACTGTATTAACACATAGTTTTTAACGGTAATGCCACAACAAAGTTTAAACATAATGTAATTTCAACTTAAATTTTTTTTGGCAGGTTGCGTTGTAGTTGATAATACCAAATTTCAACTAAGCTAGAGTTGAGTTGTAAGCCGTAATAGGGGTATAAGCATGGCGAAATAATACAGGTGAACGTACGGGCGAAAAAGCTCATCAGCTGTATACGTTGTAGTTGTCAACACGAATTGTGCTTGTTTATGAATGTTGTCAAAAATAAATTATTTATTAAACAAAATTTTAATGTGTTTTCATTTCTAGTAAAAAATGAAATATTTATATTTCTTAAAAAATTTGTGCGTAACAGAATCACATTTTAAAATTTTTAATTTTAAGAAAACTAAAAATGGAATGCGGAGGAAGTTAAGGGCACTGCAAGTCGTAAATAATTTTTTAGATGCACAATTTGAGATTTCTTTGATGTTTCCCTACACAAAGGACATTCATCGCTTTTGTCAAACCAATCCAAAAAACAGTTCCAACGAAACAAGTGGCCACAAGGCGTTAGACTAGTATTATTACGTGTTTCCTAGCACAATATACACTGAGGAACATTTCGTTCATTTTCTACTTTTGTCGTAAATGTCTGCTTATGGAAAAATTATTTAGGAGACCGTTCAAGTTCAAAACGTTTTCTCTTGTGTTCCTTCCAAGTTTCATATGCTGCTATAAAAAGAGAAAAACTCACTTGTAGAAAAGTAACAATACACAAGAACTTATCGCCATACAAGAAGAGTTCTGGCTGTAAGCAATGTCAATTAAGAACATAATTGATGCCAGTAGCTCGTTTAGAAATTTAATATTTATCCGCACGTAATTAGAATAAAGGCTTTCAAGTAGGTGGATGAGCATCGCATAAAGTTTAAAATCGTTTTTAGTTTTTTTTTTTTTTGTTTCCGGTACTATTTCATCTTGCTCTTCAATATATTTTCTCCAGTTTTTTAAGACCTTTACATACCAATTACACATGCAAGTACTTGCATGCAAGTAGCAAATACGTATTATCACCGAAAATATTAAAAAAATATTCGAAAGTGCTGCAAGTTGGTTGACTGTTTACACACGCAGGTGCAAGTTCATCTATAAAATGTATTCAAATCGTAAAAAACTATTAAAAATTTCTTTAATTATGGAATTAAAAAAAATAATGAAATTAATTTAATAATTTCCTCTTTATTTAGTTTTTTATTCATTATGAAAAATTTTTAATTTTTTGTGTACGCGCTATGTATGTATTTATTTTATTTTATTTATATATTTGTATTTTAAAAATGAAGCCAATCTAGTGTTGCTGTTTTGGTAATACTATAAAAAAGCTTTATTTTTTTAAACTAACGCATAAATTTTTTAAAAACTCATCATCGGTAACACTGTTTCTTTAATTGTCATTTTACTTGCAGCAAGTGCCAAAATTTACTTGCAGTCAAAAATCTCTTGCAAGTTGAGCTGCAAGTTCGAAAAATTTGAGTGTATTAGTGAAAAAGTGTGAGTGTATTGGGATTTTCGCACTTGCACTTGCAGGTGTAATTGGTATGTTAGATATCTATCTATTATATATATAATGCAAGCCAAACACGTTGCGACATGTACTACTTTGCTAGTAATAAAGTTGGGTGTTTTGTCTATAAATTATGCAACTTGCATATAATCGCCAGACACAATTTTATTTTATATAGAAGCCATCCAATATTGTTTCATATGTTGTAATCGATCAAGTGTAGGTAAAGTGGTCAAAAAATTGGGTAAAAATAAAAATATTCTAATAAGAAACTTTTAAAAACCTTGCACGCATTTCATCTAAATCCTTCATTTTAATTCATATATTACGTTTCTTTAAATGTATAGATTACTTTTGCGCTGTGTTTTGCTATGTTGTCACTACGAAAATGAAAAGCAAAATAGAATAATGTTAAACGACATGTTCAATAACGTTGCCTAAAAATCAAAACTTCTTGACCTTTCGTACAACCAACACACAACTTCATACAACTACACTACAAATATTGCAATTTGTTGTACCTTCTCAAGTTGTGCAACAGGTCGCACATGCATTTCTTGCATAATGCATCACCGCCGAATTCTGGTAAAAAAAAATTAAAAAATACTTGTCTATTTTTTGTCCAATTTCTTATGTTTGTTTTTTTTTAATTTTTTTTTTTTTTTTTTACAACATACATAAATTTTGTAGCAACAAATTCCCTGTTGTTGCATTGTTGTAGCCGTGCAATCATCTGTATTAATTCGTCTTGGGTATAAGTTAAAGCACAGGCTGTCTTTCCTTATAAAAATTGATAAAATAAATAGTAGAGGTCTGCACTTAGGTACTTGGCTATGTTCGTTTTAAAAAACACGAGCTCGAAACTACAAGTTCTCAGGTACAAGGCATAGTTCGTATAAAGTACATCTTACCAATGTATTTTCACATTTGCAATTGTTAATTGCCTTAATAAAGCAATTAATATACAATTCTTGCTCATTGTTCTTGCATAAGTATGCAAGTGTTATTGATAAGTTGTAAGAAGAAAAACTTATCAAAAGTTTCCATTAAAGAAAGAATTTATGTAAGCAACTTCATTTTTAGAATGTTTTCTAAAGTTTTCGTTAACTGAAAGATGCACACACACGTTTATCTTAAAAACCATAGAACGCTGGAAAAATTTCATCTTCTAAAAAACCCACATATGAATACTGAAAATCGAAAAAAAAACTTCTAAAATTTAAGTTGGAAATGTCACCATTATTATTTTTGTCTTGATATTTGAACTACACTTTCACTGAAAAAAAAATTATTAAAAAAATATAATATGTCAATAATTCAGATTTATATTTATTTAGACTTTTGTGCTAAGCTTAAATTGCAATATTTGCTCTTTAAAAATACATTAAGCGGTAATCATGGAAGTGCCCAAATATTACTGTTTAATTATTTTAGAAATCTTGCTTTAATCGTCTTAGTATTTTTAATAAAAAATTTAAAAGTTAAAGTTAGCATCACTGAAAACATCTGTTGTCATAAGGTTTTACGTATCAAATAGAGGGAGCTCTAAATAAAAAACTAACACATGTTATAACACAAAGGAAAATAACATATGTATGTTATGTTTCATGAGGTTTACACTACCTGTGTTGATTTACATATGGAAAATCTGACATTCCATATGACTTGTACACATAATGTAAACACACCTTTAAAAGGTGGTAGCGCAACGACAACAAATACAACAACAAAGCAATGATTAGTGTCAAAAACATGAAAAACAGAAAGAAAATTAAAAGAGAAAACGTTGACGCAGGACATTAATATTTTATTCTGTACATTTTATTTGTAGATTTCAAACTAAAATTTTATTTACATTTGTTTATATCACTTATCCAATATTTAAACAATTAAAACACACTTCTCACAGTACCTGAATATAAAATTTTAGTGAATTTTTTCTCATTGTTAACAAAACAAATTATTTTGACAATAATCAAGTGCAAACAAAGGAAAAAAACTAATTTAAGCAAAAAATTGTCATCTGCCTTAGCGGTGCCACCTGGTTAAATATGCCTTGTTATATGACAACAAATTTTTAGTGATGATAACTTTCAGTTAAAAGTTTGATATCTAAAAATAAAAAATAAACATATTTTTTTAAGCTTTTGTAATATGCCAATATATCGTAGCTAAAGAGCAAATATTACAATTTGAGCTTAGTACCAAAGTCTATAGTAAAAATTAAAAAAAATGTAAACTACTGACAATACATATTTTTTCAATACAAGAGTACATTAAAATTCATTTATTTGGTGCGAAGAGTATTTAAAAATAATTTTTAAATATTTGTATATATTATATACAGTGACTCGCAGCTTATTTGATGCAGATAATGTTTTTTAGAAAAACGAAAATAACTGGATGCTTATCAAATTATATAAAAAATGTATACGAGCTGTAATGAGGTATATATGTATGTTCTGTATACCGCTGCAGAAAAAACAATTCATTTTGCCATCAAAATATGCTCACAGCTTAAATGATGCAGTGTATTTTATATTTTCTTTGAGAATAAAATAACGGTGCAATTTATTTTTTTCTGTTTAGCTTAGCGTATTTAGTCATTTCCAAGAAATTTTTGCAAAGAAAATTCTAAAAAATATAAATTTTTTGAAAATGGGAAAACGAACCTCATTTGAAAAAAGGGAAGATGTTATTTGTCAATATAAAGATGGCAAAAGCCAACGAAAAATTGCAGAAATGGTTGATATTAGTTCGTCAACTGTACAGCAAATTATAGAAAGGTTTCGTCACGAAAATAGGATAGAAGATAAGGGCAGGTCTGCGCCAAATAAAATATTTAGTGATGCAAATAAGAGGTGGATTGCTCACAAATTAAAAAAAACCGATTTGAGTGCTCCAAAATTAACGAAGTCGAAAAATATTTAGGCAAGGTCTGTAACCCTGAAACTGTTCGTAGAGTCCTGCGCGAAGAAAATTTTCATGGAAAGACTGACCGAAATCAGCCGCTTATTAATGCTCGTAATAAAAAACGAAGTATAGTTTTGCAGACAACATATGAACAAAGACTTTTGCTTCTGGAAATCCGTTGTTGTTTCGGATGAAAGCAAATTTAACCTTTTAAGGTTTGATGAGATCTCCTGCGTTTGGAGAAAACCAACCACCGCGCTTCAACCTTGTAATTTGCGCTCTACAACTAAACACAGTAGAAGCAGTGTGATGATATTGGGCTGAATGTCATATTAAGGCGTCGGAAATTTAATATTTATTGAAGGGAACATGGATAAAAAGATGGAAAAGATTTGGTACAAAGTGCGGATAAAATGTCCATAAGGGATTCGTTTAGATTCTACCAAGACAACGATCCCAAACATACGTCTGGTATTGTAAAAACTTGGCTCACCTGGAACTGCCCATATGTGGTACAGACACTTGCACAGAGTCCAGACCTCAACGTCATTGAGAATTTGTGGTCAGTACTGAAAAGTAAAATAAGAAACCACAATATTTCTAATGCTTATGATCTTAAATGGGCACTACAGGAGAAATGGAATAAAATTAGTCCTGATTATACAGCAAAACTGGTAGAATCTATGAATTCCCGATTAAAAGCTGTTTTGAACCAAAAGGGATACCCCACTAAGTATTAGCCGTAATCATAAAATCTAAATATTATGTTTTTTGAATACTTTACATTTAGTGCATCATTTAAGGTGAGAGTCAAAACTGTAACTGAATTATTTTATTTGCTATATCATTCTTATAAAGAAATTGTTTTTGTATATATATATATATATATATATATATATATATATATATATATATATATATATAAATATTGATATGTATATATATAAATAGATATATACGTAATAGAAAAAACTAGTTATGGTGACGTTTAAAACTAAAATTTTACCAAGTTTCTTGGAAATAATTATGAATTTTTAAAAATCATGTGTCAGGTTTTTAGGAGTTTGATTTTTTCTAGCGTTCTATGTTCTATATATATATATATATATATATATATATATATATATATATATATATATATATATATATATATATATATAAATATATATATATATATATATATATATATATATATATATATATATATATATATATATATATATATATATATATATATATATATATATATACAGTAGCCGCTCGTTTATATGAACTAATTCAAACAGAGCTTGTTCACTATATGGAGAAGTTCATTAAATCGAGAGAATATAAAATAAGTACATAATTCATATGATTTTTATTAAATTAAATTATTTTAAATAAGTTTTTTAACAATTAATGAACATGAAAAAAGTCGGTTATATTTTTTTGTACTTTTTTTGCTTCAAGAGATTTCTGTATTGCCTTGTCCCTGCATTTTCGCAATACCAAAATATCATTAAAATCAGATATATTATTTTCACTCCAAGCAATAACTTTATTGAATGCTTCGATTGCCTCTGTTGTACTAATATCAGCAGTTGTTACTATGCACTGGTCTTCGTCATCATCTTCAACTTCGCTATCTATATCTTCGGCACCAATGTCTTGATTCCACGTCTGAATCTCTTCTCGTGAAAGCTGTACTCCATTCGACAATTCTTTGACTAGATCGATGACTTCATTCATAGGTGCTTCAATATCGTTTTGATATTTTTCTTTTAAAATACTGAGTGGAATGTCCTCTTCCGTGTCATGTTCTTCCTCAAAACATAAAATATTCTTCCAACACTTTTGTATTGTGGATGCATCAACCTTATTCCATGCCAAACTTAGGTTTATAACTGCATCTTTTATGGTCAAATTCTTCAAAATGTTTGAAGCATTTTCAGCTGACACTATTGATGCTAGCAAAGCGGATCTATAGTACAGTTTCGTAATTCGGATAACATTTTGATCCATTGGCTGGATTAATGGCGTAACATTTGGTGGCATGTAAACAACGAATATGTTTCCATCCTCTGAACGCAATGATTGCGCGGGTGGATGACTTGGTGCATTGTCCAATAAAAGAATGGCTTTAGTAGGTAGGCCTTTTTGATTTAAATATTTAGTCACCTAAAATAGAATAAGAGATAAATGCTATAAACCACATTAACAAAAAGCTTTTTAAAATTACCTGTACAACAAATGAATCTTTAAACCACTTTTGGAAAATTGCTGCAGTCATCCATGCGTTTTTAGAATGGCTATAATCTACAGGTGGAGTAAAATTGTTGAAACATCTTGGATTTTTTGCCTTCCCTATCACCAGTGGTTTTACTTTGTGGTCTCCAGAAGCATTTGTACAGGCCAAGAATGTAAGACGTGCTTTTTCGGCTTTTCGTCCAGGTGCACTTTTTTCACTTCTTAAAACGTATGTTTTGTCTGGAAGCAGTTTCCAAAAAAGGCCAGTTTCATCTGCATTGTAAATTTGATCAGGTATTAAATTATGCTCTGCTATTAAAGAATTAAGTTCTTTTTTAAAAGGTTCTACAAACTCCGGATTGGACGATAATTTTTCGCCGGATATCTTTAAAAAACGTATACCAAATCGTCGCTTAAATTTCTGCAGCCACCCATCACTTGCAGTAAAAGAACTTTTTTCTTTCAATTGGTCGTTGAAATACTTTGCTTTTGCTTTGATTAATTCACCTGTAATGGGTAAATTTTTAATTCTTTGTTGATTGATCCAATGATATAGTTTCGCCTCCGCCAACGGCATTTCAGCTTTTCTCAATGTTTTTCTCTTAATTTTTCCATCACTTTTTACAGTCACTTCCAAAATCCGCTTTTTATTTTTTTTAATAGCACAAATTGTTGACTTGGCCACTTCATATCTATGTGCAAGAGAAGTAACGCTTGCACCTTTGTCCAAGCTTGTCAAAATGTCACTTTTTTCAGATAACGTTAACACCTTGCGCTTCATCTTCGATGCACTATGTAACAAACACTAATGACCACAAAAAGCTTTTTTGTATTCGTACGCACATGCTTGCTTATCTCGGGGAAAAACCGATTTTTAAAATGTAAGACAATCACTTAAAACTCAACACTCAAAACATTAACAAAATCAACACTTTAAAGCAACGTTGGCTAAATGGAGAGCGGTTTTTACTCAATCTTAAAATGTACAACAGCAATTTAAAGCGTAAATTATTGTTATTGCTACGCAAATTATGAAGAACGTACTTCCAATTTGACAAATATTTAAAAAAATTAACGGTTGAAAGTTGTTCACATAATAGAGATGGGTTGTGTTCACTCTTTAGAACCCCATGTGTTTACATTTTGTTGTTCACTATTCTGGATGTTCACTATTCTGGATGTTCATATAACCGAGCGGCTACTGTATATATATAGTTATGGTGACTTTTAAAACTAAAATTTTACAAGGTTTCGTGGAAATAATTATTAATTATGAATTTTTAATAATCATGTGTCAGGTTTTAAGGAGTTTGAATTTTTCTAGTGTTCTATGTTCTTTTTTTAGATAAACGTGTGTGTGAATCTTTCAGGTAGCGAAAACTTTAAAAAGCACCGTAAAAATTGTCTGTACCTGAGAACATACAGTTTTGAGCTCGTCTTCTTTTAAATGAACATAGCCAAGTACCTAAGTGCAGACCTCTAATATAAATTTTAGCAATTTTGATAAGAAAAGACAGCCTTGTGCTTAAACTTTAACCGTGAGGTTCTAAATAGTTATCGCTAAAAAAATTTAATAGTTGATATCACTGTTTTAAGTATTTAAGTTTTCTTTTCAACGACAAGAGGTTATGTCATATGTTAGTAACATATGCAAGTTTGAATAGAAAATTATAAACCGTTTGTTGAACACTGATTAGCTCTGTTCCAGATGCATAAAAAATTAGTCCGGACTTTTCAGAGCAAAAAGGAAATTACTCTCTGAATGTGACACAGTAGCCCGAAATTGCTGGAACGCAAAAAACCACAATTGAACATCCTAATATGCTAATGGTGCTGACTTAATTAAATAAATTTTATTTAAGTGATTTTAGTCGCTTAAAATGAAAAATATTTTAAAAACTAAGCGTTTGCAGAATTACCAGCAGCTTTAAAAATTAATTGAATATAAATTGAATCTTCAGCATCTAAGTCCAAAATGTCGTCTTGATAAGAGTCACTTGATGTGTCCATGACTTCTTTTATGAACTATAAAAGCATATTTTATCAAAGAAAGTAATAAATATAAACATATGTAAACAAAAAACAGCTGATAATTTAATTCTAGTCCGAACTTACCCAAAGAAAAGGTTCGTACAACTTTGTACAGGAAATGAAAGATTTTACTCTCTCATTTTCTCTTAAAATTGTACAAAAATTGTTATCTGGAACGCTTTTGGACTAATTTGTACTAGTTCGGACTGTTTTGCTATGCATCTGGAACAGACCTATTATAACATACACACAAAATTATTTATGGATAGAAATTTTGACATTCCATATGACTTGTACACTAGTCCAAACACACCTTAACCAGACTACCTAGCAAAGTATACCTATATCAAGCACATGCACAAATATAACATTAGGACAACAAAAGGAAATTTGTTTGTGTAAAAATCTACTATTGTGTTAAAAAGCAGCTGACCACAATTCAAATATTTTTTATTATTTATACATAAATGTGTACACATGTTTGTATGTATGTATATTTTGTTTAAAAAAATTTTTAAACATGTTTTTTAAACAAAACAGTTTCTTTTTTAAAAAATGGTGTTTTTTTGTTTATTTTCTTTTATATATTAACTGAACTTCTGGGCACACGAATCGTTTTCGCTTTTCACTTAACGGCTATTTCGAACATACATTTTTTCCACGAATTAATAATTTAAACAAATTTATTCAATGTAAAAATTGAAAATTTTTTAATTTTTTTAAATGGCGTGTCAACAAAATGTAAACAAATTTTGACGTTGGTTCTAAAAATTTTGTAAAGCGAATTCGATCACCTGAACTATTAATTTTACCTAGTATTTATTTTGCTTTGATCACACCCAAGGCGAATTGAAACAGGTGACTGCATCCCGCCATACGGTCAACATATGTTTTCTGTTTTCTTTTTCGAGTTGTCAAAATTGTTGCTTTTTTTTTCTTATTGTATGTGGTTGCGCCAAAAAAAACGGTCAAAAAATTTTTAGAACTGATTTGTGCTTAACAAAATTAAAGTGTGCTTGACAAAAAAATCAAAAAAAAATACTTGTGTGTGAAATTGAAAACTTTATTTAAAATAAAGAAACGTGTGTTTTTATTATAAACTTTATTGAAAATAAAATAAAATGCGTTGGTGTTCTGTGTGTCATAAGGGATATTCGAAGGGAGAAGGAAATTTATTTACCGTTCCCAAAGATGAAAACACCAGAACAAAGTGGAATATAATTTGTGGCAAGAAGTTTAAACCAAATTCTTTGGTATGTTCCGACCACTTTGCGCCAACTAGCGTTGTACGTGTTGGAAACAGAGTATCTCTCTTGCCCAATACTGAACCTATGGTTAGGCAAGTACAAGAGATGGAAGTTTCTATAAATGAAATTAGTGAGACTTCAAATTCAGAGTAAGTAGATTCTTATATAAACAATTATATGTTTGATGGTAAAAAAGGCCAATTGTCCATTAAAAAAATGTTTTTTTTTACTAGCAGTGCAGAACAGGTCAACTTAATGAATATGTCTTGTCCAGTGGATGTCTCTTTTATATCTGTGGAGCAAGAAAATCCAGTTGAAGATGTTAGAAAAAATCAAGAAACTCAAACTGAGTAAGTAAAATGAAATCAAACAAATATAAAAGTGCAGCTACATACATGTATTTAAAAAATATAGCAGTAGTGGACAATTAGCTATACAATTTGCAATCATAATTTTACTTAATTTTAGTCCGTCAATTTTTGGAATGGATGGAAGTCAATACTTTCAGAAAATTCGTGCGTTGGAATCGGAAATTAGGGACTTGAAATTGCAACTAACATTGGCTAATGCGGCTGTTGACAAAATGAAGAAAATTTTTACTGAGGGCCAAATAAAAAAAATGATGACAGCAGGACGAATTCAGTGGAAATGGAAGGATATATCCACTGCAATATGCTTACACGCCTCAGGTCCAAGGGCATATAACCACCTATACAAAAAAGGTTTTCCGCTACCTCATGTGGTAACTCTTCAGCGATGGTGTTCCAAAGTTAATATGAAGGAGGGCATATTAACTTCTTCAATTGATTTTATGCGTCAAACAAATGATTTGACCATTGAAGAAAAAATTTGTGTACTATCGTTTGATGAAATGAAGGTAGCGGAAACCTTCGAATATGATCCTGTTGACGATGTGGTTAGAAAGCCGGCAAACTACGTACAAGTTGTCATGGCTCGAGGCCTACGGAAGTCATGGAAACTACCTGTTTTCTATGACTTCGATTGCAAAGTAACGACGGAAATAACAATTGGAGCAGTTTTAGCTTCTTCTACACATAAGTTTGTACTCGTGGTAACATTGGCAGCAGTGCAAGTAACTTCTCCACAATCATCACTTTCAGCATTATGAATGACTAGACGCCTCACTGTACCTTCCACGAAGACTTCATGTTTCTTATTCGGTTTAATGGGTTTTCCTTTCTTAAACCAAGTCACCTCTACGTCGGGTGATGACAATTTCACAGTGAATTCAGCGTCCGTATTCTTAGTAGCTAAAGTAACATCTGGCAATGGTATGACAAACTCAACTAAAGGTTTTTCTACCACCAGCTTAGCCGTTGATGTTTGTTCGCCTACTTTAAGGGAATACTCGGTTGCATCTGAAATTTTAGTTTTCTTGATGGTAATTGATTGACGTTTACCATCAATGCTAAGTTGGACTCGTTCATCGAAGGTTATTTCCTTGCCACTCTTAAACCATTTAATTAAAATCCGGATTGCCACCCAAGGCTCTATGTTCCTCAATAGTAGTACGACCACCAGAAAAAGCATATTTATTAATTTTATTTTTTATTTGTTTCGGTGTATCTGTTAAAAATACTGCCGAATTTTGTTCACTGGCAGACGTTTTAGATTAACAAATTCATAACAAATTCATACACACGCCAGAAATTTTTGACAACTCAACAAGATGTTTACAAAAACAAAATACACGTAAAATCACGGCGAATTCTATTGCAGTCACCTGTTGTCAATTCGCCTTGCCTAGTATTCAATTCAATTATCTCTTAAGCCGTTATATACAATTACTTAAAATTGAAAAAATCTCAACTACTTCGTCTGATATAATAAGAAGTATAAATATTTACCATTAAAATTAAAATAATTTGATGTATATGCCCAAACTGTTGAGTAGTTCTAAACAGACGGTTGAAATTTACAAAAAAAAAAAAAAAAACTATATTGCTATGTCCGCTGTAACAAGTGTAAAATTTTGACACAGATGACTAGCCAGATAACTCACTTGTGACGTTTAAAAAAGTGTATTATCATATTTTCTACCATCTTTCGTTTAAGCGAATAAAAATATATTAAAAACGCTAAAAGCAATGTGTTAGAAGAAACCGCTATACATACCTATTGCAAGCATATGTTTTCATAGAAAAAATATAAATGAGTTCTGCTAGCAATTGCTTTAATAAACTTTTAAATAAAAAATATAAAAAAGATCTGCCAGCAATTGCTTAAATACTTTTGTTTTAATAAAATAGTGGATATTATTAATACCATGAAGCGTATAAAAAAATATTACAATTGTTTGCGTGACTTGTTGTTGTGCAATGATGTTCCAGCAATGAAAAATGCCGCCCGGCAATCATTCGAATTCTATATAAAAAGAGCTTTTGAGTGGCTCAATGGGGACAGAAATGAGGTATTCGATACACGTATTTTTATCAACAAATATCAAAATTTTTTAATCATATTTTTGATGCTTTGTTCCTAAGCCGGTTTTTCGTGCTGCCCTAATAGTCACATCGCAACGTAAGAATACCAAACAATCCAGTGAACCGCAATGGTATAAAATCTCCATGCTAAAGCTATAAAAGGTTTTAATGAAGGTCCACTTGTTACAAAAAAACCAAAGGCATGACCCGTGATGACCGTATACATGAGAGCATGATTATTTTCAGTGAACTATTTCGTTGCTTCAAAGGCAATTGTTACTAGATGCTCTGTTCTGTAAACTGGGCGATGACTCACATGTTTTAAATGTTACAGGTGGAAGCGGCAATAGTAGTAGCGGCAGCGCTCATCAATTGACCTAAACTGTGCGCAGACTAAAAGCCCCTTTTGTGAAGAAACTTTGTTTTACTCGTTTAGTCGAATAAGGAGAACAGCATACAGTATCTAAACATAAATTAAATAAAGTATATTTTTAAAAATATCTTTTATAAATAAGTGAAATACGATTTTATTTTCAATGTTCTTTAATTCAGAGCAATGTTTTAGAATCATCCTATGCTGGTGAAGTTATAATGGAACATTATACAACAATTTGTGAAAATATTATAGAACATAGAATACGTCCAGCATGCTCTTTTACAGTTTATACCCCACCTTAATTTTTATTAATGGAATCTTCTATGAATTTGTCACAACATGTATTAACGACTGTTTTGACTTTGCGACTCATTAGGCTTGTAGATCGTTGACAGCTTTTTTAAACTATTAAATACTACTTAAGCAATAAAAAATTTTTTAAAACTTTAGGAATCAAAATAAACAAAACAAAAATTTGGTTTTAACCAAAAAAGCGACGGTTTCGTTATCCTCTAAACAAATTAATTAAAAAAAAAACATTCAACAAAACAATATAAATCTTTTATCTTAACGCCAAACAAAAATGACCAAAAAGGCTTTGCTTATTTGGTTTGGAATATCGAAAGTCTGACAATTTTTGTTTGAAAGTGAAATTTTAGACTTTAGAATAAAAAAATGAATTTAATACTATGTTTCCATTGGCGGTT
The DNA here is from genome assembly GCA_937654795.1 of Cistogaster globosa. Classification (NCBI taxonomy): domain Eukaryota; kingdom Metazoa; phylum Arthropoda; class Insecta; order Diptera; family Tachinidae; genus Cistogaster; species Cistogaster globosa. The sequence goes on along the minus strand of OW569404.1, from coordinate 43,752,986 downwards.
TTCACACAAGACTAATTGTGCTGGCATAAAATTGCAGTTTGTTGGCTTTTTCGGTGAGGAGAGTGGTTTTTGGTTGGCACAATTTTTCGACCAGCTTCAACCCCGCACTAGCAGAACAAAACTAACACATACACACTTATGAAAATACAGGTACTGCGTATTTTTTTTGCACAGCGATTTTTAGTGTTTAAGGCCGGGGCACATAGAATCCGTCATACGTTAAACTTTGACAAATTCAACTGACAAGTCAGTTAAAATACATGTTTTCTTATGAACGATGTCACAATCAATACGTGTCCGTCAACGCAAAGTACGAAAGTTGGTCAACTTTTGACGTATGTTGAATACTTTGACAACTATCAACTGCTTCCTCTTCTCTGTTTTCTTTTAACTCTTGCTGTGTTTCAATTGTGTTTTGTTATTTTAATAAAACAATTTTGGTGGCAAACAATAAAATACAAATTTAATTAAATTAACAAGTGAATAAAATACAAATTAAATTTAAAAGTGAATAAAAATAGAGAGCAAACTTTGATTTGACATCCGTCAGCAAAGTATTCATTGTGACAACCTCATCCGTCGTTACTTTGACTTTAGATGAATTTGTCAAAGTACAACGTATGACGGATTCTATGTGCCCCGGCCTTTAGTCGTCCATCGATGCGTAAAGATGAATACATGAATGATGAATTCTATTATGATTGATTTCAATTTTCTTATAATATTTTATCAAGGGAAATTAAGTTTAAAGTTAATTTGAGTTGATTTTTTATGTGTATTTTACAGGGAAAAAATTGAAAACGAACTTTTTGTCAAATATGAATAAAATATCAAATAAAATTTTTTTTATTTTCTTCTTATGAATAAAATATTAATTGAAATCTTCAGCTTCTAGGAGTAATGATGCAGCATGCAAGTTACAGGCACTAGAAATTTATCCTAAAATTATTGCCAATTCATCATCAATTATTTCAGCCACATTTCTGCCAAGTGTGTTCCGCAATTTATGGATGTGTTTAACGAACGAAAGGCAAACGTGAAATAACCCAGCATACCATTAACGGAGAGCTCTTATATATGAGCGATTTTATGAGCTTCTGTGAGTGTTTCCTGCGTGCATATTTCTGAGCTCATAAACGATCGATTTTATGATTTTCTAGGAGTGTTTCTTGCGTGTAAATTTCTGGGCTTATAAACGGTAAATTTTATGAGTTTTTTATGCTTGGTTTCTGCGCGCATAAATCTGAGCTCATAAAGGATAGATTTCATGTGCTTTTTATGAGTAATTTCTGCACGCTATCAGATAACGGTATATTACAGCTAAGCATAAGAAAGAAGTTACACAAATTGATTCATTAGTGAATACTTTTGGACGCGTAAAGACAAAATTGTGAGTTATTTTATAATAAATACAAAAATAATACATAATTAAAATAATGAAAAGAGCAAGCTTAAAAGAAATCAAATTATATATATATATATATATATATATATATATATATATATATATATATATATATATATATATATATATATATATATATATATATATTTAATACTAATTAAATATATTTAGAATATTTAGAACTTAAAGATCGATTAAAAGCCTTGGAGGCGGAAAACATGGCATTGCACATATGGCTTTTGACTGAGGTTACGTCACAGAGAAAAAAATCTTCAGCAGGCCAAAATGCAGTCGGTACTGTCTAAGGAACCGTTTTCAAATATATTCAAATTGGAAAAATTTGAACATAAATTACAAAGCTCACTGGATTTGTGCACCAAGCTAGTAAGTTGCAAACAGTGAAAAATTTATGACTTGTGATAATTTTTGCTATTTTTAGGAGCACGAAATATATAATTACTGCATATCAGATCCTACAAAGTTCGTTCGGAGTGTTTGGAAAAAAATTTTTACTGATAAGTTAGCACAAAAATACTCGTGAAAAGGCACTAAGCACAAAAAAATGTCTACTGGCTATGAAAATAACATCAATAATTAGAGGAGCCTTTAACCGCAAATTTAACATAGATGAAAAAGTATTTAATAACTGCACTTTAAGGTGGTTTCAGACTGCAAAAGACCGTATTAAATATCGTGACAAACTTCTTAAAAAGAAAGAGTGCTAATATTTAAAAATTTTTGTTTTATTATTATTTATTTTATTTTTTGAATTTATGTTGAATGCATTCAATTTATTTAATTCATTTTAATACCATTTTACTTTAACAATAAAAATATGTTAACCTATTGAATAAAAAATCCTAATTTGAATTATCTGTTTTTCGTCATTTTCAGGATACTATTTAGAGTTTTTGATGCATGCAAAATGAGGCTCAAAAATGTTATTTTATGCACTGGAATAAGAGCTCAAAATGCGTTTTAAAAAAAGAGTCATAAAATACTCTTTTATGCATAAAATTTAGAGCTCTTTCATGATTGACCAGTTTAGTGGAAAAAGTCACTCAAAAATGAGCGTTTTATGACTGTTAATGATTATTTTATGAACTCATTAGGAGCGTCAGCGCTCCGATAAAAGAGTCTTTATGAGCCCATTTAGAGCGCATATGGTAAGCTGGGAAAATACTCTTTTATGAATAAAATTTAGAGCTCTTTCATGAGTGACCAGTTTAGTGGAAAAAGCCACTCAAATATGAGCGTTTTATGACTGTTTATGATTATTGTATGAACTCATTATGAGCGTCAGCGCTCCGACAAAAGAGTCTTTATGAGCTCATTTAGAGCGCATATGGTATGCTGGGAAATAAAGAAAATACTAACACACACAAAGCTGTGTATACGTGCACAGTTTTATGCCAGCATAATTAGTCTAGTGTGAATACGAAAGAACAAAAGTTGTGCGGATTAAAAATTAGTCTCATGGCGCAATAATACCAGGTGAATGCATTACGTTTTATGTGTATTTTGTTTTTGTAAAAACTTATTCGAGCTGTCAAAAACGTCTGGCAATATGTGTGTATGTATTCCAATATATTTTCAGTGCCTTTCTTATTTTTCACATATACATACACACATTACTAGACGTTTTTGATAGCTCGAATAAGTTCTTACAAAAACAAAATACACGTAAAAGCTAAAACATATGATAAACATATGATCTGATGCAGTCACCTGTTTGATGCGCCTTGATTAGTCTTGTGTGAAAACCCCCACTGACTTGAAATCAACTAGTTTTGAGGAAAACACTTTGAACTGTTTCCATTGAGCAAAACTGTATTGTATATTCGAATTAGTAACACAACACTGACACTTTTCTCCGTTATTGAACTGGATTTTTGTAAAAATCCAGTTCGTGATTTTGTTTGTTTTTGCTTTTACAAATATTTAATTATATGTATTTTTAAACACAATTTTTGTACTAAGCAGTATATTATTTAAGAAAACTTTAAAATAAATGTCACTTTTTCGATAAAAACATGCAATCTGAATAGATAACATGGAGCTAGACTTGAATATCCCAGACACAACACAGTGTTGCAAATCAAAAAATCAGTTCGAAAAAAATACATTTTCGACATGATTTGAAAGAAATCAAGTGATTTAAGTAGTTTTGGTAGCATGAAAAATGTATGGGAAATCAAGTAGTAAAACGCTTGATTTGAGCAAATTAAATGTTTTAGACAAAAACACGTAAATGGAAACGCACTATAAAATATATATAAAAAATTGTTACACTTATATATTATAACATTAACAATGCTCAAAAACACTAAGATCAAATTTTGGCACGGTACGATGTGCGCCCTGGTTACCTCTGTCAGGTTGGTAAGTTGTTTTGACCCATATTTGTTTTTACGTGCAATCATATAACTAAACTCCCCATGCTGTATCAGAACCAAGAGTATAGTTTAAATATCCGTTGAATTCCCATCATTTACATGAACCACGTATGACTGGGTGTGTTGTGATACTGAGGTATACTTATCCCACCCCTCTATACCTTTGACAATGTGAGTACCTATGATTTCACTGTTCCTCACTTGTTTTCCTTGCTAGCGCTCATGTTCTCCCGGCATTCCTTTCTAAATAATACTATTACTTTTACACATCAAAGAAAAAATTAACATTTTTTTATTAAATAAAGTTTAGGTGTTCATAAACTGCTTTATTAAATTTAAAGTATCTCAAGTTTTAAAAGTACGATGTTATTTCTATTGTGCAAAATGAAATCCATTTTTAAATTATATTATAGCCCTTAAAAGAGCTTTTGAAAGCAAGGTTCAGTATTGCTTGAGCCCTCAAAAGGGCTTGTTAATTTATCTCTTTTTCAAGTAGTTTAGAGCACTGAAAAGGGCTTTTATATGTAATTGCGCGTAAATAAACAATAATACACATTTTAATTTCAGATAATACCTACCATATTCCGTCTAGTTGTGCAAATAAACAACATAAAAAAATTGTAACATTTTCTTGTTCCAAAAATTTTTTTTCCATTTGCAGGCAAATTCCTGTAAAAAGAACACGTTAATAAAAAAACTTATTCACGTCCACAAAACATTTTGCCCATAATACCACTCTGGTTTCTTCTTTAAATTTCACTTTCCGTTTTGAATCCTTTACAATCTGCAATGTTCAATTTTTACTTTTTTTACTTTACTTTCACAGGAGTATCATTTTAGTCCATTTTTTTCATTTCCACACCTTAAGACACACGATTAACACAATGCCAATTGGATAAAAGCATACATACATGGATAGGCATTTTTAATTCGTAAAAAAACAATCTATATTTTGGACAAAATAAATGTCACTTGTTTCACTTCACTTGTTTCTAATAACGAACACAACTCCAATTGGACATAATTTATTTACCAAAAGGAGCTCCAAACGGAAAACAATTATACTTCATTGAATGAGGCTATTACTATGCCTCTCTAACTATAGCTGGAATCTGGCCACACTAAATTGTTCGTGTCTTATCTGATATAGCTTATGTAATTTGGTACATATTGCCAAACTTTTAAACCGTTATAGATAGATAGCTAAATTCTGATTTCTGTCGATTTTGCTATTCAGCTACACTTTCAACGATGTTCGTAGTTGCTTCAAACCAGCTGATATAGTTAGCGAGTTGCTTATCGTTAAGAAAACGACTATAACTTTTGCTTTGTTAAATTTTTTGACAGAACGAACGACGTAGAACATGTTTATGTACATTCATAATACACATAAACATAGCAAATATATATTCGAACACAAAATAAATATGTAAATAAAATAAATACAGTTTGCTTTCAATTTAATTAAATTAAACATACTTGCTTTACTAAGTTTAACTAAGAACATTTAAAATTTATTTTAAAAATAAATTTCTTGTTAAAAAGATGTACACATAACCATATGTTTTGACGGTCTTTAAGAAGAAGACCACAACTCCTCAACAAAAACAGTTTTTATGCTTTTACTAATGTCAAACTCCATACATAATTATTAAATAATTTGTATTCATGTGTGTAAAATCGAAGAAATAAACACATGCATGTGCCTTGCTTGAATTCACATGTTTTTATTCTTCTCTTTCGTGTTTTTTGTATATTTGCTAACAGCGATGCCACTCAATTTAGTTTTTAGTTATATGTAACTTCTCTCCAGGACCTATACCTTTGTATAGGAAGCGAGGAATCCTGAACAGGATATTTGTATAGACAATATTTTTTTTTAATTTATAAAATAGATGGACACTATTAAGTGCCAGTTGAAAAAACACGTGCGCGTTGCGTCTTAAATTGTAACCTTACTTTTTTAAAGAAGGATAATCTGCTCGCACACAGATGTTCCTCCTTCGAGATAAAGTACCAAACTCATGTACATACATATGTGTAAAATTTGGAAAAGAGAATAGCTTCTGGTAATAAACCGTTTCCACTAATAAAAGAGTGAAAGGGTCAACAGAGCTAATATATTATAACTCGGTCACTGTAGTGACCAGTGATTTTTTAACCATAGGTACTGAAATATCGCTCATCTCTACTGCAAGCAACAGAAAATGTCGACTAATAAACATAGAAGACATCAGGCGAATTAATTCGCCTTTGACAGAATTAATACAAAAATAAACAAAAGATGGCGCTATTTTCTTTATACAATTTGGCAATGCTGCTAACACGTCACTTTTATTTTTGACAGACAGTTGATTTCGTAGTTGCATTCGTTGAGTGGTTAGCTCGGCACTTGGCTCTCAAACAAGCGCTAAGGTTTTGGATTGAGACTTAATTAGCTTAAATATTTAAAAATAATGGGTGCCGATAAAAAGCAGCAAAAAGTGCAATCCTCTGGATTCACTAAGGAAGAAGAACTTCTGCTACAGGATTTTAGCCGCAATGTCAGCACAAAATCATCAGCTTTATTTTACGGCAATGCATTTATCGTTTCTGCTGTTCCTATTTGTAAGTAGTTTTGACACGTCGATAGATCGTAAGAAAATAGTCGGCTGTTTCTTTATAATTTAATGAAAATATTTATTTAAAGGGCTTTTCTGGCGTGTTCACAGTATGGATTTATTGTCAAGCGCAATATTCTTTGTGTTGATGACTGGTGTCAGCACCTACTTAATGGCCATGGCCTACAAAAATGTTAAGTTCCAGTTAAAGCATAAAATCGCTGTACGACGTGAAGGTGCTGTTACCCGTGAAGTCAATCGTCAAATGGGTGATGACAAGAAAGTAACACGTAAAGAAAAGGAAGAACGCATTTTGTGGAAGAAGAATGAGGTTGCTGATTATGAGGCTACCACCTATTCCATTTTTTACAATAATGCACTTTTCCTAGCCATAACCATCTTCATCAGTTTCTTTTTGTTGAAGAACTCTGCTCCCTTAGTAAACTACATCTTTTCCATTGGTTTGGCCAGCGGAGCCTTGGCGCTTTTCTCCACCAGCACCCAGTCGAACTAAATTCCTTTACACCTTGCGGCGTGTCGTCGTATACCTCTTTAGTTTTAAAAATCAATTTATAATTATATTAGTGTTTTCGAAACCTTTGTTCGATCCATCTTTTTTATAATTTTTACTTGATTTTTTTATTTACAAAAATGTATTTTTATAAATATTTCTACAACAATGTTTTTTATTGCACTTTTATTCCTGGCTGTATCAGAATAAACTTATTAAAGTATAAAGAAAGTAGGCAAATATTTTCTAATATATAATCAAATAAACATGCATGGAGATTACGTACGGTATATGGTACTTTCATTAACTGGACAATAATAGCAATAATGACACTCAATTGATACTGAAATATTTTTGATTGCTTAGAAGTATCAGTTGCAACACCATTTCTAAAATTCTACTAAATAACGAAAGGAAAGGCGTTGACATGGGTGTTAATTCGACTTCAGAAGTTATGATCATTGAATACATTCTAAATCAGAGGATTGTTTCGGAGTCTCCAAAAATTAAGTTTAGATAAAATCAATTTTCACCCTTATTCTGCGTTTCAATTCGGCTCGTAAATTTTCAGTTTGTCAATTTTGGTATTCTGCGTTTCGTTCCCCGTATCAATTCGATTTGTTTTCGATTGTATGTATTCTGCCTTAACATCGTAGCTACGTTTTTTCAAGTTGCTTATTTACTAACGGAAATTTTTTCGAATTTTGTTAAAAAAAGTGTTTAATTTAATAAAATGTGAGCAATAAATTAATTTTGCAATAAATTTTGTTTTTGTTTGGTAACTTTAAAGCTTTATTTAACTTATTGCAGATCAAAAAAACAACACCTGAGCAGTATGAAATGCTGGCGAGTTTAATGGCAACGAAGGATGATATTGAATCTGAATATCATAAGCGTCCCATGGAAGAAGTACAGGCATTCATTAATAAAAATGATGTGTAGAAAATGAAAATTTTGCTCTGGCGCTTCAGGATTCCTCACACTGGAATAGTTTGGCCACAAATACCGTTTGCTTATAATCTCGCTCTTTTCTTCTATTGATGTGTTTATTTAACTATAGTTACCACAATATTTAGTTTTTATATATTTATTTATCACTGTTTATTCATAAAATTTTACTTTTTATAGTTTAACAATCACAATGTTTAAAAATTTTTTTATGTTTTATGTTCCTATTTCATACGTTTCATAACAAAGCAGCTGGTTTAAACGTACTCTTCTCTTTTTCTTTCGATTACGTTTTTTTAGAATACCTATTTTCAATTCGAGCGTAACTTACAGCCTGTTTACAGAACACAATTTGTTGTTTAGACGCACAAAAATGTTACCGTTTTCATTTTTGGGTTTTTGAAACACGAATGTCATATTTTTTTGAGTTCCCAAACTTTTTTCAAAAATAATAAAAAAAAGAAATAAATTACAATCAGTGATTAAGGAGTTGCCATTGTTGGACATCATAACATTTTCATGCACAAACACATTTATGTATACATCAACTATATTTGAATTATACATACATCATTTCTTCATATACTTTTTTTCCGTAAACGTACTAAAAATAAAGTACACTCAAACTTCTCTATCCTTCATGTACTTTTTTAGCCGTACAAGTACACGAAGAATAGCTACAGTCGTACATTCACGTACGTGTACGCAAAAAAATATTTTAATAAAGTACATTCGTAGATGCGTACGGAAAATTTCAAAATTTAGAAACGTACATAATTGGTATGAAGAGAAAAATATGTACGGGTGGTTTTGAACAGAACATTGTGTGCACGATGTGTGTACTTTCTGAACTCTGGGTAACAGCCAAGAGAAAAAATATTTTAAAAGTTGTTGAACATTTATACTTAGTTTAGTTACATATTTCAGAAATTAATTTTTTTGAAAAGATATCTCTCAAACTTTAGGTAATAATAAGAAAGTAAATTCGCGAAAAATACCCGTCAAATAATTTCTTAAAAATTCCAAAATCATTTGGTATCCTGAAAACGTTTCTCTGGAAAACAAAACTGAACATAGGTCAATGTCAATAGCGGATGCCAAAAAACATTGTATGACACTGTTGTATGAAGTTAAAATTTCTTATGATCCATAATGAATTTAAACTATTAAATTTTTAACCTCAGTACAACCACTTCTGATTTAGCAAATATATTTTTTTATTTTGCTTTTTTCTAAATAATAATCTTTGATAGCACACCTACTGCTGTTTTTTGTGTTGTTGGATTGTTGTAGCCATGCGGTCACCTGTATTAATTCAATTTGATTGCGACAAAAGGTCTGTTCAGTAACTAAAAATTGTTACTAATTGTTGCTAAACGTTTTCACGTACTCAAAAAACTTGCAAGTAGAGAGCAGAAAAAGAACTTAGAAATGTGAGAGGGAAAAAATTATCCAAACAGCTGAGTCTTATTTTTGTTTACAAAATAATTGCTTTAAGATTAAAGAAAATGCAAGTATTTGGCAATTAAAAGAATATAAAAATAATATTATTTTGTTCTTTTTCTTTAAATTAGCTATAGAAGTACACATCAAAGAAGTGTAAAAGAACAGAAATTTGGTTTAATGTCTTCGAGCTTTGCAGGTGTTTGTATCATTTTTAGAATTAAAAGTAAATAAGCCAGTGAGGAAATATTCAATGCAATGTACTTTTTTTGGTACAATTCAATGAAGAGTATCAATTTTCTTTGTATAATTCTCAATAAGTTATACAAATTAATAAAGTTATTATTATTATTTTTAATATAAATATTTTTGTATCTAAATCACAATAGGAATGGTTTATAGAACTTTCTGCAGGTAAAAAGTAATACTCACGATGGGCTAAAACATCATAAACCCGTTTGAGAATTACCTAATAATTAAAAAAAGTACAACATTTTAAGTTCATATTTTTGCTATTTAGTTACTTGGAGTATTATTTTCAATTTTTTAGTGTGGTTAACAGTTTGCTGGCTTTTAGTGATCTTTGTTTTATACATTTTGCCACTGTATTACACTTTCTGTAAAAATGGTACTACTTAATGGTCATTCAGTACAGTTTTTAAGTCTCCCAAGGCCACAACAATTTTCTTTGCTAATTTTTGCTAGTAACGCATTCATTAAATGCCTCATACGTGAAAGTTTGACGTATTCAACTAAAGTTAAATTATTGACGGATGAGGTTGGCACAATGAGTACTTTGCTGACGGATGTTACAACTATGTCTGCTCTCTATTTCTATTTACTTTTTACCAAATTATTATTTTGTTCATTTGTTAATTTAATTAAATTTGTGTTTTATTGTTTGCTACCAAAATTGTTTTATTAAAATCATAAAACACAATTGAAACACAGCAAGAGTTAAATGAAAACAAAAAAGAAGAAGCAGTTGATAGTTATCAAAGTATTCAACATACGTCAAAAATATAAAGTTGACCAACTTTCGTACTTTGCGTTGACGGTCTCGTATTGATTGTGACAACGCTCATAAGAAAACATGTATTTTAACTGACTTGTCCATTGAATTTGTGAAAGTTCGACGTATGATGGATTCTATGTGCCCCGGCCATTAGGCTGATGTCAGAGTGCGCGCTATAAGCGAAGCGATGCTAGAAGCTATAATATTCATGCTATACTTATACTACAGAATGTCAGAGTGGATACTATATTAAACAAAACGACTTGTTGTATTTTGAAAATATTTTTTTATTCCGTCAATATTTTTTTGTTAAAAATGGATTCAGATGAAGAATTTTTTTATTTCAAATTATACATATAATTTGTTATTCAGTAAAAAGAGAGGAATCCATGCAAAAAAAAAGGCGAATTTCATAATTTGTACCAAGAACTCGGAAAAGACAAATTTTTTAACTATTCGAGGATGTCAGTAGCCACTTTCGATTATATTTTAGAAAAAATACAGAGCAAGTTTAAAAAAAACTGGACAAATTTTAATACAAGCCCCATACAGCCTTGCGAAAAATTAATATTAACTTTAAGGTAATTATTTAATGGTTGTTAATAGTTAATACGTTGTGCAAACGCAAAGTTATTTATAAAATTAATTTTGCTCATGAGGGTTTGGAGAAACTTCACGTACATGGCACGTACGCAGCCCATTGCAAATTTAATGAGTCTACAATATATGTATTTTGAATCTTGGGCCTCATTGCTAGAACCGGGAAATGCGTATGAATAAACGGCTTTTAGTATTTCTATTCTGCATAGCATATTACGATTCGTGTCCATATAACTCATATAAGGTAACAAACTGTCAAAAAATGCCTCGTCATCGTTTCGTTGTTTTAGAGTGTTTATTTTTTTTTTTCGAGCAATTGCAATTTTCTTTGCTTAATTGCCAACATTTCAGCTGCTCCACTCGAGATTTTTTTTGATTTTTTGCGGCTTTAATTTTTGGCTTTTCAGTCTTCCAAATTTTCAGTAATCGGGTCAAATGAGTCATCAATGATGTCACTATTCGAGATATCTTCTCTTTGTGTCAGATTTCCAATAGATTTACGGGGTTTCATTTGGTCTTTTGGAAATAGTAATGATTTAAAGTGGCCAAGTCGCATACACGTTATACTGTTCCTCTGAAACTTTTGCGTCTCCAGACCTAGCAATTAGAATTTTTTTACATTCATTTCAGAATTTATCGCAATATTCTTCCATTTCTTTTTTAATTGCTCTTCTGAAATTTAAAAAATGAGTATTCTATGGTACAACACAATAAACACATACAATTTCAGACATCTCGCAACTGGTGCTTCCTTTGCTTCATTGGGATATTCTTTTAGAATCGGAAATCATTATAAAGGAAACTGCAATAGCGCTTTGGGAAGAATTGCAGCCAATACATATGCCTCAACCAACAAAAAATCTACTGAACAGACGGAACAATGTTGGAAGCTGTGTATTTCCGAATTGTGCTGGCGCCGTTGACGAAAAGCACAGTAGAATTAAGTGCCCAGCGCATTCTGGATCAATGTTGTACAACTACAAAAATACTTTTCGTTGGTGCTTCAGGGAGATGCTAAGTGCAAATTTATAGCAATCGAGATTGGAGGCTATGGGAAGCAAAGTGATAGAACATTTAATTCATCCCAATTAAATCGACAAATAAAAAATCGATATTTTATTCCACATGACAAGCGTCTACCGGGATCAAATATTGTAATGCCATACGTTTTAGTTGGTGATAAGGCATATCTATTGCTGGATACTATTTACAGGCCTTATGCACGACGGAATTGTACCGCAGAAAGTGAATATTTCAAAAGTCGACTTTGAATTGTTAAGGCGAAGTGACGCTTACTTTGGAAGCCCATTGAAACCGATCCATCTTTTGTTGACCTGCTCGTCAAAGCTAAATGTGTTCTTCACAACACAATCATCGATCTTTAAGGGAATACCAATGCAATGCAAAACAACAATAATAATAATGCAAATTCTGGTATTTGCGATGACGGAGTGGAATAATATAATATTGCGATTTTGTATGTGCACACAGATTATAAATAAAATTTTTTAAAACTTACTTATTTGTTTCATTATTGTTTCAACACTTTCCCAGTTATTTTCCACGAGAATTCTGTTGTTGTAACTTTTATTTGCTTGGTCCCAAAGCACAGGGCGTGTGAACACTTCTGTTATAAAATTTTCAATATCAATATCCATTATCTTATAAATATCTGTTAAAATCAATGGAATATAAACGCGCTTCGCTTTGACTCTGACATCTTTTGAGCATTGAAGTAAGAAAACACAAGCAGAGGTTTGTAGTGCACTGTAGTGCAATATTATAGGATCGCTTGTAGCGTGCACTCTAACATCAGCCTTACTGCCATCCCTAAATTAGCGCGTAAAGCATCCCTAAATAGCACGGCGTCAACGCTTAGCAATTGGAAAATCCTATTTTGACAGCGCGTAAGGTAATGCAGTTGCCTGCAAGCTACTGTTGCTTACCAGAGCTGTAAACGAATGATTCATTTTTGGTTTTTAACTCACCGTGAATTAAAATGTTTGAATGCATTCATCTGTTCCAAAAAATGAATTGAATTAAAATTTGAATGCATTCACAATGAATTTGAATTCTTGAATGCCATTCACTTGGCCACACAAAGTTAATGAATTTGAATGAATTTATTATGAACAAAATGTGTGTGAATGCATTCCTTTCATCAACCAAAAAATGAATTAGAATGTGAATGGATGTATTATGAATTTAAACGTCGTGAATGCATTCACTCGCCATCGTATTAAATGAATTAGAATTTGAATGCAATTGTTGGGAGGAAAAATATATTGAAGGAATTCATTTTTTTTACAATAATTCTTTTAAGTTGAAAATTATACAGTGTGTGTTTTACTACGTCGGCCATGACATAAGCTGCAGAAAAGTTAACGGGTGTTATATCGGGCATGATAAACGCTGTAGAAAAGTTAAAGGGTGTTACATAATTGACGAGACTTTGACGATTATAGTGTTATCTTTTGAACTATAAAAGATAAAAACTTGAAATTTACGCAGTGTGTGTTTTTACATCGGCCATGATAAACGCTATAGAAAAGTTAAAGGGTGTTACAAAATTGACGTGATTTTTACGATTAGAGTGTTATCTTTTGAACTACAAAAGATAAAAACTTTAAATTTACGCAGTGTGTGTAACTACATCGGCCGTGATAAATGCCGTAGAAAAGTTAAAGGGTGTTGCAAAATTGATAAAACGCAGTGTGTTACTACGACGACTATGATAAACGCTGTAGAAAAGTTCGTGTTATTAATTATTTACCAAAAAAAAAAAACAAAAATATTTCACACCTTCGCAAACCGTTTACATTTTTTAAGAAAAAAACTTTGACACAGTTTCCACGAAAAATCTCATTATAAGTGTAATAAAGAAAGTACCTACCCCTTAATTTAGTGCTAGCAACAAAAAAATGGGTCATTGAATGGTCTGTTTGTTGGCCACGTGCTACATTGTGAAAATGGCAGGTAACAAAAATTTAAATAATCTTGTTCAATTGGATTGTTTTAACTACCATATGATAAAAATTCAAATGAAATTTTAGAACTAAATTCTTTACACTGGCAAACAAATTAGAATTATTATACCGACCTTAAATACTAGACAGATTTTATTGTACATTCTCTATTTCACTCACATTTACATTTGTCATGGAAACTGTAACAAAGTTAATTTCTTAAAAATTGTAAACGGCTTGCAAAGGTATGAAATATTTTTGGTTTTTTTGGTAAATAATTAATAACACGAATTTTTCTACAACGTTTATCATAGTCGTCGTAGTAACACACTGCGTTTTATCAATTTGGCAACACTCTTTAACTTTTCTATAGCGTTTGTCATGGCCGATGTAGTAACATACACTACGAAAATTTAAAGTATTTATCTTTTGTAGTTCAAAAGATAACACTCTATTCGTGAAAATCACGTCAATTTTGTAACACCCTTTAACTTTTTTATAGCGTTTATCATGGCCGAAGTAGTTACACACACTGCGTAAATTTCAAGTTTTTATCTTTTATAGTTCAAAAGATAACACTATAATCGTAAAAATCACGTCAATTTTTTAACACCCTTTAACTTTTCTATAGCGTTTATCATGGCCGAAGTAGTTACACACACTGCGTAAATTTCAAGTTTTTATATTTTATAGTTCAAAAGATAACACTCTAATCGTAAAAATCACGTCAATTATGTAACACCCTTTAACTTTTTCTATAGCGTTTATCATGGCCGATGTAAAAACACACACTGCGTAAATTTCAAGTTTTTATCTTTTATAGTTCAAAAGATAACACTATAATCGTCAAAGTCACGTCAATTATGTAACACCCTTTAACTTTTCTACAGCGTTTATCATGCCCGATACAACACCCGTTAACTTTTCTGCAGCTTATGACATTTCCGACGTAGTAAAACACACACTGTATAATTTTCAACTTAAAAGAATTATTGTAAAAAAATGAATTCCTTCAATATATTTTTCCTCCCAATAATTGCATTCAAATTCTAATTCATTTAATACGATGGCGAGTGAATGCATTCACGACGTTTAAATTCATAATAACTCCATTCAGATTCTAACTCATTTTTTAGCTGATGAAGTGAATGCATTCCTAAAAAATAATTTCATGATGAAACTCAAATTCTTATTCATTCATTTCGTGTGGGTAAGTGAATGGCGATCAAGAATTTTAATTCATTGTGAATGCATTCAAATTTTAATTCAATTCTTTTTTGTGTGGAATGAATGCATTCAAAAAATCACAATTCAATGCGGGAATGATTCGCAGGAATGATTCAAAAAAGAATCATTCGTTTACAGCTCTGTTGTTTACATATTTTCTTGTAGTATTTAGAAAACGTTGCAAAACAGTAACGACATTTTTGCTTTTTTCGGGTTTATCTAGCGTTTTTATCACTGTTTTGTATTTTATTTTATAGGGTTTTATTAAAAGTGATAGGTTAACATTACTGTTTACGACAAAACGTTGCGCTTTTATTTAGGTATGTCATTTCAGCGTAAAGGCCATACGGATTTTTGCGTCGCGTCTTACTCGTTAATTTAGGTTGGCTGTTACTTTCTTACATTTGGGAGAATAATTTAAAAAAATTCTGTTTTACTCTCTCGTTGCTAGGTTTTGCTAGTGAAGTTACTGAACAGACCTATACACAATTGCGATTTTTGTAATAGATTTGTTTTTTTGAGTAAATATTTAATACCATGATGCAATAACAGAAGGTAGTTCCACTTCAAAAATTTTTGACGTCTGTGGGAATTATTTGAAATATATTTTTTGTAAACAAATAAATATGCGTTGCCACAGATATAAACAAGAACAGAAATATTTTGGAAATGTTTAATAAAATGTGTGTAATTTGTATATTAAATTTATATATAAATAAAATTTAAATTTATTTTGCAACAAATATAAAATTACACATAAAAAAATTCTTCGACGCTTAAAAAACATTTTATATAAACGACTATAATAAAAATTCGCTTATCATAATAACTTAAAGATACAATTGTAGAGAGAATTTTAGCGAACTAACTACCTTACTTAATTAAAGTTGAAGTTGATTTTTATTTTCACGTAATTAATTAATAATTATTAGTACATTATGCAAACTGTATTTCAAAAAGGGATGCAAACGATACATCGGTATTTTAAAAACTTCGATGTATCGTTTATAATCATCGATGTCAACATCGATATTTTGGTTGACGATATATCGTCGATACATCGGCATCAAAACTAAAAAAAAACATGAACATCTTTTATTTGTGCTCTGCTGTCTTAAAACACGTGTTTATTTGATTTCAATACTTTTATTATTTTAAATAAATATTTGTAACAGTATTGTTAAGTATTTCTGTTTTTACTTTATTAAGTACTTCTGTTTACGTTTGCCGTCTGTGCCCAGCGGGCGTTTGTTTTCGACAGCTGGAACAACCTTACTCAGCACAGAAATAGGCTTCTGGGACTAGATTATCCAAACTTCTTTTCCTGAACTCTATATGAAAATTATTGGATAGTAATTGAAACAAATAAAATTTTGAAGAATTATTTATGTGTTTCATTTAAAATATGGTGAATTTATGTATAGAAATATTTATGACATCTATGTATCACTTCTTTTAGCAATGTTTTTTAACATCGATGTTTTTAAGAACGATGTTGCATCCCTAATTTCAAAGCAACATTTTAAATTATTAGCATTTTAGCAAACTAAAATCGACAATAGAAGATTTTTATAATAAAATTATTATAAAACGAAAAACAGAACAGAGAAACAGGATTTTAGAAATTTATATGGTAGCACGAATTTTCATAATTCCCGCAAACGTCAGAACGTTAATATGGCGACGAAAAGAGAAAGTGGAATTACCTTCTATTTTTATATCATGTTTAATACTATTAAAAAAAGTACGGTTTTCGATACGACAACCATAATAACAATGATTATTATTATATTTTTTAATTGTCAATTACTTGCATTTTCCTAAATATGACAAACATTTCGTTTGTCAGACATTTTTCAAGCAAATTATTTTGTAACAAAAGCTAAATTCAGCTGTTTGACTAATTCTTACCACTAAAAATTTTACAAACCAAAACATGATATAAAAATAGAACCAAAACTTGCAACAAATTTTTTCTCTCTTATATTTCTACGCTCTTTTTTCACTCTCTCCTTGTAAGTTATTCGAGTACGAAAACACGTTCTAGTAACAATTAGTAACAATCTTTAGTTACTAAACATTCTTAAAATCAGTCGTTTTTAAAAGATTACATATCAAACCTATGCTGACTTTATAATAGCAAAAACCTTAAACTTGCATAGAAACTTTTATATTTGCTCAGAACCACCGAGTATACAGAGATGTCACGAGACGGCTATAAATGTGTTTCTCTGTGCATCTCTTTCTTGACATCCTATCGACTTTATTTTTGTTTTGATTTGTGTTTCTAGCGGAAGAAAATATTAAACGTTTTATTACAGGCAAAAATAATGGTAAGTTTTTTGTAAAATTAATAAAATTATTAAAAATAAGTGAAATTTATATTTTTTATTTGTAACAGAAAGCAAATGTGTTTATTGTTAACGTAAGTACATTTTGATATTAACATTTGAGTGTGTTTTTAATTATATTTTTTTAATTGTGCCGGAAGCTAACTACAATTGGCAAACATCGGGTAAGTATGCAACATACAAAAATTGAAATTTATCTGTTTAATTAAGTCAACTTTTTCTTTTTAAATTTTAGGAGTTTACGATGCACAAAAGAATGTCCACCAGAACAGAACCTTCTTATCTTCCCAAGGGACGATTAAATCTAGTTTACGAACGCAGCTTAAAAATTAAAAAAAAAGTTGTCTACAGGAAAATTTCGGGCTAACCCTTAGTTTCGGAGTTGCGGGCCTCCAAAGTTTGTATGTACAGTATGGCACAAGGCGCATCAAACAGGTGACTGCATCAGATTATGTGTTCATCATATGTTTTAGCTTTTGCGTGTATTTTGTTTTTGTAAAAACTAATTCGAGCTGTCAAAAACGTCTAGTAATGTGTGTATGTATTTGTGCATAATAAGAAAGCCACTAAAAATATATTGGAATACATACACACATATTGCCAGACGTTTTGACAGCTCGAATTAGTTTTTACAAAAACAAAATACACGTAAAAGGTAATGCATTCACCTGGTATTATTGCGCCATGGTATGGCATATATCGAGTATTTTGTGGTGTAGTGAGGCAATATGGGTATCCAAATGGTAAGTAGTATACCAAAATAAATTTAATTCGAAAATGAGAAGGATGGGTCTAGCAGCTTAACAACTAAATCATATAAGAGCGCTCCATAAAAATGATCTAACTAATAATTTCAGCAACAAAAGAAAATCCGGTTATTTTCATACTGACTGAAACTCATATAACAATGGATATTAAAGACACTGAGATAATCTACAAGGATATGATTATTATGTCACCTTTTGTATCAACAGGAACTGGAGGTCTAATGATATACTCTACGAAATTGATTGATTGTTTTATATTATCCCGATTTTATAATTAAATCACCCATATTGGTTACGAGGGTGAAAGCACGTCTCGATGGCCATTTTGCTATCGCTTACTTAGCTCTTCAGGAAACTTCTCACAAACATTTTAAATAAATTATAGATTTTTCTCCAAACAATAAAATAAAGACGAAAATCAAAATTTAAGCAAAAACAACGATAACCAACAATGATTTTAAAATTTATATTTTTTTATTATTCTTTAAAAAAGAATTGTAAGAAGAGTTTTAAATCAATTTAAGAAACGAATCCTAGTAAAAACGTTATTAAAAAGGGTAAGAAAAAGGTTCAGTAATTAATTGTGTTCTAAAGTTTACCCAGGTGAATAAATATACGGTAGGAGCGATGGCGAATTCGTGAATTTTCGCCCTTATCCTGAATGTCAAACTACATATAAAAAAAAATAGTGTACAGATTTTTTATATATGGAGTTTGAAAGTTAGACTACTGGCGAAAATCAATGAATTCGCCATCGCTTTCACCTTATATTATTTTGCTATTAAATTTACCATACACTTTTTATTGTTATATGAATTCGCCTTAAACCACACCATACGTTAACTGAATTTATAAAATAATATAATTTCTTTATATGTCATCACTTTTATAATTGTTATTTAATCGTAACAATGAACGCCTATGAAGTTTTTTTGGTTGAAACACAGAAAATAGTTAATTGTCTTTACATTCTGGTTATTTGCACATTGCCTATATTATGGTTTGGAGAATGCAGAAAAACCATGTCTTTTCTTTTTAAGAGAATACGTTTACCAGATTTATACGACATTATGCAACAAAAAACTGAAATTTCAAACAATTTACAAATTTTTGCTGTAGGCGTGGCCGTTACAGCATACTTCCTTCATAGATATTGGCGAAGATACATATTAAACTTGAGATGCAATGTTCTGGAGCAGGAAATAGGATTTACTGATAACAAGGAAACGAACAACTTGAAAATTCAACTTTTACAATCAATAAACAATATTATTGATAGAAAAACAAACGTTGGAAAAAATTCGTACGGTGTTATGCAATAAAAAAAATAATGTTTTAGAAGAGCCGGCCAAAATAGAAACATCAACGGTGGATAAATTAGAAAAATGAAATTAAATAAATTTATATCGAAATTTTAAGTAAAACCACAGACATGCATACATTCATATGTTTTATATATCTGTATATTTCTGACTCTTAATGGATAGCATTTATTTAATAAAAAACATTATATTCTAGTGGATTCATCTTTAGTTAAGAATTTTAAACTTAAGTAAATGCACTTTGCAAAAATAATAATTTTAATAATAATAACTTTAAATTTAACAGGATTCAATCAGCAAGGCAATACCTTGACCTCCGCCAATACAAGCTGAACCAACGCCGTACTTGAGTTTTTTACGTCTAAAATGATAAGTTGGTGAAACGTTTACATGTGAAGCTTTCATATTTTTTTATATAACACACTTACTGTAGCTCATGGGTCAAATGGCCAATAATACGATTGCCACTAGCACCCAAAGGATGACCTAAAGCAATAGCACCACCATTCACATTTAATTTATTAATATCCAACCCAAGCGTATCAGCACAGGCAAGAGTTTGAGCGGCAAAAGCTTCGTTAATCTGGTTTTCAATGTAATAAAAAAAATCAATTTATTTTCGATAAGAAGCACTTGTACAAATTTAACTTACTTCAAATAAATCGATATCTTCCTTCTTAACACCACTGACTTTCAAAACATTTTGAATCGCAGAAACTGGTCCAATTCCCATAATTTCAGGTGGACAACCAACATAAGAATAAGCTACTAAACGAGCCAAAGGCTTCACATTGTACTCCTTAAGTGCTGCTTCAGAAGCAATGATAACAGATGAAGCTCCATCACAGATGCCCTAAATATATAATAAATATAATAGTTTTTCCTGTTACATAACTACTTATAGCAAATTTATTTACTGAAGCAGTTCCGGCAGTGACTACACCATTCTTTTTAAACAAAGATGGCAATTTGGCTAAACCTTCGAGAGTGGTTTTTGGTCTAGGATGTTCATCAACAGCAAAGTCAACTTCCTTGCCTTTAACTTTTAATTTAATGGGTGTAATTTCGGATGTGAATGCACCTTCATTTTGACCCTTTTCCCAGTTTTTTTGCGAACGCAAAGAGAACTCATCAACACGTTCGCGGGAAATTTTATATTTTTCAGCTAAATTTTCGGCGGTTAAAGCCATGGGCAGTTTGCAGTATGTGTCTGTAAGACTGGCCCACAGAGAATCTTCAAATTGGTAGTTTGCTCCCAATGTGGTACCAAATCGTATATTTCGTGCAATAAATGGAGCTTGGGACATGTTTTCAACGCCACCAGTTAGAGACACTTTTGCACTGCCCATAACGATGTCTTGAGCACCGTTCACAATAGATTGGAAGCCCGAACCGCAAAGGCGATTAACACCAAGAGCGGGTTTTTCGATTGGAATGCCACATCCGAGACTGACATGACGAGGCAAATAGACGCCATCGGTTGAAGAAGCCTGTTTAAAAAAAACGAAAGTTTTGTCTGCATTAAAAGGTTTGGATTGTAATAAAAAAATCAGTTCTCCTAAGTTTCATCAAAAAAATCCGTCCTCTTTTAATTTTTATTCAGTAAGAATCTCAACTTAATAGTAACCAAACATGTTAACCATGGGAATGTTTTAAACATTTATTGATTGTAAAATAATATACATAACGTTAAAGTTTTTATAGTTTATAAAGGATATATATGGGATACGTATTGTAACTTCAACAAGTAAGAGCGCTATGTTCGGCTATGCAGAATCTTATATGCCCTTCAACATCTATATAATCAATCAAAAAGCAAATATTGCGGTGAAAGAATAAAACAATAAGAAAAAAATTAAGTACAATATACAATTTTACATAAAAATATCATTGGCTTTTAATGGGTTAAGCATTTCCTGAAAGTTCTCTTCAAAAGCTTTTAATAATCATAACACGGAAAGCGTGGGCATGCGTCAAATTTTTCACTTCATGTTTTTTCTTAATTTTTAATTATCAATCGCCCTATATATTTGTCTTATTTATTGGAATTCCTTCACTGTTCCAACTGATATCGAAAAGTTATAGGCAGGCGTGGTTTTTAGCCCACTGCCTCGAAGGACATGGACCGATCTTGCTGATTTTCAATAGCAACTCTTTCAAAGCTATATCTAATCGATTAACGTATTTACATTTTCTCTAGCTCAACTACTGCTTTGACAAAGTTGATTTCAATACTAAAACGGACGGATAGACGGACGTCGCTCAAATGACTTCACTATGCATGAGGACTCAGAATATATAAACTTTATTGCAAGTTTTGACTACTAAAATTTTTAGCATCGAGAGCGATGTCCGTCTGTCTGGTAGGCTGTCTATCCGTGTTCAGGTTGAAATAAACTTTGCCAAGGCACTAGTTTTGAAAATTTTGCTATTAAAAATCAACAAGATCGGTACATGTCCTTCTAGGGAGCAGGAAAAATACTACACCTGCCTTTAATTTTTAACTCCTCTGAACCTTGAACGTTGTTCCCGTACAATTCACATGTTTTTTACGTGTATAAAATTCCGTAAAGAGAAATATTTCAAAATGTAAAAAATTCTATTACTATAGTTCTTGATTGCAGCAAGCAAATATACAAAAATAAGTCGAAACCTATATGGGCCTATTTACCGATATGTATAGACAAAAGCGTGAAAATTGGGCAGAATAGCGATTTCAATAACCGTTATAATAACAAGTATAAATATTAAAAAATTATAAATCAAAGGGTGTCCCAATAGTTTCTTTAATTTGATGTATATGGCTATATTTTGAATAGTTGTAGACAGATGGTTATAATTTACAAAGAAATTGTATTGCTTAGTCCGGTATAACAACAAGTATAGAATATCGAGCCATAACCGCCAAAAGGGCTGTAGCGACATGATGGACTGTTTTAGTTTTATTAGTAAAATTTATTATTCATGATCATCTGCATCATCCCACAAAATACCAGGGTTGTAGAATTTACCGTTACGATTTTACAGCAAAAACAATAAAGACTTAAGTACAACTCACTTTTTGTTTACAAATTTTGTTACCACGACTGTCGCTTGCGTCATTATTCGTTTTAAAAAATTTATTTTTTATTACTACCAAAATAGAAAAATATTACATTTTATATCATTGCTTCTTTTAAATGGAGTTATGGGAACAAATGGTAAGTGTTTTATTAAAAAAAAAATAATAATTTTCTGGTAATGAAAATTTT
This sequence comes from Cistogaster globosa, assembly GCA_937654795.1. Classification (NCBI taxonomy): domain Eukaryota; kingdom Metazoa; phylum Arthropoda; class Insecta; order Diptera; family Tachinidae; genus Cistogaster; species Cistogaster globosa. Next base: position 43,730,184 of record OW569404.1, on the reverse strand, counting down.
ACTTCAGAGTTTGACCAAAACTAGTCTTGTTCCGTATAGTGACACTGATTCTTCTGAACAAAACCAAAGCTTAGCCAGTCAGATCGTTTAGCAATAAATGAGCATTATTGGGGTATTGGCAACAAAATAAGACAAAGAGAATGGCTGATTTCATGTATTACGCGTATGTCTATCAAAAGACGAAGATGTGATAATAAGAATAGGAAATTTACGTATAATTATGTTATTAATTATAATGGTAATAATATTAAAGTGTGCCAACAGTTTTTGTTAAAAACCCTTCACATATCACAAAAGATGCTAAGATTGGCCAGGAGTAATGAAAGTGGTATAAACACTTTTCGTGAAAACAAAAAAAGTTCTATTCCTCATAATAAGTCAGACGAGTCGAAAATTTCACTTTTGAAAATCATTTATTGAACAATTGCCAGCTGTTCCCTCGCATTATTGTCGCAATTAAAGTAATAAGTTATATATTCCTCAAAAATTTCGAAATATAAAAAATTTACACGATTGCTATACTGAACATTTGAAATATAATAATCAGGATTCATCAGTATTATCCTTAAGAGTCTTTCGAAATATTTTCAATAAGCAATTTCATATTGGTTTTCACATGCCTAAAAAAGACAAATGCGTCATTTGTGAAAAGCATAAAAATTTTGACAGCGAATCACAACTTTTTTTAGCGCAAACAAAAGAATACCAAAATTATGTAAAAGACAAAGAGAAATGTAAAGAAATATTTTTAGAGGATCAAAAACAAAGAAAACCCAATTCGTCAATATGATGTGCTAGCTTTGATCTCCAAAAAGTTTTAAATACGCCCCATGGGAAGAGCGTAACATTGTATTACTCCCGAAAGTATGCATACTACAATGAAAGCGTATACGAAAATGGCACCCGGAATGGTTATTGCTTTTTGTGGAGAGAAACGGACGGAAAAAGAGGTTGTAATGAAATTTGCACTATGGTTTTTGAGTATTTAAAACTTGTGGACGAAAGAGGAACACACTCTTTAATAAGTCTATACTGTGACAGTTGTGCTGGTCAAAATCGCAACAAAGCAATGCTGGCTACACTAGTGTATTTTCTTACAATTTCAAATTTTATAAGCGATATCAAAATAACGTATCTATTGCCTGGACATACTATGATGCCTGTGGACTCTGTACACAGCACTATTGAGTCATTTACTCGCGACAAAACTATTTGGGCTCCTAGTGAATGGTATACTATGATTTCAAATGCAATCCTGAAAATTACAAATGCATTTAAATAAATAACTCAGATTTTAAAGATTGGAAAAAATTTTCCCAAGCAATGTTTCCCACTTCAATAAAATTTAATTTTTCAACATTACGTTCTGCCTCTTTTAATAAAAATAGTTCTAAAATGAAACTTAAGTATGGATATTGCAATGACTCCCAAATTAACGAATATGATATCAACTCTATTGCTCGATCAAGACATAACGCTGCTTTGATAGAAAATGGACCCACCCGTTTATATGACAACTTTTTAAAAATTTCTTCAAAAAAATTCAAGGATTTAAAAACACTTTGTGATAAAAACATAATTCCTGCAAAATTTCATAACGAATTTTTAAATTTGAAATACGGTGCAACTATTAAAGATTCGCCACCTGAAACTGATCAAGAAGACATATAATACTTACTTAAAAGTTATTTCTTTTAAAACTTTTTTACCTACATACTTTTAGTTCGAATCCTGAAGTAATTTTCTATTTATTAATTTTGAAAACAAAAACCATACAATTTTTATATTTAATAAAAAGCAATGGATTTAAGGTTTGTTTAACGTTATGTTTAATTTTATATACAAAAAATAATTTGAAAAAATAAAAATATTAGTACTAAAAGCAGTGTTTTAATAAAATCATAAGGACTTAACCGCCTTAACATTGGTAAAGATCTATTCAGCGTGACAGCAAAAAAGACTTTAGCGCCATAAATAGCCGTTATCTTAGAGATATACAAAAACAATCAAATGCAATATATTGCTTAGACGTAGCAATGTTTATAAACCAAATTTCACAGTAATTCTTAAACAATGTCCAAAGATATTTAAAAAAATGCTTCTCCTGTAAATTTAAGTTTTTGGCGTTTGAGTCTTTTTGGCGGTTAGGGCTCGATATGTATTTGGAAATTAAAGGTTGCCCCAATAGTTGATTTAGTTTAATGTACGTAGCCAACATTGAACCTTTATAGACACACAGCTTAAAATTACAAGAAACATGTATTGTTAAGTCCGCTATAAGAAGTATACAATTTGAATTTAGAAATTAAAGTGTGTTCTTATAATTGTCATAATTTGACCTATATGGTGTTACGCACGGCTAATTGTAGATAATATTCATATTTATAGTCGAATAGCTAGCCTTTTGGTAGATTTGGTTCTTAACCCGTTTGCATATTCGCGTAAACATATAACATACTCTATTCATGCCGTAAAAATACCATAGAATATGGAAATAAAAAAAAATCTTTAAAAGAAATCGCAAAATAGAATAGACAAATGATACCATGACGAGGTGGTATGTCACGTAGGGTACAATTTCCCCACCCAATAAATAACACCTAGACAGAATTTTTACCCATAGTTTCAGTTCTGTCCCTATTTAAATATTATACTTATCTAATTATTTTCATATTTCGTCTTGGCCATCCTTCTCATTAATTTAAACAATCTAGATTAATTATTATTAAATAATTATTTTGTATTACTCACAAACTTTATGTTCCAATTTTAATCGTTTCCTTGATGATGGGCCCAGCAATCAGGAGTACAGGTACACTTTGCTGGTAATTTTCAATTCAATTTGTAAAAAGATATTTGCTGCACTCATAAAAATAGGTTAGAATAAACATATTTTACTTATTATGCAAATTTTTAATGCTTTGCAACAGAAGTAATTATTAATTTTTCTTAAATTCTACTCCTTCAGCTACGATTTTAAGAATGTGGAACCATCTTAATCGAAATATTAAATTCTTTTTGTACATTATAATTATAATATATATATATATATATATATATATATATATATATATATATATATATATATATATATATAATATTTCTAAATCCATGTGTGTTTAAGCATTTTTTTCACAAAAAATATTTTATGTGGAATAATTTTACAATAATCTAATATTAGCAAAATTTCATTAAGTTGTTTAGATAAGGCTTTAAGGCAAAATTAGTCCTTACTTTCCGTTCCGTTACGAATCAGCTGACCAATTTCTGTTAAATGGAAAATATGTATTTGTGGTTTGTTATTGCTTTGACGGTCTGTTCTGTTCCGTTCGAATCAGTAGAAAATAGAATTCAACGTTAAGTTACTTGAAAGTTGTTTGGTATTGTGAGTGCAAAATTGTAAAGAAACCATATTTGTCATTGTAATTATAGTTGTTTGTTGTTACAGAAAAACTAAATACAATAATTTAAAAAGCAGAACGGCACGGCACAGAACAGTAACAGAAAGTAAAGACTAATGAGGCCTTTAAATGATTTTAAGTAAAATTTTGGGTTAAGTTTATGTTTTAAATGCGATATAGCTCCTTCTTGATAAATGAATTTTTCTGATATATTTAACAACTAAAGGAATTATTCGCGTCCTTGATTGACAAATAACATTCTCTAAATTTTATTATAGAACTTATAAAATTGAATTTAAAGGCTGTTGCCTTGATGGATAAGTAATTCTTTCACGAGGTTAATCAGGGCAGTACCATTTGAGGTTAGGTTTCATTGCCTTCTTCTGATTTAACGATACAAATTCTTTATAATGCATAAGACGCTTACACACATGGCCCTGTTTGGCCAATGGGTAAAATTCGGAGCATAATTAAAATTTGAGTAAAAAAATCCCAAATTGAAGAAAATAATTTGGCTAAATAATATAAGAATTGTTTCTAAAAGTATTCTTGGGTAAAATATTTTTATGTTTAAACTTACTTCAGTTCCGGTTATTGCGTAAAGGAATTGCCTAGTTCGCTTGATAATTCCACGTGGAATTTTTTATTTTTATATAATTTTATTTAAACTTTTAACTTTACATTCTTAAGAAACCACGTCTTAGCTTGATGACTGTATATTTGTTAATAATAAAAGAAGTTTCTTACCGACACAATTAAGTTTCAAGATGAGATTGGAATATTTTCTTAAAAATCGATTGCAACATCATTTGTTGAAGAAAGACAAAAATATTTTCAATCATTTTCATACGATAGAGAAATCATGTTTAGTGTACAACAACATGCCCAATACAATATATATACATACATATCAAGAGAACAAAATGCATTTTAAAAAAATTTTCTAGCATGCTATTTTGGTTAGGAAGTAATCCTATTATAACCATTGGAATATTATTCTGTTATGAAAACTTTATGGGGGTATGACAATTTTTCCTTTTTAAAATATTATTGGTCATTTGCTGCATTAACAGAATTTTTTCTTCGTACTTGCATGCTACTTTAAATAGAAAATATAAATGGTTAAATTCCGTTTTACAAAAATCGTAACAATGGTTATATACATATGTACATATTTTATACCGTTATATACAAATATTTGAAAATTAGTTAGAATGCCCACTACTTTGTGTAGTATAATAAAAAGAATAATTATTTTTTAAGTATGATAAAATTATTTATAACCTTATTGAACGTCATTTACTTTACTTTTTCAATACCATATTGACAACATGTAATTTCGAAGGGGGTTTAGTACTACCACTCTCCTTACATCTCTACCAGATACAATAAGGCTTGGTTTTAGCAAACGGGAATGTTCAATTCTCGTATTATTAGACCTCTCTAAGGCTTTCGATAATATTAACCACAACCTTCTTTTACAGAAACTAATCACGATGTTTTCGTTCTCCTCTACTGCTTGTAAGCTTATCCACTCATATTTATCAGAAAGAAATCAATATATAGACTGCAGTGGTGTCTTAGTTCATTCTAAACAAATAAGAAGTGGTGTGCCTCAGGGTTCAATTTTAAGTCCTACACTCTTCATGATGTTTTTCAACGATTTTACCAAAATCTTAACCATACCAGCCTCACAGGTTTTTATTTATGCTGATGACATTTATTATTATTTAATAATATTATTTATTAAATAATTTAATATTTATTATTTAATTCAATTTGATATATGTTGCCAAAATTTTGAACCGTTATAAGCAGATAGCTGAAATATGTTTGAAGTCAGTTTGTTTTGCAAGAATTTTTTCATACCTTTTTTTTCAACTTTCGTTTGTATTTATGCAAGTAGTTAGTTGTCTTTACTAATAAGTACTAAGGAGTACTATACAGCAACCAACCCCAAACCTATAATTTTCGAAGCTTTTTTTGAACAGAAAAATTTAATTGTAGGAAAGAATTTCTTATCCCGATTAAATGTACATGTTGTTATACACATATCGTGAAGGGAATATAAGATTTGGCTTATTCGAATATACATAGCACTCTAATTTTTTATACCCTACACCACAGATGGGAAATGGGTATATCTAAGTTTTTCATTCCGTTTATAATTTCTACAATATACATTCAGACTCCATTAAGTATTTATCGTATATATTCTGAGTTCTTATGCATAGCAAAGTCAACTTTGCCGAGGCACTAGATGAGCTAAAAAAAATTTAATTACGCAAATCTATCAGACATAGTTTCAAAAAAATTTGTTATTAAAAACCAGCCGCATGCCTGCCTCCAATTTTTCCATATCATGTAACAATCGACAATTAAAAAGTTAGAAGAATCATCAAGTGAAAAAATTGTCGCTCGCATATATTTTTCGAGTTATGGGCCACTGAACTTCTCATAAAAAAGTAGGACTGTGTACCATATTTTTTGCGATATCAATATGGGTATCATTTAAAATTTTTGAAAGAGATTTTTCACGAAATACCAAAAATTTTCAAATATTCTTATGAGAAAATGCTTTTTATGGTCCTTACCTGAAGTTTATTTTTTTTTTTTTACTATCTTCATTTTCAATTAAATAGATATTGAAACATATTTTTAATGATACCCATATTATCTCATTCCGCCATAAAATACTCGATATATGTCATATTATATACACAAACCTTGGAGGTCCATTAAACCGAAACTAAGGGTCAGCTCCAAAATTTTTACTTAACCTGCCAAAGAGAAATATCTAATACATCTAAAGTGTTAATACTGCAAAGGCGTACGTTGCAGAGAGGTGGAGATCCAAACTATAGATCCCTATTAATTAGTATTCTAATGCAGTTGAACAGACTTATCAATTTTCACATAAACAGAGACAGAAATGAGTTTTGATCAAGATTTATTTTTAAAAAGTTTACCAAAGCACTTAAAGGCAGAAGTTTACCGCTTTACTAACTGCATGTAAACGGTGACATTTTAAAAACTGGTTAGATAAACCTAATGCAATTGCTGGTGCGTTTGTTTGCTAATTCTCACACAATAACTATGAATGATCCATTAACCATGGATACTTGCGTTGTCTTAACAATCAGTCCCTGTACAGTGGTAGTAATATAGTATTAACTGATGCCATTTTAGTAAAGACATATGTTTGTGTCTTCATTGAAAAATAATAAAACCCAAGGTTTGTATGATATTAATGCCATTGTTCTTACCAACATGGCCGATTATTTTTTTGAAACACTAAGTAAGGCATTTAATATTAGCATAAGCAATGACTATTTTCCTTAAAGTTTCAAAAAGGCCAAAGTAATTCCAGCACACAAAACTAGAAAAGATCCTAATATGCCAACCAGTTACAGACCAATTGGCATTTTAAGCCTGTTAGACAAAATTTTTAAAAAAGTCACTTACTAAAGAATAGTAAATTTTTTAATAGTTTGGATTCCGTAAGAAATTTCTTTATTTAAAATAATAAAGTCAGCGTAAAAGTACTGAATTTACCTTCCTTTATATTGAAAAGGCATTTGATTCCATCTAGCATGATGATTTGTTGTTCAAACTTAGAAAAGCTATTTAAATAAACGATCATTTGTTTTTTGTGTCGATAGAAATTACGCTAGTGAAAGGTAAATACCAGCAGGTCTACCGCAAAGATCTGTTCCACACTGTATTCGTTTTATACCTCGTATATAAATATTCGCAGAAATCAAGAAGCAGCAAGGTATCAAACGCAATAGTCAAAAGAATGTAACAGACTATAAACTCATGCCAAAAATATTTTAATAAATGGAAAATTAAAGTTAACAATAATAAAACCCAAGCTATCATATTTCTATTCAACAAATCTCGAAAACGAGTTCCTTCCAAAAACTTTTACTCACAAGAAAATGACATTTCTATTAGTGAAAATATTTAAGTATAATCTTAGGTAAAAAACCTTTTGTTTAAACAACATGTTAAATACATATGTGACAACTTCTATGCTGGTAATTGGTTAAACACATTTCATTATAACTTTTAAGTTTGTTAAAGTTTTTTTAAATAAACTTTTCCTTAACACTGTCTTTTTAAAAGTTTCTTATATTTAATTATATAATTTGTACGAGGGCTGCTCTATATATTTCTGGCCTAATAGTGAAAATGCGAATATTTATAATCAAAAATGGTTTTATTGTTTTTCAATGTATTTTCCAGGATGATTTATACACTTTTGCATGCGCTCAAACCAGTTTTCGAAGCACTTTTTCCACTCCGATTGAGACACCTCTAAAACATGGTTTTTGAACACTTCAACAGCTTCTTCTGGCGGCGAGAATCGTTGACCACGCATATTTTTCTTGATGTGCGGAAACAAGAAGAAGTCATTAGGTGCCAAGTCAGGGCTGTACGGCGGATGACCCATTAATTCGACGTTTTGGCCGGTCAAAAACGCTCTGGTTTGAGCCGATGTGTGAGAGCTCGCATTGTCATGGTGAACACTGATTCGTCTTCTCTTGTTGGTTTTTCGAATTTCTCCGATGACTTCAGGCAAACAAATTGTAGTGTACCACTCAGAAGTGACCGTCCTACGTTGCTCAAGCGGAACAGTCGCCACATGACCAGTTTTGCCGAAGAAACAGGCGACCATTTGCTTCGAATTGCTTCTTCCACGAACAACTTTCGTTGGATTTTGCTCGTCTTTGAAGACCCAGACGGTCGATTGCTGTTTCGTTTCGGGCTCATACGCATAGATCCATGATTCGTCACCTGTGACGATCTTATAAACGTTTTTTGAAGCATCGCAATCGTATTTTTGAAACATTTCTTTGCACCAATCCACACGAGCCTTTTTTTGAACGACTTTCAAATTGTGCGGGATCCAACGAGAACAAACCTTTTTTACGGCCAGGTGTTCATGCAGTGTCGAATGTATGCTGGTGGAAGAAATGGCCAAGAATGTCTCTATCTCTCGGTATGTCGCATGTCGATCTTGAATTATGAGTTCACGCACGGCATCAATGTTCTCTGGCACAACAGCCGTTTTTGGACGACCTTCACGGAATTCGTCTTTGAGCAAGCTTCGGCCACGATTAAATTCATTATACCAATTTTTCACAGTGCTGTAGGATGGTGCTTCATCGCCATACAAAGATTTAAGTTCATCAATGCACTCTTGTCGTGATAATCCACGTCGAAAGTTGTGAAAAATGATGGCACGAAAATGTTCACGAGTTAATTCCATTTTTTTCTATATTAATTTTTTCAAGTCACTGTAAACAACACAAATAATGGTCGTACGTCAAAACGTTTTGAGTACGATAATGCTTAAAAATGACAACCTTTCCAATGAAAATGTCAGATTGCACTTGGCAGCACTCAGTGTTGCCAGGCCAGAAATATATATAGCAGCCCTCGTAAGTGTTGTAGTACTTTAAATAAATTTTTATACTGTTGTACCTTTTATACCATGTCCGTTTGTTTACTTTTCTAGTAAAATCCAGTAACTGAGTAATTACTGAGTATTTTTAAAAACTTACTCTCAAAACTTGCTCTTGCCCAAAAAAGTACGCGAACGGAAAAATTGTAAAAACTAGTAAGATTAACGAAACCGTTGATTGCAAATAATTAAGGTACTGAACAATATTTATATTTTTGGCTACTCAGCATTATTTAAGATATAACATATACAATATAATAAAAATGTATATACCGATAGCCTTTGAAAACAAACAATTGTTTTTAAAATAGTTGCTTGACTCTTTTTTCTCCATTTCATTAGAGCACTTTGTAGTATCTTTACTCAGTGAACTTATGAATAATGTTACCCTGTTTATGATGACACATATAGTCGACCGAGATAAGTTAAAACGATCTGATAGATCACTGAAACTGCAGGCCTCATGACCAGCGAACCACAAGAACAGAAGAATATGTAAACTTTACGAAAATCTTTTATTAGGGAGAAGATTTTTATAAAAATTCGATTGCAGAAATCTTTTACTTAAGTTTACAACAAAGATCTTGGGATTCTAAAATGTTTACGAAATTCTGCATCTGTATATGCTTGCACAATCTCATGAAAGTAGTTTTTTTTATAGAATAACGAGGAAAGAGTTTTTCTTTTTACAGAGCCTAAGATTGGGATAAACGTCCTCATCATATCTCAACATTCGAATAATTACAATTTTTTCTTCTTCAGTCTCACTTTCGTATAACGACTTCATTATGTACATAATTGTATTGAGAACAACATTGTGTCTGTCTACATTCTATGAACACTTGCATCTAAAATTAATATTTATTTATTTCTATTAGGCAAATCATGAATGAAAGTTGGCTCTATGTACCAATACCTAGCTCAAACAGTGTCATTTCTTCACAGGCAAATGCTGAGTCAGTTGTTTCAGAGGCAAACACATTTTCACCGGAAAACTTTTTATATTTTCAAAAATAAATAAAAAAATTTTATTACAAAATACATGCTTATTCACGATTATTTTTAACAAACTTACTTTATCCATATTAGTTCTTTTTTTACACTTTTACAATTTTAATTTTTTGTTATAAAGAGTTTTATCAGTTTTTTTCTTTTAATACCACATAAAACTTGTATAAAATAAAGAAAAGTTTTTTATTCATAATTTAGTTTCTATTTTTGTAACAATTTTATTTCAACTTTTCTTTTAAGTAATTTTATCAAAATTTTATATTTTTGTTCACTTATTTTTGTTTGTTTATTTTTTGAATAATATGTTTAAACCTTTTACTAAATTTTACTGGCAAAAATTTGTCCAGTAAAAACTTGTAAATACTCAATCAACAACTGGCAGTTTACTCTCTTAAACCGCGTTCTCATTAACTGGATTTTTGGTAAACGAACGCGATTCAGGAAAATGCAGTAAAAAATAGTAAAAAGTTTTGGGTACGTGAACGCATCTATTTTAAGATGATTTTGAATAAATTTTCATAAAAATAAAAAACATATGTGACAAGTCAGTAAGGCATGGTTGCACACTGTATTCTTTACTAAACAGAAGATCAAGTCATAACCTAAAAAATAAAATATTATTACACAAAATCTGTATCAAACCGATCTTGACTTAAGGATGCCAAGACTGGTATAGCAAAACTGCTAAAACTCACACAAAGAAGCTTAAAATTATTCAGAATAAGAACTTAAAATTAATACACAACTTCCCCGTAGATTCCCCACTAGCTAACTACATTCAAATTTTAAACATAAAATGATTAGTTCATTTGTAAGGGACTTAACGCTGTCATTTAATAAAAAATGCAGATTTTCTAACTTTGAAACTATAAGGAACTTACTTAGCAATCACTAAAATTCTTATAGAAAGAAAAAATCTATGATGGTGATTAGTTAAACAAATTTCATTATAAGTTTTAAGTTTATATAATGGTTTTTGAAATAAAACTTTTCCTAACAATGTCTTTTAAAAAAGTTTCTTATATTTAATTGTGTGGTTTGTAATTGTTGTAGTACTGTTAGGTAAATTCTAATACTTTTGAACCTTATTTTAAGTTGATATTCAATAGAAAAAAATTCGTGATACAAAATATACATAAGTATAAAAAATCTTAAGGCCTTTTTTCATTTATTTTTAAAAAATGGTGTGCATTCACCTGATACAGCAACCTTTTTTTTTTTTTTTTTGTTAAATTGAGACAACAACTCTAAACAAAACTTACAGTTTTTTTTAACAAAAAACTTTATGGTAGGAATTTCTTATGCCGATTTTATTTTAACTTTACATATGACGAAGAGTATATAAGATTCGGCATAGCTGAATAAAGCACTCTTACTTGTTAATTCTCTACTCTAAGGCAAAACTAAAACATGAAATATTTACATATATTGCAACATACCGTCATAATGTGCCCAACCACCACAGTGTCAACATGCTCAGGACTTAAGCCTGATGCAGCAAGTGCTGCCTTAGCAGCTGTGGTCTGCAATTGCGTCTGATTAACATTTTTAAAAGCTCCTCCGAATGTTCCGAAAGCTGTGCGCTTAGCAGCAACAATGTAAACCCCTACAAAAGATTAATGAGTTTTTATTGATTACTTTTTAATATTTAACTTTGTTTAAATAGTATACCAAGAACGAAATCACAAAAAATTAACAAGTTTATTTTAAATTTGACTTTCTTAAATACTTTAATAAGTTCGTTTGTTTTTCTCTCAACCGGTGAAAATAAGATGAAAGAAAACAACAACGTCGATTAAGATATGAAAGTAGCACACAACAGACTGTAATGTACTAGCATAGTCGAAAGTCCAAAGTACAATTGATTCAAAACAAAATAAAATGGATTTACCACCGACTGCATAACATCATTAATATAAAAAACAATTTATTTGAGAACAGAAAACCAAATGTAAGTTTAGCGTATTTACCTTTTGTAACGGCAGACATATTTTTCTAAATAGTTATTAACTTTACGAAGAAAAAATGATGTGTATATTTAATTAATTTCTTGTTAAAATAATATTTGCCATCCACACACTTTTCTAAGCAAGTAATGAATGCTTTATGTTTTGAAAAGTAAAAATTGTGAGCATGCATACATATTTAAATAAAATCATTTTCATTCTCTTTGCTTTAAGTTCTCTCTTACTTACATTAGTTATTTAAAAAAAATACATTTGTTTTTTATTTTGTTCTTCCCGTTTATTAATCAGTTGGATCGTTTTTTATATGTGCGTATGTATGTATGTAGTATGTACATACATATATGAACTTTGAGTTATACTCAAAGTACAAAAAAACATGTAACTGCAATTGCAGTAGATTTAGGAAAAACATTTTTTGTTTATTTATTTACTATTGATATCTAGAAAAACTGTTTAAAAATTTACACATAGTACATCCAATTAAAATATCGCCTCAATTCAATCTTTTGTACAATTTGTTGAAAATTTTCAAAAAAGACGCTTGATGGCAGACTTCCCTACAAATCATTTGAACGATGGAAGTACTCACCCAAGGCATATTAATTTAACATTAATATGCATATTAATTTAATATCAATATGACTTGTACTCAGCATTGCGAGAAAAAGTTTTTTACATGACACAAAAATAGAAGGTAGTTCCACTTTCTCTTTTGGGCCCCATATTAACGTTCTGACGTTTGCGGGAATTATAAAAATTTGTGCTACCATATAATTTTCTAAGATCCCGTTTTTTTGTTCTTTTTTTTCGTTTTATGTGAAATGTTAAAAGAAAAAATGCACAATATTTACATTTTGTCTCCACTTTAAAGAACAACAAGAAACCAAAACACTTTGGAAGCAAATAAATCTGAAACGGGATTGAAGGAATATAGTTTCAAACCTGCTTTTAAATATATCAAAGTTACCTATACAAACATATGTGAACGTTCTACCTGATAGTAGCCTTAATAAGCCAAATAAGGAATTTTTCGAAGAAACAGATAAAACCTAAATTTAACTTTTCTAAAAATTAAAGAAAGTAATTTACATATATACTAGTCCCAACTATAAGCAAAATTTGTTGTGCAATTCAATTCAACGTAAGACAGTAAACTAAAAAAAATTTTCGTGTTCGTTTTTTAAACAGGGGAAAAAAATAAAATTACTGCAAAAACTTGTTTTGAGTTACAGTTTACTTTATATACTTATAATTATTTCCACAACTACAGTTGCACAATTTTTGTGGACAATAAGCGAATTAGGACTATAACCGAATTTCTTTTTAAGCCACTTTTTGGACTATAACTGAATCCGGATATAATACACATTTTGGACTATATGCAAAGTATGCAATTTCTTCAATAAAACCACTTTTTTAAACAAAATAAAAGTTTATTTAAAATATAAGCAAATATTGATTTAAATAAAATCAATAGTTTAAACAAAAACCTTTACATATAATTATTTATTGTAATTCAAATGCTTTAAAATAAAAAAGGTTGCCAGTTTATTTAAAAAAAGTATTAAAAAAACAGGGTGGACTATATGAAAGTTTTTTTTATACAATATTAGCCATGTATGCAAAGAAAATTTGGTCTTTAAACGAAAATGGACTATAGGAGAAGTGGACTTAAGAACAAATAATTTGTATGAAATTCGAAAAAAACCTGCAAGTGAATAGAACTGTGTTGCCTTACATCCGTTTTTGGCCTTTAAGCGAAATGGACTATAAACGAAAAGTACTGTACAATTTTACTCAAATAAGTCAGTTTGTTTAATTGAATAACATTGATTTTTGTATTAGTGTCAGAATAATACTGGGTTGCATATTATGTGCTAAAATTTGTCCATTGGACTATATGTGAGAAACTTCGCACTTAATTAATTTTTTGGCCTCACATATAGATGGCGTACAACAGAAAATGGATTATATTGGTAATGGATTTAATAACAAATTTTTATGAATTTCACTAATAGATGGCAGAAGGTGAACCTTTTTTGGAATATATTCCTAATTCCACTATAAGCGGTGTGGCTTATAAACGAAATATACTGTAGTACATTTGTTAGAGACTTAACGCTGTCATTTAATGAAAAATGCAAATCGTTTTATGCTGGTGATATCTTAAACAAATTTCATAATAACTTTTAAGTTTATATAAGGTTTTATGAAATAAACCTTTCCTTAATACTGTCCTTTTAAAAGTTTTTTATGTAGTTTGTAATTGTTGTAGTACCGTTAAGTAAATTCTCATACTGTTGTACCTTATATATTTTAAGATGATTTTCATAATATTAAAAAAAACAAAAGTGACAAGTCAATAAGGCGTGGTTATGCGCTGTATTCTTTACTAAACAGGAGATCAAGTCTTTACTTAAAAAAAATACATTGTTATACAAAATCTGTATCAAATCGATCTTGACTTATTAATGCCAAGTCTGGTATAGCAAAATCGCTAAAACTTCCACAAAAAAGCTTCAAATTATCCAGAATTAAAACTTAAAATTAATACACAACCTTCCCCGTATATTCCCCACTGGCTAACTGCATACAAATTTTGAACATAAAATGATAAGTTAATTTGTAAGTAATTTATTTGTAATGAAAAATGTAATTGTCTAACTTTGAAACCATAAGAAATTTACTTAGTAATCACTCAAGATTCTTTTGGAAAGAACGATTCTATGCTTGTGATACCTTTAACAAATTTCATAATAACTTTTAAGTGTATTCAAGGTTTTGTGAAATAAACCTTTCCTTGTCACTGTCTTTTAAAAAGTTTCTTATATTTAATTATGTAATTTGTAATTGTTGCAGTAGTTTAAAGTAAATTCTCACACTATTGTACCTCATATATTTTAAGTTGATAATTAATAAAAAAAAATTGATAAGCTAGAGGAAATTTAAAAACGCCAATCCATCAGACATAGTTTTGAAAATTTTGCTAAAGAAAGTTAGCAAGTGTTGCGTTTGTGGCAAAATGGATTCAAAAATTTGTAGCCAACAATTATGTTAAACAGGCTATATGTGTTGTTTGTTTTTTATTTGTATTTGTTATAAATGTTTTTATTGATTATTGTATTAATTTAGTTATATTGGTGATTATTATACATTTAGATTATTTATTTATTTACATGTTTTAGTTTGTTTTTATTTGTATGCATGACTGTTTTGTTATTTCATTATTTGTTATTTGATGTATATTTAATTATTTACTTGCTTATTTATTTGTTTTATTATTTATTTATTTGATCAATTATTTATTTAATTATTTGTTTGTTTCGTGTTAATAAATATAATTTTTAAACTTTTTAATTCTTGTGATTCGTAGGCCAGTGATTTTCTTTAGTCTTGGCTACTCGATTTCTTGGTTGATGAATATGGTATCAAGTGGAGAGTATAAAAAAAGCTTTTTATGGCGGGTTGCATTTGGAAGTACGTGAAGAGATACCACGTAGGTCAGAGTAGTCCGTAACAGGTGGAGGCTCTTTATGCAAAGCCAAAGTCAAGGCCAAAGGGAATTGACCACTTGCTTTCGTTTAAGTGCATTGTATCATGTAGTTGTGGTTTATCGGTACTTATTTTTATGCATATTTTGTGTTAGTGTTTTTTTTTGTAACAATTTAGAGATAGGTTTAGTATTTAATATACAAGTACCAAGTTATTGGTTCTAAAAAATTCAATTTGAAAATTAAAAATTGTTTTAAATATTTTTTATATAATTAAATTTTGAGAAATTTTAATATAAGTGAACTTTTAATAAAAAGTTAGTAATTAGCCTCATATCCTCCAGGAGGGCTTAAAATTTTAAATTGATTTTTCTTGTGGTGTGTAACAGCGTAGAACTAGAGGAATTATAAATTTGTGCGAGCAAGACTAGTTGGAGTTTCTGGTGCTGTCCACTGGATATCTGAGAAAGAGGTGCATAGGGGGTAAGCGCAGACAGAAAGATCAAGCGTACAAAAAACAAAAAAGACAACCGAAAGATTTTTATTTAAAATATTAAAGGTAACGATTTTTTTATATTGTATTTATTTGTCTAGTGGCAATACAAGTGCATCTCAAACTGGGTGCACCAGTTGAAAGAAGAAAGTTCTATTATTTGATCAGTGTAGACTAAGAGTGCTTAAAATAAGTTATCTTTGTGGATAGTAAATACCACATTCCAAAGTGAGGTTGTGTTAAAAGTTTGTGTAAGAACCACACACACACCAAGTCCGGTAGTGGAACGGCGGTTTTGTGGACCGCATATTTGTAATTTTGTTAGGGTAGCATATAGTGTATGTTTTTTTTTATATTAGAGAAATAGGATAAAATCTATAAAAATAAAAAAGGTACATAAATATATATTGTTGAACTAGAGCACGGCTAATCCGGAGTAAATTAAAAAAGAATAAGGCCGAAATAAATAAATCATCCTCAGGGAGCTCCTTCAGGTAGAAAAAGCGATAAATTGTCTTTAGCACGTAGTCCCCTAAATAAACCAGAATCAAGGGGCAAAATGAGATTTTAGTTTGGGCTCTAGAAATAATAGGAAAATTTTGAATTCTATAAAAAGTAACATTTTTTTAGAATAATTATTTTTAATGTTAAGTGCATGTATTTATGTTATTAAGAATAAGTTTATAATAAAAAAAATGAGATAAAATAAAAAATAAAAATGCCTGTTTGCTGTTAAATACTATGGAAAATATTGAGTAAAGTCTTTGTGTGGGTTTGTTGGATCAGATAGGGTGGTAAGTGGCGATTTAAGGGGACCGTAAGTAGTAACTTCAAAGAGGTAGTACGGCCATGGATGGGAAAGGGCGATTGAAGGCTAAAACCCGCCTTCCTATGAGTGAGTGTTCCGGTTTGTTCTTGTAAGTCTGTTTTGTAATCTACCTTGTTCTTTTATTTGTGACGATACAAGGTTAGCTGTATGGTTGAGAACCCCCCTGTACAGATGAAGCTAACCGAGTTAGTACGGCCTGAGAACAGTAACCTAACAAAAGATATCGTAACACAAGATCAGTCTTTACATAAAAATGTAACCGGTTCTTAATGAGCAAGCATTTCTTAAAATTTAAGCATTTCCTGAAAGATCTATTCAAGAGCTTTCAATGGTGCGCTATCGTATTCTTCTATTAAAGTTTAGAGGCCTATAACTCGTAAACCTGGGGTAGTGCAATTTTTTTTTATGTTTTTTGTTTTCTTATTTCGTTTATCGCCGGATATATATAGGACACTGTATCTGACCAAAAATTTTTTCTAGCTGGTCTAGACCCTCAGCAAACTTGATTTTAACACGGTAAGGAAGGACAGACGGACATCGCTCAATCGACTTCGCATAAGAAGTCAGAATAAACATACATATATACTTTATGGGTTCGGAAATGGAAATTGCAGAAGTTATAAACTGAATGACAAAATTAGTTATACCCTTTTTCCACTTTTTATGGTGAAGGATATAAATACTTTTGAACAGGATTACGAAATTAAAAAAAAATATACGTTATTTGAAAAAAAAAAAATTATAGCATTTTATATTTATTTCCGTATTACTGCAGCTGTTATGTTACTATTTCTTACTGAGTTGTTATTTTCGTGCTGTTTCATATTAGTAGTGATATACAGCTCTGGGAAGCAAATACTCTTGTTTAATGCATCAACACGAGCGGGATAATTTTGCAAACAGAGAAAATTGCTCGTACGAATTTGTCTCACAAAAGGAAAAGCAGAAATAGAAGAAAATTTTCATAAATGTGTTAGTAATTTAAGTAAAAATTAAAACCACGAAAATTATATTTATTTCTTGTTATTGTTGCAAAAAAGGAAAAGTACATAACGAATTAAAACAACAGTTAAAAAATTAACCCAAGTGATAAAATGTCTGAAGCCGAAACTACTTCAGTGGTTAATCCACCACCACCAAAGTCAAGTATCAGCGATTTAAGACAATTTCGCATTAATAAAACGGCCGTTGCAGCAGGAGCATCAACAAAAATAGGCAAGCTATTGAAATAAATGTCGAGTGATATTAATTAATTTTTACATAATTTAGAACGTGTTCCAGGTAAAAAACGTATACAAGTTATGGCAGACAGTGACACTGACGAGGCTGACAACAATTCTCCTAAGAAAACTAAATTAGAACTAACGGTCAAAGAGAAAGAGGAGCGTTTTTTGGCGGCGGCAAAGGTGTCAACAGAATATGATACAATGGTAAGTAAAAATAAGAGAAATGAAAGAAGGCTGATTGCTTAATAATATAAATTTAAGGATATACAAGATGCTTTGGTACGTAGTGATTGGGATGTCACGTCAGCTTTATGTTACCTGAAAGAAAAGTGTCAACCGAAAAATCGTTCCGGCCAAACTATAAGTGTCACTTCAACACCAAAATCTTCGGTGAATTCTGCAAGCGCAACTAATGGCAGTGCCAAAAACCAGCCATCGAAAATTAAGAAGTCTTCTAATTTCGACTCCGATGGTGATGATTCAGGTGACGATGCGTACGAAAAAGGTCAGGTCTATGATAGCGAAGATAGTGACGGCGAAGAATCCAGAGAGATGTCTGGCCAAAGAAAAAAAGTATTTGAATTTATGAACACTGCCTCTTTGATGGAACTGCAAACAGTAAAGACTCTGTCTGAAAAGAGAGCCAGTCTTATTATTGATTTGAGACCTTTTAAAGATTGGACAGATCTACGTAATAAATTAGAATCAAATAAAGCTCTATCAGCCGAATTACTTAACAACGCCCAAGAGCTTATAAATAAACAAACTAATGTAGCAAACATTTTGACAAAATGTAACAAATTAGTACAACGATTAGAAGCCGCTATTGAAGCAGGAGCAGGTATTGTTGAGCAACCGAAAATTCTTAACAGCAAGTATAAGTTGGCAGACTATCAACTGATCGGTCTCAATTGGCTGACAGTGATGCATAAACAGCAAATGAATGGCATTTTGGCCGATGAAATGGGTCTAGGAAAAACAATGCAAGTTATAGCATTTTTAGCATATCTAAAGGAGAACAATCTCTCTAAGGCAGCTCATTTGATTGTTGTCCCCTCCTCTACACTCGACAATTGGGCTGCTGAGTTAGCTAAATGGTGTCCCAGTCTTATTGTTGAAAAATATCATGGCACTCAGGAAGAACGAAGGCGCATGCGTATTCGTTTCGCAAAGGAAGGATTTAGTGGCTTTGATATTTTACTTACAACGTGCGTTAAACTTTAAATAAACGAGAATTTTAATAAATGCAATGTATTATTCTATATTTAGGTACAACATTGTCGCCAGCACTCCTGAGGAAAGAAAAATGTTCCGTGTTTGTAAATTGCACTATGTGATCTTCGATGAGGCGCACATGTTAAAGAATATGACAACGATGCGCTACGCCAACCTAATAACAATAAATGCTGAAATGCGCATTTTGTTGACGGGCACACCTCTGCAAAACAATCTATTAGAATTGATGTCGCTGCTGTGCTTTGTCATGCCCAGTTTCTTCGGTAAAAATGTGGAGGACATCAAAAGCTTGTTTGGCAAAGTAAGTGGGTATGATAATTTCTCTAAAGAAAAACAACTGTTGGTTGTTTCGTTATGAATTTACGATCATTAATTTTATTTTAAAAGTTGTTAGTTTAATTTGGCTTGAGATCGAAATGAATTAAAACTGTAGGTTTAAAGTTTATTTTTCTTAATCGTAATTTTCATTCATCAAATTAGGTAATTCAGCTTTGTAAAATTGCTAAATAAAAATGACAACTATGTAAATATATCTGAGGAATAACCTTAACATCAGAGGTTTTTAGATGTAGTCATTATTATATAAACAACGCCTTTTATTCTGTTTTTTCAGTAATTTCGATCTTAAGCAGAAAAAATTAAATCTCTTATTAACAGCCAGAAAAAATAAAATAATAACGTTATATTTATCTCTTACAGAAAGGAAAAACAGAAAACGGTAATGACGAAGTCTCACAGTTTCAGGAAACTCAAGTAGAGAGGGCTAAGCGTATTATGAAACCTTTTGTGTTAAGACGTCTGAAAAAGGATGTTTTGAGTAATTTGCCTAAAAAATCATCCATCATTGTAAGTCAAATTTAGTTAAACAGCATTTGTTAATTTGTTAAAATACTTGTATTTGAATGTAGCAAAAAGTGGCTATGTCTGAAACACAAAAGCGCTACTACAATGAACTGGTTGAGTATTATTCAACAAATCGAGCAGAATTGTGCAGTGGAGAACGTGCCGGTGTTACAATTATGATGGATATGAGAAAATTAGCTAACCATCCACTGCTTGCTCGTTACTATTTTAGTGATGAAAAGTTGAGAGAGTTTTCGAAACGTTTGGCAACTGTTAGCAAATATAAGAAAACAAATCCGCAATATATTTTTGAAGAAATGGCGGTCATGTCTGATTTTCAAGTAATGCAACTTTGCAATAAACATGTAAGTATAGTTATGTTATGGTTATTGACTGCTTATAAAATATTAATGTGAGATTTTCTTCTTTTTATTGTATTGTGCTTAGGAACTTTATGATGTTAAGATACCCGACAAACTCATATTAGATTCCGGCAAGTTTAAACACTTGGATACTTTGTTGCCGAACCTAAAGAAAGAAGGTCATCGGGTATTGATTTTCAGCCAGTTCACTATGATGCTAGATATAGTGGAGCAATATCTTTCAATTCGTAAGCATAGCTATTGTCGCCTTGATGGCTCAACAGCTGTAGAAGAACGTCAGGATATGATTAATGATTTTAACTCTGATTCGGATATCTTTGTTTTTCTGCTGTCTACAAAGGCTGGCGGAGTTGGTATTAATTTAACAGCGGCCGATACTTGCATTGTACATGATATTGATTTTAATCCTTACAATGACAAACAAGCTGAAGATCGTTGCCATCGTATGGGTCAAACAAGACCTGTTACTATATATCGTTTGGTTTCTGAGGGCACAATTGAGGAGGGTATGTTGATGGTGGCTGAGGAGAAACTAAAGTTGGAACAAGATATCACTGCAATTGAGAAGGGTGAAGTACAGGAAACTAAGTGTGTTGTGAGGCTATTAACTATGGCTTTAGGCTTGGATAAAGACGAAGAGGAACAACTAAATAAATCAATTAATAACTCATTAACATCTTCCAAGTAGACTTTTAATTTATATTTTTAAACATACGCCGTCTTGATAAAACGTGACTATTTTAACTATTAAAAATTTATTACTTAATTTTAATAATTTCGTACAAACAAAATTTTTTATTATAGTACCTTTTGTATTCAATTTAATTTGATTTTTAACTTCAACTTTCCTATTTTCCGCTATTTTCTTTGTTTTTTTTTTTCGTAGTAGCAGACATTTTGTATTATCTTATCCCAAGTCCATATAAGTAAAGCAAAAGAACGTATTAAATATTCTTGTTCTACTTTTTATTTAATTATTGTTGTTAATATTTGGCTGTTCTTGCGCTACGTCTGAACATTCTTGTAGTTATTCAGTTGCAAATAATCATAATTATTTTTTTTAACACGCAAACACTAATTTATCTTAGATCTTTTGCAAACGATATTATTTTTGCTGTTAATAAAAAAAGTCAAATTATACACTTGATTACATTGAAATATGAATATTTATAACAATTTGAAATAACAATATTTTCTTATTTTTCGTTAATCTATAATTTATTTATTTTAAATACAATACATTTCCCAAAACATTTAAGAAAATACACTTATGATAAATAAACAATATACAACAACCTCATATAGATATTACTTTTTTACGCGTATGCACATCATTTCTTAAATAGATTTGAATTAAAAAAATACATTTAAAAGTTTTTTATTTAAAAACGTGAAATTTCAAGATTTACTTAAACATTAAGTTTTGGAATTTTATTTATTCCAGTTCTTGCTTCAAAGCCTAATCATGAGTTGTTTTGAAACATCTATTTGCGAAGCATAAACATTTTCTATAATTTAATCGCAAGTTAATCTAAATTAGCTGCATATGAATGTAAACAAAACAAGTACAAGAACTATATTCGAATATGCCGCATCTTTTATACCCTTCACCATGTATGTGAATCTAGTTAAGTATTTCCTAAAAAAATACAAACATTGGGGTGACAGAATGAAAAAATAAGAAAAAAAAAAAAACTTAAGTGCTATATATAATTTAACATAAAAATGTCATCAGCTCCTAATGGGTTAAACATTTTTAAAAAATTTTGGTGTTTTCTGAAAGATCTCTTCAAAAGCTTTTAAATGGTACTCATATTGATATCTTAAAAAATATGCTGTACAATCGTAGTTCTCTATGAAAAGTTCAGAGGCCTATAACTCGGGAAATATGGCAGAACGCGATTTTTTTTCTTGATGTTTTTTTTTCTTATTCGCTATTGCTGAATATATTTGTTTTTGATTGGAATTACTTTATTATTCCCAATAATTCGGAGGAACTAGAGGCAGGCGTAGTGTCTTGCCGCTGCATCGAAGGACATGGACCGAACTTGCTGAATTTCAATAGCAAAAATTTCGAAACTATGTCTGATCGATTGCCGTATTTAAATTTCCTCGAGTTCATCTATTGCCTTAGAAAAGTTGATTTAAACACTAACACAGACGGACAGACGTACAGACAGACATCGCTATGCGTTAGAACTCAGACTATATACACTTAATGGGGTCGGAAATATTCACCCCTATTCTGCGTTTCGATTAAGTCTCCGCATTCAGTTCCGTTGCGATCGTAAATTGGTATTCTGAAGAAAAACGGAATCGAAAGAAAAAGACAACAATGTCTACAAAATTAATAGCATCATTGTGGAATGTGGAAATGAAATAGTAAAATAAGCAAGTTTGTTATCATTTTCATAAACAAATGTCAAATTTAATACAAAAAGTTGTATGTTTACATAATTAAAAATAATTTCTTGGTGAAGTTTAATAAAAAAGTTGTTAAATAAAATATAAAAACAAAATAAAAATTAATTGTTCACGGCAACTAATTTTTGCACTGGCATTTTTTTGTTGAAGGACCT
Source organism: Cistogaster globosa (assembly GCA_937654795.1). NCBI lineage: Eukaryota > Metazoa > Arthropoda > Insecta > Diptera > Tachinidae > Cistogaster > Cistogaster globosa. The sequence goes on along the minus strand of OW569404.1, from coordinate 43,707,255 downwards.
AGTGCATTGAGGATTCCTGCAACTTCCTCTCAGAACGCTGCTACTTCTTCCTTTGATCGCTGGTGGTATCCACATTTAATGTCTGTTTTAGATGCCATTACATCTGCCAGTTTTTCATACTGCTCTGGTGTTGTTGTTTTTGACCCGTAGTACATAAACAAAACATATCAGATTCGGTTACAAAAGTTAATTTAAAACAATAAAAATTTATATAATTAAATAAATTAGTTAAAAATAATTTAAAGTGTTTTTTTAAACCGTTTCTGAACATTTTATCTCATTTTCTACTTAATTTTTTTCAATTTTTATCTAAAAACACAAAAAAAGAAAACCCCTCCGTTAACGAAAAAGCAACTGAGAAAAACGGAGCTCCGATCGTAATGCAGAATACATACAATCGAAAGAAACTGAGCGAAATCGAAACGCAGAATACCAAAGATGTCAGACGGAGAAAATTTCAATTCGAATCGAAACGCAGAATAGGGGTGATTGTAGAAATTACAAACAGAATGACAAAATTAGTTATACCCTTTTTCCACAAGCCGAAAAAGTAAAATTTTAATTCATTTATGAAGTCATCTTTTTCTTAAGAAAATGGAAATGAATCTTCAGAAATAGGTGAAGGTGTAATTTATGGTAAATATAATCAGATATAACTTCAAAATGTATTTTATGTTCCGCGTCTCAATGGCAGTTTAATGTCAGTAAAAGAAATCCCTAAGAATGGCTGCAAGTTATTAGTTAGTTTGACAATTTTTTCAAATGAATTTATAATTTGTTTTTGAAAATACACAATTTAAATAATTTTCGGTTTCCGGAAGATGCCACCCTATGGTGTGGCGAAATATTGAGAAACATAAAAAAACAATATTTTTATTTTAAAACCTGACCTAGTGCTTAATAAATAAGAAAAGAAAATTAATTATAAAGGTAAAAAAATATTTAAATATAATACATCTCATCTTGCAGTTTTTAAATAATAAATATTTCATGGGAATATCATAAAATATTTATAATTGCCGAAATGTAAACGTTGTAAAGTTGGTAATATATCGATTAAAGGAAATTGTTTGGTTATGGTAACAGAATTATTATTAGCGAGGATGTTAAGATTGTGGAAAATTTTAACAAATCAAGTGAAGAAGAAAAACAAAAAAGTGATGAAACGTTTCTTGTAGAAATACAAACGGAAAAGAAAGAACGAGAGATGAGGACGGGAAAACCTATTTTAATTCGCTGATGAAAAAAATGCGTCATTTAAAGAGAGAGCAGCGATAAAAATGTATCTGGAAGTATAAATATATATTTTCGGTATCTGAAACCAATATTCGACATTTTGAACGATTAAAAAGTAAAAAAAATGTCAATTGCAAGCAAATAGAAAAAAGCGCTGTACTAAGCAGTGAAGTCCATGGAGCGAAATACTGAATTTATCTAAACCAGTCAGAGATCTTTAGATGGCAGCTGCTAACAACGAAATTGCTTGCTTGAAAGGTAAAAATACATGGATTTAAGTTAAGCTACCGGAAGAATTAAGAAGTGACACCATTAATGGGCCTGAGTATAAAGCTTGGCTAGTAGCGAAAGGTTACACACCAGACATCAGTGACGTTTCAGTACCTGTGATTTAATCACTGTGATTTAAAAATCAATAGTCACTAAAGTGACTGAGTTTATCAAGTAACAGATTCGTGTAAGAACGTTCTTTTATATTTGTACACGTACAAAAATAAATTTGATTTTACTTTGTGCAGAGAAATATTAGTACATTGATTTATTGCTTTGCAGATTGTTTTACTTCCATTTGTCATGCAGCAAAATCCTGACATGACAAATGGATTTAACAGTGCAGTCAGACGGTCAAGTTTTTGTTCAATTCTCTTTCAAGAAATTTACACATACTGCTTGTCAAAACTCACAAAAATTGAAAGCTGTAACGTAGGCTGCACGCAATTTCAAAGCAAGTTCTTACGCAAGATGTCAGGAAAACACTGACAGCAGAATTTTTAATACAAATTTGGAGGGAAAAACGTCAATCAGCTGTTTTCTTGAATGTAATTTGAAAGACTCAATTGAACGAAAACTTGAAAGCAAATTCTCAGCAAGTTTTTAAAGTGTGAGTGTATTGGTTAAAAAATGAGAGAAATTTTAAAACTTGAATGAAACTTGAATGAAAACTTGATCGTCTGACACCCTAGTAAAGCTGAAAAATCGAATCATTGCTTGTATACAAAACGTGTTAAGAAAGAAATGATTTATCTACTCGTGTATGTGGATGACGTTTTAATTTGCGCTAAAAATGTAGTTATTAAATGGAAATTAATGAAATGAATATATTTCGCGTAAGGATCTTGAAAACAGTCATATACTTCTCCATTACAAGTTGAAACAATCACTTTTTTTAATGAGAATGGTTTTTCGAATGTTTCTCCTTTTCTCATTAAAAAAGTAATTGATTCAACTTGTGATGGAGAATTATATGACTGTAAAAAAATACGCAATGGCACATTGCTAGTAAAAACCAAGAATTCTACACAGGAAAATAAGTTAATAAAACTTACAGATATGAGCGCGAACATTAAGATCGAAGTCTATGAACATAAAACCAAAAAGGTTCAATATATTTCACCGATTTATTCGGTGTTCCTGAAAAATAAATTTTATCAAACATGAATAGTCAAAGAGTATAAGAAGTAAAAAAAAAAAAATTATAAGAATGGATAATGATATTTTAAAAAAAGTGGGCTAATAATTTTAACCTTCTCAGCGATTAATCTACCTTAATTTGTTTAACTGGGTTATCAAAAACGATACTTAAGACCATGAATTCTTCCACCGTTTATGCATTTCGGACACCTACAGAAATCATGCGTTAGCGAAAAATTGTGTTTCAATTGCAGTAACCCGAATCATGTTAATGAATAAGCCAATAAAAAATGTGGTAATGCTGCTAGCGGCGTTAACTATAAAGAATATAACATCAAAGAATTTAACCACTCTGCTAAGGACAAAAACTGCTTAATTTTTCTAAAAAAAAGAAATCCAAGCGATCAGAGTACTCGAGAAAACCTCCCTAAAAAACGCGGAGAGAATTAATAACAAAAGGCATCTAAGCTACACCAATACTTATGCTGACATTGCTAACACTAAAGCGAATTCCAGCCCTCGTGCTCTACTAATAAATTATGATGCTCCTCTGCTTTTTCCTACACAATAATCCAATACCAGTAGGACAATTCTAAACTCCGGCTGTGCAAAAAGTCAACCTTAATAAAGCAACATTATAGATCAGCAAACCACGATCATGACTCACTCACAGCCTAAATCTATAATTATTGATCATATTGATCAACTCCCATCTTCTTCCAGTCGCCCTATGAGCCTAGAAACCACAAACATACTACACAGAAATATATCAAATAGATCTAAGGCACAACTTAAGTTTAAATATAAATCTAATAGCACTAAAACTAATTGCAGCCAAGTTATAAAATCTATTGATGTAAGTGATGAAGACTTTGACTCTCTCTATCTCTCCCTGATTTTCGAGGGACTACGGGGACTTTCATCGTGTCAAAAGCGCTGTGGCTAGTTCCTGTGGCATCCCTGATCATTGAATCATTCACTTATAAATTTTCCTGTTAAACACATATTTCCTTTAATAACATTTTATTTTTTCTAATCTAAAAAAATAATCATTCCTTCTCCAACTTGCCTATACCTTTAAATTATAAGTGTATTCATAAAAACTCTGCTCCCTATTCTTATGGCGAACTTGCTCTTTTAATACACAATACTCTCCAAATTATCCCCGTCTCCCTCCCGATTGAAATAGATTCCGTTGGTGGAAAAATTTAATTCAAGCAAAATTTTACAATACTTAATAGTTATTTACCACCTTCTAAACAATTCAATTTGTATACTTGAAGAAATATAAACGACCAATTCAACGACAGTAACATTATCATTACAGAAAACTTTAACAGTTGGCACTCAATTTTGGGCTGAACTTTTAACAATTTACGAGGACGTATAATGGCTGATTATATAACAAATTCCAACCTCGTTACTTTAATGATAGCTCACTGACACATTATAGTACTCGATTTTCACAACAAACATTGATCTTACTTTCGGCTCTACCAATCTAAAACTTCTATTCAACTAGGAAACTATAGACGAGCTCTACGGAAGTGACCAGTTTCCAATCCTCATAAAGCTGTTCACTGTTTCTCCACTGTCAAACTCATGCCCAAGAGCGAAATTTATCACTGATAAAGCAAACTGGTCCAAATTTAAGAACCTCTCACTGGTATTTGATAATATGAATATTTGATAATATGAATAAAGAGGCTTTAAATATCCAAAAGATTATCCTTCAAAGTGCTAACCAATCTACTTCTTAGTTTAATCGCTTTAGGAGAAATAAGGTCCCATGGTGAAACAACTATCTTAACCAGCTAAAAAAGAAAAAATATCAATTTTGGAACATACTAAAGGGAAATATTATTAGAAACTTTTCAGGTGCATTTATAAAAATAAACCTGTATTGGATAATATGATTACAAACATCACCCCTACAGACAATGCTAATGTCATCGAGAACAATACCACAATTAAGGAATTTAAATATGCTCTTAATAGATTGATTTGATAGAAAATCCTACAATATGATTAGTAATCTAATCACTCATCCATACAACTCAATTTTATTCAAATTCATTCCTAAATTTTATGAGATATGATGCTTATCCCCAATATTAAAACCAAATTAGAAAACTCTTATAAAATCTTACAGACCTTATTTCTTAAATACTTGTGTATCTAAACTATTAGACAAAATAATTGCGACATCAGAAAACCTTATTTGTAGCCATCAAATGTGTTTTAGGAAAGGCAAATCCGTAATTGATGCGCATCTTTACATTGATCATCTAATAACAGATTCGCTTGCCCGCAAAAATCATTCATCAATTATATCACAAGACTTTTCTAAGGCATTTGACAAAGTAGAAATACAAACTATTATTCACCAATTTAAGGAGTGGGGCTTAGGATCCAAAATTATCAAGTACATAAAAAATTTCTTAACAAATAGACAGATCATATTATTAACTTTTATAATTAAAAAGTTAATAATAATAATTACTCTAAGACATATCCCCTATTCAATGGTATCCCCCAAAGCTCTCCTGTTTCAGTTATATTATTCTTAATTTCCTACAATAAACTAAGTAAGCATCTCCTTTCACTAAATCAATACAAGTTTTGATGATGATGAAGATGACTTTTATATTATAAAAAATCTTTCGAGAAGTAAATCCCAAAACATCAATATAGAATCAGTGATAAACCACATTTTGTAATGGTGCAACCATTCTGGAGCAGAATTATCTCTAGATAAATTCAGACATTTAAATATATGCAGAAAAAGAGCATATTTTATTTCTATCTCTGCTGGCCAATTCACTTTTGAAAACACTACTTCTTTAAAAATATTGGGCTTAATATTCAATAAGAAATACAATTGGAAAGATCATCTAAGTTATATCAACAGATTTAAACCAAAGACTAATGTGCTGTTTCTGTATTACAGGCGATCAGATCGTCTGAAAAATTTGTATAAAAGCACTCAGTTTTTTGAGTTATTTTCATAAAAATCTATCACTAATGAAAAGTATAACTGTAATATATATTTTCCACAATCTCATCTATGAAAGCATTACTTCTATCTAAAATTCAGTACGGTCTCTACCTTTACGGTTGGTCTCCCAAATCGCATTTAAAAAAAAAATTAAAACTATTGTCAATTCAGCACTCAGAATAGCAACTGGTGTCTTTAGAACTACACCAATATATAAACTACTTTATGAAACAAATACTCAAACTCTTAAAGTCATGAGGGACATCTACACTTACAGACTCTTACGTAATATCATTAATTGTGATAACTCGCCGATTTCTGAATGATATTCTGACCTTATCAAAATCCCAAACACTAATTTAAACTAATCTGTACTTAATTGTATTCTCAAATTTGACAATAACAATCATCTACCAACAGAACCTTATAGTGATTTTTTTTAAGCCGTCTCGCCCACCTTGGCATCTAGCCAATTATACCTTAAGGCAAACAGACCACCTGATATATATAGAAAATATTTTCTCCAAATAACTTTCTGTAAATGTGCCTTAGCAAAGTCCAGGCGAAGTTGACGATTCTTGGCAGAAATAAATAGCTTTTTGCGTGCTGTTCTACTTTTATAGCCGCTATCATGCAAAACGTTTATTACTATTCTTGATGAAACAGTAATATTCGAACATCTTGCAAGAATTTCCGCTAATTTTGGGGCACTTATTTTTGGATCTGTTTGCACTTCTTTAAGGACACTACTAACATTGCGTCTTGAAAGCTTCTTCGGTCTTCTAGAACGTATGTAGCTTTTTTTCGATACTGTTGGTGTTTTGATAATTTTTTACAATAGTTTGCACTGTAGAGCGACTTAATTTTACTATTTTAGCAATTTCTCCGTAAGATTTGTTTTCTTTTCGAAGGTTAACCACCAAATTTCGAACTGATTGTTGTATTTCTCTTCTATTTACCATTTTTAAAGTAAACACGTGTTTTACTAATCGCTTTCACAATTTAATTGATTGTAATGTTTGAAAAACAAAGCAAATCAAGAAAGCTAACGGTTTTTTCCCTTTATCTTCTTAATTTTAAGAGTTGCCAATGCTGGGTATAGATTTTTTTCCCAAGGATTTTTATGTTTATCGCCAATAGTTTATAAATTATCAATATATTTGAACTTTTTTTTTCTTAAATATTGATGTCGTAAACATTGACATCAAAATTATGTTTATATAATCACTAGTTCTCTAGAAGTTCAAAATAGAGTTTTTTTCTTAACTGTATATGAACTTGTGTTTTGACGCCAATATTCATACTTAAATAAATTTCCATTAAAGAAGTTTTATTTTTGTTTATCCTTCACCTTTTCTAATAATTTATATAAAATTTATCTCTATCCATATATGTTTTTATGTATATTAATAGCTGAAGACCTTGGTAGCCATTGCTACATGTAAGTTATCCTAATAATTATTTAAGATAGCTCATAAATAAATTAATAATTTTGATTTTAGAAACATTATTAAAATTAAATGTAGCTTAGTTTTATTAAGATAACATTCCTTTTTAATTTTTTTTATATTGCCAGTTAGAGCTTTTTGCCAAACCGATCAACAAAAAATTTGCAGGCATTCCTTCTTATGGTTTGCCATTATAAAGTTTTTCTATATGTAACATATCTTTGTGAAACCTTTTACTATGTTCATCTGATACAGCACCAAGTTTTCCGGAAAAAATCTAGTTGCGAGTCCAAAAAACGAATTTTAGGAGACATATTTTATTTTAGAGCTTTGTCGGCAGAAAGCAAGTTCTTCAATAATTTCATGCTAGTTTTTCTGTTTCCCCAAAAACTGTAAAAGACATTCAGCCGTCCAACCTCTTTCTTCAACATCGTTCAATTTCGTTCTAAAAATTGAGTTCGTAATAAGCTGTCGTGATACAAATTTTTGTCGTGGGCAAATTTTCCAGTTTATATTCAAAATAAGAAATTCTTAATATTTTTTGCTTGTTTGTAAGATGGAAAAAGAAAAAAAAAAAAAATAATTGTGTTAATTTCTAGCATATTTTAAGTGTTTTTATTTTTCACAAAAACAGGAAACAAGATTAATAACGTCGGCTGCTGCTTTAATGAAGCTTGAAGTAGTTAAATATCATTTAGTTAGTTAAAATAAATCTTTCTATACTTAACTTATAAAAAACCAGCTTCTACTTTTGCAATAATCACCTAGATGTATCTAGCTTTAGCCAGAAATTATTTAAAAAAATAAAAAATTTATGTTCCAAGTAAAATATAAAATATTAAAACTGCAACGGGGTCATTTCTGTACATGAAATATTTTTTGAAAATTTTGATGTTGGTGGAAAAAGTAATCGATATAAAATATAAAACATCTACTTTTTGAATTTTTGTCTGTATGTCCGTCTGTCTGTGTTCGTGTAAAAACTTCTGGATGGAATTGAATCAAATTTTGTGAAGAGGTCCCTTAGAACCTGGATTAAAATATTTGCCTTAAAATCTCTTTGAGCTTAAGTTTTCTTTTAGCAAAAATTCTAGTTGCATAAGCTAAAAACCAGCTGATAGGGTTACTTTGAACAAAGTTTTTAGGCTGATAGGGAAAATTAAAAATTATACGCAAAAGCTTTTGGGAGTCCTTTTAATTTAATTATTTTTTCTTAGATCCTTTAAGAAAAATATAAAAGTAAACAATTTAATACAATATAATAAAGGAAAATAAAAAGTTTAAAATAATTCAATTAAACTTAACTAACATTTAAATTCGAGGTATGTTTAAAAAAAACAGCAAATAAAACTAATGAAGAAATATATTCTGATTATAAATACAAGAAGGAAGCGCAGGTCTGTGTGTTACTTCGATATGTTTTTTGGCTCTGAAAATGAAAGAAATTAATTATTTTGGTAAGAAAGATGTCTTTTACTTCAGTGCTTAAATACTTACCATGGTATTTGTTCCTAACCAGGTGGCGATGGTTGTTCTGCCCTGCTTGAAGGCAGTGGTGGGGTAGTGTGCTGCAGACCAACAGGTTGTTGAGGTAACATCGGTAGCCTATAAATTACGTATGGGGGATATGGGTAAGCCACCGATGCTACTTGCTGCGGTTGCTGCTGCTCTTGCTGCAGCTGTTGGCTCTGCTGCCCTTTCTTAAACTTTAATATATAAACTATTTTTTACTGCAGTGAGGGCAGTTAAAACTCTAAAAATAAAAAAAAATTTGTTAGTATAAACATGCAAGACTTAAAATTTAATTTCATGAACTTATGAGTAAAATATTTTCATACAAAGAAAGAAAAAATTCTTAACTATAGATAATAATAACGATTATGAAATAATTTTTTTAAATTGAACAAATGAATTAATTTTTATTTTGGTTTCAGTTCATTTTGATTTTAATGTCTAAAAACTTTTAAGAAAGAAAATTATTTACAAAGTATATCTATAACAAGTACATGCAGGAGCTCAGGTGATATTTGTTTACATCACCCAATATGTCAAAGTTTGTTTTTATTTTTGTATAGCCATTGTCTGTTACAAAAAGAAAATTTAAAAAAAATTAAAATAGAATTTGATATTGAAAACAAAAATATTTTGAAAAAATTCGTGCTTTAGAAAGCGAAAACAAAGATTTAAAATTAAAACTTGTGCAGGCAAATGCAGCAGTCGACCAAATGCGCCAAATATATACCGAGGGACAAATTAGAAAACTTATGTGCCCTGGGTCAATTATATGGAAGTGGGAGGATATTTCAAGCGCAATATGTTTACATGCAGCGGGACCAAGAGCATATAACCATCTCTACAAAAAAGGTTTTCCGCTCCCCCATGCAAGCACATTGCAGTGCTGGTGCTCTAAAATCCAAGTTGACGAAGGCATTTTGAGTTCGACGATTGATTTTATGAGTCGCACTTATAACTTAAAACGAGAGGATAAAATATGTGTGCTGGCATTTGATGAAATGAAGGTGGCAGAAACGTATGATTACGACTCAATCGCAGATGTTGTGCACAAGCCAGCGAACTATGTACAAGTTATTATGGCGCGTGGTCTCATAGAAGCAGCCAGTATTTCACAGCTTTGACTGTAAGATGAGTAAAGAGATCCTGTCGCGCATAATATGTAAACTTCAAGATGCAGGTTTTCCAGTCTTGCCTACAGTCGTCGGTATGGGACCTAGCAATCGTAAGTTATGGAAAGATTTAGGTGTTTCTTCAGGTAAGTTAAATACAGTCAAATACTCAAAACAAATTTTAACAACAAAATTACACTACTTTTACACGCATCTTTAAACACGTATCAACTGTGAGGACGAATCATATTGACATCCATCACAGCTACACTGAACCAAAAATTTAACTAAATAATGCAAAATGAGGTGTAAAATTGAAGAAAAGTAGCTTATTATACAGCTAACAAATTCGTTATTCAAGGCTACGGATTTTTTTCGTTAAAAGAAATAATTTTAGTAAATAGTTAAATACAACAAATTTCTTCGCTTTGACTATTATTGTTTCGTTATTTAGTGGAGTGTAAATTTGACGTAAATTTAGTTAAATTAATAAAGAATTTTATTTGTAATAACAAACTAACGTTGTCAGTTTAACCAATTTATTTATTTATTTTGAAGAAATTTTATTCGATTGAACTAATGAATTTAGTATATGATACTAAATTTTTTATTTATTTTGAAGAAATTATATTTGATTAAACTACCTCGTTTTATGTGATTTGTAAACCCCTGTAGGAAAATTTACTTTTGCTATCAAAGACAATTTTTATATGCATTATAAAGAGTAAAGTAGTTTACAAAGCTCTGTAGTTTTTTTACTTTACTCTTTATAATTTATATATATAAAATTGTCGTAGATAATAAGAGATAATGTTATTAATGATACAAAAATGCACTACTAAATAAATAAAATAAAAACAATATTAATTATAAAAATAAATATATTTTATTGTAAAATATTAATATAAATGCATATATTAACATCAGTTTTAATTAATACATATTTAAATATATACTTATGGATTCATATATACATACATATATAATATGCATATATACATTAGTGCAATCACACTGAACTTGATTACTTGGTAAAATGGAAAAATCATCAATACATCATGTTGCCCCAAAATTTAGGAATTTTACTTTTTTTTGCATTTTACCAAGCATAGAAATTCAGCATAAATCGAACCATTGAATATTGTTGGAGACAAAACAAAAAACATATATTTTCTTTCAATATAATAGACATATCTTTACAAACGTACGTACAAAACTATAAGTTATTTATTTTCAAAAGTGCTTAAAATAAAACTATTTTAAATTTGAAATTAAGGAGTTAATCTGAGGACTGCTGCAGTCAATATTTGTTATAATATTGTAAAAATATTTTTGAATAAAGGTCCAAACTAGCAAAGATTCTTTTGGATATTCTAAATTGAAAACAAAGAATAATTTGAAGCAAACATCAATCGCATCTAATGCGGAATGCATGCAGTATTTGATACCTTCAAAATAAACAATTATTTCCTTTGGTTCTAAAATTGAACCTGAAACTAATAATAATGGCTGTATTTGTTCTTTTGTTTCATATTTTTTTCTGCAATTCTTGCTCACAGGCAGCAGCTGTGCTTTCCTCAATTATAAAACTTTTCTGGGAGTCTCGTATAGAAAACGTGGTACATATTTTTTCCCCTTTGTAACATTAAAAATTTTAGCTGATGGTATCAAAAGACTATGTAGAAGATAAAAAAATGGCTATGCAACGACCATCTGAAAGAAATAAGCAAGTTATTTTCAAAGTTCAATTGAGGTAAAATATTTTAACCTTACTTTCACTTATGTTATTCATTTGCTTCATAGTTTCAAATAAAAGTTTACTAGATTGATTAATACGGTCTTGCAATACGGAGTCAATTTTTACCACGAAGGTTGCGAAATTGGCATAAAAGCATTCCGCCTTTGGATATAATTGCTTAAAATCTATATTTACCTATAAAAAGTACAAGAACATACAATTGTTAAGAATTTAATAATCCACATAAAGACCAAAAAGTAAATAGAGTTTTCATGCTCAAAGGTTAGTTCTTGTTGCTTAATTAAGGACGTACCAACTTGAAGCCAAATGGCTTTTTATACTGTGTCCATTTCATTAATACGTCAGAAGTGCATTTCGCATGTGATACCTCATTAAGCCTGTAATTTTTGGTTGCAGACCAATGGCTCTCTACTTCTGCCCAAGAGCAGTTATCCATGAAGAGCGCTTCAATACTCGCGTCTACATTTTTTTCTGGGACATCTAAAAACATATGTACGTATAATAACAAAATATATATATTCGTATATATTTATAGTTTTTACCTAGATCTAAAACTCTTTTATTAGTATCCTGTGAACTTTTGTGAACATAAGGTCTCTTTTGTATGACACCACTTTGTTTAAGCTTACGCCTAACGTTAAAATATTTGTCATACAATTTACCTTGGGGCTTTTTTCCAGGTTGCTTTAAATAGTAATAATCCTAAGGACAGAAAATTGTGTAAGTAGTAACATTGCATGTACATAAAAAATACATCTTGTACTTACCAGAGATTCAGTTTGAAAAACTTAGGCAATGTATTCAGCTATTTGCTTAGCTAATTTGACAGTCATTGGAATGTCGTTATATATCAGGTAATTTGTTGTGAGATCAACAATAACAGAACGCGATCCTTCATTTAGTTTTAAGTTATTTTTAAAGAATTCTAGTACTGCTCTTCCTTGAGATAATGAGTTCATTATTTTTTCAATATCAATAGATGTGTTTATATTTTCAGATGGCAGAACGTTATCTTCAAAATCAGAAGTCTCATTTTTATTTAATGTTCTTTGGATCACCTATATTATCTTTAAATACATTTACCTTTATCTCACTTTGCATTGATGTTTTTAACACAACATTTTGCTTTACTGCGATATCTTTAATATTTTGCAAATGTTTCGTTTTAATATGTCGCTTAAAACTGTGAATATTGCTAAAGAATTGTGAGCATGATTCTTCGCAACACTGAAATGTACTGTGTAAGGAAAGTGAATGATAAATTTTAAATGTACAATTAAATTTTCAATTAAGGGAAATATTTTTTTACAAACGAAACACTTCATATTTGTATTTATATAATATACAATATATTATTAACTTTTACAATAATTAATTACACTAGCTTATAAAGAACCACAATGTGAAATGAAATGTTTTGGTCACACAAGCTAACTGTTCTCGTTATTTATTGTTGTTGTACAAAATTAAAAAATTTCTTCACATCTATGTAGTTTTATTCAATGTAAATAAAATTAAGTAGTTAAATTAACGATATTTCTTCAATTCTACAGGTCATTATTAAATTTTACGTACCTTTACTTATTTCAAGAAATTTTATTCCATTTTAATAAAGAAAGTTAGTAGAATTTTACAAAATTTCGTCAAATCTACGATACGTTTTTATATTATCTCTTCTTCTTGCTTTCACGAATTGATATTTAAAACAACACTTTTTTAATAGTTAAATTAACAAAATTTAGTAAAATATACGATATATTATTCAAGTTAACTTTCTTTAATGACGTCAATTTAACATTATTTAGTGTAGTTTTGATTATGATGCATTTTTACTATTTTACCACTGTTTTAATTAAAATTTTGTTGATATAATAAAATTTAGGTGTTATGTTTAATAATTTTATTCAAGTTAATGGATTATATTTTACTAAATTTCTTACAAAAATCAATTATTATATTTGAAAAAAATTTGTGTATATGAATAAGTTTTCTATGTATTTGAATAAAATTTCAATTGTTTTAACGATGTTTTTCGTTGGGGGTTTACTAAATTTTTTCGTTAATATTACCTAAAACTTTTGGTTCAGTGTACCTAGCTCCTTCACAAAAAAAAAAACCGATAAAAATGGGTAATTAAAGTTATATCGATAGATATTTAATTAAGATTAAGTAATTATTAAGTGTGGTGTTGGGGTTAATATTAAGATTTACTTTGTATTTTTAATTAATATTAATATGTTCCTTTTTAATTTATGCTTTAACATACGTTAGTATCAGAACTTTTAAAAATATTATAAAACATGGCTTTCACTTGATCCCTCCTAGATAAGCCCTGGTTTCCCAACCCTGCAAGTGGCGATAAGAAAGTATTTATGTTTGCTGATGCTCCACACTTGCTCAAGCTGGTTCGTAACCACTTTATTGATACAGGTTTAATATTTCAAAATGAATTGTTAAGTTCTCGTACGGTGCTGGAGCTGTTGAAGCACACATCACAGTCTGATGCTTCTATAACATTTAAAATATCTGAGGAGCATCTTTCGGTTAAGGGACCAGGTAAATTCTTATATTCTTTAGAAAAAATATAGTATAATAAATATTACCTATAACACATAGGAAGACAAAAAGTAAAGTTAGCAGCTCAATTATTTTCGAATACAATAGCCAATGCTATTCGACGCTGCTATTCCATGGGTATGGATCTGTACAAGCCTACCGAGACGGCAGACTTTTAACAACTCGTAAATGATTGGTTCGATATCCATAACTCCACATTAAGGACATTTAAATATCCTGGAAAGGTAAATTTGCTCATATGTCAGTTTTTTAACGACTTTAAACACTTTATACGCGTTTCTTTCGCACAGGAACCATATGGCATTTCGTTAGAAACCCAAAACAATATACTTAATAAGATGAATAAAGTTATGTCACTTCCCATCATTCCAGGCAAAAAAAGTATGGAGTCATTTCAAAAAGGCATCATTCTTTCTAACAATGCCTTAATGATGCTGCACCAATATGTGCAAAAGTATATGTCATACATTGTGGCAAATCGATTAAACCAAGATGTATTAGAACATTTTTTTGGTGCTATACGTAGCAAGGGTGGGCTGAACGATCACCCATCTCCAAGAGATTTTAAATATAGACTACGCAAGTACATTTTGGGTAAGTTTCAATAAACGAATAAATTTGCAATAAACTAAATTATCAAATAAATTCAGCGAGAAATACGGAGCATTTGAATGACAGAGGAAATGTGGAAGATGACACCACAGATTGGCTAAACAGTTCCAATATAACGGAAACTTCGTTTCCCAATTCACAAAGTGTAGAGGCAGAAACACAAGACACCTCTGAAGAGATATCTGCTGAGAGGATCGAAGAAGAAGAACCTGAGGACTTTAATGAATTGAACGTAGATGACATTGGTATTCTTCAAGAAGACGCATTAGAATACATTGGTGGCTACGTCCTACAAAACCAAAATCTTGAAGAATTCGAATGTCATGGAAGTTCATTTACATGGGTCGATCAGGTGTCGAAGGAATATTTAAGAAAACCTGGTACTAAATTTATGGAAGAGCTTAAAAGGTTGGAAGCAGTTTTCTATAAGCTCAATGGAAATGAGATTTCGAACTGCCAGAACTTACAGCGGCGATTAAAAGATGCTAGTAAACTAGTGGATCTGCCGGATGTAATAAAAACTATATTTTACAAATGTCGAATATATTTTCGGGTACGACATTTAAACAAAAGGCTGAAAATACAAAAGGCAAAACAGAAGATAATAGGGTATAAGATAATGATTAAAATAAATCTTTAAACACTCTTTTATTATAAAAGTAAGTATTTATTTAAAATAACTTCAATGCAATATTTAAAATGCACTATTTATAATTTTATTAATTTATTCTTTTATATTTTTAGCCTTTCTGTTACAAGTTGCCTTACAGTTGAACATTTCGTACTGGGTTTTTCTTCACAGCACACATATTTTTTTTGCAATAAATTACTGCATTTTTTAGTAATTTTGTTTTATTTAGTTTAATTGTTTTATTTCAATTAATTTGTATAATTAAATTAAAAATTTTAACATACAACAAGTTTGTTTTGCATTGTTTTACAATAAAAAATGTGTTATATTTTAAGTGAATCACTTGGTTTTTTCACCTTAAATTTTGTGTTGCTATTATTTGTTCTTTACCTTTGTCCTTGGCTTTTTTTATCTTCTGCGAACTTTTTTTATCTATGATTCCGGATATAGTAACAAATACAATAGGGTTACGTTTCGCCCTTTAGGTACACAACCCTATTAAACAAAATTATGATTTAATCTTTTTTTAATTTCAAAGAAAATTAACCCATTTACACTATTTTATGAAGTAATCTTACTTGAAATTACAATGCACTCCGGGTATTTAATACGTTATCAAAAGAAAAACTTCTTAAAGCTTGTAGTACTTTACCTAACATGGCAAAATTTTCTGCCGGAAATTTCTGTGGTGAGCGAATCGTATAAAACTTCTTTGCTCTGCTGGGTTAATAACTTTTTTCCTAGAAGTTGCACAACAAGATCAAGTTCAGTAATTTTCAAAACTTACATCTGCATTTTGTGTTGCTTTTAATAAAGAGAATGAATAAGGATGATTAATTAATAGTATTTAATATTTTAACTTATATACTTGCATTTCTTAAATAAAAACATATCTTGGTCAAAATACACATATCCATTATATTATTAGATTAATATTTATTTAATTTTAAATTAGCTTTAAAATTTTATTCTTTGTTTGCTTTTTTCAGTTTTCTTTATGTTTCTTCCGGGGATGGTGAACGAAATTTTCCGATTACAATTTTAAAGCTCAAATTGGATTAAACATAGTTTTCAGAAATTCTTGTTTTACTTAACATTTCTATATATGTATATAAACAGATTATTGTGTTATATTTTTGTTATTATTATATATTAAAATTGATATTAACTTTTTGTATTACCACAAAATACTATCATAGCCACTTCCCCATCTCTGAGTTGTAGTCAGCTGCTTTTTGACACATTGGGAGATTTTTACACAAACAAAATGCCTGTTGTTGTTTTAATGTTGTATTTGTTGTAGACTTGCATGTACTTGATATAGATATACTTTGATTATTTACAAACGTTGGCGTTTAGCAAAGAATACAGGAAAAATTAGATACGAGCAGAAATTAGAAAAATCGTTAAAATGTATTAAATTGGTATTGCTCAACAAATATAAGCTTTATTTCACATTAGAGCCAATATATGTGGCTTTCATCCACAATTGGTCCCATTCAGGAACAACTCTTAGTTTTCGAAATATGTATAAGCCTAGATATAGTGAAGGAAAGCCCAAATGTAATAGTTGTAACGCATTTTTAGTCTTTTTTACATAAAATTTTTTTGTTCATAAAATATAGATTTTTATTTAAATTATAATTTAACTTTTGAATAATTTATTAAATTTGTTTAATTTTATAAAACTTTTCATTTCCGATTTGTTAAGTTTGTTTGTTACTTGACAAAGTTTCTTTCACATTCTTAAAGCAAAAATGAAAAACTTGTTGGAAACTTTTGTGTACATGTGATTTTGCATCTCCTTCTAACTAATTGATCTTTCCATTATGAAATACATATATCCGCACTGCTCACACTACTGCAGTTTACTATGTAGTGATGACAGAAGTTCTTATCACACTTGATTGATATACCCGTCATGATTAAAGGATATACCCTCATTTGAAAAATCAAACTTTTTTAAATAAAACAAAATTTAATATTTTCTAATATATAAACATGTTTCTTTTTTAATATCTAAATAATATTTTACCGTATAAAATATGACTTTAATTATGATAAAATAATTAATCCTTATCTCTTTAAATATTTTCTCGTTGTAGTCTGTAGTGGCTTCGCTATACTGACTTCTTCACACTTTTTTCAAAATCAAACGCTCTTTGCTGTTGGAAAACACCTTAAAGTAAAAGAAGATATACATTTATGTATAAATAATTTAATACGCAATTAACAAATAACTTTTTGATTGAGTAATCTGTAGTACATACTTCGCAGGGAGTTATTAACCAAAGAGAGTCTTCAGAGGGCTTGCTTATCCCATCTTCCATCCCAATTATATTTTTCTTGTAGGTGGTCGGTAAAAATTGAGCGCATCACAGTGCTGACATTCTGCGATGTCCCCTTAATTATATGTAAATGTGATGTCTAAAAAAATATAAATGTACGATTATTAAAATACTTTAAGCATAAATTTAAGTTCTTAACCATTGCTTCAGTGAAACCTTTCGACTCCTCCAACTTCCTCTCCAACTCTTTCACCGCTAGAAGGTTCTGCAAAGGGTGCATGCTGACGACTTCATCAAGTTTTGAGTCGTAAGTCTTCCCAGTCAGCCGACAGACTCTCAACCTTTTGGATGACCACCTTGCACTCCATCAAAGTTTTTAGGCAAAACGAATTGCAAAACTTCTTTAAATTTAAAATAAAGTATAATTTTATACTCACATATATTTTTCTCAAGTTTTCTAAGCCGGGTTTAGATTTCCTTTTGACTCTAGACCTAATCTTGAAAGAGAAGGAACGGCTTAAATGGAAAAATACTTTAAGCTAATATAATTTTTGTTACGTTTTAATTAACTTTTATATTTCCTATCACTTTTTGACGACGATGATGTTGAGGCACACATCTTGAGTATTTCTGCCAAATACTGTTGTTGACTGAAAATCAGAGAAATTCATAAATTTGAGAAAAATAAGGAAAAGTTTTAAACATTAAAAAACAACTTACAATTTTGGATTTAAAGGCTTCATAAGTTCTTCCAACTCGAATCTAACTCTTTGAAGACTGTGGCGATTTTAAAGACCCGCAACATGCCTGTGAAGTTTTGGGTTTCCAGTGTCAGGTTCATTGGACAGAATCTCTGCACTTCAACTGCTTGCAATCCCAAATGCAACTTACCTTTTTAATTCCACATTGAACTAGTATATTTACTTTAAATTCTTTGTTTTTAATTTATTTTTTCTTTAATTTTTGCTTTTATTAATTCACCTTACCACTTTTGTAATTACTTGATAAATGCGCAATTTTCTTAACGTCACGAAATAAAACATATATAAGTTGTTTCACTCTTGCATATGGTTTGTTTGTTTGGGGCAAACAACGTTGCAACTGACAAGAAATTTCTCTTCCTTATTTCTTCTTTCAAAAATTACAAAAATTGCTTAAAACCGGCTAACTGCTAACAACAAATTTAATAAATATTTTGTTTGACCTTTGCCACAATTTTAATTAAAAAACATTTTGTAAGCTGTATTTTATAGTTTGCTGCACTATTATCTATAAACTCAAGCGAAAAATATGATTTAATCTATTAAAAAAAAATTCATCCCAATTCAGTACCAAAAACACTACAACGACAACGCTGTTCAATACAAAATTGTTGCAAATGTGTTAGTGTACAAATTGTGTTAGTATTAGTTTCTGTCAAGCATTTCTTGCTGGGTTGTTTATATATTTAGTTTCCCTACAAGAACAGTGACCATCATTTGATCCATCAAATGACAATCACTGATGATGGTAATATCCATCACTGCGTAGAACATAGTTTCTATCACATTCTTAAAGGGAAAATGAAAAACTTGATGTAAACATTTATATACGTGTGATGGCTGTAGCAAACAGCGTTACCAGTGACTTGTTTTTACAAAAAATATAATGAAAATTTTGCTTGATTTTTGAAACAGATTAATTACAAAACTTTTTATAAGCTGCATTTTGTATTTTGCTAATCAAGTTTGAGTAAAAGCTTAGATTTGATTAATAAAAAAAAATTCATTTAAATTTAATACGAAAAGCCGTACAACGGCAACGCTGTTTCAGTATAAAATTATTGCAAATGGGTTAGTAGATAATTACCCTACAAGAGCAGTGACCATCATTTGATCCATCAAATGACAATCACTGATGATGGAAATATCCATCATCGCGTAGAACAAAGTTTCTATCACATTCTTAAATGAAAAATGAAAAACTTGAGGGAAACTTTTGTGTACATGTGATTTTGCATCTGCCTCTAACTAATGCATCTTTCCATTATGAAATACATATATCTGCACTGCTCACACTACTGCAGTTTACTATGTAGTGATGACAAAAGTTCTTATTACACTTGATGGATATACCCGTCATGATTGAATGATATACCCTCATTTGAAAAATCAAACTTTTTTTAATAAAACAAAATTTAATATTTTCTAATATATACGAGTAAACATGTTTCTTTTTTAATATCTAAATAATATTTTACAGTATAAAAATGACTTTATTTATAATAAAATAATTAATTCTTATCTCTTTAAATATTTTTTTTTTTGTAGTCTGTAGTGGCTTCGCTATACTGACTTCTTCACACTTTTTTTAAAATCGAACGCTTCTTGCTGTTGGAAAACCCTTAAAGTAAAAGAAGATATAAATTTATGTATAAATAATTTAATACGCAATAAAAAAATAACTTTTTGACTGACTAACCTGTAGTACATACCTCTATTTATTTTTCTAGTAGGTGATCGGGAAAAATTGAGCGTATCACAGTGCTGACATCCTGCGATGCCCCCTTAATCATATATAAATGTGATGTATAAAAAATATAAATGTAAGATTATTAAAATACTTTAAGCATAAACTTAAGTTCTTTACTATTGCTTCAGTGAGACCTGGCAACTCCTCCAACTTTCTCTCCAACTCTTTCACCGCTAGAATATTCTGCAAAGGGAACATGCTGACGACATCATCAAGTTTTGACTCGTAAGTCTCTCCAGCCAGCCGACAGATGGATTTTTTAAGCTTTTTGATGACCACCTTGCGCTCTATCAAAATTTTTAGGCAAAACGAATTGCAAAACTTCTTAAAATTTAAAATAAATTATAATTTTATACTCACATATACTTTCTTCAAGTTTTCTAAGCCGGGTTTAGATTTCCTTCTGACCCTGGACCTAATCTTTAAAGGTAAGGAATGCCTTAAATGGAATAATATTTTAAACAAATGTAATTTTTGAAACGTTTTAAATAACCTTTATATTTCCCATCACTTTTGGACGACAGTGATGTTGGGGCACACATCTTGAGTATTTCTGCCAAATACTGTTGTTGACTGAAAACCAGAGGAATACATAAAATTAAGCAAATAAGGAAACGTTTTAAACATTAAAAAACAGCTTACAATTTTGGATTTAAAGGCTTCATAGGTTCTTCCAACTTGAAATTAACTTTTTGAAGGTTTTAAATACCCGCAAATGCCTGTGAAGTATCGGGCTTCCACTGTCAGGTTTACTACACTACAACTGCTTTCAATCCCAAATGCAACGTACATATCTGATTTCACATTGAACTTGTACATTTATTTTAAATTCTTTTTTTATTTATTTTTTTCTTTCAATTTTGCTTTTATTAAATCAACATATCACTTTTATAACTATTTGATAAATGCGCAATTTTCTTAACGTCACGAAATAAAATATATATCAGTTGTTTCACTCTTGCATATAATATGTTTGTTTGGTACAAACAACGTTGCAACTGACAAGAAATTTCGTTTCCCTTTTTTTTTCAAAAACTACCAAAATTCTTTAAAACCGACAAACTTTTTACAACAAGTTGAATTACAATTTGTATTTTGAAGTTTGCTGCACTATTATCTGTTAATAAAACGAAAAATAAGATTTAGTCTATTAACAAAAGGTTCATCCCGATTCAGAACCAAAAACGCTACAACGGCAACGCTGTTCAATACAAAGTTGTTGCAAATGTGTTAATGTAAAAATTGTGTTAGTATTAGTTTCTGTCAAGCATTTCTTGCTGGGTGTGTATGTATAAAATTCCATCACACATCTCTTGCTGGGTTGTTATCTGCTCGCCCGCTTAGTTTTTATGCAATATGGGTGTATGTGTGGTTGTGTTTATCTTTCGCTTTGTTTTGTGATCAAGAAGTTTTTGTAGAAACTTATGGCTTTGTAAACAAACAAAATGGGCCATTTCATTTCACTTTCTTGGTGACAATTATTATTATAACTTTCTATAACTTAAATAAAGTTTCTTCGTAACAATACGTTAAAGAAGAAGAAGTAAGAAGAAATTTTTACAAATTTATCTTTGGATAGTATGATTTTATGTAGGTATGTATAATTATATGAAATTCCAAACATGTTTTAAGTTTATCATGTCAGGTAGAAGAGTAAACTTATATAAATTTGGTTTTTTTTAATCTGATATAAAACTTAAATAGATTTTACCTGAGAGTCGATCGACAAAATTAAGTATACTTTTGGCGTTAAAGTCGACTTTAATTTTAAGAGTTGCTCAAGCTGTTTCTGACTACCTTTTCAAAATGTTCCACTTTTTACTTTGATTTAAAACACAATTGCATTAAATAATGTTTTTAATTATTTTTTTGTGTAAAAGTAAAGAAAATAAAAATGCTGTTTAAGGTTACCACTTTCTTGCGTCTTTTGTCGTAGAAAATGTCTGAGTTGGTACCCAGTTAAAGTCGGTTATTTTTGACTATGAAATCGAAAAAGATAATAAGATCTGTTTACTTTAGAAGACACTTTTTCAATAATCGGCTTTAGCTTTTAACCATGAACATGGCCCAATAACTTTAATTTTTACGTTTAAAACCAGCAACACAAGCATTATAATCACTAACCTAATGGTAACTCCTTTTATATTAACTTCGTACTAAATATATGAATTTAAAAATTAGACTTAAAAATTTGTTACCATTTTGTAAAGGACAAAGCAAAATATATCATTGAGAAGTGGTGTTTTTACCATTATAGACTTTCTTTTATTTTCTTAAAAGACAAATCAATGACGATATTTAACGCAATCAATTCAATCTACAACAATACAAATACGCTGACGATTGTTCAAGCGTTTTTTGCTGTCAGTATGAAAACAAAAAAAAAAAACAAAAATGCACAAACTGCACTTATAATTTTTATAACGACTGCATAAAAATCAGGGTACGACCCCATTTAATTTGAATCTTTGCATGCTGCAATTGACTGGAAAGATCTCCACAATATTTTTATTTTACATACTCGTATGAGCTGTTCAGCTAAAAAAACGAATTTTACCTGTAATGCGTAGTGCAATGCACTCGCCATTCGACAACAAAGGGATGTGTTCTTTATGAAGAACGTGTTGCTCGTACGAAATTATGGTTTTCAGGAAAAAGTTTCTTGATTCCATGAGAACACACTCTATTGTACAATAAAACAGTGAAGCACATTTAACATTGCGTCCAAGCTCCAGTGAGTCAGTAAGCCTGGATGACTTTATTAAAAGTCGAAACCTTTGATTTGGTGGGTTATTTTGTTTATATGACAATACAATATTATATTTTTATACTCATTTTTTCGTTAGTATTATTTTTTAAATTATACCATAGCATTATAAAATGATCAAAAAAGTCGCTTTTCTACAAAGTACTAATATTTTCCAGTGTTTGATTACTATTTAATTATGACTACAAGAAATCTAAGAATAAGCAGGATTTTTTGAAAAATGACTTGTGATTATTTTCAAAGTGCTGATTAAATTTGTTAAAAATTTGAATAAATGATGCATGAAGGATATTAAAAAAGATAAGAAACATGAAAAGTTTTGTTAAAAACGTTTTTAATTTCAGTATTAATTTATTTAATCGAGCCCTTGTGGCTTTATAGGTTAATACATTATCAAAACATGTATGTAATGATCTAATTTATAAACCTAAATACATAGCAGGAGTAAATGTTTATTTAAGATATATTTAAGTACATACAAGTACGAAATTTTTACTTTAAATGTACATGTAGGTTTATATCTGCGTTCATTTATAATTAAAATTTTTTAAATATTCTAAAAAAATTATTAAAGAACTACGTTTTGACCGGGTTAAATGAAAGTTACACAAGACAGAATATGCGATACAATGCCAACAAAAGACCACTTGCAGAGTACCGAAATGCTCTCTCACTTCTCACACATGAGAGAGCAGTCAGAAATTTTAGTTTTTGTTGCTTCTTTTCAAAAACGAGTGAGAGGGTAGAAAATATTTTGGTTTTTTCATTCATGAGAGGGATGATTTATTTTTTTCTTTCTATTCAAAAGTGAAAAAATGAGAAAATATTTTTTTTTCACGCAAGTGCTCATTTATGAGAATTTAAAATTTTGATAATTTTTCATAAGTGAAAAGACCGTACAAAAAATTTTTCATTGAGCGTTCACTTCTCAATCATGTACATTTCAAATGGATCTGATTGATTTTCACACAACTGCAGGCGTGGAAAATGTAATATGGTGAACAAATTTTTCTTTTTAGTTATCATAGTTTACTATTTTGGATCCATTCAGAACTTTAAAAAGTTTTCTATATAAGTTATTTTAAAAGAAAAAACAATTCCTTAATTGGTTTATTAACATTTATTTATTTCTTTAATCTAAAAGGAAAAAGGCACATATACATTAATATGTTTGTATAAAAAATATGTATAGAAATGTATCGTAAGCTTGTTATAAATGTCTTTTTGTTATAAATTTATATTTTTAATTTTATTAAAAATTTGTTTTACATAATACGGATTTTCTTTGTTTTTCATCCTTACCTGTATCAATGCTAATACACACATTCATATGTAATGAATGGTATGTAGACAATTTTTTGTTGGTCGTTAATGACCGTCAAAAAGAAATAATTTTTTTTCTCATTTATGAGAAATTTCATAAATCTCTTTTTGAATTCTCATAAACGAAAACTTTTCAAGGCTGAAAAAAATACCCATTCGTTTTTGAAAAGTAGCATTAATGAGAATGATATTATTCATCCCTTATCATGTATGAATAATAGGGATATTTTTTCTTATTTACTTTTTCATATATGAATACTTAAAAATGAAAGAGACAGGCACATTCATGTGTGATCGCAGGCAGAAAATTTTTTGATGCTCGTTTATCAACGTGAAAAATAAAAAACAAATCGTAGAATTCTCATTTATGAAATATATCAAAAATGTTTAAAATTGAATGGTCATAAATGAAAAATTCTTAACTCTGACCACTTGTTTAAAAGAGCAGCCAATAAATTGAGACTACCGCTTAGACTTTAAAACGAAAAATATACCGTAGTATACGGTTATGTACTTGCTAAATATGTCTTATGATTAATTTTATGTTACAAATATCGTTTGGGATTTCCCGAAAAATTATTGCACTCCCGCGATTTTCCGGTTTTTCTGGCAAAAAAGCAATTCTTAAAGAAAACCAGTTTGTTTAATTAAATAACATTAAAAAAATTTATACTTATATTAAAATATAAAAAAAAAAAAAAAATAATTGCTAAATAAAAGTTTCAACAGTTTATAAAACTTAAAACAATTCAGGTGACAAAACATACATAAAATAAAAAAAAAAATATTTTATTAATTATTTTTAGAAATATGTGATATTAGAACTGCGTTTCTTGTTTTTGTTGCAAAATTTCCAGCAATCGAAAAAATCTTTCACTTTCTACTGAGGTAGGTTTTGTTATTAACAATGCATTATAAAGACTATCCATGTTCGTTGTTCGAACGATAGTGGCTTCGAATAACTCAAATTCCTTATTAAACTTTTGTTTTATATCTTATATAGTAGAACTCACACGAAACGAGATATTTGAACATTTTTAAATGTCATAACAAAAATATTTGAAAGATAATCAGTGTATTTTTAGAAAATGTTACTATTTTAATCTTCCCGTGAAATTGTGGATAGGTTTTCCCGGGAAATCCCGTTTTCCAAACCCTAGTTACAACCAAAAACTTTAAGGCAATATAGAATGTGTGACATTAGTAAGGAATCGGCAAAAAAACAATTTATGTATGTTGCGAACGGAGTGTGCTTGTAATCCTAGCCTTGACATACCTGACACTATGTTTCCAGTACTAATCAAAACCCGGCTTGAGAATGATGTTCTAACATCCAAATAAACAGCCAGTTACGATGGTCTTCACCGAAATGTATGACAACAGTATTATATTTACTGGTGGCACAAATCCGATTAACTTAATGCAATTAGTGGAGTCTACGAAATGAATATGTATATTATATCATCGTTTTCAATAGATCCAAAGACAGAGCATCTTTTTTCTTTGGGTTAAATTTGAGTTTGTTTTGAACGACCCAGAGAGAAGTTTTTGAGAGAACTTCATTTAAAGTTGCCTTATGGCAACCAAGAAATTGTCTACGGCCTGTTGAATAAACAGGAGAACTTAGACCTTCAAACGCTCTGTTGTCTCACACTTTATTTACAAACTATTTTTCCTAAATATTGATATGAACAGCTTACTAATCTAAAAGTATGTACGTTGTTGTTGTAATGAACATAAAGTAGCTAAAATACTTACTATTGTTAATAGTTGGGGTAGTGCACTAATTTTGCAATCTTCACTAAGTCTAAGTGATAGTGCAAAATTATTGCATTAATTTTATTGATGTCTAGTGATGATTTGAAAATTTGCAGCCTCAATCAACATTATTGATAGTGATAAAAAATTTTTTCACTAAAATTCAATTATTTGATTTAAAAAAAGCAATCAGCAATATATTGCAATCTTTTTTTCTTCACTAATTTTAGTTCAATGGAAAAATTTCGTACTAAATTCGAGGCTTACTTTGAGTTACTATTATTTTTATTATTCAATAAATAAATGGCCACGTTAAAAAAGTAAGAACATTTTACAAAATTTTAATACTATCACTGTTTTTTGTTGTAAAACAAAGGACAATTTTATTATTGAATAAAAAATAACAAACAACAAATCTTTAAGTTCTTGACAGTTATATTTTTTTATTTTGCTCAATTTTATAAATATGTACATATGTATGTATGTATATGTACATAATTATTGAATATTACATATTTTTTGTATTTCGCTTACAATTATTATGATTATGTTGGTTTTTTAAATAGCTTGTTTGTTGTAGACGTTTTTGCTATTTTAAATGAATTATCACAAGGTTCGGCTTGAGGTCCTATTTGTAAATAAATTAAATAAAAAACTCTTTGTTGCTTTTGTTTTAATTTTCTTAACATTTCAATATTTCAACCAACTTTGTTGGCCATCTTCAGGGAATATGACTAGAATATATACAAAAAAATATATGCTCAAAAACAAATAAATAACAAAAATATTACAACAATAAATAAAAATAACGTTTTTTTTAATTTTTCGACTTTTTTTCCTTGTGTTAATAGACAATGAAGACTAATTAAACTCAACACCGCCGATGAAAAGTAAATTAATATCATCAACTTATGTATATAAAAGTTTGACATTGAAAGGTACTGATATAACCGACAACATCATTTATGTACAAAAGAAATAACAAGAAGGCCAATACAGAGCCCTGAGGTATACCACTAAAGCACAGATAACTAACCAGATAAGACACGAAAAATTCAGTGGGGCTAGATTCCAGCTATTGTTAGAGAGGGATGGTAATAGTACTTTGATTTTTTATATTACTTCCTCTTTCTGGTTATAGCTGGAATTTAGTTATATGTATTTTTTGAAATAATAATGTTGAGTTTACGCTATGGCCTAAGTATAAAACACCGAGTATAGTATAAAACAATTTACGTTTAAACAAATGAAATGTAGCAAGGACGAAGAAAATCCACTGGAGGCAGCAACTTCAACAAATCAAGCGATAATTTTGGAAGATATGTTATCAACTGAAGAAGTTATAAAGTCAAAAATAAATCCCAACAAAACATCAATTATATTGTTTCCTGGCCAAGGAACACACTATGTTGGAATGGCCTAATGCGTTTCCTTAAAGCTAGAAGAATATATAAAATGACCAATGCTGTTAATTAAAAATTGTTCTTAATATGCTCAACCGACTGTAGTGGTATCTTCTTTGTCCTACCGTTTGATAAGGATCTTAAACTGGTGCAATTTCGAGCCAGTGCCGTGCAAATGGGTTGTGATAAAGCATCTGGTACTATAGCCATGGTTTAATATGCTCCAGATATAGAAATTGGTGATGCCTGTGCAAAGGCATTGTCATTGTGGTGTAAGCAACTATATGTATCCACATTGTAAAGTTATTGCCGGCAACGTTGAAGTTATTGAGTTTTTAGAAAAGAATTCAAAGATTTACAAATCATGACGCATTAAAAGTTTGTTTGTGAATAGTGCTTTTCATCAATTGATCAATCAATTATTGGAGCTCACATACTGTATGTGCTTTATTATTATAAACAAATATCACTTTAGTTATCTGATTCCTTAAAATTTATGCGACTTTTATATTAGATAATGCCAAATCGTTTGTAAGCCATGCGTTCAAGAAAACCATCGATTTGTATAATGTTACATTGGCTACTGAAGTAGTATTGGATAAGGCTTTCACCTACTCGCCACTAGGGCATGCAAGTGTAAAAATACACTAATCAAATACTCGTGATAATAAACTAAGTTTTCTTTCAAATGTAATGTTCAAATTATTTTATTTATTTCTTTAATACTGAACCGAATTAAATTAGATAAAGACGGTGTACTAAAGCTCGACAATATCTACAAATATGTGAAAGAATAAACAAAATGGGTTGACAAACAGAGGAGAAAAATTATCCCAAAGTTTTGTCTTTGTCTATTTATATATAGATTCTCATAAAGCAAGTTTTTTAAATAATTATGCATATAAATAGTAAATAAATACAATAAAGCAATTGATTGAAAAAACCTCTTATAATGATTTATTTTATATTTTATTGTTAAAAAGAATTAAATTAATGAAATTGGCTTGCATACATCTCAATAAGATGCGTTAAAGTTATATGAAACAAAATCTTTTACGACGTTTTTTATCGCTTTTCTGAAAGCCGCTGTATGGTCATAGAATTGGCCTCATCGAGAATGATAATTTGGAATGGGGGATAGGGACGGCCCTCTGGTCTTGTGTCAGTGATATTTTTTTGATCTTACCGCATTCTTGCCACTTTCATCAGAAGTACTTAATACTAAAATTTTTTCGCTATATTAGACATTAAAAATTTGTCAAGCTGCTGCAAGAATGGCACTTGTTTTTCCTCTGCCCGGGGGTTCATAAAGCAACATATTAGACAAATCTGCACATTTACGCAAAACAGCGACCACTTTACCTTGTTCTACCACGTCTGGATTTTTTTCGCTTGAATTATTTCTTGTCGCAAGTTTTGTAAGTGTGGCTGTTCCAATGTCAACTCTTCAAATTTCTTAATTTGTATGTTTTCAATGGCTGATATTCTATACGAGGCTTAGGTTTTTTCTAAAAATCAATTCTTTTGTTAACAAAAATTTATTTAAACACTTGCTGGTATAACTTGTTTATATTTTTTATATGAAAACATATGTCTATAATAGGTATGTGTAGTGGCTTCTGCTAACACAATGCTCTTAGCGTTTTTGAATATTTGTTTATTCGCTTTAACGAAAGCTGGAAGAAAATATGATAAAACACTTTTAAAAACGTCATAAGTAAGTAATCTGGTTAGTTATCTGTAACTTAAGTACAGTTTAGTTAGTGAGTTGTTGCCGTTATAACCCACAAATTTGTATCTACCAGCTATAAACGAATATACAAGTTTGCAAGAAGTCGATACACATTAAAATCCAAAATATACCTTTAGCCAGGAAATAGTTTAATGTTTTGCATAGTAAAAAAATGTAAAATCTTATTTTTTTTTATTAAAAAGGAACGTTCAAATATAGAGAGGTGTGTATGTGGGATCTCGATTTGAATATTACGCGATGAGTTCAAGAAAGTAAAGCTTTTAGCAATTAGGCAGGTTTGCCTCGATCAGCAATAGTTATCAAAATTAGCACCTAAAAACTTAAGAACAAGCTCAGTAACTGTATCATGAACTCGAGTTCGAATTGTAATTTTTCTAGCAATTGCCTCAGTTCGATGTAGGTTTGTCAATCTGGTTCCAGAATAAACTTTAAGACAGTACCTAAGAAGCGACATCAACAACGAATGTGCAACATGCAAGGGTGTATATCTCTGTAAAGCATATAGTCGACGCAAGAAAAAACAAATTCTCTTTGCGACGAGGTTGATGTGGCATTCAAATTTGAGATTAACACCAAGTATGACACCAAGGCACTTTCTTTCATCAACATATTGGATAAAAGAATCATTAACATAGAGTTCGGGATAAGAGTCGTGAGAACTAGGCGTTCCAAAATATATTGCTTAAGTTTTCCCAGGATTTATATCCAAGCGATTACGGTTCATGCAATCCGTTATATTCCTAATATAAATGTTTATCCGCGTCTGAATTTGGTCAAGAGGAGCATTTTGTATCTTAAACAGTAGAATAATATCAGCAGCATATACGTGCACTTGACAAAATTCATTGCTAATAATTGAAATAGAGTCGTTAATAATTAGTCGAAAAAGCAAAGGGCCCAGCACAGAAACTTAGGGTACTCCAGAAGTCACATTTCCTATAGTTGACTCTACATTCGACCACGAAAGAAACTAAAACCTACCACACACGTATTACTTCATTAATTGACAAGCTGATGTTGAAAATTATAAACTTGATAAAGCTTTTTTAAAAGATAATTATGATCCACTCGATCAAACGCCTGATTAAGATCTAAGTATACTATGACACAATTCAAATGTACGTTCATATTTTGCCTAAGGGTGTCAGTAAAAGAGACAAGCAGTGTCGTAGTATTGTGGTTTCGCTTGAACGCGTATTGATTAGGATTCAACAAAGTGCTCGTATGAGATAAAATTTAAACATTCATTATATTATCAATAACCTTCGAGAGAGCTGGTAACATGTTTATAGGTCTTAGATTACTGTACTATAAGTACCAGACTTTGGAATCGGAATTATTCGCCCCAACTTCCATAATGTGGGAAACCTAGAGGTGGTTAAAATTGTATTAATAAGATGAAGCACGAGAATAGTGAAGATATGAGTGGATAAATTAATATAATGAATTTTATGGGTGTCATGCCGTGGACAGCTGCATTGATCTTGATTTAACTAATTGCAACAATAAGATCGTTCTCTGTAATAGTGTGGAAGAAAAAAGAGCTTTGTCTAAATTTTAAATTGAAATTCAAATCATTAGGGCTGCTGGGATTCATTTTGGACAAAAACTTCCTAGCCATATCCTCTACTACTGATTCATCATAGTCATTACTGGCCCAGTATTGGCATCCACAACCAACCGTCTTGTTTTTCTAATCAGAACTTTGGTCTTATTTTTAAGCCTACAATAGTTCCTCCAGTTTACCCCAGATGGATCCCTAATATAAATTCTATATGCCAGGTCTCTCGCCCTTTCAGCCTGCAATACATCTCTAGATTTAAACCATTTTTCATCATAGGAGCCGTACGTAATAGTTTTTGAAGGGATTTAGCTA
The DNA here is from genome assembly GCA_937654795.1 of Cistogaster globosa. Classification (NCBI taxonomy): domain Eukaryota; kingdom Metazoa; phylum Arthropoda; class Insecta; order Diptera; family Tachinidae; genus Cistogaster; species Cistogaster globosa. Next base: position 43,676,281 of record OW569404.1, on the reverse strand, counting down.
TGAGGATGCTTTAGTCAAAGTGGTAAACACGTTTACTATAAACCTGGTTGTCTAGGGTTCAACCACTGTGGCAACCAAAAAATAAAAATGTTTTTTCTGTTTAATGGTTTAAATACATATTTAGAATTAACATTAAACATGCAGCCTTCTTCGTCGGTACTTTTTCATAGCATATTCGCCCGCAAAGTAACATAACTAATAAAATGGCTATATCTATCTTTCCCTTTTCACCACCTGTCTTATCTCTTATTTATCCCTTTTCTAAAGGAATGTAGCACGGTTACGAAAATAACTAAATAGACATTATTGCCTGAAGTGCTACTTCTCTTTTTAGAAAAAATGTAGGGTTATCCCGCGGTCTAAAAGAAAATCTTACAAAAACAAATATAAAGCTATGGTAAGAGTTGAAGAATGGGTACTGCATCTGGGAATGAATGAAAAAGGTCTATCAAGGATATGGAATTGTTGCGCACACATATATGTGTAGGTAAGTTGTTATAAATACATGTTAGAACACACCTTGAAAAGTATTTGTCGAAAAGTATTAGAGATGGAAATATTCAAAAGATTACAATTGAAGTCAGCTACGACTATAATGTTTGTTTAACGATCGAACATGTCACTATGTAGTTTTTCAAACTCTTACAAGTCACCATTGGGTAGATAAACTACCCCTAACAAAACCGGCGACCCTCTGAATATTTCAGGAAGAGTTAATGACTGTGATAGAAGATAAGGTTTAAACCACGTCTCAGACACACCTATAACATTAATTGGAGAACTATTTCAAATATGCTTTTAAATTCATCAAATTTAGTGCTTTTATTCGTTGGGTTTAAGCTTTGGGCGTTAGTTAATATGACCTACGTTAAGGTTTTTTTATATGAAGAAAGAGAATTTTTTAATATTGCGATATCACTGGCTACAGATCCAAGATTGGTATCAAAAAACATCAAAGTATAGGTAACATTTATATTCAAGGGGGAACCATTTTGTAGCGGTTGTAGAAGATAAAACTAATACTGGTCTAGGCATTTCTTGTTCTGTTGTGGTTTGGTAACTTTACACTGAAAATTATGATCAGCTGATAATTGAAGTTAAAAAATAGGGAAGACGGAGAATTTTTGATAAAATGAGAGAAAATAAGTTAACTCGAAAATAAAATGAATTAAGTAACGGCTTTGCTATTTTGCTGAAAACCTGTTACGGGCGATGAAGCAATTATGCTCGTATTAGGCAAATAGACCCCCAGAATAAGTTTAATTGATTATTGATTGTTTGGTTTCAAAGACAAGATGGAGTGGGTCATTGAACCTTCTAGATGTACCGCTTAGTTGATTTTTTTTAACATCAGGCCATATTAACAGTAGTAGGTTAACATTTGCACCCGTAGGCTGATAAGGTTAGAAGGTATGAGGTTAAGCGAGATAATAACAGACATAGAGAAAAGAGGTTTCAGAATGGGACAAAAACACTGTTAGTAGGGGTATCAATGTGTGCGGCGAATTGATTGAGTAGGCACCTGATAGACGAAGAAAATATGCAATTGTGGTCATTTGATAAGAACATTGGAGGCCGCAGTTGGCCCATTTGTGTAAAAAATTTTATAAGTTATTAAAGTTTTATTGGTAAATTAAAAACCAGGTAATAGTAACTTTATATTGTCTTATTTGAAGAAATCTGGTTGCACAAATCAAATTTTCGCAATTTCCTTTTACTTGGCTTGTGGGGATAATGTTCTGTGCTGAACGACTCAAGGATCTTTTATTTCCGATTGGTTAAATTCGAGTCCCTGTAGTCCATTAATTTATTATGTTTTAAATCTTTAAAATCTAAACACATTTCAGAGCTAAATTTCATCTTATATGTGCAAATTTAGATAAAAAAGTGGGTAAAATTTTTTAAAATAACACAAACGTTGTTTTTAATTGTGGCGATTGTTTAAATTCTTCGGCTGAGTTAATTTTACACACCTCTGCTTTAACCAAAGAAGTTAGAGAAATTAAAAACGTAATAACAGCAACAAATAGTATTGCTGAAGATGTTTTTCTGCTTAAACAAAATGTTTCAAAATCTATACAGTCAATTGATTGTCTTTTAATAGTTATAACTTACCTAAAATTAAAATTAAATGAGCTGATTGGAGTAAACAAGCTCACAATAGTAAAATAAATAATGCTAGCGACAAGGATAATATTCTCTTAAAAAATTTTAATAAAGAAACACAAGGTCATTCTAATGACACTTAGCTTAATCCAAGTGCAGAAAATAATATTAATGTTGTTGCTGTTGATTCTATTCATTCTTCTACGTCTACAAATTCTTTGTGCGATGTATACATGCAGAGTACGGGTTTGCTTCATCAAAACAAAATTGGCGAATCGAATTCAGTTATTACCAAAAAACAAAAGAATAATAACCCTAAAGTTATTTATGGGAATAATAATGATGATTGTAAGAAGTGGTTTCACTTACCATCATTTAAAGCATCGGTGCGTGAAGATCAAATGATATCGTATGTGGAAAAGCAATTAAATATTTGTAAATCTCATATGTCGTGCTAAAAATTAATAAAAAAAGACACTCCATTAAAAAACTTGAAGTTCCTGAATTTTAAACTTGGTATATCTGTGCCTTATTGTAATGCAGTTCTTAAACTTTCCGCTTGGCCAGAAACATACGTATTCGTCCTTTCAAGTTTTTTCCAAAGTCAGCGCCCATCAATAACGCTACTAAATGAAAACTGTTTATTGCCTCCAAACAATGTTAAATGTAGAGATAATTTAAAAATTTTCTACCAAAATGCCTCTAGAATCCGCACTAAACTTGGTGATGTTTTTAAATTTACTGCACAAGCTAATTACGATGTTATGGTTATTGTTGAAACTTGGCTAAAATCTGATATCTTTGATGGTGAATTTTGCAATTTAAAACAGTATCGAATATTTCGTAAGGATCGAAATTGTGAACATACTCATAAGTGTCGTGGTGGTATTTTTAAAGCTGTCAGGAGGTCACTAAATGCTTTTTTAAGGAATTTATTTGTTTCCAACCCTATTTCGGATTTACTTTGTGTATGTGTTTCTGGATTTAAAAAATTGTTCATATGGTTTCCTACATCCCTCCCAAAAGCGAAGACTCTATCTATGCTGCTCATGTTAATAATGTTGTTCATCTTTCAACCACTTTCAGGGGAAAAAACCTTCGTGGGTGATTCTAATCTTAATAAAATAACTTGGAATAATTTATTAATAAATGTAACCTAACATTTTTAAGCATTGGTTTAGTACAAGTAAATTCTTATAAAAATATTTTGCATCGTACTCTTGATTTAATATTTATACCCGATTATTTTAAATTTTCTTTGTCAAATTCTCCATTTCCTATGTGTATGACTGATGTGCATCATGTTCCATTAATTTAAGTGTTATCTTTTTGTAAATATATTTCTGCTAGTATTAATGATAATGGCATTTATAACTTTAAAATCTGTGTTAACTCTACCTTAGAATCTGCATTAGCTGCTATAAATTGGAATATGCTTTTTAAAAACAAAAATACTTCTGGTTGTTATGAAATATTTATTAGCACATTAAATGATATAGTCAAACGTTTTGTTCCTCGTCTACCGCGCAAGATTTACAGACTTCCTTGGTATACCAAAGGATAAAAAAAGTTAAAAAATCTTAGAAACAATTACTATAATAAGTTCAAGGAAACTGGTGATAAGTTTTTATATAAAAAATTTTTGTTAAATTATGAAATTTCTATTAAACGTAACCCTAAAGTTTTTTGGAACTTTATAAGATCTATAAAAACAAATTCTGCTTACCCTTCTAATATGCATTTCAGCAATAAAATTGCAAACTCTGGACAAGACACTGTCAATTTCGTCGCGGAGTTTTTTAAATCAAATTTTGAAAATGATTCTGATTTTATACCACGAGATATTTCTAAATTCATAGAACCGATTGTTCATTTTCGTTTTGTTCATTTAACTAATGATGATATTTTAAATGGTATAAAAAGTATATAGATTTCTCATAGTGTAGATATTGATGGGATTAGTTCATATTTTATAAAGAAATTGGCAAAATGCTTCTCATTGCTCTTCAGTATATTTTCAATAAATCTCTTGCAAATGGCTGTTTTATTGACAAATGGAAAGTTGCTAGTATTACTCTGATATTTCTAATTATTGTCCTATCTCAAAATTGTCCAATATTGCAAAAGTTTTTGAGCACATAACTAAAGAAAAAATGTTTTTCACGCTTAAACGTCATATTTGTCCTGAACAGCATGGTTTCTGTCCTAAGCGTTCAACAACTACTAATATTACCGTGTTCAATCATTTCTGCCTTCTTTCTGTTTTTGAAAAACATAATCAAGTTGATACGGTTTTTTTATCTTTCCAAAGCTTTTGATAAGGAAGCACATAATATTCCTTGCCTTAAACTAGAATGTTTGGGTTTCCATGGTATGTTTTTATGCTGGTTAAAGTCTTATCTCTTTGGAAGAAGGTATTCAGTTAATTTAGAAAACTTTGCATCTTTACCGTACACAGCTTTTTTAGGCGTCCCTCAGGGCAGTATTTTAGGACCATTATTGTTTTCAATTTTTATTAATGATATGAAATACTTTATTTTGGGTTCAAACTTTTTATTATATGCTGATGTCATTAAAATCTTTAAAGAAATTCATTCTGTAGATGATGCCTTTATTTTACAAAATTGTATAAATGGAATATTTACTTGGTGTTCGCTAGCTAAATAAACTATTTTTAAATATTGGAAAATGTTTTCAAATGACATTCTACAAACCTTATATACGTAATCGTATAGTTTTCAAGTATAAATTATGTGATCTCGATCTGAATGTTGTCAATGAAATTTTAGATCTTGGTATTGTTTTGGCTAGTGAGTTGAACTGCCATTCTCATTCTGAATACATTTTTCCTAAAGTCTATTTGACATGGTCGTTTGTTAAAAGAAATTGTAAAGAATTTATGGATCCTTTAATAATAAAACAACTTTCGTCCGTTCTAGATTGAAATACTGCTCCTTTGTATGGAATCCGTTGTATGCTGTTTATGTCAACAGAATTGAAAAAATTCAAAAGAAATTTGACTTCTACTTATTATACTCGTTGCTTGCTTCCAGGTTTAAAGCCACTTTACTTGAGAAGGACTAATTATTCAATTATTTTCATTTTTGATTTGATTAACAATATTTTAGATTGTAATTATTTATTTAATTTAATCTCATTTTGTGTTCCATTTCGATGCTTAAGAATGAATAATCTATTTTATATATCTACCCATAGAACTAATTATGTAATAAATGAACCAGTTCTTCGTGCTTTATGTACGTTAAATAAGATAATTTATAGTTTTAATTTAGATTTTTCTTTATCTAAGGATAATTTTCCAAGATTAAGGAATGAATAAAAGAAAAAGAAAGTTAAGATTGAAAATCTTAAAGAATTAAAATAAAAGAGGAAACGGAAAAAGAAGTTTTATGCACTTATAATCATTATATATATTGTAAAAGGATAAAAAAATAAGAAATTAAAATAATATAAAAGTCAATTTAAAGTAAAATTTTAAAAAACAACTTTAAAAAACAGATATATATGAGAATCTTGATTACCTTGATATATATATATATATATATATATATATATATATATATATATATATATATATCAAGGTTTGAAGGGAATTATGCAAGAAGTTAATAGAGGATTTAAGTCAATGTCAATGTCACATATGGATATAGAAAATTTGAACAATTTCATTTCGAGCAATGGTATAGATATTAGTAAAAGTTTGCAGAAGAAATTAACCGATAAAGGCATAGAACAAGCAACTTCAGTCAGCCTTCCACAACAGGTGCTTATAACTCATAGCAGGCCTGAAGAGTCTTATATAAAAACGTTTTTACCAGGTTAAAACGCTGGTAATAGACCAACGTAAAAACATGTAGATTCCCTTACATGCTATCCAATGCCCCCAACTATTATTCATATGATAGAAATTTAAATGTCCGTCCAGTAGAGGGTCAAATTAGAAACGATAAGTGGGACATGGTATTCGAAGGCGGCGGTAGTGATGATTTTGTTTTCCGCATAGAATTATTGCAGGCAAGTTATTGTATACCATGGAAAGAAGTTCTTAGGGATTTTCACCGATTATTAAAAGGTCAGAAAAAGAATTGTTTTGGCTCTATTTAAAAACTCAAAATGGTATAGCGGATTGGCCAATGCTACGCTACAGCCTCTTGTATTAGTTTCAGGCCAATCGGAGTGATTTTGAAATCATGCAGGAATTGGTAGAGAGACGTCAAGGAAATTATGAGTCATTGGATGATTCATTTCATACAATGTTGTCAAAAGGTCGAGACACCGTACCCAGTTCTTGAATATGAAATGATCAAGATACTGAAGCGTAACGTAAACGACCATCTTGCTAAGTAAGTGTATCCAATGGCAATATATAATATACACAGAGAAAACAAACTCGTTGAGACAACCGAATTTGTTGCCAATCGAATTTGGTCGGTTACAACAGCTAACACAAAATTTGATTGTAATTACTGAAAATTTCTTTCTACAGCACTGAATTTGTTATATAAATAATTATAACGACCGAAAAAATTTGTCATTACTATCGAAATTACAGTTCCTCCCGAACAAATGACTAACACAACTGAATTCCATATATGTATATTTTGGTTCTCGCAAAGAAAAATTGTTTAGCCTTACCTATTCTGTTTCAACATCGGTCATAATCAAAACTCAAAAATAAATTTTTTATATATTTATTTTTATATAAGTATGTGTACATATATTTTTGAATATTTTAAATTATACATATATACATACATATATTTATTCATATTTATATTATAAAAGAGACGTTTTATTATAATAAATTATTGTGTTTAAATACATTTGTAAGGAAAAATCTTAAAAATTAATATTAAAAATGGTTATAACTAAAATTAGTAATCCCATACTACAAATTCTTCTCAATTAGCGAAAGTAGCAATGTTAGAAATTGGGTAAAAATTATTTGTTTTATATTTATAACGCTAAACATTTCAGTATTACTATTTATTCTGTATGCAAAGAAATGATTATCAAAGTACAACGTTTCAACAATTTTTACACAAAGAGAAAAGTTATTCTTGTCATAGACGACATGTTCTACTAAACTAAAAACTGGTTCAAAGTTCTTATGAAAGTCTGACAAACAACTACAAATTTTTTTAAATACTTAAGATAAGTTATTTCTTGAGTATTTGGACTTAGGTCATAATTTAATATATTTTTGATTACAACTGAACCACTTAATATTTTCATACTAAAATTATTAGATAAAAGTAATCTTGCAAACTTAAACTGGTTTTTGATATGCAATGACTTTAAAATATTTATTCTGTTATTTGAATTATGAGCGGTTTCTTTAAACATTTAGTGCTTGCTTTCAAATCTCATGGAGTTTTTTTGAAACAGAGGTCCAATATTTTTCATAATGTTTGGGTAATGTGTTAGAAAACGAAATTTGGGCTTCAAAATTTCGAAATTTTGATAAATAACTTGTTGTGATTATTAGTTATTGATTTCAAATATTGATGTGCACCAAATGACATATTCTTTTTAAACAAAATATAGACTATTTCTCTAAGTGATAAAAGAAGATCCCAATATATATATGTTTATCAAGATCTCCTATTAATAAGGGTAAATACCTTACAATTAAAAACATTTCAACAAAATGGATAATTTTAATATGTTTCAAATGTCTGTTAATATTAGAAAATATTCTGTTGCAGTTGCAGCTACACTTAAATTTTGTGGCGCTACGATGATTGTTCCTTAAATGTACAGAATAATGTCTAAAACTATCGAATTGTTTTCTACAGCAGGTACACTTCATTTTAAGTAAAAATAAAATAATCAAAAAGATGTGGCAATAAGAATTAACTTATACTGAACTAATTTAAAAGATTATAATACACAAATCTAATGCTACTATTATTTAAATCATTTGCGTTGCAATTTTAGAAACATATTTTCGAATAAAATTCCAAACCATTTAAGTGTCCTTTGAATAATATTTAATTCCATGTATATAAGAAAACAGCTTTAAACAGCATCCAAAGGGTTATCAAAATAATATACTTTATCAACCAGTGCCACAGTGGGGCAGAATCAAAATATTTTGGAAATAATTCAGCCATTTGAAAACGGCTAGGCCGATTGATGTAAAATTTGGCACGAGCATAGTAGAGGAGTACTTGAGCTTAAGTTTTGAAGGTGGTTACCCTCCACTTTCCAGGAATGGCGCTATGTGGTCTCAAAGTTGGACACCTCGCTCCTGAAAATTTTTCTAACGCTTCGCATTTCTTCAATCTTTGTCTGAATTTTAAATATTTTACATGGTCTTAAAGCTCTCGTAAATACCTACAAAACGGTGCTTTAAACTGCATGTTTATGTTTAAAAATTATCGAGTTATAAGCATTTTAAAATTAAAATTTTTGATTTTTTCCATACCCTGGTCCAGTTTTTTCGAAATATTGGGTACAATTTGCAGCAAATTTGTTTGAGTTTTTTACTGTAGATAGCAAACAAAATTTAAGATTTTTGAAAAAAATTTGAAAGTAATATCTTTTCTGGCTTAAAAATTATACGATTTTCAATTTAAAAAATCCAAAATTATTGCATTTTTGTGTATTTTAGCCTAAAATGGGACACTAATCTAATTTTTTAGATAGAAAAAAATTTTCTTAAGGAATATATAAAAATTTTCTATTTTTATTAAAGCTAACTATATGTGTGTACGTTTAAACCAAATTTCGTATAAAACTGATCATTCTTGTAGAAGATGTAAGTCTTTCAACTTGACCTATTTTACATCGAAATTTTGACTTTACCCCATATTTTCTAAAATCCCAAAGCTGGGATCGGAAAAAGAAGAATACTATAAAAAAGCTATATATACTCCAAATAGTTTCAAAAAGTATTTCGTGAGCCCTAGTCCATATGTGGACTTTATGGGCAAAAGAGTAAAAATTCCAATTTTGGGATTTTTCGTCTTTATTTTGGGAATTATGGGATTTCCTTTAGCTTAATGTTGCAGATTTTTTTACCGTTTGATTTTAGTTAACAAACTACATATGCACAGAAAATTTTATCTGATTTGCTTAATTAATAAAAGTTTTATAGCTTATTTAATATTTTTACTTTTCTCAAATTGGACCGTTTTTACCATAATTTTTCGAAATTTTCGGAGCTCAGCAACGAATATTAAAATTTTATTCCATTTTTTTATTTTTTTTTATGCATGTGAATAAAGATGACGCAATTTCCTATTAAATAAAAAAAAGATTAACCTCAATATCATTCTTACGTGCAAAACTATGCGTTCTTAAATATGAGTGTTTCAATATGTATCTCACTTTTATACATTTATGTTACGGAAGTAAAAATTTTCATGCCTGTGTAAAAAATTGTTTAAAAAACGATTATACCTGAAAAAAGGGTTAAAAATGTAAGGGTTAAAAATAATGGTGCAGGTGTTCGTTTTAGGATGACATATGATTAATTATGTCTTACCTAAGTGCCTTTTTTGATTTTTAGCTAGCTGCTTTGCTTCTTTAGGTACCCAACTGTTCGATGAACTGAACACGCATATAAATATTTGCATAAATACAATAGATATCATATTTAAAAAAAGACATCATGCCGATCACATTGAAGTTTGAGACATTGTGTTCTTTTTTGTGGACTGATGGTACAAAAGGACTTGATAGAATTAAGGCCATGAAAAAATTTATTAAGGCTACATACAACTGCAGAGTTGATGTCATTGGTACTGCAAAACTGGAAAAATTTTTAAAATTATTTGATCAAAAAATGAAATCAGTTCGCGGAAACAAAAATAAGTTTAAAGTAAAGTATCTTACTTGGATGGATACTGTTGCGAAATTCTCAACTTACATCGCATTATGTGGAGCTCCCTGCAAATCTTATAATGACTTATGTTCGAAGTCTAAGAAAAAAAGGTTAACCGAAAAACTTTCTTCAGTTTCAAAAGATGAAGTTTCCGATACGTTCAAAGAATTGCTAAAAAAAGAAAATCAGCCTTCCGAGGCAGTGCACATCGCCAATATTCTTCCCAGCGCATCTCCAAAACGGTTAAAACGAATTGTTAACAGCATACCTACTCCGACATCGCAGTCAAATTTTACGGAGGAAGAAGCTATTGCTCTGATGTTGGAAAAGAAAATAAGCCGAAATAAATACCAAATTTTGAGAAAAGCTTTACTTGAGAAAGGACATGCAATATTACCATCATATAAGTCTATTCAAGAAAAAAAGAAAGCGATTATGCTATCTCCAATAACAGTTGATGAAACGAAAGCTTCTATTGGACTATCTTCTTTGCTAGAAAATACGGCGTCACGGATTATTTCAGATTTTTCTACTGACCAACTAGAAAAGGTTAAAAACTGCGATGTGTAAGTGGGGATGTGATGGAATATCAGCCCTTCCTGAGTACAAACAAAGACATACAATAGATTTTAAGAGCATATTCATGGCATCCTTAGTACCACTAAAAATTCGTTCATACTCACTGGTTGCATCTTCATCAGTACGTGCAAACACTTTTGAAGATATATGGAAAAACACAACCCCAGGATCCAAAAATTTTTGTAGGCCTATTTGTTTTGAGTATGTAAAGGAATCAAATACTACGACAAAAAAATTAGTCGAGCATATCAAAGACGAAATAAGATCATTGGAACCAATATCAATAAAAATAAAAGAATACTGTGTTAACATATCCTTTCAACTTAGTTTAACAATGATTGATTGAAAAGTTAGTAACGCTATAACTAACATATCTTCTTATTGGAAATGTCCCATATGTGATCAGAAGAAGTCAGAATTCTCAGATAAAAAAAAAACCAACGTAGTCAACGAAGAAGTTCTATCTTTCGGAATATCCCCCCTTAATGCTAGAATAAGATTTTTGGAGCATTTTCTGCATATTGCATACGACTTAAAATACAGAAGTACGACAGAAAAGTTAATAACAAAAAAAAAAAAAAAAACAAAAAACAATGATGAACTAAAAGCTCTAAGAGCTTCTGAGAAAAGTAGAATCCAAGAAGAGTTTAGAGTACAAACGGGGTTAATAATTGATAAGCCTCTTCGTAGTGGAGGAAACACTAACGACGGAAATACTGCAAGAAAATTTTTTGGGGATTTTGAAACTACTTCAAACATAACTGGAATTGACAAAGAGTTGCTTAGAATGGTTAACGTAGTTTTAATGGCAATTAATAGCAAAACTCAAATTAATTCTTTTCGCTTTGGAGAATATACAGCAAAAATATCTCAGCTACTCGTTTCCCTATATCCATGGAGGGATATGACGCCCACAGTACATAAAATATTATGTCATGGTAAAACAATTATAGAATCGAATATTCTTCCTCTTGGGGAATTAACAGAAGAAGCCCAAGAAGCAAGAAACTGCGATTTCAAGTACATTCAAATATTCAGTTCTCGAAAATGTTCTAGGCAGTCACAAAACGAAGACATTTTCTATAGCCTATTGTTATCTTCTGATCCTGTACTCTCATCAATGAGAAAACGTTGGATTAATTATGAGGCTTCTTCACCTTCTAACAAAACAGAATTAAAGGATTTACTTTATCTTTTAGACATGCATAATGATATGACAGATTATTTTATAGAAAATAAATAATAATTTTAAGGAAATAAAAAATACTTTTAACGACTTTTCGTAAATAAAAATTAACAGATGTTTTTTATAATGATTATTAATTTAAGATATGCCTCTTGGTTATCCTCTATTCAGGTATAATTGTTTTTTTACACAATTTTTTACACAGGCATGAAAATTTTTACTTCCGTAACATAAATGTATAAAAGTGAGATACATATTGAAACACTCATATTTAAGAACGCATAGTTTTGCACGTAAGAATGATATTGAGGTGAATCTTTTTTTATTTAATAGGAAATTGCGTCATCTTTATTCGCATGCATAAAAAAATAAAAAAATTAAACAAAATTTTAATATTCGTTGCTGAGCTCCGAAAATTTCGAAAAATTATGGTAAAAACGGTCCAATTTGAGAAAAGTAAAAATATTAAATAAGCTATAAAACTTTTATTAATTAAGCAAATCAGATAAAATTTTCTGTGCATATGTAGTTTGTTAACTAAAATCAAACGGTAAAAAAATCTGCAACATTAAGCTAAAGGAAATCCCATAATTCCCAAAATAAAGACGAAAAATCCCAAAATTGGAATTTTTTACTCTTTTGCCCATAAAGTCTACATATGGACTAGGGCTCACGAAATACTTTTTGAAACAATTTGGAGTATATATAGCTTTTTTATAGTATTCTTCTTTTTCCGATCCCAGCTTTGGGATTTTAGAAAATATGGGGTAAAGTCAAAATTTCGATGTAAAATAGGTCAAGTTGAAAGACTTACATCTTCTACAAGAATGATCAGTTTTATACGAAATTTGGTTTAAACGTACACACATATAGTTAGCTTTAATAAAAATAAAAAATTTTTATATATTCCTTAAGAAAATTTTTTTCTATCTAAAAAAATACACAAAAATGCAATAATTTTGGATTTTTTAAATTGAAAATCGTATAATTTTTAAGCCAGAAAAGATATTACTTTCAAATTTTTTTAAAAAATCTTAAATTTTGTTTGCTATCTACAGTAAAAAATTCAAACAAATTTGCTACAAATTGTACCCAATATTTCGAAAAAACTGGACCAGGGTATGGAAAAAATCAAAAATTTTAATTTTAAAATGCTTATAACTCGATCATTTTTAAACATAAACATGCAGTTTAAAGCACCGTTTTGTAGGTATTTACGAGAGCTTTAAGACCATGTAAAATATTTAAAAATCAGACAAAAATTGAAGAAATGCCAAGCGTTAGAAAAATTTTCAGGAGCGAGGTGTCCAACTTTGAGACCACATAGCGCCATCCCTGGAAAGTGGAGGGTAACCACCTTCAAAACTTAAGCTCAAGTACTCCTCTACTATATTCGTGCCAAATTTTGAATCAATCGGCTTAGCCGTTTTCAAATGGCTGAATTATTTCCAAAATATTTTGATTCTGCCCCACTGTGCAGTGTGATGTATGCTTTTAAATTATTAAAATGGCCAAGAAAAACGATTTTTGGCTACAACTCAACATTGTTTCTTTCTGCTATGTCTGCTTGCTCAACAGTCTAAAAATAAAAGTATACTTTAACTTAACACTCGGCTTAAAATCTATATATGTACTTATGTACATAAAGGCGACTCACATCAAAATGAGAAATAAATTTTTCTTGAACTTCAATTTTGGTTAATTTCTTATTGTTTTGCCAAGTCGCTCTTATTACCGTCGAAGGAAACGAATAAGCCAACAAAAGAAAAGCTACCGTTTTTTTTATTCTAGAATTCGAAATAAGAGATATAGATAAAGACACATATAATTCAGAATAATTTCTTTGGGTGTAATGTAATGTAATGTTCATCGCTAATAAGCAATGACAGATGTTAAAGCTGTTTGGTAAAAACTAAAAAAAAACAAAAGACATAATTGTACCTTCACTTATATCTTCAGCAAGTTTTAAAAAATTTCGAGCTGTTCTATCATTTGTTAAGCTAAGGTTTTTAAAAATCTTTTGGTAAAACAAGTTCCAAGTCTCAATGGCCTCAAAACTTGGGAAAGTTAAAATTACATCAGATTTCAATAAAGTTAAAAACGAAGTTATCGTCTGTGTTGAATATAGGAAACTGTTTAATAACATCGTATGTGTTTGTAGATGGGCTCCGTAATCAGTTTTGCCTTTCTTTCAAACAATTATTCCATTTCGTCGCAAATTCCTTAGTAGGGTTTGAGTTCAACTTTACATACGATATATCGTCAGAACTATCTAAAAATAATATAATCAATGAAAATGATTTTTTGTTCTTTTAGCACAAATAATATCGCAATACATACCGTTTATTAATTAGCAAAACTATTTTTTATTATGTTATGGCACATTTTTTAATATTTTATTTTATCTAAAAAACAATTTTTTTTATTTCAAACTTTCTTTCATTACAGAAAATTTCTTCACAACTGACAACAATTTCATTTGTGTTTAAAAAATTATTTTTTTCTTCATTGCGACAAAAAAAATTAATACAGTAAACCATGGCGAAATAATTTACCAGGTGGTGGCAGTGGCGAATTTCATTCATTTTCGCCGTTGCAGAAAATTTCAAACATGGCGAAATAACTTACCAGGTGGTGGCAGTGGCGAATTTATTCATTTTCGCCGTTGCAGAAAATTTCAAACTTCATATAAAAAAATTTTCGCTGATTTTTTGTATATGGAGTTTGATATTTTCTGCAACGGCGAAAATGAATAAATTCGCCACTGCCACCACCTGGTAAATTATTTCGCCATGATTTCAAACTTCATATAAAAAAAATTTTCGCTGATTTTTTATATATGGAGTTTGACATTTTCTGCAACGACGAAAATGAATAAATTCGCCACTGCCACCACCTGGTAAATTATTTCGCCATGCAGTAAACTTTTTATTCGGTTAGGAACTTTCGACAAGCTTTAACGTTCATTCTTCTTTTATTGCAATCGATTTCAATAATAAAGCCAATCAATAATTAGCTACACGTACTAAATACTTACTTTTATTTTAAAATATGTCTACCCAAAAAAATTTTTCGATTTGTAAAGCCAATATTTAGTGTTTCAACGTAATACATAATATTTTATTTGGTTGGGTCTGACATTTCTTAAAAATAGTCGTTATAAAGGAATAAAACGGTTAAGTCAAATAACTTTACTGTTATGATTGTCGTATTCCCGTTGTAATTACGTTATTATATGAATAAATATAAAAAAATTGTTGTAGTTAATTTTTTTTAATAAGAAGCGCAAAAGCTCGATTAACTTATATGTAATTCTTGGGCCATAACCATTTTTCAACCAATCTTTTTTCTGTGTGTAGAACAGTTGCGAAAAGAGTACCAAGAAATAGAGAAAAGGTTTCTAAGGCGAGAAATGAAATATAGCGCACCCATCACCAGTTCTACACGATATGTACAGCGTCCTAAAATTAATGAGGTATATGAGGATAATGAACAGGCTCTTTTATATGAAGGACACCATAACGTCGAAATCGTCGAAGAAGTGTTTCAAAAAGAACGAAGGGAGCTAAGAAGTTGGAATTGTAGACGTATTGGAAATACGTATATGGGTTGCGATTCCGAAACAAAAAATATTTTTTGCTTCAAAATGCCTAAATTATAATAATACGGAAAACCGAAGAAGGAGCATGGCAAAAGCGGGCGAGCCACGCTCAATCCAAACGTCCGCGTCGCCACGAAAATAGGCACCGAGAAAGAAAAGCACCAGTTAAATCATAGTTTACAAGATATTACACATGACTTATAGTTTTAATTCTAAGCTTAACAAATCATTCTGTAAGAAATTACAAAACTATATTCAAGTTAGAAATCATATATTTGCCGATGATATGAAAACACAGTTTCCAACCTGTGCTAAAGTAAAGACCGAAGAACGATAAGAAAAGGTATAACTTCATCTGTAGAAGCCGTCTCCAGTAGTGACTCAAGAGTTTTTGCGGAAGTAAACATAGAAAGTAAGTTACATAGTGGCCTATTGGACACCAAAACGTCTGTCAGTATAATAGGTAAAGGGTGTGATGAACTTTTAAAAGAGTTAAATGTCGTTGCCTTACGTTATAATTCAAAGGTTAAGACAGCAGATGGCCAAGCTTCTCAACTTAAAGGCAAGATTACTTTTCTCGTGCTTTACAGAGTTACCTCTGTCATGAAAATTACTTGGGGATTAACGGAAATTTGAGTTAGCTCCTGATGTCTTGAATGCAGATGAGATTAATGTTAAAAAGTTGGAAAACAATTTATAATTTTTATTACAGAGAAATCCTGTACGTCATGCTCTATCTGATTCAGTTCCCCAAATGTCCAAGAATGTATGAAGAGGAACATAAAATGCTGGAACTGGGAGTTATAGAGGAAAGCGAGAGCCCGTGGAACAATCGCGTGAGACTTGTTCGTAAGCCCGGAAAAAATCGTCTTTGTTTAGATGCTACAAACTTGAACAATTTGAAAATCAAAGACGCGTACCCTATTCAAAATACCGAGGGCATATTAAGTAGAATTGATGAGACCATTTTCATCTGTAGTGTTGATCTCAAATTTGCATTTTGACAAATCCCACTGAAACCCAAATGTCGTGAATACACTGCTTTTACTATACCTGGTAGATCACATTTCCAATATACAGTGATGCCTTTTGGCCTCTGTAATGCGGCACAACGGATTTGCTGCCTTATAGATAAAGTTATTCCACAAAGATTGAAAAACA
This sequence comes from Cistogaster globosa, assembly GCA_937654795.1. Lineage (NCBI taxonomy): Eukaryota > Metazoa > Arthropoda > Insecta > Diptera > Tachinidae > Cistogaster > Cistogaster globosa. Next base: position 43,659,796 of record OW569404.1, on the reverse strand, counting down.
ATGTCTTTATATATTTAGATGAGTTGTTGGTCATCTCAAAAGATTTAAAAACGCATTTGAACTTACAGAAAGAAGTAGCCAACTGTCTTGCAAAGGCAAAGCTCACCATAGGTCTGAGCAAGAGCGTTTTTTGTCATAAAGAATCGCACTATTTAGGTTTTATCATTGGAGATGGAAAACTTAGAACAGACCCGTACAAAATAAAGGCAATTGAACAAATACCGAAACCAAAGACGCCAACATAGGTGCGAAGCTTTTTGGGTACAGCTGGTTGGTATCGACATTTTATTAAAGATTTTGCTGTAATTGCTGCTCCTCTTATTGACACGCTAAAAAGGGTTCCAAGTTTAAAATGTCTGATGAAGCCATCGCAGCATTGTTTGAATTAAAAAGTGCATTAACAACCGCACCTGTTTTAGTACACTCAGATCTTAGTTCAGTTTTTATTCAATGTGATGCGTTGCATACTAGCGTTAGCGCGGTGCTATTCCAAAAGAATAATGAGAATAATGATCATCCCATAGCATTTTTTTTCCCAGAAATGAGTGGAGCTCAGTTAAATTACACCGTGACAGAAAAGGAGTGTCTGTCAGCGGTAATGGCAGTAAAACAATTTAGATCATATGTAGAACTGATGGAGTTTACCATAATTACCGACCACGCCAGCTTAAACTGGTTAATAAACGGAAAGGACTTGAGCGGACTATTGGCACGATGGTCGTTACAGCTACAGGCCTTCAACTTTAAAATTGAAAACCGTATGGGGTCTGAAAATATAGTAGCTGACATGTTGTCTCAATCAGTGAACGATCAGTATGTGGAGCAAGTCGAATTTTTGGATTTCGAAACGACCAAATTTGAATCACCGGAATACAAAGAATTGGTACGAACAATTGAAGAAAATAGCAATAAGTTACCTGAATTAAAAATCGATGAGGGATTCATTTAGAAAAAAACCAAATTTTCTGAAAATGAAAATGGTTTAGAATGGAAGTTGTGGATTCCCGAAAATTTAATCACCACCTTAATATCGAAGGCACACGATTTATCAACAGTAGCGCATGACGGGATAGCAAAAACTTTACATCGTTTGAGGCAATGGTACTATTGGCCGAAAATGGTAACACACATACGTAATTACATTGCTAATTACCAGATCTGTAAAGAAATAAAACAAGCAAATTACGAAATGCGACCTAAAATAAAAGAAGAAGTCAAAACTTATCGCCCGTTTCAGAAAATCAATATAGATTTTTTAGGCAAATATCCGCGTGCTAGGAACGGCAATGCTTATATGCTTATTGTGTTAGACCATTTCACCAAATTTGTATTTTTAAAACCTATAAGGCAGCAGCGTCTAAAATCGTAATCGAATATTTAGTGCGTAAAATATTTCACACATTTGGAACATCGGAGTTTATCCATTCAGAAAATGGAAGGCAATTTATTTCCCAGGAGTTTAAGAATTTGGTTGAAACGTTTAAGATAAAACATGTTAAAACGCCAGCTTATGTCCCTCAATCGAATGCGTCAGAAAGAGCCAATCAATCCGTAATTCGTGAGCATATTTAGATGGTGGCCATAGGGACTGGGATGGGATATCTGAAATTGTATGTACTGTACGTTCAGCCTGGCAGGAGGTAATAGGAAGAAGTCCATAATGTTTAGTTCAGCTAGGAAATTTAATTCACTGTCTGAAAATGAGTTTGAAATATTAGAAAGAAATGGTAAAATACAAATTATTAGGGAAAACGTAAAGGAAAACTTACACAAGGCGTATTTGAAAAAGCAAAAATAATACAATAAAAGAAGTAGATATATACATTTGACTATAGGGCAAGAAGTGTACCCTAGAACCTTCCTGCAATGAAATTTTGGTAGAAACTTTAACGCAAAGTTTGCCCCAAAATTTAGAGTAATCGGCAACAGTATGTATGAAGTGGGACTGCTTCAGGGAAAATTCTCGGTATTTACCATGTCGAAGACATTAAATAATAATCTGTGATAAATTCCTTTTCAGCAATATCTCGTTAATGATGCAATACAATATATATTCATATTTATTTTGTTAGTGTTGTCCCTTTTACTTTATTTATTAGCCAGATTATTGAAAATTTCCTGTTTGCGATGTCCAGTTTTATATATCTTGCCACGCTTTTTTTTAGCTAGTTTCCTTTATATAAAATTCTTTTGTGGTCCAGTAACTGAAAAGAATAATAAGTAAGAATTTTCACACAGAGTATCGTTGTCATTCTCGAATCAAATAAAATACTTCCCGTCATGAAAATAATATGAAACCGCTGTAATATAATACCACCACTTTTACACCAACATCATTTTTCTCGTTTTCCGATATCCGAGCACCTGATTATATAGGCCACAGGGCTACTAGATTGGTAATGTAAATAGTTCGCAGCAATATCACTCAGTTCATGACCTACGGAAAGCAAGAACAATTAATCTAAAAAAAGTGTGTTCGTTTCGTATTTCTTACCTTTAGTGTAGTGTAGTACAGTATAAGGATGTGATGTTAGAGGTTCCTTTTTGGTTATAAAAACAAAATACATATGTATTTATAAATATTTAGTAAGTGACTGTGAATGAAGGAGATTTCGGTTATTACAACTACTTACAGTTCAATTTTTGTAGATATGCTACACACTCAGTTCATACTATTATAAGCCACATTCCCCGACAAGTAATATATTTTAATTGAATTATATACTCTTAGTAAATATCACCGAGTACACAGAGATGTCACGAGACGGCTATAAATGTGTTTCTCTGTGCATCTCTTTCTTGACAACCTATCGACTTGAATTTTGTTTTGTATGAGTTCCAGGCGAAAAAAAATTAACCGTTTTCTTACAGGCAAAAATAAGGGTGGGTGTTATGTAAAATTAATTAAAATTATTTAAAAAATAAATAAAATTTATATATTTTTATTTGTAGCAGAAGGCAATTTTGTTTATTTTTAACGTAAGTACATTTTAATAATAACATTGAAGTGTCTTTCTAATTCTATTTTTTTATTGTGTAGGAAACTAACATATGTACATACAATTGACAAACAACATGTAAGTATGCAACATACAAAAACTGGTATTTATCTGTTTGTTTGTTTAAATAATTTATTACGATAAACATTAAATTACTAAGAAATATTAATTACGATTTCTTTATAAACTCTACATTTGTAGTGTCCGAGTGCTTGAGTTATCCAGATTTTAGTGTAGTAGCTTTGTATAAGAAATTAGCTATCGGATGCGGTTTTCTACACCATTTTTCATTGAAATTGAGAAAACTCCAAATAAAAATGAGAATATCCATTTGAAATTGAGAAAATTCCAAATGAAAATTAGAATTTCAACTTAAAATTAAGAAAATCCCAAACGAAATTGAGAATTTCAATTTGCAATTGAGAAAATTCCAAATGAAGTTGAGAATTTCCATTTGAAATTTACATTTTAAATTAGGAAAATCCCAAATGAAATTGAGAAGTTAAATTTTATATTGAAAAAATTTAATTATAAATTAACATTATTTTTGTTAAATTAACAAATGAACATTTATTAAAATAAGCATCGAGAAATTAAAAAAAAAAAATACAAATATATGTAGAATTACCGACCAAATCCCGAGTAGGTTGGTTGTATAGCTCTACTGCAATCTACAAGTTGTTTTATACATGTTTTAAAAGATTGATCACCTCTTCTAAAAAAATATGTCGCTGCTCTCCTACATTAGTCTTTGTTTTGCCTTACTTCTTATATTTGACCAAATAATTTTAATGGGGTTAAGCATGGGTGAGTAAGGGCTCGATCGTAAAAGCGCAGCTGGAAAGTTGTAAAAACAAAGTTCAATACGGCAGTAAGCGTTTTTATAATTAATTTCCTAACTCTTCCCAATTATTAAAAAAATCTTTTGACACATTCATTTGCGCCATCAGGTTCGATAGAACTCCTACAGCTATCTAGTTGAATAATAAATGATGCACCGATGTATGTTATTATTTATTTAAAAATATTTTTTTAATAATTTACAGTAAATATTTCTTAATATTTTTTAAATTTTCTAAAAATCATTTAGAATTTTCTTAATTGAAAATACAAAATTCGCAATTTCATTTGGAATTTTCTCAATTTCAAAATGAAGTTCCCAATTTAATTTGGAATTTTCTTAATTTGAAATTTAAATTCTCAATTTCAGTTGAAATTTTCTCCATTTCAAAATTAAATTCTCATTTTCATTTGGAATTTTCTAAATTTCATATGGAATTTTCTCAATTTAAATGAAAAATGGTGTAGTTCCTGATGCCAGTTTTAACGAAGCTTATATATCATTTATTTATATATCAATTATAGTGACTTTTATGTTGTACCATTTAATACAGGTTTGTTTATATCTTAACATTTCTTAATTTTGTATGCTAATTTTTCTAATTTCAGACCTGCATGATCAAAGATATTACCTTACATGTAACAGCCACAAATCCTGTTGTTGTTTTGTATCGAAAATTCAGTTTTAAAATCGAGGAAATTATTTTGGCTTTGTGTGACAAGTATACATTTGCCTTTAGATTCAAAGCATAGCAGAAATGCTTTCTTTTTAAAATTAATGAGATGAAAATAAAATTTGTTTTGTACATTTTATTATTTTATTTGTATAGATTCATTATCAATTAGGATTTTACAGACAATATAATTTAATTTAATTTTTTCTTCCTAACGTTTTTTCGTAACAACTGTTCCAGTTTATGTTGAGCGCAAGAATGATTCATAAATTCAGGCGGACAAACCGATACAGGACTAGCTTAAGATCGTAGAACAGTTGACTATTAACCTTGGTAACAAACGATATAGCACAACCTGTTTTTCCGGCACGTCCAGTATGACCGATACGATGTGTATAGTTCTCAATAGTTTTAGCCATGTTGTAGTTAATAGCTAAAGAGGCATCTTGTCAATACCTCTACCAGCAACGTCTATAGCTACTAACGTATCTTAAGCTCCGGATTTTAAAGCAGCCAAAGCATATTCACGCTGTTCTTGCCCCTTGCCACTGTGAAGCGTCCAAGCATTATAGCCAAGTTTCTTTTGACCCTTAGTTAAACATCAGCGCTTTTCTTTTGGTTGACGAATATTCATAAATTTCTTGCGTTTTTATTTTTGTCCATCATGTATACAATTTGCGCAGTACGTTCTGTAGGTTTGCCAAGTGAACCAGAATATACGGTAGCAGGTCTACGTACATAAATAAAACTCCCGAGACGTTCAACGGCGGGAGGCATAAAAGCTGTAAACATGACGGTTTGCCTAATTCAAATTAGTCACAGGCATGTATTTCAAAATTTGTTGAACATCTAGTTAGAATCACATGTCAAACATTCGATCAGCTTCATCCAACACAATATATGTACATATGTACACTAACTTAAAACAAAATAACGATTTTCTAAAACAACTATAAGACGACCTGGAGTAGTAAAGACAATTTCGCAACCCATTCGTAGGCGAAATCCTTGTTCCAATACAGGGACCAAAATTATTTAGTGACTCTTCTGCACCAATAGCCATCAATTGACTAAAATGAGTTTGAGCCAAAACCTTTAACCAATTCATAGCATATTCAACACTAAAATATAATGAAAATGTAATGCTGACCTTTGCAGGTCAATTGGCTAAACATGTATAACACCGCAGAGTGCAACACTAGCAACTGTAAGTCGTGCATGAGGCAGGTTTATCGCGTCCCTTTTAGCCAATTTTCCACAAACAATTGATACGTTCCGAGCGTGAGGTGGTCAAGGCATATTCTTGTCTTCAAATACAAAATACTCCATAAAATTTATTTATGAGGTATGACCCGTGAAAGTCTGAAAAAATTTCTTCGTTGCCACTGAATACAATTTGATTGCAAATAAATAGGGTTCAATGGTTTTCTTTCTAATAAAGACACTGCAGACAATTTAGAAATTAATATTATTAATTTTATTCAAAATATGAGATACCTTTTTTGTTCTCCGTACATCCCAAAAAGGAACTCATAGACATCTGCTTTGTTTTAGAGGTTCCAATTTTGTGAGATACTGATGACTTCTTAGACTCTTATATATATTTTTATAATAATAAAATAAACTTTCTTCTTATTCTTCAATTTCAATGACTTTTTTGATTTATTAAATTCATGTTTTTTCTAATTTTTATTGATTTAGTGTGTTAACACACAAGCAATGATGGTGCATTTCTGTCACAGATCACAATTTCTGCGTTCAAAGATACTGCAGATTGAAAGAGGTTTTCACTTCTGTATTCTGGAATTATATCGTAAAACCACAGCATATCATATTTTTTAAACAATGGAACAAATAATTTTTTAGTTTAAGAAAATGTGTTACATTTTTTGTGGCTAAAACTTTTTGTGCTTTTAGTTTTTTTTTTTTGTAAAATATCTAGTTTTTGTTTTGTTTATTATCCATTGTTCACAATAAAATAGCACTTTATTTGTCTCTTTCTTTAGAAGCTGTAGAAAAACTGATTATATTGTTTTTGATGTGCCAAGGATTTCATCTCTGTATACCCTGTGGTAAAAATTGTAAAAAAATTCTATTTTATATACTGCTTATTTTGCTGCCTTGTTTTTCTTCGTATTTTGACATAGGAAGAACGCTGCCACGTTAGTGAATTTATATATACATTAATTTGCCGTTCCAGAATCACTAAAGTTTTGGCGTTTTTGGGAATGTATTGCCGACAAGCTCAGTTGGTAGAGTATGAGACTTTGACACTCAGGGTCTGGGCGTTTGCCTACGTTGGGCATTTCTTTATCCGGGACAAGCCGCTCTTTCGCTTTTCGTCCGTCAAGCGTTGAAAAACGGAAGATTTGTAGCGGTTAGAAGAAGAAACTAATACTGGTCGAGGCATTTGTTGTTCTGTTATGGTTTGGTAACTTCACATTGAAGTTATGATCAGCTGATAACTGAAGTTAAGGAAAAGGGAAGACGGAGTAATTTTTTTTAAAATGGAAGGAAATGAGGTAACTCGAAAATAAAATAAATAAAGTAACGGCTTTGCTATTTTGCTGAAAACCTGTTACGGGTGATGAAGCAATTATGCTCGTACTAGGCAAATAGACCCCAGAATAAGTTTAATTGATTATTGATTGTTTGGTTTCAAAAACAAGATGGAGTGGGTCATTGAACCCTCTAGATGTACCGCTTAGTTGATTTTTTTTTAACATCAGGCCATATTAACAGTAGTAGGTTAGCATTTGCACCCGTAGGCTGATAAGGTTAGAAGGTATGAGGTTAAGCGAGATAATAACGGACATAGAGAAAAGAGGTTTCAGAATGGGACAAAAACTCTGTTAGTAGGGGTATCAATGTGTGCGGCGAATTGATTGAGTAGGTACCTGATAGACGAAGAAAATATGCAATTGTGGTCATTTGATAAGAACATTGGAGGCCGCAGTTGGCCCATTTGTGTAAAAAATTTTATAAGTTATTAAAGTTTTATTGGTAAATCAAAAAGCAGGTAATAGTAACTTTATATTATCTAATTTGAAGAAATCTGGTTGCACAAATCAAATCTTCGCAGGTTTCCTTTTACTTGGCTTGTGAGGATATTGTTCTGTGCTGAACGACTCAAGGATCTTTTATTTCCGATTGGTTAAATTCGAGTCCCTGTAGTCCATTAGTTAATTATTGGTGCTTTTACCACAAAGTAAGACTGGTTAACTGCGGTCCCAGTGCAAAGCGGTGGAGAAAGCAAATAATATAAATATATATGATAGAAACTTTTTATTTCTATTATTTTTCAATTTTGTAAACTACCAAATATTTTTATAAAAAAAATGAAAAACTTTTCAGTTTAACTTTTCCCTTTAATACATTCCAGGTGTACAGATCTAACGTCATATTCTTTATGACATTAATTGAAAATTACTTCAATATGAATTAAGCAAGTATTTATTTGTTTTTGCTCTAACATATATATATTCATATACATATGTGTTAAACAAAAAAACTATTTATTTGATAAATTCGGGCACTAATATTGCTTTTTTGAATTTTATTTAAAAAGTCTAATATAAAAATACATAATATGTAAGTTTTTTTGCTTACTCAAAATTAAAAAAAATAAAAGTAGTATTAATTTAAAAACACAAAATCGTCGGAAATTAGTATGGAAGTATCCGGCTAAGTGTTCGTAAAGGTGTTGTAAATGTGAGAAGTGATCAAGTGTAGTGGTGTGGGGTAGCATTAAAATTGTATCGTATATGTTGCCTTGGTAGGGTGGGTTTCTAGTGCGAGACGAATGTCAACTTCCGTCTCCGTTTTATGACCATGTTATAACTGTGCCGCCAGTGTCCAATCGTTGGTGTTAAAGTCTGTGATAAATATAAGTTTACAGTGTGAGTTTCACTGTCAACGCTGACTATTTTATGTATTCTGTACTTTTTTTATTTATAAATAAATTTTACTGTTCGACCTTACGCCGGAAGTAGCAGGTCGTACCTCCCCTGAGAGCCTGAGCTAGTCGGGTGGATAAATAGGTACATTCGGTGCCGTTCAAAATTAAACATGGTGAGTGACTATGAAGTCAAAAATAAAAAGGCGCTGACAGTTGATTTAAAGATGGCGTGAGAACAGTTTCTTTTCTTTGGAGACCACGTTTTATTTTTTCTCGTAGTGTCGTTTGTTGTAATGCAATTACTTTCCTGGCCAATTACAACGTGGAGGTATTTACAGAACAATTCACAATTTATGAAATTTTACTTTCCACAGGTGTTTTATGACACATGTTCATATGTATAACAACCCAGCATACAAAACTAAAAGAAACGATGGCGCCAATAATAAAAGAGCCGGCCGCAAAGTTAATGCAACCTGTTTATTATTATATTTATACTAAAATTTATCCGAGTTCACTCCAATTTATCTTTCTTTTCTTCGGTAATATCAAAGGTTTGCATGTATATAGTATAATTGCTTATATTTGCACTAAAAGCACTTTTAATTTTATTATTTAATCTAGCAGATTATTAAAAAACATGTTACCATGTCATGGTTAGGGTCGCTGTTTTTATATTAAAACGTTATAATCCACAGTTTCGAATGCTTTAATTAGATCGAGTTAAACCAATGTAATATTTTTTTTATCATTATATTTTCTCGAATTTTCTCAGATAGACTCAGCAGCAGAGTATATCAAAAGCAAAAGTGGCGATCGCTTTTGCTTGCATTTACATTGTTTTGTGGGTTGAAATGAGCCTATATTTGGCAGACCTGAGGGATGTCAATTACAATTTGTAATTAATTACACATACAATTAAAAATTACATGTAATTTGTAATTGAAAATTTCCAATTTTAATTACATGTAATGTGTAATTAAATATTTTCAATTACTAATTACAAGTAATTGTAATTAATTTTAGTCCCTTTACTTTTGACACAACAAATCGTTTGAATAGTTACACTGATTAGAGCGCTTCTTTGGTGCAGTCCCAAGCAAAGGTGAATTGAAGGAAGACCATTTTTTGCAACACGATTTCAAATATGAAATTCGTAGTACATAATTTCTACTTGTAATTTATGCTTAATATATTTGATTCAGCAAGAAATACTTAACTTTTAAATGCAAAGTAATTGCGAAATCAGCAATACTATTTGGCTTAATACTTGTGACGTCACCATGCCTTTTGCGATTGAATCAGCCGGATCAAATCTATACGATACTGGCAATCCTATTCATAAATATTTAAATACTACTACATCTATATACATACATAAAGTACTAAATCTGTTTATTGGTTTATTTGCCTGCCTGAAAGCTATTTCTGTCTACACCAGGTCACCGATTTTCCCGGTTGATTAAATAGAGTACTTCTTTTTTTATATTTTTCGTGATCGTGGCACTTCCTATACAAAGTGAATATTTATAATCACCCTGAAATTTTGTTTAAATAAATCTCTTATTAATATGCGTAATGCAGAGAAAACTGGCTGGTATAGAATAGTGGGCGTGGTAGCATCCATACAAAGCAAAAAGTTATTGCTGTGAAGCTAGAGAACTGCAACAAGTATAGTTTTGAAATTTTGCGAAAATAACGCAGATATTAGTTTTAATAGTCTGGCAAATTAGGAATTAAATTGGAACAGTGGGCGTGGTACCTCGTAAGCAAAGTGAAAAAGTATTAACATGTTCAACAGAGTGTTGAAATTCTTATTATTGTGAGTAAACAATTAAAAAGCTGCCTGGAATGGAAGACTAGATGTGGTAGAATTATTCCTATTCGGGTTGCTAAGTGAACTCGATAGCCAGTTTGAAGTATTTATTCGCCCTTGCTTCAACCGATTTCAGTTTTTTTTTGATACTTTCCTTTCATTTAGGATCAAAATCACTACCACTTTAAAATACTTAACTGAAAGCAATATGTACAATTAATGAATTTTATTATTTAGTAACTACATACTTGAAACATTTCGGCAGAAGCAACCAACTTACCAAGAATTTTGTTATAACAGTATACAAATATATTTGCGTATAACTTATTGTTTATTAAAAAAAAACTAAATAATGTAATCCTAATAAAATAAATATTTTATTTGTTTTTTTCTTTATTTATTTTTTTTTTTTTTTGTTAGTTATGCTTTTTTGATACTGAATTAATAAAAGATTTCATCATCCAATATAACTTTTGTTTCTGATTTATATTTGCTTTTAAATTTACTCGAATAAAATAAAAGTTGAAAATAACCGGTAAAAAATCAAGTTAAAAATGACTTTTATTTCCACGCAAAAAAAAAATAACAAATTTACAATTAAAGTTAGAAACAATGCTTACTTTTGCTGAGAAAAAATAATAAAAATCCAAAAATTAGTGTTATTTTCTGATTTATTCATAAATCATTATAATGATTACGGGGTAAGCAAACTTAGGAAATAATATAATCAAACAAACATTCCAAAATTCTACAAATGCGTGCCTACTCACGCCACATCTTTATGACCACAATAATCCACGTTCACGAAATTGATAATTAAGAGTATTAACGATCATGCGTAATAAATTTGAATCATTTGTAATACATACTAATCTGTGATCACTGAACAAGCAGTAATCTCTTATATTACACACCCAGTTTAAACGAAGAGAAATTTTAGGAAAAAGAATTCAACAAGAGAACTATAAAGAGATATAAATGAATGTTAATTTTAGTAAAAAAAAAACAAAACAAAAAAAGAAAAAACACAAGAATATGAATCCATTAATAAGTATTCTCCCTTTTCTTTAAAGTAAAAAAAAAAATAATAATATAAACTAAAAACAGAAATAGAAACAAGAAATTACCAAAAATGACTCATAATGTGATTACTCCATTTATACGATTCCACAAATTAACTAAGGAATTATTTTTAATGATACGGCCCAAAGAACAACAAAAAGATACAAATAAAACTAAAATCACTAAATAAAACTCATCAAACAACAATTCTGATCTTAAAAGCTGAGAATCATCACACAATACCATTGGCAAGAATACAATTAAACTTCACAAAATTTTTATTAATTTTTTTTTACACATACATATGTATGTTTATAAAGAAATTGACACAGAAAATAATATTTTAACATGTTTTTTAAAGATTAACAGTGTAACCATATGAAAATAACTTTTTGCATTAAAATTATTTCGATATAAAAAGGCACTGCACTGATGCAGCTAAAAGTAATTATGTCTGTTTATGTCTTTTGAAGAGAGCTGACCGCTCTGAGAAACCCATAGACAAAGCACTTCGTAAAAAAATTATCAGTTCCATGGGAGGATTATCGTGAGAAACTCAGATGATTTAACATAAACAATGTGATCTGTTCCTATCCTTTTGATGCATTTAAAACTCATGTTTTTTTGTCTTCGGGGTATAAAAATTATTAACGTTAAAGAAATTAAATGCGACGTAGTTTTCGATTAAAATTTAAAATTCGTTACATTTTTACCTTATTGTACTGATTTATTAATTTAAGTAAACATTTTGGAGATTTAAGTAAAAACAATCTCTTAATTGGAGAGGAGTAATAAAAACACTTGGCAACACTAATATACATAAATAGTCAGTGCAATGCTCTTCTATTTGGCCATTCATATGCGAATACAAAGAGTCAATGAGCATAAATTGCTGTTTAGTTTAAAAAAATTTAATTATTTTCACTTTATTGAGTAGTGAGCGAAAACTAAAAAGTTGGAAAAAATACTAATTGACTCTAGAATATAGAGTCTAGAAAAAAGAAATATTTTGTTGGATATTTCGTTTTGCTTTTTACGATATAAACGACTAAGCAAATTTGCTTTTTCCGAATCAGTCTATCTCTGATCGCTCAATGATTAAAATTAAATATTTTTAAGTACGAAATTGATTTCTTTTATCTAAGAAAAAAACAAAAAAACTTGGGAAATAAGTTGAAATATCTGTGAAAAAAGAAAATATCGAGAAAAACTTTTCGCAAAAATCTTTATGTCAGATTCATAGAAAAAATATAACGACCGAAACGAAAATTACGTAAATTAAAAAAAAGGTACAAGAACGGAAACGTAAACTAAAAAATAATAAAAATAAAATGGTTATTTAACAATTATTTCCTTTATTTAAGCAAAAAAGAAAATACTGAGGAACATATTTTTATAATATAACAAAAAAGTATTTCGCAGATGTGTGTTATAAAATTGTTATCTATACTTTAAAAAATTTTAAATTTAATTACGTATGTGTTTACCCACACACATATATATGTATATGCATAGTTAAATAAATAAAAAATGCTCTAAAATTTTGTTAAACATAATTTTATAAATAAATGAGTAATTCGTACAAAGATACAATTATCTTTCAGATTTACGTATAAATAAACTACGAATGTACGTTTGTATGTGTTAAATCTATTATATATTTCAAAATGTGCACAAAATAAAGCTTTTTATTAAACAATCTATTAAAACTATTAACATTCAATTAAAAGAGATTTTAAATGTGATAAACTGAGATAAACTTATAATTAACGGAAAATAAAGTGAAAAATATAATTTTAAACTTAAGCCTCAAATGATTAATGAAGAACATTAACTGAATAATGACCAGCAGCAATCACAGTAAAAATGACGGCACCACTTATTTAAATTATATTTGAAGCATTTTGAGAACGTAGTGCAAAAATAATTTTAAAATGTGTACGTCATCATCGTTTAAATACATTCATATGTTTAAATGTATAATATGAATATGCACATACCTACCTACATACATAATTTTGTACCCTGAACGAAATGTTGTTAGTAAAATTGCACTAATTTGCTTTTGACTTTGTCACCAGTTCTACTGTCTTATTATACCCCCAACACAATGTTCGGTACAATAGACACTTATAGTAATTTCTATATTTTAAGTATAACGCCAGCAATAAAATTGTAGTGTATTACTACCGACATTGTCACTTGTTTGATTCTGTAATTAAGTCTTCAATAGTGATGCATTTAAGCCAGTTTGTCAAACAGAACTATAGAGTAGTTTTTCGTACAATTTTGTATGCTAGACCAGGTAAAAAATTTTAGGTCAAACCTTCAGATCTCAATATACATAAAACTTTTCCAAGTATTTTCTAGAAGGGATTGGAAGGGTTGGATGAACTACTTTTTGACTTTTCACACAATGTCAGTAATGGAAAAGCAAAGTTCTATCTAGTTGCATGCAGCCTGCGTCATAACCGCCGATTAATATTGATTTCTAAAAACAGTGTTTGTATTTAACTTGAAGGAAACATTTTAAACATGTTACTTTTACAGAAAATTCTTTTTCGATTTTAAAAATGTTGTCTGTGCAGACTAGATGAAAGGTCGATGAAGGCTATTACAAGACAACATGCTATGTGTTAAAAAATACGTGCTTAGAAAATTAGAGACATCACAACTAAAAAATTAAAATCCCTTAATTTTAAATCTTTTCTAAACTGCTTCATTGATAATTTTTATTATTAACACAGCACGTTTGCTTCAACCTTTAATTACTACATTGATTCAGGCATCTGTCATTCTCCCACCTGTCGAGCTTTTTTTGCTCTTGAGTATAATCCTCTTTGAGAGAAGGTTTAAGTATTATTATTCGCGTAGATGGTTAATTGGTCGCTATGTTACATTAGGCGGGAGAGTATCACAAAAAGGTAAACTCATATAGAACTTCAAGTCTTTTGCGAATAATGTAACAGTGTTAAAAACTGTTGATGAATAAGCTGGACCCTATTCTCACCGAGGAAGATTTTATTCCGAATAATTTATTTGAATACAGAATAAAACATCACACTATCAGTCAAAAACGAAGATAAAAAAATGCTTACTGCAAAAGGCCTTTGGGAATATATTTAACAAGATCTGACATCAACGCAAAATTTTCTCAAAAACTCTATAAGCTGTTAGAAAATAGTGTACATTCACCACATCCAATTAATTTTGGAGTACCCCAAGGTAGTATCGTGAAATAAATTTTATATTTGCGTTCACATCTGACATGTCGACTAGCGTTCTTTTGGAAGTCTGATACAGTCATTAAACTCTGTTTCAAACTAAAACGTAATAACAATATTTAACGAACAATCATTAACGATCATAAATATACACATGAAAATAAATGTTCAATTAGTTAGAGAATAGTCATAAAACGTCGCTAGAAAGTCTTTCCTTCTATCAAAGGGCTCTCTCTATCTCTAGAACTGAAATAGACACTTAAAATTTTCATTTACGCATTATGATGACCGCCACAATAACTTAGATGAATTTAAAAATTTAGGGGCACCCCCGTTGACACGTTTTTGTTTTAAATACTTTTTGCGCATGTGGTTATTTCTTTTAACGCGTTATAGATAGACACTTGAACTAGAGTATGAAGTATTGCATCCGACTCAAGGATAAGTTTAAATAACTAAATTAAAAATTTAAGGGCGTTACAACCGTTATAAGACTCTTGTAATTTACACAGAGTTTTTTTTTAGTACTACATACGCTATAATGGCAGATATAAAAAATGACAATTAAACTGTTATGTGCTTTAATTTGAAACTTATTGTAAGATGTGTCTTCTGTGTAAAATTCGGTCCTTATGTACGATTTAAAGTTAAAACAGCAAACAATAAAAATATTAACATTTAAAGGTTATTCATACATAATACGAATCCCTTTATACATATGTGAGTCCATCTTTCACCTGGGTGATTTACTTATTATGAAATTCGGCAGAAATATACTTGATCCTAAATAAAAACGTACAAAATTGATACCTTTCATTGCATTAATGGTACCTTTCACTTTGACTAAAAGAGCAAAAAAATCATTTTCATATTAAAGCCTCTTTACACTATAATACAAGTCTTAAGATTGCATTGAATTTCATAAGAAAAAACATTATGAGAATTGTTGTGATTGTCAAAGAATTCAATGTAACATAACAGTTTGATTCTAAACTTCAAGTAGAACAAAAATCATGAGTATCAAAACAATCCTGATAAAATGAAAAATCATAATGTTAAGAAAAATTTATAAAAATGAATTTTTACTATGGAATGTCAAATTCTTTTCTATATTATTTGACATATTTATTACATTTGCTTCCACACTGTCATTCTTTTTCATAATACTCAGGCATTTGGCAAATCTTAATACTCAGTATAGAGCATGATATAAAAATAGAAGGTAGTTCGACTTCAAACATTTTTGACGTTTGCGGGAATTATTTGAAATATATATTTTGTAAACAAAAAAATTTGCGTTGCCACAGATATAAATTAACCAAAAATATTTTGGAAATATTTAACAAAATATGTGTCATTTGCATAATAAATATACACAAATAATTATAAAATTCAAATTTATCGTACCTCAAATATAAGACAGAACAGAAATAAATTTTAAAGACAATTATACTATGTTTCCATTGATTTCAAAGTGTTTCCATTGAGCAAAACTGTTTTGAATATTTGAATTTGTGACGTAACACCACTAAACTTTCTCCATTAAAGAAAAACAACCTCCATTTTATTTTTGTAAAAAATCGAGTTTGTGCTTTTGTTTGTTTTGCTTTTACACATATTAAATTATATTTTGTTTTTAACAAAATGTTAATGTTAATGTTTTTAAAAATTTTAAATTAAATGTAACTTTTTAGATAAAAACATCTAATCTGAGTAGATAACACGGAGCTAAACTTGGATATAATAGACACGACACAGTGTTGCAAAGTCAAAATCAGTTTGAAAAAATACAATTTCGACATGATTTAAAATAAATCAAGCGATTTAAGTGGTCTTAATGGCATGAAAAATGTATTGAAAATCAAGTAGAAAATCACTTTAATGGAAACGACTTTTAATAATAATTCTCTTATTTTATTAACTTACTAAAAATGCAATTGTACAATTATAATAATTATAAGTATTTAAGGCAAACTGTAATTCAAAGCAAATTTTTGCAGAAATTTTACTTTTTTATTTTTCTTCTTGAAAAAATTAAAAAAAAATTGTTTACTGTCTGTCTTATGTTGAATTTGAATTGCATAACAAATTTTGCTTATAGCTGCGACCAGTAAATAAATCACTTCCATCAACTTTTAGAAATGTTAAATTTAGTTTTTATCTGTTTCTTTCATAAATTCCTTGTTTGGCTTATTAAGGCCACCCTCAGGTAGAACGTTTGAAACTATATTAATTCAATCCCATTTTAGAAATAATATATCCTAAAAAGTTTTTAAGAGCATCATATTCTTTGTAATTTAAAAGATTTATTTGTTTTTAAAGTTTTTTGGTTTGGTGATAAAATGTAAATGTTTGTGACTTTTATATAATGTATTTTTTTTTCTTTTAAAAATTTATATAAAACGAAAAAAAAAAGAACAAAAAAGCGGAATCTAAGAAAATTATATGGCAGCACAAATTTTCATAATTCCCGCAAACGTCAGAACGTCAATATGACGGCGAAAAGTGAAAGTGGAACTACCTTCTATTTTTGTATCATGATATAAGGTATCCCGCAGAATATCAATGTTTGGGTAAAAGAGGGAGAGCTTTCAAGAGAATAAAACTCTTATTCTTTCTGTATGAAACACCCCAGACTTTTTCTTTAGGTAGATTGTGTAAACTGAAAAACAATCAGCTGGTTGAAATGTAAACAATAACAAATACAAAAATTATATATTTTACACTCACTCAAATGTGTTATATAAAAATTAAAAAAAAAAAAATAATAAAATAAATTAAAAAGCATACAAAAGATTTTTGTTTTTATGTTAACATACTATGAACAACTTTATTAACATTTTGTTAGACGTCTTGTTTTTGGTAAGAAGTTTGGTTTTTTTGTGCTCTCGTACTTTTGAGCATTCTGTCTTTAATTGAGAAAAAATTTATTTATACTCTCAATTTTCCAAACTTTAGCCGAAAATTACGGGAACCCAGATAGTGTTAAACGACTTTTACTGATACTTTTAAATTGTTTCAAACTAAAAAAATCAAAAAGTATGAAATGAAAGAAGACTATCGAAAGTACATTTTTATTATACTTGCAAAAGTGTTCTTAAATCCTCTATCTAATTTTTTTATTCAGTTCAGAAAATATATTATTTTTTTAAACTTTAAAATCGCAAATATTTTCCTTTTTTCCCGTTAATACTTGAAAGTTCAAATGTGTACGTAGATTTCATTTTGTAAGTAAAAACGACTTCAAATGTTTTTTTGTTTTTATAATGAAATCGATAAATTAAGAAATATTATGTTTGCTTTTCTTAAGAAAAATTTAATGAAAATAATCAAATATCTATTGCTATGTTCACTGTATCTATTGCCGTAATAACATCTTGTGGATAGACATACAAAAATGCATACATGCATTCATATTGACAGCTGTTGGTAGCTAATAAGAAACGCTTTGATTTTTTGTAGATTTTCGAACATTGACAGAATTGCTTACAAAAAGTCAACTTTAGATGATCCGAAATTTCTCAAAGAGAGAACTTCTTTGTGCTGGACGGCAGATATTTCCATTTTCGATTTTAAATTATAAAAATATTATGTTTAAACGCATTAAATAAAGATTCTTTTATGGAAAATTGTAAAGTTTTTGTCGAAAATCAGTTTAGCAGCAAGATTTTTATAGCGTTGGGATTTTCCAATAAATATCGTACTTCGTTTGAATTTTGAAGTTCTTAAAGATTTTTTTAATTGTCCTTGATTCCTTTACAGATAAACATTTTATGATATTGGCATAAAATATGAAATTTTTATTGCAGGGAAAACATTTTGATACAGCAATTCCACTAAAATTTTGTATAGAAAATTTACAAAGAGATATTGATTTAATTATTAAAATAAAATCTAATAGAAAAAATTATTTATATCAACGACTAAAGTACATAGTTACTTTTAAAACAAGTGTTAAAAAATTTCTAACAACAAAACGAAATAATGCAGTTTAATTTATAGATAGCAACTGCTTTAAAACAACCAACAAAAAATAAGCTTGCATATATATTTTGATCGATCATTTCAATAAAAAAAAAAAACGTTTCTAATAAGCTGTCAACAGCTGTATGGACAATCAACTACAGCAACAATACTTATACATAAAATAATTAATATATTAAGACAAAATTTATAAATAAGTATAAAACAAAAAAAGTTGGTTGCAGAACCAGTAAAGATACAAAATGCACTAAACTAAACCATAAAAAACACGCCTACATGCGCATCAGTACAAGAGAACGATCGAAGTACAATTTTTTGTAAATGAAGTATTTAAAAAGAGAATAAAATTTTAAAAGATGTTACCAGTTTCTACTTATTTATACAAAACAGTTAAATGTTTTATATTTAACGCAAGATATTTTTAGGTTAGCACAACCATTTCTTGTGTTATTAACCGGTTATGTATTTTTCAATTTAATTATTATTATTATTATTATTATTATTATTATTATTATTATTATTATTATTATTATTATTACTATTATTATTTTTTTTTTTTTTGTTATTTCAATTTATTTTTAAAAGTCAAATTTATTCTTTATTTTAATATGGTTATCCAAACAAATTTCATAAATGTTGAATTAATTGTACACATGTCAACAAAATAGTTGATAATTGACGTCAACATGCATTTTATATATCAAAATTTTACGGCAATATTTAAATATTAAAAGATTTCTGTCTACAGTTTCTGAAATTTTTCCAATCCAAATAATAACATCCATTTTTTGTAATTATTTAATTTTATTTAATATTAATTATAAAAATACAAAAAATAATAATAATAATAATAAATTTTGATTATTAAATTGTTTTTTAACTATCAAATCGCGCGATTAATTGAAATAATCATGCTACGGCAACACTGCTCTCAACCAATTTATAAAGAGCACAGTTGAAGAAAACTCAAAGTAGTTTTTAGTACAAAAAGTTTAACGAACATAAACAAAATTAATAAAACAAATTTTATTTAACAATTTGTAGAGCGATCTTACGAACGAAATTTTAAGACAATAAGAAAAATAAAATAAAAAATTAAAAACAGAAGAGTAAATTAATTAAAACAAAACAAAATTTAACAACGAAAAAAAAAATCAGTTTAAGCCATAACTGCAAAATCAACGTAAGTGAAAAAAAATTGTTATTTAATTTAAAGTTTTTTGAGCCGGGAGAATCAATATTTTTAAATGAAACCCCGCTATACTCACTTGACATCATACGAAAAGCAACACAAAAATAGAACAAATTGCATCACAAATTATTAATTGTGTATAAAACAAAAAACATTTAGCATGAGCAAAAGAATCGAAAAAAAAGCTACAACAACATTAAAAATAAGTGACATATAATAAAAGAACGATCGCCTAGACAGCTGCCGGCACATATTATTTAATTTAATTTATCAAAATTTATTATTTAAAATTTGTTGATTTATACTCTTGGACATTTTTGTTTAAATAAAATTACAAAAATAAAACGAAAAATGAAAAAGCAAACAACTAAATATTGCAACTCAGTTTATTATAACAAAATATAAATTAATATTCTAAATTCATATTGAGAAAACCCATTTGTGTTAAATTAAAATACAATAAAATAAAATAAAGCACAAACGCTGTAAAAAAAACTACAATTCAATAAGAAAAACGTTTAATAAAAGCAACAACAAACACCCACTAACTAGACAACGACTTCGAGCAAAATATAAGAACTGAAAAAATAAATAAAAGTGCGAAAAAAGAATAAAAAGCGACATCGATATCCCAAACGATAAAAACTCTATTAATCGCATTGGAATTTTAATTTCAAACCAAACGTTAAATATCTTAACAAAAAAGGTAAATCTTCTTTCTTATTTATGCAAAGTTATATATAAAAACAATTATTCCAATATAAATAAGTTAAGTTTAAATTGATTATATAACAATAAACGCAATAAAAACAAAAATAACAACAGCAAGGCGTATGTATAGCGTTTCGTTCATATTTTATTTATGGTATCAAGTATACGCAACATTAACTACAAATTAAGAATTGCTGGCAAAATCAGTGAACACCAAATATGGCCAGGTTGGCGTAGAATATTTTCAAATTAATTTTTTGTATTTAAGCAAAAAAAAAAAAGCAAAAAAAAATGTATATATATATATATAAGGCAAAGGGAACATGAAAAGAAGCTTATATCAAACAAAATTTGTTATCCGGAAACAGCGCAAATTTTAAACATTTAAAATTAATTTCAATAACATGCTCCCATCACTAAGAGCGTCTATGAAACTGCTATATCTCATGAACCCTAGACACTAGGAGTTGTTTTGCAAAAAAAAAAAAATTATCAAAAAGCTTAAATAAATTTAAAGCAACCTCATATTGTTCTAAGTAGCAAAATAATTTTAGTAATTTTATTTAATTTACCTTAAGGCACCAATACACTATCACATTTAGTCGTAAGATCTGACAAAAATTTTATGTGACTGATTTTTTCACACTGGGGGTCGATTTGCAAATCTTCAAAAGATTTTAATTAAATAATAATATCTGTGGTATCATAGTTTCATTTTTTTGTTTCTTCCGAATAAATCGTACCACCGTGGAGAATAGTCTGTTTTGGTCTCTAAGAAGTTCTGATAAAGTACAAGTTTTAACGTAACGCACTGTGAATTGACATTTTTAAAGATGAGTCAGTCAATTAACCAAGAAAAAAAAAACGCTATTCTGTTCATATCTATAAAGATTTAAAGTATAAGTTTTCAATTATTAGCTAATCGACATTTTGGGGATTAGAAACTTTAATCTTATTTACAGGTGTATAATTTTTTTTGTTGAAAATTTTGGTGTTGCTGTAGATAGTAATCGATATGGAATATTTTTGGAATTTTTGTCTGTCTGTCTTTGTTGGCATCACATAAAAGCTGCAGGATTGATTTAAATAAAATTTTGTAAGAAGGTTCAAACAAGCAGAATAGAGATACAAATGTAAAAGAGTTCAATTTTACCGTTGTAATGGTACTAAAGCCTGACGACTGCAGAACTTTGCGATAAATATTTTAAAGCACATTTGTCTAAATTTAAATTTTAAGAAAATTAGAAAATTCACGTAGACGAAAAAATATTTAATGCTTTAAAATTTTAAAACTAACAGACATACAGACATACTGACGCCAGACAAAAGAATATTGTATCAAGTTTATGCTATCATTTAGAATTCGACTCGCTATCGCTATACAAAGAGACCTTTATCTCTTGTTCTTAGTTAAATGTAATCACGAACATTTTGGATTTTGCTGGCTAGCGAGTTTGAATTTGTCTAAGCCTGCGTTAGATTCTTAGATCATTGTGAATGCTCATAATTTTTATACAATAGAGTATTCATCAAATTTCATTTTTCCACTGTAAGATTCTTTTAAATTTGAAACACACAGTACTCCGTAAATGAATTTCATAACACTATATCAGATTTAGGTTCGCATTATAAAATGGAAGCTTGCAAATCTAAATTAAGACTACGGTATCTGTCTATAACACAGTTATTCTTTTCCATTTTCATTTCACTTAGGGCAACTTTAATACATATACATAGGTATTCGACTTCTGAGAGTTTGACTGTTATAATTGCTGCAAAGTGTGAAGTTTAAATGAAAAACTTGAAATACATATTAAAAATATGTTACCTAAAATTAAAAAAAATCGATTTTTTGCAATTTATTGGCCAAAAAGTTGAGTCCTCAGTGGTCACTGTGTAACATTACGAAACTTTTTTTGTAAGAATTATTTTTTGCATACTGTGTGTATTATTTGTTTGATTTAAACTTTATGTTGGTACAAAAGAAAACTACGACATTTAATTCTATTAATACTAAATGTACAACAACGCAATAAAGTCTAAGTGAAGAAACTTATTTTAATTATGATTAGATTTTTTCATAAATTTCTTATTCACAGATGAAAATATAGTTTAAGGATGTGGTTTTATTTACTTAAAGAAAGACAAAAACACACTATTTTTGACGACATAGTGCACTCGCGGTAAAGTGAACTATTTAAAACCAAGAGTTCATTTAAGCGAAATTGCTCACATTAGCGATTGACGAATTTTAAGAAAAAAAATATGTATTTGTTTTACACGCTTAAAATAAAAAATTTTAATTAAAATTCATTACAAATCAAAACAAGATCACGAGAATAAATTATTTGAAAAAAAAAATAATAATTCATTATATTTATGCTTTAAAGAAATCCGTTATCTTTTTCTGCTGCTTTTTCTTTTCTAGTACCTGAAATACTGCTTTCTCCCTTAAGCGTCGAAGTACACTCACGTCACTTTGATCTACCATTGCATCATCTGTCCACAGCAATGCCTTTTTTTAAATTTCAATTGCTTCACTTGTGGCAATTTTTTTAACACGATCTGCGGCAATACAATCATCGTCCTCACTTTCTTTGTTTTGCCCGGTTTCACGGATTTCAGTCGTATCATCAGTCGTAACACAAGATCATTATTCCACTTTTAAACCATTGGCAGGGTAAACTCAATCTAAAAGTTAGTCGATCAATGCCTTAATTGTGAAATTTTTACCTGAGAATTTAAGTCCTGAAGGAGATCGGCTGACATTTGCATTAAAGAATTGATTTCTGCATCCCATTTCTCTTTTAGAATACTTAACGGAATGTTATCTTCAGGGTCATCCTGATTTCTTACTAAACTTAAAATATTTTTCCAGCAATTGGCAAGAGTTTCTGTGCTGACCCGATCCCATGCGGCAAATAAAAGGATGAAAGCATCTTTCAAAGTTAGATTTCTCTTTGATTCAAGCAAATCATAGTTTTTTGTTGCTATCGAGGCTTACAAGCTATTTCTGTAGTATAATTTCGTTATTTTAATCGCAATTTGGTCGCATAAATGTTGCTATTATGTTTCCATCTTCAGTTCTTAAATATGTTTCGCTTGGATGAGAAGGAGGGTTGTCGATAAGTAAAAGCAATTTTTTTTCTTTCGAAATAGTTTCACCTAATCAAAAGTAAAAACTTTTAGTTATATTTTTTACCTGTGGTACAAAGGGTTGATGGAATAAATACTTTAAAATGGCTGGCGTAATCCAGGCCGATTTTAAATTTTTATAATCCGTAGGACAAACGAAGTTTTTAAAACTGCGTGGATTTTTGGCGTTAACAACTACCAAAAGTTTAAGTTTATGGGCCTCTGATGCGTTTCTGTAACGCAGGAAGCTTATAAGTTGCTTCTCCGCCTTTGTGCCAGGAGCACATTTCTCTTGCATTGCATCGTACTTTTTATCTGGTATTTTTTATTTTATTTGGTATTTTATTTCCTCAATTTTTTTCAGTTTTAGTTTAAACGGATCCACCAACTTTGACTGCGAAAGAAGTCTAACTCCCAACCTTTTCTTAAATGGCTGAAGCCATCCGTCACTAGCATTGAAGCTATCCTGGTTTTCTTTGAGTTGGAAACGTAATTCCTTAGCTTTTTCTTTTCCTTTTTTTGTTTTAGCCGCTAAGATTTGTTGAAACTGTTCGTCCGTAAATATTGGCATGATGTGAGGTTTGACTTCCTTCTTTTCAGAAAAAGTAGCTTCGTCAGTTTTACTTGATGCAGATGACGTTGACTCCTTATATTGTCTATCGCTCCATATATTTATTTTTTTGACTGGGATTATTTAATTGTTCCAAATGACATGACAAAACTAGAGTGAGGCGTGGTAATTTGCCTGCTGCCTCGAAGGACATAGACCGATAATGCTGATTTTCAATAGCACCTCTTTCTTTCTATGACTGATCGATTGACGTATTTATTTTTTTTTTTTTTTTTTGTGAAATCAAGTTTGCCTCGGCATTACTCGGATTTCAACACTAACACAGACGGACATGGCTCGATCGACTTCGCTAAGCATAAGAAGTCAGAATATATATACTTTATGGGGTCGGAAATGGATATTGCAGAAATTACACACGGAATAATAAACTTATATACACCCTTTTTCAACTTTTTGTGGTGAAGGGTATAATAATATAATAAAAGGTTTAAAAAGGGTTTAAAATATATAGATGCTACAACTACCATTTATTGTTTTGGTTTTTTTTCAACTATGGCAGTCTTCAACAAAAATATGTTTTTTATTGTCTAACTTTTTCATTACTTAAATAAATAAATAATTAAATTACCAAGTTTTTTTGCTAAAAATTCTATTTTATATTAATGCTCTGCTGTACTTTAGGGTGTTCATTTCGTATACAAAGAGCAGAAATCGTAACTCTTAGAAGCACTTTAATCATTAATCAATAATACATATTTTTATTACAAATTATTTTTTAAATCTTTTAAATAACTGAATTGACAATAAGTTTTCAAATCTTAGATCTAACAGTTGCACTTAATTAAGTTCAGACCGGGTTGAGTTTCTGTCAATAAACAAGTTTAGTTTTATTGCTGTTATAACTCGCTATTTTAATAAAACACGGAAATATTTATTTTAATTTATTCTTTTATAATAACTCAACAGCTGCTCATTAACAGAACCGTCACCTCACTGACTGCTTAAATCATCTCGCTTGCCAGATCTCCCCATTCGCATGGCTAAATACCTGACTCTCATCGTTGCCAGTTCTTCACACCCCCTCCAATTTTTTTAACCTTCAGTTTCAAACTCGGCTTAGGAATCTCTGGCTCGATTGTGTCTCAAACATCTCTGAACTAGGATTAATGTTAAGCACCGACGTTTCTGACAACTGCTTTAAATGACTGATATTCATATTTTTCAGGGCTAAATGTAGGTCTCAACTTATTTGAAAAAACAACATTCTGAAGTAACACCTTGTCTCCGACTTTTATATCACTTATTCTTAATCCTTTTTCTTTGTTAATCGTAGTCCATTACGACAAATATAAAATCGTGATCCCAGCAGGTTCATTGCTCAGTTTGCAAAACTCGTCGATTCATTGGAGCCGGGTGTGTAGGTCTTGAAACTAGCAAACACTCACGGCAGATTTTAACGTATCTTTTGACATCTCGATCAAACAGTGGCCACTATATTTTAGACCGAACGCGACGTTTTATTACAGTCTCACGCGGATGGCCTTCATGTGCTAAAGCCAAAACTCTACCTCTCAAAGGAATTGGTATAACAATTTTTGTTCCGCGAAGTAGGATATTACCTAATGTACATACCTCCATCCGAAATGGGAAACCGGTTTTTCCCATTTCGGATGGAGTATTTGATTGCCATGAGTCATTTTTTAAACATTCTACCGCTTTCTTACCTCGGAATCTAAGTTATTATTCTGAACGATTTCGAGAATTGAGAGTGCTCGAGGTATCGTCTCACATATGTTCACTTCTGCTTGTTGGTCTAAAGACGTACAGGTTTCAATTTTGCATAGTCTAGACAGAGAATCTGCAATATTATATTTGCCAGGCTGATAAAATACCTTAAATTTAAAAGACTGAAGGCGAAGAACCCATCGTTCTGTACGGGATGGCGGCTTACACGTCGGTTTATTAATAGCCTCCAACGGCATGTGATCCGTAACAAGCTCGAACTCTATTCCCACTACTAATACTAATGCGAGACTTTTTTTCCGTTTGAGAATATCTTCGTTTGGTTTGAGATAGAATCTTACTAGCAAATGTTATCACTTTAGGCACGTTATTGCCGAGTTGAAGAAGAACCGCCCCTAAAGTCACTGAACTTGTATCTGCAATCAGCCGAGTGCGACTCCTCGGTACCTTGGTCAACTGTGACTTTAGCTTTTGGAAGGCACCATCTTGGTGTTGAACCCAAATAAACTTCGCATCTTTCTTGGTCAAAACTCTGAATGGTTAAATCGGGCAAATCTGGGATAAATTTTTTAACATATGTTACCATACCTAAGAAACTTCTAAGTTCTTCCTTGTTGCTCGGAGGTCGAAAATTCATAATTGTGCATATTTTGTCTGGATCAGGGCTTATTCCCTCACTAGATAAGATATGTATATGAACGCAAGTTTCTTCGTTTTTAAAATACACTGTTTTCATCATTTAGCAATACATTTAATTTTTTTAGAATAGCCATAATCTATTTAAGATTTTTATCATGTTCCAAAAACAATAATGTCGTGCAAGTAGCTAAAAACACCGCTACAAGGTGCCAGAATATTTTTCATAGTTTTCTGAAAAACTTTGAATTTACGCCAAATAATAATTTCTTGTACCGGTCTAGTCCTTTGGACGTAATTAATGTAGTTGTTTCTCGACTTTCTTCGTGGAGCTCCAATTGGTGATATGCATTCTTCAAATCAAGTCTGAAAAAATATTTGGATCTTCCAAGTTTTGGTACAAAGAATAAAAAGTTAGAGGTGGGTGGTTTTCTTTCAATAATGATGCATTAGCTCGTCTCATATATATGAACAATCGAATCTCCCCATTGCCTTTAAATACTATAACCACTGGAGATATGGAACGACTAGGTTCTTCAAGCGATTCTATGGTATCCTGCTTACCAGCTTCTTTTAATTTGCGTTCCGTTCTTTCATCTAAAGCTGAAGGCTTTATCAAGCCCATTCAGGCTGCTGAATAGAAACGTGGAAATTAGGTTCATAACTACATCAAGCCGTATAACCGCCTCGAAAACCATTTTTATCTTGAGTAAATCATTTCCAGCATAAGCCGTAAACCGATTCTCAGATGTAGTCCGAATATTCCATTCTAGATTCTTGCTGAGATACTACCAATATTTTTCGCTAAACAAATTATGTTGTGACCCAGAATCAATCAATAGTGCAATCCTGCTACCCCCAACATACCGATAAATTATCTCACTCATACGATCGTTAAGTTGATCTGTTACTTGGAAGTAATAATATTCATTACCCTTATTGTATGTATCGATAGTCTCCATATTGTTGCCTGAAACAAACAGAATATTAGAGTAGGTTTCCTTTCGCCTTTTTGTGTCCGTATTTCCGAAGCCAGAATATTTGCGCCTTATAGCTTTTGTTTTGCATTTGTGAGCGAAATGGTCTAAGAAACCGCATTTGTTGTATTTTGAATTTTTTGTGA
The DNA here is from genome assembly GCA_937654795.1 of Cistogaster globosa. Taxonomy (NCBI): domain Eukaryota; kingdom Metazoa; phylum Arthropoda; class Insecta; order Diptera; family Tachinidae; genus Cistogaster; species Cistogaster globosa. The sequence goes on along the minus strand of OW569404.1, from coordinate 43,632,188 downwards.
GATCACAAAAACAATTTGCTGAAGGTCTCCGTTGGCCACATTCATGCACCTGGCACATTTCAATGGACTCCAATAAAGTGTACTCTTTCTCTAATAATCGCTTCCTTAGGTCATTTGTAGCCCAAACATCAATAAGTTTATATTTTAGACTAAGTGCTAATATTTCGACTTTTGTCTCTCCGAATTGACATTTTGCAGCTTGGTTTCGTAATCTCACTAGATCTTATCTTATCTTTCACGCTCTTCAGGTTTTAACGTACGAAACAAATGTCTCTCAAAGATCGAATTCCTTTGTGCAGAAAAGAGTTTGTTAAGCTTTTTAACCAGAATTTCGTAAACGTCAATGCCATCATCATTTTTTTAGGCTTCACAATAGCCCTTGGAATAGTATAAACAACTTCTTGGAGTTGTGTACCACCTATATAAAGTAATTTATTTTCTTTTTTCTTGCTTGGATCTTTAATTTCTTTGGCGTCAAGATATATGGAAAACGCGCGAAGCCATTTTTCCCACTCTGATCGAAGGAGTGATTTATCTATGACGTCGCAAAGACATCAGGAGTACTCATTCTCTCCTATACCAACTTGATCTCACCTCGCAATTCAATGCGAATCAATTTATTGATTTCCCTGTAGAACAATTAAATGAACACCACACATAAACTACATAAACATTTAATTCATGTTTATCTTCTTACCACTTTACAAATCAATGTATGCGTATATTTAGTGCAAATTGATGTATCTCGTACAATTTTATGTATTTCATACAATTTAATGTATTTCCTTTTGTGTTCAGCTAACTTCAATGTTTAGTTTTTTTTCTTCTAACCTAGAAAAATAAAAAATTAAATATTTTTCCCTTCTCTCTCTCTCTCTCTGTCCTTCTGTCAAAATCACATGTTATACCGTGTTCACACACGTCAATGTTTCTTACAGCAGTTCGGAATTTTGTGAGAGAGAAAGGAGTTTTCTCACCAAAAAAATTCAGAATTGCTGAAAGAGAAATTGACGTGTGTGAACTCGGTATAACACTTATAGCATGCTTTGTTTTGCATATAAGAAAACAATTCATTGAAACGCAATATACATACTCATAAATTTGCATTATTGAGCATATTTTGTTATACCGCCACTTTATTAATTTTATTTTCATAAACAGCCTGTCAAATACGTAAAAAACTTATTGAAGACTTTTTGGTGGCTATCAGGCATGTTCTGCATTTTACTTTGAAGTAAAAGTGGTTTAATATGACTTCAATTTGAATGTTTGCTGTTCTGCATTTTACTTCTGACGTTTCATTTACTTTTGCTTTCGAACATAAAAATGTAGTGATTTTGACATGTTCTAGAAACTACTTTTTCATAAAAAGTAGCAGTTTAAAGATACTTCTAAGTTTAGTAGTGAAATTGGAAACTTTAGAAAAATGTGTAAGTATAATTACCATATTTATTGTTAAAAATTAAAACATTTTAATGGAAATATACTTATTAAAACTAGAAATAATTTAAAACTTTATAATTTTCTATAGGGGCAAGCACAAAAGCACCGCGCAGGATGCAATTATGTTGCGTTTTAAGCAAAATCATGAATTTTACAAAAGGAGATCGCACAAAATCAGAGGAGTTATGGAAGGAACTTAACACCGAGTTAAATAGTAGTGGCTCTCATATAAAAGACACATCTGCTTGGAAGAAGGCAAGTCATATTTTTTACTGATTGACAATATTATAACAGGTTTGGATGGATTGGAAGGTGTCAGTCAGAAAGAAAATCGCACATAATAGTTCAGAGATTAGAGCAAGTGGTGCCGGCCCGTTCAACAAATTTGTTTTAAATAAAATGAGAAAAACTGTTGGCCAAATATGCAGGATTTTTACAGTTGTTGAAGGCGTTGAAAATGCATTAGATTTCGGTGATCCAAATGTCGAGAATGAAATCGTAGAACGCGGGGACTTGCCGAATGATGGTGTAGCCTCCAGACGTAATTGTCCCACTCCGATTGCAAGACTTAAGAGAGAAAAAAGCTGGAATCACTGCATGTAAGATTTCATGGAAGCCAAAACTAATGCGGTGGTGGACACCATTCAGCGATCAAAAAATATAAAGCGTGAACTGAAGGGCACAAATTATGAATTAAAATAAATAATACAATTTTTGCAAAATAACCAAGAGGAAAATAGGAGACACAATTTCGGAGGGAACAACAATTTATAGAAGAGGAAATTTAAATAAAAAGAAGGAAATTAGAGCTGGAAGAATTAAAAATTAATTACCAAAGAGGAAATCATATGTAATAAAAAAATTGTGTTCCTTATTAAATTAAAATTTAAGTTTATTTTGTGATAATTGAATTACCTTTAGCCTAAGTCTACAACATGTATTCCAATTTTTTTAGTGTAAGTGCAGAGAATGTATTTCCTTTTTAATATTTTTTTAGTTACTTACACGGAATGCGTGTTTTTATTTTATTTTTTTTTTTTCTTTGTTATATTTTAGAATAAGCGTACAAAATGAATTATTGATCTCAGTTTTTAATGAATTAAATGTGAAGTACAAAGAATGTGATTTTTAAGCTTTATTTAATAAAAAAGTTTAAAAAAATAACATTTGATGACTTTCTATTATATAAGTCCATTGGCAATGTCATCTCCAATTGAAGAGGCTACAGAATCAGTTAATAATTCGTCCCAATCATCATCATTTTCATTACTGAAATTTATCTCCTCCACGTCTTGTATATTAAAATATCTGCAAATATTATGCAAATATGGTTTTCTAAAATACTTAGTACAGGATTTAAGACCTTATATGTGGTGCTTCGGTCCAGATCCACATCGTTATCTTTCCCAACGCCTTGTTGAAACCTGCCTTCTGTTAAAAATCTCAATGTGGCAGCAAGCTGTATTTCTGCCGGGATGGAAGATGTTGGAAGCCTTGGTTTTACACAATTTGAAAACATACGAAATGCGTCCTTATTGATGCATTAAAACTGTATAAACCTAAAAAAATAATATAATTATTTAAAATTCCACTGAAAAATACCCATCTACATAGCGTCACTGATTTTCAAAGGATTTGAATGATCTCGCAAAATCCGCCTCTGTAATTTTACATTTGCGAACTCATTGTTTTGTTGCACCATTGATACTATCAAAAAATTCATAATGTATACTTAATTGTTTTTATTTTAAAATTTTTTCATAAAACAAGACAAAAAGTAATTTTATAAACACAACAAACTTTGCTTTTTAAATTAAAGTTACATATCAGCTGTTTTTTTCGCAATTCATTTCGAATTTGAAAATTGAACAGCAAGCAAACCACTAGTTTTGAAGAACAACAAAAATGAAAAGTTTACTTTTATAAATTTATTTAATTTTATTCTACTACTTTTTAAGAACATGCCTGAATATTGTACTTTATGAACGTACCTTCTTAAGGCCAGGATTCACTATTATACACAATCGTACGATTTAATCTGACAGAATTCTGACCTACTTAAAAAATCGTTTTAAAATGGCGTCGTACGAGCCACACTATTATACAAAAAAAGATGTAAAAAACAGATGCATTAAATTTTGTTGTTCCTTTCTCGTCGTTAAAAAAAATCAATTCTGATCGTAAAGAAAAAATCCTTTTATGAATTATTTTAAAAGATTATAAAATCGTACAGATCTGTCAAAAACTCTGTCACACACATTCACTTTTAAGCAATTTTTGACAGATCGTAGGAGTGGCCTTTACTTCACATAGTTGCAAACATTTGTCCTTTGAAAGAAACTGCCTTTTTATACTTTTCTAATGTATCGATTTTTTAGTCAACAGAGTGTACTGTAAAAACATATATTAATATTTAATAATTTATTACTAATGTGGAATAAAATGGAAAAAAAAATTAAAACCATAAAAGACTCTGATATATTAAAAATTGCATTAGCTGTTTTATTAGATGATCTTTTAATTTAATATAATTTTAATTTTCAAGAAAATCATTTTCATCATTGCAGTTCACTTTTTTAAATTTATGAAACAATTGACATCTGATTTCTTAAGTAAAGTACGGTAGGCTTCGTTGTTTGCTTAAGAACATCACACTTGATGAAACTGCTTAAGTACATTATAGTTGTACACATTTGATTATGTGTAATCGCACAGTTGTTTAAGCTATCTTAAGCACATTATAGTTAGACCTTTTACCTTCGTCGCCAATGTAATAACTCGCAAGAAATATTTATTTAAATTTATTCTTTTATAAAAACTCAACAACTTCTCATGGAACTTTAATGGAACTGTCACCTCATTCACTGCTCAAAACATCTCCTTGCCAAATCTCCCCATTCGCATGGCTAAATACCTAACTTTTAGCGTTGCCAGTTCTCCACAAATGCCTTCAGTTTAATTTGCATTTACTTTGATTTAATACGGCTCTTCCAGTCAGGCGCCAGTCAAGATGTATATCTAGGTATTTAACCCGATAGTTGTAATATTATTTTTTAACTTATGGGCAATATGAGCACATTTCGTTCATTTATTATTACTACTTAATAAGTAACAACGCTGTTGAAGACACAAAACGTAGTAAAATTGAAACTCAGTCAAAGAAAAATGCATCAAAATTTAAATTCACAGCGGTAAGGCGATACTCGTAGAGAAAACATCAAAGAAAACAAGGCTAGACAAGTCAGTATTTTTAAGAGCAATTACCGCGTTATTTGTTTTAACCTAGATTCTAAATATTTTAATAAAATAAACTCTTTATAGAATAATTTTTATGATTTTTATTTGTTAATAGTTGCCTCTTTACAGCTAAAAAAAACAGCACTATTTATCATTTAACGGTGATAAAATCGAAAATTAATTAGTCTATCTAATTAATTTCTCCCACGTTAGTTACAATCATAATAAAAATTAAATTTTCCCTGAACCCAGAATTTTTAAGCCCTAATGTCATGTTTTTGATAAAATCGAAAAATACGATTATGATTACAAAGAAAAAATTTTTACGTTTCAAAAATATGAATTGAATTAATTTATAGTCAAAAACACTATTCACGTCCATCTTATTTTCGTATTCCTCTTTCTCTTTTTGGAATACATTTTTATTTGATGTTACGGATTGAATTTGGATTAAAAAATGCAAAGCAACAGCTTTAAAACTGAGATATCAAAAGTAAGGTAATTAATCAAAAATTCACGATTAGAGAAAAAATAAGTTTTCGGAGCAAAGCTTTGTGGTTAATTTGATTTACACCATAAGAAAAGTAGCAAAGCGTAATTTCAAAATCTTATATTAAACAATTTGGTTAAGCTAAAAAATCAAATCGATCCGACCAGTTACGTGCCCTACTAGGCGCATTGATACGGAAGTTACTTAAAAAAATATCAAGGTTCTAATTACTATTGCTTCCAAGATACACAATATGAAATATTTTATTTGAATGAAAAGTGCGACGCCTACTTGAAATATTGAAAAAGCCCGCTTGTAACTAAAAGCAAAAATTTCAGGAAATTGGTCCAATTGTGTAGACAGCTATGGCGTCCCAACGAATAATCACACTTGGAGCAAAATATACCTGTGTGTATAGATAAATATCTATAATAAAAATCTTTTGTGCAATCAAGAAGCCCAATTTGCATGAAAACCCTAATCTTTACCGAATCTCAGTAACAGTCCACCCTAAATACGGGCGTTAGGCACGACGTAATTTAGCGTCTAGTTTTTACGCTGTAATGAGTAACTTAAATACGAGCGCCAACGTTGTGAAACGAACAGTATTGTTTACTTATCTTATTTGCTAAAAACCACAAAATTAAAATAATTAAGAGAGATAAAATCGCGAAATTGACCTTAAAGTAGCTGTAATGTCATTACTGTTGGAAATACTTTTGTATATACCACAAAAAAAAAAAACAATAACAACACTTCTTTTGCAGCCAACTTCACTTTTTACGCGCGTCAAAATTGGATTTTTCAATTGTTCAACGTTAGCGTCGCGCTATTTGGGTTGGTCTCATACATTTTGTATGGGCATGAGAATTTTTGACAGTTAAATAACGTCTTACGCTCGTATTTAGGGTGGACTGTAATTTATTCAAAAACTTTTAACTACAGCAAAACCGGCAAAAGGTAAAGAATAAAATTTCATACAATATAGATGGCCTTGAAGAAATAGAGGCATTGCAAAAGCCAAAGTCAACTTTTATCAAATTTTTAAAGAAAAAACTAAAAATTTAAACAACAAATCAATTAATAACTGTAGTGAATCATATACATACATATGTATGTATAATAATGGTATTTGTCACCATCGAATTGCCCTGCTGTACTAAGTGTTGTCAGTTATGGCGGCTTCTCGCCAAACATGGCAATAAAAAATATTTTTTTGGCGATCCAAATTTTAAATTAGCAAAAGGCGAGATGTATTGTTTATTTTTTATGATTATCTCTTTCTATCTGCCTTGTTTATACAAATATTTATTTATTTTTAAATTAAATGTCAAATGGTAAAGACGCTTTAATAAAATGCATGTCTTTTTTAATTTTTTTTTTTTTGAGCTTAATTATCAATTTTCAATTTATATTTGCTGTCACTCTGTATCTCGACTTAAATTTTCTGCAGTTGAAAAAGTTTTTAAAGTATTTTAAACTCAATTACGCACTTGGTATTTATGAAACAAAGTTGGAAGAACTTCCTTTCATAAATTGGAATTGTCTATGGCCGTTCTTAATATGTTGATTGTTCTCAAATACTTTTCTGTAATAAATTCTATGAAAGTGCAATATGAACTTCTTAATTCTTTACCGATAGTAACACCATACATGAATGTAAATAACGTATGTATGTTGCAATACATTCATTACTTTGGCAGATATATTGAGTAGACTTAGTACAAATGAAATGTACCACAGTAAGGATACAAAAGACAGTAATAATTTTTTTATTTTAAACATTTATTAAAATTTTTTATACCACTACGAATATATTCCGCTCCTTAATTTTTTAAACTAAGTTTTTTATTATTTTGATATAGGTTTTTTAAACGTTATATAAAATTAAATGAATTTATGTTTTTAACTCTTTTTATATTGTTAAAAAAAGTAAATTAAATAAAAATAATTTTTAACTAATTTTACATATTTTTATATATTGACAATATTTGGCGGAATTTGATAAAAGCTCGAAAAAAAACTAGAAAACAACACTGGCTGTACTTGTCTGTTTCGATGATGTCATAACACTTTGTGATTTTAACAAATTATTGTATAAAAACATTGCGTAATAAAACTCCTACGTTTTTAAAGATCACACCAAATGTAATGGTTGATATATACTAAGGGTTACTTTAACAATTTATTTTTGTTATTTTTATATTTTTAAAATATTATTTAAAAAAAATTATGTTTTTAATGTGATGAATTTACTATCATTATTTTAACTGCCCAATCATGTACAAACTTGTCTGATATGCAAATAGGAAATCAATATTCTTTATAATTTGTAGAGTTTTTTTCACACCAATTAGATAAAAGTGGTTTTATTGTTTCAACGATTTTACCCTCTTTGCCTTTCCTCTCTCTCTCTCTCTCTATCTCTCTCTGGAAACGTTTGAACCAACGGTTATAATCTGGTAAAGTATAGTGCGCAGAAAATCGAGAGCTTCTAAATCTTTGAACTTTATATCATCCATTTTGACATAAGAAATATAATGGAGGGTCTATTCCTATACAACATATATGTTTCAACACATGAAGCTCGGAAAAAACAAATTAAAATTATTAAAACCAACAACAAAATATATATTTAAATTTAACTATTTTTTTAGCTGTGATTTAAATATTTTTCTGCAAAATATTTTACAGTTATAAATGTTTTAATTATTTGTTTAATATTTTTCTTTCTTACTTTCAGAATAATCTTCATAACACGTTTCGAAAATAATTACGATAACTTTAAAAGAAAGCAACTTAAATTTAAAGAAATAAGTTAATAATAATAATAAATAAATAACTAATAAATGAAAAAACAGAATCATATACCGTGTATATAAACAAAAGGGAACAAAAAATAATAATAAGAAACACAAACAGAAATAAAAAAGTCAGAACTATTATTTGTATTTTTTTTTTAGTTTAAGACTACAACATTAAATGTGATATTATTGAAATTATTTATTTTAACAAACAACAAAATAAAAAAAAATAAAAGTAAAAACAGCTGAAGTGCGATTGAAACCCAACAAACATTTTAACAATATTTTTCATTTTATAATTTACACCAAAGAATTATAATTTCAAGAGATTTTTTTGTTAACAATAAAAAAAACTAAATATTAAATTTAAAAACTCAAATAAAGAGATATAGAAATGGCTGAAAAAGTAGAACAGTCCAAGCAGATGAACAACAATCAAAATGATGGGCGAAAAATTCGCAAATCTCCGGATTTTCAAAACCACCAAGTAATTGTTCCCGCCAGCATAACGAGAGAACGTAGTTTTGTGCGCACTTCAAACCATCAGGTAAAAGTTAATCTAGAAAATAATTCTGAATTGAAATAGTCTTAAACTAACATATTGAAATAATAAATTTGTAGATGGCATCAATAATAATGAGTTGCTTACCCAACTGGTGTATACCAAAATGGAGTCTTATTAGGATCCAGGGGTGGAAAAATGCGTGCAATTGCAATTTTTTCAGAACTTTGAGAAGAAACAAAATACCATTAAGCACTTTATAATAAAGGCTGTCTTAGTCTTTCCATACTTCTCCCATTTTCTTTCATTTAAGTAAAAGCTTTTTAGATTCTTCTATTTTCCGTTTACTTTTTAAATATATTATTACGTTATTGATATTTTGACAGACGTTATAAGTTTTTTTCACAAAGCAAATCAAACATGTGTTTGTCCCTTTACAAAGCCCATTGCTTGTACTATGAATTTCCAGATCATTTAACTTTTTCCGCTTCTTCAATTTTCGTATTTGTCTCCTTGCACACCTCAGTCGTTACTTCAGAAGTTGAACTTTTTGTATTCTGCAAAAGTTCATTAGGTGCTCTCAAATCTACGGTGTCAGAAAATAAGCTTTAAAACATTTGCTGCCGCAAAATGATTCCAATGAGCTTTTAAATAAATAAGCGTTTGAAAAGGGAATTTTATATTTGCTTAAAAATTATAGCAAATTAAAACAAAATAAAAATTGGGAATTGATTTTGTTGTTGTTGCAAACACAAAAGCCTCATTTGAATGCAACCACCGAACATTTAGCAAAATATCCCATTTATTTTCCGGGAATATTTAATGTTAAGTTTAAAAATAAATTGGCAACCATCCAAGCAAAATAAATTGAAAGATAGAAATAAAAAATATGACCTCAATGAAAACTTATTTTTTATTATTATTTTCTACTTCGAAGCATAGCGGCAATAATGACGCAGTGACTTCTGAGGGTCATGAAATTAAAAATATAAGAAATGATAAAATATTCAAGTACCTGTTGAGGGCCCTAACACGCTTAAAAAGATTTGGTTTACAAGAACAAAAAAAAAAAAACAATTAGTTGTCTTGTGTAATTTGTATTTTTATGTTGGCTATTTTAGGACTCCCTAATTTATTATTATAAGTATATAACGCATTAAAGGCCGATGACATTTTTAATTTTTATTTTTTAATTCTCTGTGACCCCAAATTTTTTTTTATAGGAGCTACTTAACTAAACTAGGTGTACATACAGGGTGAAGGGTATATAAGATTTGGTACAGCCAAATATATCACTCCTTCTTGTTTTGATTGGAGTTACTTCATTATTGCAAATGGTATGAAAAATTAAGAGGCAGGCGTGGTGTTTTGCCCGCTGCTTTGAAACAATGTGTTGTCCCTAGCTCATCTAGTGCCTTGGCAATGTTGATTTCAACACTAAAGCGGACGGACAGACGGACATCGCTCAGTTGACTTTGCTATACATAAGGACTCAGAATATATATACTATATGGGGTAGGAAATTGTAGAAATTATAAACAGGTCGACAAACTTAGATACCTAGAGATACCTAGCGATACCTTGAGATACCTAGCGATATTTAAAATACTAGGGATATTTTTAGCCTATCGATATTTTTGACTATTTCTTATGATTTTTTTTTTATAACATGGCAATTAAAAATATAAATAAGTAAAAGACATTGCATTTTTGTTTTATATGTTTAAGGTCGACTTAAAATACTAATTTTTTTAATTAAAAATCAAGTGTTAAAGGCGCTAAAGAAAAAAAATATAAAGGTACCAGTTTTCTTTGATATCAACGGCTAAAAATGATGAACCAACTTTAAATATTTAAAACGAATTGTGTGATGAAAAATAAAAATTTCATAGATAGAATTATATGTAAATGAAATAAGCAGTTTAAATATGGATTGGCAATATTATTATATGGATGAAGAAAAACTTTTAAGCCTTATATTTTAGCTAATACAGAAAACAGCGATAAACTTATAACAAAAAATTTAAAGAGAAAAAGCATTTACAAAATTCGTTTTTAAATATGGATAACAATTCCAAACTGAAATGAACAAAACTGTTTTAAATATAACTAGCACATCGATTTTACAAGAAAGTTGTTTTCTATTTATAAAAAGTTGCTAAAAGAAATAAAGCTTATGGTCAATTTTCAATTTCAAAATGCAGCAAATCTGTATTTGAAATTAAACTTTATGCAGTCCAAGAAGTTTTTCAAAGATTTAGAGACCCTAATCACGCACTTGGTATTTATGAAACATAGTGGGAGAAAACTTTCTTTCATAAATTTGACTCAATCTTTTCATAATAAATTATCAAAAAGCTTTTACGTGTTCTAGTCCTGGTACTTACTACTTTAAGGAGTTGTCTATGTTCGTTTGTAATATGTTGACTGTTCCCACATCTAATGCTTGTGTCGAAAAAACTTTTTCTGGTAGTTATACTATTTAAGAATGTTAATAGAATAGGAATAATATAAAACATTCATTCCTTTGGAACATATATTATGTAGATTTAATTCAAATGAAATATACCGCAGCAAGGATACAAGAGAATATAGTACATTGAACCAAATGAGTGTGAAAGTTTTGATTCAAAAATTAATATTTGTTTTTAAATAAAATTTTTTCATTTTTAAAATTTACTAAAACATTTTAAAATACCACCGTGATTTAAGGTACGGTCACACTTGACAAACATTTGCCCGAAATCGTCAAATATTTGCTTGCCGTAGTCTGACCACAAAATATTTATTAGGAGCAAACAACACCACAGCTGATTTTGGGCAAATAAAATTATTTTCCAGCAAACAAAAATTCTTCTAATGTGAACATAGTGTGACCGCTCGACGGCAAATATTTGACTCATTTTTAGGCAAAAAAATATTTGTTCTTACAAAATATTTGTAAGAAAAAACACAAGCAAACAACAGCTGTATCATCAATGTTGCTAAATATTTAAACTAAATAATTAAGTTTCGGGAAAAATCGCGCAAAATTACAAATAATAATGAAATGCAATTTTTAAAAGAAAAGGTAAATGAAAACTTAAAGGAAACGTTTATTTTTCTAGTTATATATAACTGAAGTTTTTATATAAAATTTGGTTTATTTTGACATTTTCGCTTTAGAATGGAATACGGTTTCAAAATTTTACGTAAAAAAAATTGTTCCATTCCACGTTATAATTTTTAAAAACCCCGGTGAGATACAAACAGTTTATTTTTTATCTTCCGAAATCGGAAATACATATATTATTAAAAAAAAAAATATTTAAAAACTGGAAGACTTAATGTCCCAATTTCAATTTCGCCATATTCATAAAAAAATTAAAACAACATTGAAATGTGTTTTGTAAGAAATTTCCTTTTATAAACAAAATTTTCCTCACTTCTACCTATGACAAGTAATCCTGTTAGAAGCTATTAGTTCGGAAATTATAGAGATTTGTAGTTATAAACTATTAACCCAATTATAAACAGAAACTACGTCCTCTTTTTATTGCCTGCGGAAAGTGAAAAGATTTCGGGGAAAAAAGTAGGTATTATGAAAGAGAAATTATATGCAAAAAAGCAAACTAGCTCCCTCAAATTTTTTGTTCCCAGGGAATTTATAATTGGAGGAATTTTATCTCAAAAAAATGTTTTCCCGTGAGAAAGAAATTCCGTGAGAACATTCATGATTGGGCTGTGTATGTTGTTATACTTCTGAACACAAAGCTCTGATTACAGATAAATGTATTTATGTTGTTTTGAAATTCTTATTAATGAGATTAAATAAGACCAGCCACGAGCTTTGGCTTTAATAAACAATGTCGATTAGTTTACATTGCATAACCTAGAATTTAACACGCTTAAATTTAACTAACCTAAATTATACATTCCAATAATTCAACTTTAAATTAAATTTACAAATCTTTTAAACTGCATAAAGCGCCAAAAAAAGTCGGCTGTATGCAGAACAAAAACAAGTATCACCCGATGCGTGAGACAAAGCTAAGAATCCATAGCCTAGTCCACAACACTCTTAACAGTGCTTAATAACTTTAGTGATAATCCATTTAAAACACTTAAATTATTCTTCCAGACTTTTCGATTTGCAATAAAAAGAGATGTGTTCCATAAGTCTTAGGACATGTTTTACATCTGAATGTGAACTGAATTTTTCATTAATACATATAATTGCGTTTAATTTTAAGTAATTACGCAACAGTTTTTAAAAACCCCGGTGAGATTCAAGTGTTTTTCTTCTATCTTCCGAAATTGGAAATTGTCCCAATTAAAATGTTGTATACATAGTGCCATATTCATAAAAAAACATTGCAAATTTGTCATAAAATACATTTTAAAACTATTTTAGTATTTTATGAACACGGCAGTTACAGTTTGATTCTTCGTCAGATTGTCTTTTTATTTAAGCGACTTAAAACATACTATTTGTCTACACTTATATAAAATAAACAAATCAACAGCTGTAGATTGAAAATTATATTAAATTAAATAAAAATTTGTAGAAATTTTAACTAAAAAGATGTAATGAATGGGTAATACAAATTTTTATTTAGAAGTGGAATCTAATTCCTATTTAGGTTTTTCCTTTTATTGTTCTCTTCCCTGAGAACAACTATTAGTGCTTCTTTATAGCATAAAAGATGAAAAATTTCACATTTTTGCATGGCTTTGTTTACTTGTGACTTTCATACTTGGGAGTTATTCATTATAAATTTTCTTCTAATATTGCCATTATGTACAATAATTATTTTAATTGTAATCTGTATACATTATACATGTGTGTATATAAATATAATGCCAGCCTCCATTACTTAAATAGTTTTTAGAGTTTATTGCCATCAGCGGTGGATATTTTCTTTTTATATCAAAATCTGAAATTTTACTTTTCGTGTAAAGTATAGGAGAAGAATCAAAGCTTTATTTTGTACTTTAAAAAGGAATTGCATAAAGTTTGCCTAGATAGGATAGATTTTCCTTCAGTTGTTTATTTTTGTTCCCATCTCAAATGCTTACTTTTTGTTTGTTTTCAACTTATATTGTACTGCAAATTAAAACTTAATTGGAGCAATCATTTTTTACCATTTGTTATTAGTTTTTTAACAATTCAATAATATTTTAAATTTTTACTTTGCAATTATTTCGTAATAATGCTGAAGAAATTAAATGCCAATGAAGACATCCCATCTGTAATAGTTTCAAGGCAAATAAATTTTTGTTTTTTTACAGTTTGATCAAATATATTTTTAAGGAAAATATTTACTTATGTGTGACCGCACATCAAACATGTTTGCCCATATTTTATTTGTCATTATTTTATAACTGTTTGAACAAACAAAAATGGGCAAATAAATGTGCGTAGTGTGACCACAAAACAGATGTTGTATTGTTTTCAAAAATTTTAGGGCAAAGAAGAGCAAACAAATTTGAGGCAAATGTTTGCCAAATGTGACCGTACCTTTAGACGTTTAATCTTTAATTGTAACAATTATTTAAATGCTATTAATTGATTGACCCTACTTTTCTCAAACCAAGTTATTTATTTTTATGCTTATTAAGTTTTGTATAATTTATTTTTTTTTATATTTGTTAAATATTAAATTTATTTTTAAAATGAAACCGGTTGTAGATTGTTATAAGTAATACAATCTTAATGCTTTATGATAATTTCGTTTATTAAGTTAATATTAAATATTTTTGTATATTGGCGTTATTTGTTGATATCCGAGAAGCTATTTGGCGAGAAAGCTCGAAAAAAAGTGGCAACACTGCTGACAGGTTTTTCCGCTACACAAAACTTCAAAAAGTACACAAAATATTGTGGCCAATAGAAAAAATTATAATCAATAGGTTCTATTGGCGAAAGGATAAATGACGCAAAATTTAAAGTCGTATTAAAAATCAGTTAAGCTGATATGTTTTAAGTATGGCAACTTTGTCTGACTGAACACGTGTTTTTGCAGCTAATCTCTGACTCTAATTGAAATTACTTAAATACATTCATAAGATATAAATTAATTTCCTTTGAACAAAATTTGAAACTACAAAACTTATCTAATAACTTGTAAAGAAAAGTTTTATTTGTTTTCTATGATTTGTCATTTGTTGTGTGGCATCTTACATACATAACCTGAAAGTTGTTGTTAAGCCTTTTTATTTTTCAAGGCCAAATCCAACAAGTGGTTTTTAATCAACTAACAAATGGTTGTTAATTAATTAACCAACTCTACCACTGTCGTTCTTGCAACTCAAAAACTTTTTAATTGTTTGCTGTACTGTTAAATATGCCTGTTTTGAAAACGTATAAGTGCGGCACGTGTCAACTGAATATTAGCAAAACCCAGGCCAGTATTTTGTGTAGATGCTGCGACTGTTGGTTCCGTACATAATGTGCTACGATATATGACGACACACTGGTAGTTCTTAAAGATGTTAAGTCAATTTCTTTCTCCTGTGCGAAATGTCAAGAAGAACAAAACTTTAATTCTTATAAAACACTGAATGCGGAACTTTGTACATTAAACAAAAAAAAAAATTGCTTTTTGCAAAGAAATTCTGAGGACATGATTTCGATTAAAAAAGCATTTGCTGAGGCTGTGACTGATTTAAAGTCTGAAATGTCTTCATATTGGATCTTGTAATTAACTTATTGGAGAGGTGAATTCTGCTACTAACTTAAAAACAACTGCTTTGGAAGATGAAAATAACGTGCTGCACAAAAGGCTGAATCGTGGTGACATTGTAATAAATGGGTTACCTAATGGTCTTACCGATTTTACTTCTCTTGTAATCAAGCTGTGTCGATTTTATGATGTTCCAGTTACATCCAGTGATATAAATTACGCTTACTACACGTTTAACCATAAAACAGTTCTAATAAAATTCAATAACGTTTTCACCAGAGACCAACTGATGGATAAGTATTTCAAACCAGTTCGTTGCAACTTAAGGATGTTATCGGTGGTGAAATTGATAAGCGCATTTATTTAAACGATTATTTCACACCAGCTGATGGAAAACTTAACAACTTATGCAGACGTCTAATTCGGCTTAAGGTCATTAAGAAATAGAGTTCTAAGGTCGAACAAGCCTAAAGTCAAGATTACTACTTTCGATGGTGATGATGCTGTATATGGCTTAAAAGAGTGTATGTCATTGCTCATCGCAAACTGTCATGCCGCAGTCAATTAGATGTATTTCTTTTTTGCTTTTTGTAATTACCATATTCAAAATAATATTCTTCTTCATTTGATCTTGGAAGTTTATTTTTTTAAACTTATTTAAATCGGGTATGTTTTTCTCTTGCATAAGTACATCAAGTTTTGTTTTTTATACCATATACGAGTAAAAACTGAAATTTTTGTAAACTTTTATATTATAATTATATTTTTATGTTTTGTATAATTTTTCTTTTTTCTTCCCTACGATTAGCTGTGAAATTGTAATGGATTTAATAGGTTTTACTTTTAATTGTAATAATAATAATAATAATAATAATAATAATATGTTTTTTTATAATCTTATAATATTTTACTTTATATTTCAAACTTGGTTCCCCTCTGGTGCGTTCTCATTTAACTTTAATGTTTTCTAATAATAATCTTGGTCCATTGCTGCTTAGTGGCCAATGTCTTAAAAATACCTATAGTGCGCATAGAGATAAATTGAAAGTAGCGTATTTAAATTGTCAGAGCATTAGACCCTTCGTAAATTCGTTTAAATTTGTTTAAATTAAAAGCCTTATATGTGATTCACTTGTTGATGTATTTGCCATTTCAGAAACCTGGCTTAAACCTCATATTTCTAATCGTGCGGTTAGTATTGAAGGATATAGTTTTTATAGAAATGATTGTGGGCACGTAAGAGGAGGTGAAGTGGGCACATATACGCTAAGGAGCCTTAAACCTAAAATTGTATTTAACTCTTCGTTACTGGGTGCTTGTGAATCTTTGTTTTTAAAGTTATCTGTTGATAATAACATAATTTTTCTGGGTGTAGTTTATCTCCCGAAGAATATCTCCTGAAGAATATCATTTTCAACTCTTTTCGCAGTATTCAAAGATCATTATTGTAGGGGACTTCAATTGTAATATGTTTCAGCAATCCAACTCTGCCAAATTTCGATCAGTATGTATGAGGCTTAATTTAAGTATTATTCATAACTCTAGACCAACATACTTTAATGTATTTCATGAGTCCAGTTCCTTAATTGATTTAATATTGGTTAGTGATAAATCTTTACTTAATTTTTCCAATCAATTTTGTTGTTCAGCGATTTCTCATCATGCCTTAATATGTTCTTGCTTTCAATTTACAGTCAATGTTGTTGTGGAGACTATTAAGTATCGTGATTACAGGAATATTGATTGGGATAGTTTACTTCATTTTTTTAACAGATTTTGACGCATCGTTTATTTTCAACAACTCTGATATTGATTCTCTATGCTCTAGTGTCCAAGACCTGCTAAACAGCTTGTTATTTTTCGTTCCTGTTGTTCATAGAAGGGTTGACTGTTGTAAAGATAATTGGTTTAAGTCAAAGGCTATTGTTTTGGCGATATCTTTAAGGGACTTGGCTTTTTCTGCGTACAACAGGAATAGGTCAGCTCATAATTGGAAAATCTTTTGTAGATATGACATGAATACTACTCAAATCTATTTAATATTATATAATATTCTTATATTGATTTCTATGTTATATATATATATATATATATATATATATCGTCAGTATGGATATCATTTAAAAGCTTTTGAAGAGTTTTTCAAAAAATAACTAAAAAAATTTAAAAATGCTTATTCCAATAAGAACCGGAGACATTTTTATTTAATTTTTAATTCTCTGTCACCTCAATATTTGTTTTTTTTTTATTGGAGTTACTTTACTAAACTGGATTTACATACATGGTGAAGTACGTAAAAAGTGCGAAATAGATTTTAATAAAATTTTGTGAGAATGTCCCTTGGAATATAAAAAATCCTATTTTTTCGTAAAAATCAATAATTTCGTTAAAAATAGAGATACAAATGTGAAAATACCCATTTCTTTTAAATTTGAATTTAAAGAAAAGTAGAAATGACACGCTGACGAAGACGTGAGTACTGCTAATGACTAAAAGGCATAATAATACTTGTAAAATCTGGTTTAAACTCTCATCCAGTAAGAATGTCATACACAACTAGTGCGTTGCGAATATAAATCAGATTTATTGCCCTGCAAATAAATTTTGAACTTTAATGTAAAATTTGACGTAACAAAGTTTTTTTATTTTAGGATAAAGTGAGGAAGTAACTTATCAACACATTTTTGAACGTACAAAAAATCAATATTCACGAAACTATTTGAAAGTGTTTTAAACATAGGAGTCGAATACACTGTTCAAATCATTAAATTATTCCAAGTTTCAAATTGTCAGTACTGCAGCAATAAATCACGGGATTACAATTCAAAATGTCGGCCTTGACAAATACATTACATTATTATTTTTATGTTTTTAAGTTTTTTTTAACTTGTTTTATTCGTTTTTTTTCTCTGGATTTTTAATTTGTAGTGAAACTTTGCTTGTCTTATGAAAATGTAGGACTCCATTTCATTCAAACTAACTAAACTGAGTTTTCTAATGAAACTCTGGTGGAGAAGCCATATTTTAACAAAATTACGTTTTTTTATTGATTGTTTATTTTTCTTATTAGTTTGTGAATTTCATAAATATATTTTCTTATCAAAGTATTTGGTTTAATTTCGCTAAAAACAGTAATACACTTATCGAATTTGGGTTAAAAATTAACAGTTAATTTTTTTTGATATAAATGATAATTTTTTTGTATTTTTTATAATATCTATTTTTATACGTAGAAGAAACTAAAAAATAACTTTGCTGCTTTTAATTTCAATACGACTTTCGTCTGCATTAAGAGTCGGCAAGCAGATGGATATGTAAGAAAACATAACCTTTTTATTGGTAGTTTTTTTATAATGGCAACCGGCGAAATATAGATACCTGATTTTCCAATCAGCAAAGAAATTTTATTTTTATATAAATATGTTAATTGGATATTAAAATTATAATAAATAATATGAATGATTATTTATTTTAAAGTGCGTAAATTTCTTTCCTTTTTAATTTTTTCAGATTTTCGTGTAAATTCTTGGGGAAGTGATTTTTAAATTTCATATTAAATTTTCAATTTTTTATGTGTATTGCTTTTTTGCTTCATTAATTTCCTGAATTTCCAGTTTCACACAAAAGAAATGAAAATTCTATAAATCGCTTATTACTTAAAATATTTTAATTCTTTGTGCTCTGTTACTTTATTTTAACCGCAATTAAAATTAGAAACCTTTTTGATTTGCATGGAAGACACAAACTTGACTAAAAAGTAGAAATTTTGGCAGATTAAGAAACTTTAATAATAAAACGGCATTTCAAAAGAATTTTAAAAAATAATCTAAAAATCGAAATTTATACCAACCGAAGGAATCAAAATTTCAACAAAGTATCAGACTTTTCACAAACAGTTTCATCTTATAATCAAGTTAAAAAACAACCCGAAATTTCATTAAAAATCTGCATATCGTCAAAACTAATTTCCAAAAATATATACTTCAAAACAAAAGATTGACTTATAAGAACAAAATGTCTAGTTTCACGAAAAATTAGAAACTTTTACCAAAAATAAAAATTAAGCAAAATATCATAAAAATTAAAAGTACGAAAACGCTGATAATTGACAAAAACTTGGAAACTCTCCAAAAAATCGAAAGTTAAACAAACAACTGGCGAAATTTCAAATTAATAATAGCAAATGTAAAAAAAAATATTTCTGTACTACAGACGTAGTAGAATGTTATTTTTCATTAAGGAATTTTTATACGACAATTGTACACAGCTGTAAAATGTAAAATGTAAAACACTATGATGAAAGCTACAATACAGAAAAATTTGGGAGTGTCGAATATAACCACCCTACTGCTTTTTATTAGTTTTATGAAAGACAAGAAACACGATTTTTTAAAAACTCGAAATTTATTTATTGAAAGCAATAAATAAAATAAACTTTATATACTTTAATTCCAAATCAATATTTAACTAAAAGTAAATAACATATTTAAATTATTAAAAATATATTACAATTAAAAAAAATTACTTTTCTTTGTGTACTATTTTCAGAATATCAATAAGAGACGCAGCTTGGCCTTTAATCTACAAACTGGTGGGAGTACCCACACAGTGCAAATGCGAGGAAAACCATCAATGGATATTTATAGACCACCAAGTAAGTTAAAAGTTCATTTAACAATAAGTAAAACATTTTGCTGTAGGAAAGCCTTAAGCTGACCTTAAATCGGAAATATTTTTTTGCTTTTAAAATTTCTTTTGATTGTGGACCTTAAAGTTGCTTGCATTAATAAAAAATAATACGACAGTATTATAAACCTTCAAAACTGCATGCAAATTTTGGCAATTTCCATATCTAATCTTTAATTTTTTTTTTTTTTGAATGGCGGTAAATATTTGTGGATCTAACTATTGATAAAAGAACTTGTAAAACGAATCAAGGATTATAAAGGTAGAAAAATAAAATTTATGCTTTGAATTTAAGCTTGACTCCGCTGAACAAATAATCGCCAAAAGACGTACGGGCATATGAAAAATGAAATAGATGTGAATTTTAAATTTCTGAGCCGAAATAAATATTATTCACTTTTTCCATTATTCTGGAAGATTTCTATTGTAGAAAAAGCTATTTTACAAAAAAAGGTAATCTTCTACAGTTTAGAAAAATCGAACCGTAAAAAAAAAATTGTTTCTTTAAATCTAGCCCAATCTAGATTGGAAATGACCACACTTTTTTTGGAAAAAAAAGTAAACATAAAAGTATTTTTTGTTTCTTGAATAAATGTTTTGTTGAATAAATTTTTATGCTCGGCATCAAAATATATCTAAATAAAGGTGCAGGTGAATAATAATAAAAATAATAATAATAATAATAATAATAATAATAATAATAATAATAAATGAATTAAAATTTCCTTTTTTGGCTTAGGTTAATTTTAGAAATTAAATTAAATTTGACCGAAAAAAGTAAATTTTAATTCATTTTTAATATTCAGGATGCAAATCCTGATTGAGAAAAATTAAAAATTGCATACATTTGTAAAATAATTTTTCTTTCTAAAAAAGGTTTTTAGAAATTAAAACAAATGAACTTAAGCCAAAATAATTTCAATTTATTTAGAAATTAAAATAATAATAATTATGAATTAAATAAAAAAGGTGTTAAGAAATAATTTGTGAAAGCTCTTGTTGAAAATTCTAAAGCTTTCAAATGTTTGAAATTATTCTTTCCTTTCTGATGTAAAACAAATAAAAAATAATGTAAACAGTAATGAAAACATTAAAAATAAAAAGTGTTCCTATACAGAGCTGGGAGATGTCAATTACAATTTTTAATTAATTACACAAGAAATTATGCAAAAACGTGTAATTTTTATTAGAATTTTTCAATTACAATTTCAAATATTTTAAATTGTAATTAAGTAGTGCTGAAGACCGGAAATGTTTAAGAAGTTGATTTTCTGAATTTTTAGTTTATCTTAATAATTGCAAGAATATAATTGAATTTTTTTTAATTAAAAATAATGATTAGTGTCCAATTAAAATTATAATTAAAAATTTCAATTTGCAAGTAATTTAAATTGTAGATTTTTCAATTACATCTATATTATCATTTATTTATAGTTGTCCTTACATTTTCTTTCAATTACAATTATATCTATTTGTAGTTTTCTTTAGCTCCTGCTTTTAATTGCAATTAATTGCAGTGAGTAATTAAGAATATTCAATTATTCATTACATGTAATTTCAATAAAATTTTAAATGTAAGACATCCCTGGTCTACACATTTAATGGAGTTGATTTTAACGTACATACATTGTACTACTTTTTCAATCCATAAATTTTTAAAAGCAAGAAAAAAAAACATAATATTTAATATGTATTTTTTAGCTCTATTTTATCAACAATAGGAAGAACAGAAAAAGCATAGAACAAAACACAGCACAAGACGAAAATGTATCATCTCAATTAACATCAATTTATGTCAGCACCAAGATTTGTCTTTAAAACACAAAAGGTCACAAACTTTTATTTTTAATGAAAATCTTTTTAATATTTTATTAAAAAAGTAAACATGTAATGAAAATAAAAATAAATAAGAACAACAAAAGATGGGGCTTACATAATAAGAGAGATAATCTCTCAAAATTATAAAAAAATTACAAAATTTAAAAAAAAAAAATAACAAACGAAAAATCACAAAAAAGTTTTGTCATCTGAGATTCAGGTGAAAGGTAATTTGCATTATTTTAAATAAAATCCTTTTGTTGATTAAAAATATTGCTAATATAGTTATTGTCATAAAGTGAAATTCTAGTAAAAAACTTTTTTACAAAGTCACAAATATATCAACCAGCTTGAGTAACTTTCTATTGACTATAAACATATCGAATTAGAATAAGGTTTATTTCTTGATTCTAAGTTGATTCTATACAATATATCAACTTTTGTCGATCCAGCATTTCCATTTGCTTGATTATGCTTGAAAAGATACTAAACCACATCGAAAAGCCATCAAGAAAACAGCGCACAGTGAGGCAGAATAATAATATTTTGGAAATAACTCAGCCATTTTAAAAGTTGAGTATTCGAGCTTAAGTTTTGAAGCTGAGTATCTGCCCCACTGTGTAGCGTCTAATACTTGTTTTGTATTATAAAACTTCAGTTTAATTAAATAGTGGCCCATCCATAGTAGATAGTACAGCATGGCTATTCTTATGTGATTTAGGGTCAGTTGGACCACAAATCTTTTTCAATAAATTTAACATGCATCTTTTCTATTCGCAATTAAATTTCTTAGTTTTATATGCAACATGCAGCTGTTAAATTTTACACATCTATTGTATAACACATTTTATTTAATTTTCGGATCTTTTTTTTTTTTATTGTTTAAAAAAAACCCTTTAAGAAAAACTAATGGTTTACACTGACGTTATCTTGAGTCATTTAATTTTCTATTCGAGTGGTTTTTTATGAACATTAAGTGAAAGTGTGGAATTAAGCATTTTTGGAGGAAGGACTTACCAACTAGATTACCAACCTAATGATTGTAGCAAGGCGTGGGACTTTTTTATCAATTACTGAAACATTGATTATTGTAGAATATCTATACATACGAGTACAATCAAACAAACAAAAATTTTGAAAATTTTTATGCTGGTGTAGATAGCAATCAGAATGGAATACAAAACACATATTTTTGGAAATTTTGTCTGTCTGTCTGTCTGTCTATTTCTCTGTGTTCGCATCACGTAAAAACTGCTGGATAGATTTGAATAAAATTTTGTAAGGAGATCCCTTAGAACTTTGGTTCAAATATAAAATACTTTTTTTCATAAAAATAAGTCATTTAGTAGAGAAACTAGACATTCAAATTTGAAAGCACCCAATTTTATCTGTAAATGGTACTGGAACAGTTGTCAGTACATTTTATTTTTGTAGATGGAAAGTTTTTAACAGTGTTTACAGAACTCTACAACAAATGTCTAAAAACACATTTTTCTAATATGCTGTTTCTATATTATAGGCGATCAACTTGTCTGAAAAATTTGTATGAAAAGCACTAATTTTTTTGTGTTATTTTCATATAAATTTTTTAGACGAGTTGATCGCTTGTGATACAGAAACAGCACATACATAAAATTTAATTTAAAGAAAATTAGAAATTATATACGGATGAAGTCGTGGGCACTGCTAGTTAATAATAAACAATACTACGTTTTGAAAAGTATTCTTTTTATACCCTTCATCACAAAAAGTGAAAAAAGGGTTATATCTTAGTTTGACATTTCGTTTGTAATTATTACATTATCCATTTCCGACCCCACAAAGTATATATATATTCTGAGTTCTTATGTATAGCGAAGTCGATTGAGCGATGTCCGTCTGTCAATATGGTCAATACGGATATCATTTAAAAGCTCTTTATAGTGAATAATGTGTTTTTGAAAAAAAAAAACTAGTGCTTCTGCATTATTATTCACATTTAAAAAATGAAAAATAATTCATTTCTTGTAATACTTTTCATTTTCAAAATAGTTGCGATCTATTTTATTTAATATTAATCACGTTTGTGTTATAACAAACTAAATCCTAACTGAATATTAATAATCATTTTTTAATAACTTACACAAGTTTTAATTTGTTTTTCTTAATAAAAAATATTAATTTAATATTATAAATTGTTTTTGTAGAATTGCTTTTAGAATTCACTAAGTTTAAATAATGTTTTTGATTTAATAAATTGCTTAAAATCAATTTTATTGAAAATTTATCTAAATGAATTCCTCATATTTCGTCTCTTTTTTTCTTTATTTTTAATATGGAATAAAATTTATTCTCTTTAATTTATACTTAATTTATATACACTTTCATCGTAAAATACTTTAATAAAACTCCTCGAGTCAATGACAATCATTGTTTTACTAACTAAAATAATAATAACAAACATAAAGTTTTCGCTCAGGAGTTTAACTATCCGATCACTACAAATTCAAGCTCGACAGCGCAAATGGACGCAGAAACACCAACAAAAGCAAATGATAATCGGTAATGTTTTAAGTTGAGCAATTAATTAGAAACATTTAATTTTCATTTGCAGAATTAAACTACAATCTACAACAGTCTTCCAGTTCATCAATGGTTTTTTCCGTCAACTCACCCACTGGTTTGCAGCCACAAATGCAGTATGTGGCAACAAACAATGGAATGATTAATCGTCGACAGGCCGGGCTATCTTTGGGAAGTATGCCATTGGGAAATATGAATCACAATAAACATATGACTGGCGGACATCGTCCGATACTTGTGACACACTCACATCCTATGCAAATGGGTCATATGGCACATGGTGTCTCACAACAGGTGCCATTGATCAATTCGCCATCGAGTGGAAATATTTTACATGTAAGTTCATTCTTCTTCTTTTGTGCTCATCTACACAAATAAAATCACTGAAAATTTTTACAACGGGAGACCGTTTTCTTACAGTTAAGTTGTCTGATCTTAAATGAAATAATTTGCTTTAGAATGAATTTTTCATATTCTTTGCTTGTTTTTTTTTTTTTTTTTTTTTGTGTAGCTTTTCCAAGTTCTTCTCTAACTATTAACACAGAAGATACAAAGTTTACATATGTTTTTTAATTGTTAATGCGTTTTTGTAAGAGTTGAGAACCTGCAAACTGTAGAATTTCTGCAAATTTTCATTGAAGAACATCCCATTTTTAATTAAAACGTTATGTTCAGAAGCGAAGCCAACCATTGATAAAATTTTTGAAAAAATCCTTTATCAACCACTATCTGCATATTTGAATGAAAACAATTTTTAATATGAATGTCAGTACGGTTTTAAAAGAGGTTGTGGCACAGAAGCTGTTGTCAACGTGATGAATCACATTTGCAAAGGTCTGGATGACGGTTACTGTGGAGTTGCTGGAATTTTTTATGATTTTTCAAAAGCGTTTGATCTTGTTGATCATATGATTTTATATGAAAAACTATCTTATTACGGTATGCAGAGCCAAGCTTTATCTTTGTTAAAAAGCTGTATGTCTCATAGGGAAGAGTATGTAGAAGTAAACAATCATAAAAGCTTTATTGGCGGTACTGAATATGGTGTTCCGCAAGGAAGCGTGGTGGGTTAGTGTTTTTTATCCTTATAAGCACGTAACTGGATTAAAAGCTCATATGGAATTTGATGCAGCAATGATTACAGAGTATGCGAGAATAAATAAATTGTGTCTTAATGGCGAAAAAACAAAACGTATAAGGTTTAGACCACATTTGCAACATAATCAAGATTTTAATATTTTTGTAGACGGAAAGTTAATTAATGAGTGTTTTTCGACAAAATATCTTGGAATTTACTTACAAAGCAACTTATCATGGGATTTACACATAAAAGCCTTAAAGTCTAATATTGTGTGCGCTACGGGTTAACTATATAAATTTAAGAAAAAGCTCAATACTAAAACCAAACTAATAATTTACCAGGCATTAAATCAAAGCCACTTAAATTACTTGGCTATCGTATATGGGTGGAAAAAGAACACTGATTTGTGATCTCTTCAAAGATGTCAAAATAAAGCCCTAAAAACTGTTTTTAATCTCCCACTCAACTTTTCCACACTATCTTTATACAAAGATATATCAGAAAATATTCTTCCTGTCCATGGTTTATACAAACTCCAGCTTTTACTATATGTCTATAAATCATTACACAATATTGGCCATCATACCAATTTGCTTCCTAGAAATCAATATGTGTTTAACACAGGGAATGCAATGAATTTAAAAATGGCGCGATGTCGCCTAGAAAAAACGAAATAACGTGTGAAATATGAAAGTTGGTAGTTTTGAGTATAATAATCTACCGCGAGAAATAAAAACTATACAACGTATTTCAAGATTTAAGCAAAAAGTTAAAAAATATTTATACGAAAACTTACAAATGCTTCTCTTTGGTCTTTCTCTTTGGAAGAACTGATGTGCATTTAGGTCCATTGCTAAAGTAATTGGAACCTCCTGCGGCGTTTCAAGCATTCTGCCGTTACAGTCTTCCTTTATGGCGGTAGATTGTTTCCCTTAGCGGTCCAATGCCCGACGGTCCAGTATTTTCTCCATTGTTCCCACTTAAAATTATTTCCATTTTTGTTTAGTACATCATCAAAACTAATCCTTTGCTGCAGCAAAGAATGCAAATGGAAAAAAGAGTTTTGCTAGAGTACAAATAGGAAGATCGTTGATTATTCGTTCGTCAGTCTAAAATTACCTAAAGTCCAAGTCGCATAAAAATTCTTTCGCAACACATATTTCCTCAGGTTAAAAGTTATCATATTTATACCATCTTTAAATTGTTTTCTTTTTCTTATTTATTTTACAACTAAAAAAGAGATTGTGAATTACGAAGTTCATTTTCTTATTTTTATTTTAGCAAGCTGCCGCAACAAATCGCGTAAAATTTGCTCCAGAACCTCAAAAACATCATCACAATAAGAGTCAAATGACCATGGTGCATATGAATAATAATTTAAATCAAAACTATCAGCAACATCAACAAATGAACGCCATGAATCCATACATTATGATCAACAATCAAACTGCAAATGGAACGACGGATGCGTACATGAATATAACACCATTACAGCGATCAAAATCGCTCTCATCAGCTGATGCTCTGACACGTGGCATTGCCGGTCTTGGTTTGGGCCTGGGCAACGAAGTTACCGATATTGGGCAATTTGTACCCGAAATACAAGCTCTTATCGATACTGCTCTGGAAGATCCAAATAAATTAAATTCTCGCAGTTTAATGGAATTGACATCGCACTTTATTAAACGTGCTGTAGAGGGACGGCGTTATGCTCTGCCAATAGCGAGGCTTTGTCTTAGTATTATTGCCAAAGAGCAGAAGGAAACGTTTTTGGAAGCTTTATTGAATACTTGTCGTCAATGGTATCAGGAAAGGGAAAAGGTTACAAATTTCGATCTGTATTAAAGTTGATTTTTACTTATTTTATTTTTTATTTTTGTTTTTTTTTTTTTTTAGCTTTTATTCACAATTCAGGGCATGAAGTCACCCTCTAGGGCTCGTTTCACCGCTTTCATGGCATTTCTTACCGAAATGTTTTGTCAATTAAAGCGGCGTCAATTACAATTGCGCACTCAGTGCGAAGGTGCACCCCCACCTCTAGTTCTACTGACACTTTTGTCAAAATGTTGTGAAGACTGTGTAAAACCGCCTGTTAGGTCTTTGTCTGAGGTAAGTTCTATGAAACATTTGATGATTCGAATTTTTTCCAAACAAAAACAATTTAATAAAATATTTTAGATTGAATGTCTTTTCTATGTACTGACCTGTATTGGTCAAGATATGGAAGTTCAGTTGCCTCAACAGCTGGAGTTACTATTGTCATTGATTCGTGATGCGTTTTTAAATGCTAGTGACTCGGCACCTGCTATTCGCCGTACTCTTTTGCAGCTTATTGAATTACAGGCCTCACATTGGCAGTTGCCGGGCAACACGGTTCTCTACTATTATCCTTCAAACAAATAACCAGCAAATTCGATTTTTGTATAACATATTAGATAAGATAGATATTGGAAAATTTTAATCCATTTAAAACTTTATTATTCTATTTATTTATTGTTTTTTTAAACCTTAATAATTTACTTACATGTATTGCATTTAAAAGAGATGCAAATATTTTGTTCGAGCAATGACCCCTCATAGAGATCCTAGAATACATTAAGTTATAAATTCCTCCTTTATTTAATTTCTGCTAACAAAAATAAAACTATACTTTGGATCATGATCATAATAATTTAAAGCTTAATTATTTGCTGTCATATTTATAAACATTAAATTAAGACTTATGACAAATTTATCATACAAAGTCACCCTAAACCACATTTCAAATCTATTTCAATATCAAGCCGAATCGAATTCTAGGTGGCAGCGATACCGGATTCATTCGTTTTCGACAAATAGATTACCGGCGAAAATGAATGAACTTGCATTTGCTACAACTTGGTATTTGATTCTCCTTTATCAATATTTTATGAATACGACAGTTAGTTTTTAACAATTACTACTATTTTACTGTATCTATTCGTATTTTAATTTTAAAATAATTTATATCTTAAGAATCTAATTATTTATAATGTTACGTATAAAAATAGAACATTCAAAATGCTTACAAATATATTTGCATGTTAGAGAATATTTGACGTAGTAATAGATACATCGGTTATGTTACTTGATGACAGTTCAATCAATCAATCTCCCTCTCCAATGTACACAGTTTTAAGAAGCATTTTTGAGCTCAAAAATACTATCAAGTTTTAACATCACAAAAAATAAACTACTAATCCCAAACTTATTAATATTAAATACTAGTCAAAAAGAAAATAAAAATAAAATAAACTGATTTTGAAAAATACTACAATTTAGACCCTTTTTCTTAAAGATTGTGACCTTGGTACGTATTTTTCTTCGTATCACAAAAACTTAAAAAAAATAAAATTAAGCTTTTTATGTAAGGCTGCAGCTACAAGTTCTACACTTTGCCTTCAAGTTGATCGCGCCTACTTCTTGTCAAAATTTTATTTTCCAATCGAAAACTATGACGTATACTGCAAGCAACTTTCTCGACTTTTTTCAAGAGTCGCCTCGCACTGTGGAACAATTTGTTAAAAGCCAACTAAAATCTATACTAAAGCTGACACTTGAGAACTGCAGAAGATTAAAAGTCGAGTTTGTATTTCAATTGTTTTTTTCTGACAACAGGGTGATTTCGCTGCCTCAATAATCCGCAAAAGTTCCATGTTCTCTGAAAAATTTTAAAGTTTAAAACGGATAATAATCTTTTGATTTGAAACGTTTTTGTTTTACTACTTTTATAACTGTAAAATTTTGAAATTCAGAAATTTTTATCTAGCGCGATTTTGCATTCTTCGGAGATGCACGCATTCTTATATCCTTCACCACAAAAAGTCGAAAAAGGGTATAACTTATTTTGTCATTCCGTTTGTAATTTCTGCAATATGCATTTCCGACCCCATAAAATATAAATAGTCTGAGTTCTAACTCATAGCGAAGTCGATTGGGCGATGTCCGCCAGTGTTAGTGTTAAAATCAAGTTTGCCGAGGCACTAGATCAGCTTAGACATAGTGTCGAAAGAGGTGCTATTGGAATCAGCAAGATCGGTCCATGTCCTTCGACGCAGAGGGCAAAACACCACTCCTACCTACAATTTTTCTATATGGTTTGGAACAATGAAGTTACTCCAATCAAAAAAAAAAAAAAAACAAATATATGGAGCGATAGAAAAGTACAAAATAAGAAAAAAAAAACATCAAAAAAAAAAATTGGCGCTCGCCCATATTTTCCAAATTACGGCCGTCTGAAATTTTTATAATTTTTAAAATATTAATATGGGTATCATGTCAAAGTTTTTAAAGAGATCTTTCATTTATTACTAAAATTTTTTAAAATTGCTTAACCCATTAAGAGCCGATGGATTTTTTATGTAAAATAATATATATGTAGTACTTAATTTTTTTTTTTCTTATTTTGTAATTTTCTGTCACCCCAATATTTGATTTTTTGATTGAAGTTACTACAGTGAACTAGATTTACATAGATACTGAAGGATACATAAGATTTGGCATAGCCGATTATAGCACTATTACTTGTTTAATTCAAAGTTTAAAAACTCTTTTAATTTGTTTGCCTACTTTCGCTATTGTATCTCCAATAGATTTCTGTAATATAAAGTGGAGGAGAAAATCAATAACTCACATTGACTAAATTACTTGTTTGGTCAAAATAGGAAATACTTTTTAAGCAAATTAAGTATGAGTGCTATGTTCGGCTGGTCCGATTCTTATATACCCTTTACCACAAGAATTGTGTACTTATTTTCTAAAAATATAGTTTTTTGGCGGAATATGTTTTCTTTCATATACTGAAGATATTTGGGGTGAATTTGAGTTTAAATATACAGTCGCCATTAGCAAGGCCCTTGGTAAGCCGAGTTTTCGCTAAAAACAAGAAGGGTTTTTTAGAAAACTTTTAAATTATTATAGTTTTTAATTATTTTTTGTACATTTTCGGTTTTGAATGAAATTTTAAATTTTTGAATCCAAGTACAATTTCTTGAACAGAGAAAATTTTGATTAAATTTCATCCACAGTTTTTTTGTTGTTTTTTTGGCAGACGCTTCGATTTTTATTGGAATGTTAAATTATAAATCCAACGAAACGACATAGAAGCTCACATGATTACAAAAGTACTGTAATCAGATGACCGATTTCATATGTTTTGGCTGACAGACTCCCAATACGATCTGGACTTTGAGCGGGTGTATCCATGACGTATCAAGTATTAGTATGCGATCATTATTG
Organism: Cistogaster globosa; assembly: GCA_937654795.1. Taxonomy (NCBI): domain Eukaryota; kingdom Metazoa; phylum Arthropoda; class Insecta; order Diptera; family Tachinidae; genus Cistogaster; species Cistogaster globosa. The sequence goes on along the minus strand of OW569404.1, from coordinate 43,601,644 downwards.
AGCCTATAAACATAAGGTTATCCACTCTTTGACTTGAGATATAGCCCAAAATAATTATGGACATTTTACCAAATTAACGATTTGAATGACGTTTTATTATTACAGAAATGTTAAAGCGTTGCACCAATTTGTAGACGGTCGGAATAAAAAAATCTCTTCTCTATATTTGTTTTTTTTTACAGCTTTTAAGTGTATTTATTTTTTAATCAAAGCCTAACGCATTGGCTCGTGGCAAACAACAACATCAAGCTTTTCCTCTAAATCTCTCTTATTGCTTTAGTAGAAAATTTTAGGTTTTGAGTCCATTTTCTTCCAATGAAACGGACATCACGTTTGCTTATCTTATCTGCATGATTTCATTCCCGTCTGTTATCTTTTTTAACTCGTCCTATAAATTGTTCTCGGTTTAACTAAAAACATTTCCGGGAGCTCGTCCAATGTCCTTCCTAGTTTGCGATTATAATTAACTAACTAAAAAATATTAACGGCTATAATTTTCCAAAAACTTTTATTATTTCAAATAAAAAACACTAATTATGCAAAAAGTTTATTGACAATGTGTAATGAATTATAAAATTGTTTTTGTTTTTTTTTCGTTTAGAATGGATTGATATTTTTCGAAACGATCTCAGATATACATATATATATAAGAAACGTCTATACTAAATGAAATTTTTTATACGCAATAATGTCTCTAAATTACTAATTACTAATTTTTACTACACCGTTTTTATTTTCAATGTGCAAACTCATTATTGACAGACTGTATATATTTTTATACCATGCAAGAAAGTAATTAATTATAAGGACTAATTAATTGACGATTTCATTGTCATTGAATGATAAATAATACTAATGATTTTTTTTCATTATCATTATCTTCACTAATCGTAATGCTTTTTAATCTAAATGTTTCATTGATAATTAGCAAAAAAAAAAACAAAATCATCATTATCTTCGTACACTAAATACACATCTTAAAGTATAGCGAAGCATTATCTTAAAATGGCATTTTGGTCACAAACATTTTGTGAAATCTATATCTTTCTACATTTTCAGAAAAGATGGAACACTATGGGAACATATTTTTGTTTAAGTAATAAGATCAGCCAGCTGGGTTGTTAACTCACTTTAAATCAATGACATTAAGTGTTAAAATTTATTTATTTTATGCTCGTTGCTTTTTAAGGTTCTACGATCAAAATTTATGTTTCATAAAAACAATTACTTTTGATACAATTGTAATTAGTAATTGTGATTAATGAAATTTTAATGGCAATGAAAAAAATTCCAAGTATGACGTGATATACATTGTAAATATCTTTGATTTGTTTGTTCGTGCGTCAATCACGGCTAAATGAAATTTAAAACACAGGTGGATATTCGTCGTCTTGACAAAAAAGGGTTTTTATATTTTCAAACAGCGAACCAGGAGGGAAGAAAAGTTCCACCTTTTCCTGAATTTTGATGAGGCCGATCTGATTTAAAAAACAAAATCGATTTATATATGTAAATAAGGTTCAATGCGCAATATCTGTTTACAAAGCTAGGACCCAGATGAAAGGAAAAGCGGAAAACGGCTGCATCGATTTTAATAAAATTTAAAACGGAAATAGATATTTTTTAGAAGTTCAAAGAAGGTATGATTATTTTAAAAAGAGGAAAGTGTGGTATTGCATCTGTTAACAAAGCAAAAACTTTCTAAGAAACTCCATGAATGGCTGACTAATAGCCAAATAATGATGACTACCACAGCATGTATAATAAATTAAATTATGGATAATTTCAAAGATAGATGAAGTTGATAGAAACTTCTAGCATATTCAACACTCCCTGGAAGTCGATACATAAAAGCTTTGCTATACCGATAGTCATTCTTATTTCGAACATTGTCGAGTTAAGATTTGGTGTGAATATTTAATTCAGTCCATGGTTAAAGTTACCATCCTGTATTTATTAGTAATAAATGTGAATAAGTGAATGATGGTCCTAAAAAATTGTGTAATTTTGAAATAAAAGAAAACAATAAACGTTACAATATTATATATATGGAACAAACTTATCACGGTTTTCAAGTAGTAGAAAATAAGGAAATGAGAAGGGGAAAGAAGACTTATAATGTGTGAAATAGCGAAATGAATTACAAGCAGTTTCATATAAGAAATATCTTTGATGAGCATAGAGCATAATTAATATGCTTAACATGGATGAACTGATAACCAACGCAGGTTAACCAGCTTTTTTGAGTCTTCAAGTTCTTTGGACGTTATGATTTTTAGGGAGGCATGTGGTTTAAGAGAAAGTCAGATTAAATTATAATGTCCTTTTATTACTATTAAAAGCAGATCCTGTTTCAGTTAATCCTTTCGGTTTGTAAACTCCAAATTGTTAAGAGGTGATACTCTGCTTTTTATTGAAGGTTACGTTCAAAATTTCCTTTAGTCTCCTGGACGAATATATTCAATCTTCAAGCTTAAATTTTTCCTATCCAAAGTGCTAAAAAGAAAGTATTTCAGAGGCAGGGACTTGTAAAGATCAATAAACGGCAATAAAATCGTATTTATACTACATCGCTACTGGTCCAGAAATGCCAAGCATTCTTAGCTAGGATGTTATACTCTGTTTCTTGCGTGGGCACAGCAACATTCTAAGCAATCACGTTGCCGATGGTTGGGCAATAGTGATGGCCATGCTTGAACGGTCGGCGGAAAATTAGCTCGGAGATACATACCAGAAAAATATAGTAGAATGAGAAAAATAAGTAGACGATAATTCATCTTCTCTGTCCCTGTCATTTTCTAATTAGTCAGCGTCTACATTGCCTGGGAAACCTGCAATTCCTTAACCTGTCCGAAATTTCGCAGAGGCAGCCAGGTGAGATAGCTTTCTTTGTAGGAAGCAATAAGTAGATTATGAGTTAGCTTTTTTATGCACTAGACCATTTTTCATTAAAATTGAGAAAATTCCAAATAAAAATGAGAATATGCACTTGAAATTCGGAAAATATAAAATTAAAATGAGAATTTTAATTTAAAAGTAGGATAATTCCAAATGAAATTGAGAATTTCAACCTAAAATTGTGAAAATTCGAAATTAAATTGAGAATTTCCATTTGAAATTGAGAAATTGTCATCTTCTATCAGAAAAATTCAAAATAAAGTGCGAAGTAAAATTTTATATTGAAAAATTTTAATTATAAATTAACCAATTAAAATTTTACTTTTTCGGATTTGGTTTATTTTTAATTTAACTTTTATTAAGAAAAATTATTTTTCAAATGTACGCGAACGTTTTCCAAGAAAAATTAGACGCTGGCAGAATGTAATGCTGCATTTTCAGGACCGCCAAATCCATCATCAGCATTCTTCGCATCCATCACCTTGACTTGCGTACATTGTAAATATCATCCATTTAACCAACTAATCAATATTAATTTGGTTGGACGAAATTCACACACAACTCAAAGCATTTCTTTTGTTGTCTTCTCTACAACACGTCTTATACATTTGTTGCAATTTTGTACTACACCGTCGGTGTAGTCACGAAATGCAAATTTTATTTTTAATCATTCATACTTGTTTTTCTCACAACATTATAGATGCTGTTCCAGTATCATATCAACTGTTGATGAGTTAGGTATGAATGGTAATGCGCTGTGCCTTGTGTGTTTTTAAATTATTTTTTAATTTTAGTCCCAGCCAGGGGTTGAACCAGTGATCTTCTAAAATTATAAATTAACATTATTTTTTATTAAATTAACAAATTAACATTTATTAAAAAAAAGTATCAAAAAAAATTAAACAAAATAAGTACAAATATGTAGAATTATCGACCAAATCCCAAGCTCTACTGCAATCTACAAGTTGTTTTATATGTGTTTTAAAAGATTGATCTCTTCTAAAAAAAAATATGTAGCTGCTCTCCTACGTAAGGGGGCTATATTCATCTTTGTTTTGCCTTACTTTTTATATTTGACCAAATAATTTTAATGGGGTTAAGCATGTGTAAGTAAAGGCTCGATCGTAAAAGCTCAGCTGGAGAGTTGAAAAAACAAAGTTCCAAACGACTGGCAGGAAGAGTTTTTATTATTAATTACCTAACTCTTCCCAACTATCAAAAAAGCTGTTAGACGCATTCATTTGCGCCATCAGGTTGGATCGAACCCCTACATTTATCCAGTTAAATAATACATGATGCACCAATGTATGTTATTATTTACTTTAAAATATTTTATAATAACTTACAGTAAATATTTCTTAATATTTTTTAATTTTTTTAAAAATCATTTGGAATTTTCTTAACTTCAAATTGAAATTCTCATTTTCATTTAGAATTTTTGAAATTTTATTTCGAATTTTCTCAATTTAAATGAAAAATGGTGTAGCTTTATTTTAGAATTAGATAGGCCCCGGACTAAACTGGTTTTCGGCCAGTTGGAATAACGCAACATTTGTTCACTTTTCTCTTTTTTACCTTTCTCAGAGCTAGCTGAACTATCTTCATTTAACTCGTCTTACCTTCCTCCCTTCTTCTCCCATTGCTAGGGATTGCCGAATGAACCCAAGAAACCCGGACAGACTGCCTGACCAACGTACCCAAGCCCAAACACCAAAATCAACAAACGAGAAACGCACACCGAGTAATGAACACTTAATAATATTGTTGTTTGTTATCCAATTGATATGAGAACTTTTGGTCGCCTTAACTCAATCGTTGATATAAATCCTTTCCTCTTCCAGAATTTCTTAAAGTTATATCTATATGTGACAAAACCAAAGGGCCAATAAGCTTATTGTCTACAAGAAATCATATTCAAACCGTACAATATACGCATTGAGCCAAAATGGGCTGACATTTCCAATATAATATGTTTGTACACAGTGGAAACTCGTAGTAAAGGGAACTCGTTTTGTGAGACGTTGACTGTAAAATTTTTTTTATTTTTAGTGATTTGAATTATGTAGTCAACAAGTGCTATTCGTGAAATATTACTTGTGTAGACCACTAACCACATATAACATTTAGTATATTCGCTATTTTTTCATGCCTTGACACTGGTGAATATTTGATTGAAAAATTCAAAATTAAAAATTTTGTCACTTTTAAGAAAGCAGTAATTAGAACTTCTATTTACTTAAAAGTATTCCTTTAACAATCAGTAAAATGAAAAGGAAAGATTTTTAATAAATCTTTTTTTCAAAAATTATTTAAAAATAAAATCACTGAAATTTATTGTTAGTGGTAAAGCTAGTTCCTATGGTCATTCCGTTTATTACTCAACTCATTACTGGTCCCTAACCCACATTTGAGAAAAGCTTAAGCCTCCCGTTATGTCAATAATCACTTTTAAACTATCATTAGTTAAAAAACTATAGAGCAGTAGCTTGAAAAACCAGCAGTTGGATTAATATCGGACCCAAATTGTTTGGAGATCTTCTAATCAAATTAGAAGCTTAAAATGCTTTGGACAACAATTTTATTCAAGTTTTTACAAATATAAACACTAGTTTGATTAATCACACAGTAGTTTGAAAACGATTTATTTTGGACATAATTTGATATCTCATGAACCACTGAGGATATGTTAATAAAAATTAACAAAGGCAAAGTAGAAACATGTACGGTTGGCCCCATAGGCTGAAAAAAAACATCTGGGTTGGCACCCAAAGTTGGGTACTTTGGCCATATAATGTTTTGGAAATGTCATAAAAATTTCTTTTTAACCGAAATGTTTAGATTTTTCAGTTTATTTAGACTTTGAAAAAATATATATAAAAAATTATCTCACATGTGTAGGTTATATCAGAAATTTTTATAAAAAAATCTTCAATTATCAAAAAAAAAAACCTTCAATATTTTTAAGTGTTTTAACTTTCGGAAATATATTTTCAACGTTTGCAGATTAACAAGGAAATCATATTAAATTTATAGAAAACTTTAACAGTTGGAAACATTAACTTACTATTCGCTCTAGAAAAATTTGACATTGTGCGCAAAAACTCTTCCACGGTAACATATTCTAAATGATTAAAATATTTATTAAATTCATGTGGAGGAGTTCTCTAAATTCGTCGTTTAAATTTTGTATCTCACTACTTTCAAATAAATTTTAAAAAAGTTAAAGTTTTTTGATATTTGTTTACACATTTCAATGTATTAGTATATTGTACCCAATTGTTACCGGCAATCATACAATTTTTTGTTTTAGAGTATTAATTTACAATAAAATTGTTTCATATAGGTAAATATGTTTAATAAATTTTAAGAAAGAAGTTGCAATATTAGGTGTCCAGCAACTAAATCAAAAATCATAGATTTCGGAATAGGTATTCAAATTTTACTTTGATTAAAAAATCTTTAAAATGAATTTAAAATCTTCAATCTGGCATCCCTGATTTGTGAATTTTTAGTTGAAAGAGAAAAGGTAAAGTGGTCGAAAACGACGATCTTTCAAATTTAGCAGTAGAACAACCTTAAAATCTTAGGCCATAGTCAGAAATAAGAGCTTACCCATTCAAATCATAAACAAAACATATTGTACGATGTGCAAGAGAAAACCTTATGTCCATAAGTTACTTGAGGAACCAAGAAAGCATAAGCCATTCTTTATCTCATAAGGAGATATAGGTACGTATTGGTGGAATATATTTTACGTAATAAAAGAATTTTACGGCTTTAAGATTCTGAAAGATGAAGTAGCAAAAAATTGGAATAGTGACCACGACAAAAAAACGTTTTGAGATATATAAACTTTACATGAAGTCATGCCAAGAAGGTTTTTCTTTAAAATATATTTTATTATTCTAGAAAGAGCAAGAAGATTCGAAAAGCCACGTAAATTTTCTAAGTAATTAACTATTTTCTTCTTGGAAATGGAAATCAATGGAATCTACCAGCATATTGGGAATTGTGATTGCGTAAGAATATTGGTAAAAAGGTGTAACAGTATGCGGGAAACATGAGGAAAAAAACCTTTAAAAATTTATTAGAAATATCGTTTTCTCCAACAGAGGATAACTTAAATCTGTGTAAAACTTTAAGCCTTACACTCTCACTTACGCAACGAAAGGATTTAGTCTTTCCAGAGGAATCAAGATCATGCTTGGTTGGACACAACATTGCTGATATTACGAAAGTAAAAAATAATGTCATTCAAAAAAATAACTTTTTTAAGAATACCGCATACTGGCATAATAACTTTCGTTAAATAAAATCGTTCTTTTTAACTGACTTCAAAAAAGGAGGTTATCAATTCGACTGAATGTTGCCTTTTTATGTTTTTGCCTGCAGAACTCAGTCATTTCTGAACCGATTTTGAAAGTTTTTTGTAATTTGTTAGATTATGCTTACAGATTGGTCCCGTTTTAAAAACAGTTAAAAATTAAAGGGTGTCCCCATACTGCATACATTTTTTTAATTGCATTATGAACCTTAAAGCAAAAAATGCATATTGCTGTAGCTCCCAATAGTCAAAAATATTACAAAAAAATCATAAAATTTAAGGGTATCCCCATAGGTGACGTTAATTAAATTATATTTGCCTATCTTTTGATATGCTATAAAAAAACACTTGAAAATTGGATAGGATATCGATCACTATGACCGTTATAATATCAAGTATAAATATTCAAAATTATAAAAGAAAGGGTGCCCAAATAGCTGATGTTAGAACCGTTACAGACAAACTCTTGAAAATTAGACAGAATTGTCCATCACTTTATCAAGTATAATAACAAGTATAAATACTTAAAATTAGAAATGAAAGGGTGACATAATAGTTGTAATTTTGTGTATATGGCCAATTTTTAAAACTGTTATAGACTGACGTTTGGAATTTAAGCAAAGAAATATAATTTTAACTTTGTCTGTTTTAGCTCTATTTCACTACTTGCAAAACGTTTTCAACTCTGATCAGTTTTACTAACTTTGAGTGCCGAGAATTCCAAATCCCTTAAGCATTTTGCTAAAACAAAGCACTTTAAATTAATCTAATTATAACGTTTATTGATTTTTCTACGGACTAAAAGAACAAAAGGAAAAAACTTGTGAAAAACACTGTTTATATTGGCATAAATACAATTAACGTTAGTTATTATAAATAGATGAAAGGTCATAATTAGTTAGGAAGGCAATAAAATTTATTGTAATTGCGGTATTCAGAGGCTTCCAACCTTAATTCTACAGTAAACTTAAAGCAATCACATTTTTATGCATCGTATGAAATTTTAGGTCTGCTGAAATGATCAGAAGAGTTAAAAAAAGATTTATTACTCATCAAAACCGTATCAAGGATTTAACTTCGAGGGAGGCTGAGTAGTAGTCCGAGAGAATTCCTTCAGTATATAGTGGCACGGGGGCGTGTACCTGAAAATTTGTTGGTATAACAACTACTAAAATCAAGCTATTTCACGAATTAAAACAAGGATGCACTCCCCTTCTGCATTCTTATTACCACTGTTCACTTTTTTCTTAAAGAAAGAGATATCCGACTGTTTCCGTTTCGACAAATTGATGAGCAATGAATAAAACCTTTTATATTTATCACTGATGATATACATTTGATAAGACTTTTTCACAATTAAAACGACAGTACCACCAATAGCAGTCACAAATTACTACGCTCGGTTCCTCGCGCAGAATGGTACTGTATGTGGTTAGTGTTGTCACATGCCAGACTGGCTCAAATTACGCGCAGTGTTCTGAAGGAATTCCCCGAATTTAGCTTTCAATGCCACATTTAAAACAGCCTTGTATTTATTGGCTTTAATTTGAGCTTATGTACGTACTTATAAAGGCTGTGTTATTTACTATATTACAAAGTTAAGGGCAGTTTAGACGGTAACACTTTACGTACGTAAAATCTAAGAGAAAATAAAATGAAAATCTATCCGTAAGAAAAAAGCAGAGATTAAATATCGTATGGTTTTTTTCTTACGTTGACACCATTGGTGTTAAATTAAATAAAGTAAAATTGAAACAGCTGTTGTTAAAACAATAAAAAAAGTAAAAACAAGTACATAAATGGAGCGCGTACTTCTAAAAAAAATGCCAAATTTAACCAAAAATAACGATGAAAAGGTTCTTGGTGTTGTATTAGCTATTGCCATAATAAAAAAACTGAAAACCAACAAAAAAAGGGATAGACGCATTTGGTGCCGCGAATGGCTTCTACGACGGTATGTATATGAAAAAGGACCTTACACACATCGCTGTAAAGGAATTGCAGCTTGAGGATCCCAAAAGTTTTATTAATTTTTGTAGCCTTTCTAAGGAAAGTTTTGAGGAATTATTGCACTTAGTTGGCCCTAGCATTTGTAAGCAAAATACTACCATTTCAGCAACTACAAGGTAAAAATATTTATAAATGATTAAGACTTTAAACGATAATGTTTTATTTTTTTAGACTTTTAATTACTTTGCGGTTTTTTGCAACAGGAAACACCTACAAAGACCTGTCCTTTGGATTTCGAGTTTCAGTGTCCTCGATATCCTGAAACTGCGAAGCAAAATACTTATCATTGTGTTATAAACATTTACAAGTAAGATATGTGATATATTCTACTAAGTTAGCAGGTAATAAAAACTGCAATTATTATTATATTTTATTAACATAGGGGATGCAAATCTGCTTCAGATTGGAAAATAATCGCTGACAAGTTTTATCACAAGTAGAATTTTCCCATGTGTCTGGGTGCAATTGGTACAATTGATTGTACATATTTGATAGCAATAAGATTTGTTATATTTCCTATTATATCCCCGCAGATGGTATACTACTACTACAACTATAAAGGATTCAATAGTATTATATTGCTGGCTGTAGTAAATGCTAATTACAAGTTTATAATGGTAGATGTTGGGACCAATGGTAGATCCAATTATGATGCTGCATTCAACGCTTAAGACATCGGTGATGCCATTAAACAAAGTTCTCTACATTTTCCAGAAAACGAGGAACTTCCAGGCACAACTTTAAAGGTAATTTTGACAAATATAATCATATCTTTATACATTTCGCTTATCGCATTTGGCATACTTTCAAACCGGTTTAAAATATTCCAACGAGAAATAAACCTTTCCGTGGAAAAAGTTGAATTGGTCACGTTGGCTTGTTGCGTTCTGCACAATTTCTTGTGTACAGAAGGAGAAGAGGAGCCGCTTTGGAACGCTTTAAGTTTTGAAAAATTAGAAAAATCATCTGGCAATAGAACAAGCGAAGAGGCGTCTGAAATAAGAAATAATTTTAGAGAATTCTTTAATAATATTAATATACTTCCTTGGCAAAATGAAGCTGTAAATAAATTTAAAACAAAACACCATTTTTTAACTCATTTTCTTTTATTAAAAAGTGATGAAGCCAAGATTCAGTTTTCCTTTAGACGTTATTTTTTAGTACTCAATAACCTATTAGTTTTTTACTTTTTTGGTTTAACATAGTTTGTAGTCTTTAAGACTTAGTTTAAAAATGTTACAAAACATTAAATTCAGTTTTCAGTCTCTTAGATACTGCTTTGTAAGTAATAAAAAAAAAAATAAACTTAAAACTAATTTAATTAAGCAAACAAAAATTTAAGTTCAGTTTTCAGTCTATAAAATACTGTTTTCTAAATAATAAAAAAAACTTATAGTTATTGTTTTTTCATCACAGGTAATCAATTTCCCTTTGCTTCCTTTTATATTCGAAAATCAACATCATTTTTTCGACAAATTCGTCATGCAACGCTTTGTCAGTTATTTCTCAAACATTTGTACGAAAGAAACTTGTGATGGAATTTTCTCGTTCCTGCTCTGCTGTTTTTGGTTTCTCTGCCTCGCTAAGTTTCATTATGTAGTCCTTAGCTAGATTTTTTATATCATCTGTATCAACTGAACCTTTTTGCTTTGCATTAAGTCTTTTTGATGGCGTTGGCTCATCCACCTTCGACAATTGTGAGAGATCAATTGCTTCTGACGAAATGTTATCGTCCGCAGTCTGAAAAAAAAATTTTCAAATACTTTGAATTTTTAAATCAATACATTTTTAATTCCACATTGTACTTACATAAGAAATATTTGATTTTCCTTTCCTTACTGTTACGAAGTCCTTTAAAAAATGAAGTTCCTCGTACCAGTAAGCCGTTGGCACATAAATCTCGTCCGTTCCCGTACCACTTCTTTTACTTTCCCTAACTTTTAGTAACTCTCGCTCATATTGGTATCGAAGATAATTTATCTTTGCCTAAAAAAGTTTAAAAATATATTATTTGATTACATTAAATACAACACACAAAAAAATACCTTTACTTCGAGTGGCGTTACTTTAGGTATGTATTCTTCTCAGCAATTGATGTTAAACAAGCAGACCGTGTCTGCTTATTGTGGTACAACTCATGCCTTGGATTGTACAAGCTTTCCTTCTCTCTCCATAGCTTTATCAAACCCAACACTGCTATTTGGCTCTACTCCATCTAAAAAGGAGATAAAAATATATGAATATATTTACATATATAATTAAAAAGCAGTTTTTTACCTTCACAAGAAGTGAAGAATTGGTTAAACACTTTTCCCTATCAATTTTTTTTATGAGCACAGAACAGAATTAAAAAATTTTCAGGTTCTTTTGCGAAAAGTTTTTTATTGTTTACACAAATATTTGTGATGCCAACTGAGTCTATTTTGCACTGTATTCAGCGATTTTTGTGTTATTTTGACTAGTTTTGCCTTTGAAAAGTTGACATTAATGAGAAAAACGCAACCCTGATCTAATGAAGTAGAATAGTTTTTGAAAAATTGCAAAAAATAAAGAGAGCCGTACGACTGTCAAATATTCATCCGTATTTTCTCTCAATGTCGGACAGTTTTAATACATATTATGTTCAGACGATACTACTTGTACTCTGCTACACAAAAATTTGACATTTCGTATTACTTGTAGTATAAGGTAAACCGCCCTTAAAGGCCAGGATTGACTATCATACACAATCGTACGATCTAATCATACAGAAATCTGATAGAATTTTGTCCTACATTAAAAATCGTTTAAAAATGGCGTCGTAGGTGCCACAATATTATACAAACAAGATGCAAAAACAGATGCTTTTAATATTTTGTTGTTGCTTTCTCCTCATCTTCAAAAAAAAATCAACTCTGATCGCATAGATAAAATCATTTAATGAATTATTTTAAAAGATTATAAAATCGTACAGATCTGTCAAAAAGTCTGTCACACACATACACTTTTAATCCACACTATCATACTATTTGAGCGCACATGCAATTTTTGACAGATCGTACGACTGAGTATGATAGTCAATCCTGGCCTTTAGCGATATCAACAAAACCGAACACATTATACAATTTAATAACGGATTACAATATAATAATGGATTAGAAATAGTTAGCCTTTAAGGCTTGTGAACGGATTTAATACAAATAAATAAACAAATAGGCCATTTTTAATCAATTTATTATTATAATTTTAATTGTTTTGGGAGGGGCTTCAGCCTGAAACGTATGGCTTAAGCCAAGTTTCGAGTAAAATTTGCTTTTCAAATGGTTTAAAAAATTTGCTTGTACCGAAGTAATTTAATTTTTAAATACAAAAAAAAATAAATACCACCTTTTTGGGAAAAATCTTAAAAAACGGTATTTTTACATTTTCTCAATCCAAAGGCTTGTAACAAAAGTTTAAACTTGTTTATTATAAATTTTCAAGAATATAGGAAATGTTCTAAGTAATAATACGATCATTAACAAGTACACCATACCAAAATTAAAGAAAAAAAACATTATTAGATTACATTAAGTTTAAAAAATCTTAACACTTGAAATAAAAATATACTTTTTATGACATTTCCAAAAAATTATATGTCCAAGGTAACCAGCTTTGAGGGCTAGTCAGAAGCGCTTCTTTAGCCTAGAAGGCCGACCGGTGTCAGCTTCACTCAGGAACATTGTTGCTTTGCCTGTGTTAAATTTTATTAAGATACCTTCAGCGGTTCATAAGATACTGAATTATGTCCAAAATAAATTTCAAGACACTTTGCAGCGTCAAATAACTACGAGTTACATGAGACATGGTATAAAAACTTTGATATTTCCATTAAATAATTATTTAAAAAACTAAAAAGTGAAATGTATTACTGTGGGGAAAGTATATCCATATGGTCATACATTTACCCGCATTCAACAACATGAAAAATGGGCAGTGTTGGGGGCACCTTACAACATTTGATATCGATCGAAATTAAGATGTAAATCCTATCGAAATCTCGATCAATATCTGCCTCAGGTTTTGGGACAGCTTAATGAAGGATCCTGAGATTGCAGTGCATGATATAAAAATAAAACGTAGTTCCACTTCAAAAATTTTTGACGTTTGCGGGAATTATTTGAAATAAGTAAATTTTTTGTAAAAAAAAAATTTGCGTTGCCACAGATAGAAATAAGAACAATAGTATTTTGGAAATATTTAACAAAATATGTGTCATTTGCATAATTAATATACACAAATAATTAAAAAATTTAAATGTATCGTACCTCAAATATAACACAAAACAGAAATAAATTTTAAAGACAATTATACTATGTTTCCATTGACTTCGAGGTGTTTCCATTGAGCAAAACTGTTTTAAATATTCGAATTTGTGACGTAACACTGACACTTTTCTCGGTTGAAGAAAAACAACCCCTATTTTAGTTTTGTAAAAAATCGAGTTCGTGCTTTTGTTTGTTTTTGCTTTTAAATTATCAGGCATGTCACACAATCCGAACGGAATGGATTTAATTCGGTATTAACAATTCCGATCGATTTTGTTTAACCTTCTTCAGATTCCGATCGATTTTTATTCCTGAAAAGTATTGAATTTCCACTATTTGATTTAAATTTTGCAATATTTTGCACACCAAAGTAATCAACAAAGCTAATGTAAGTGGGACACATAATAAAAGGAAATTTAAGAAACGCAAATAAACAAGGAAACTAAATTCCACTTTGAAATTTGAAAGTGGTTTCATTCTGAAGAAGCGATTTTCGGAATTGAAAGCACTTTCGGACGGAATTGAGTTCTGTGACATGCCTGTATATTTTGTTTTAAACAAAATTTTTATACCAAAAAGTTAATGTTTTTAAAAATTTTAAATTAAATGTCACTTTTTCGACAAAAACATCCAATCTAAATATATAACACGGAACAAAACTTTATATCCCACACGCAACACAGTGTTGCAAAAATAAAATCAGTTGGAAAAAATTCATTGTCCACATAATTTGAAAAAAATCAAGCAATTTAAGTGGTTTTGATCGCATGAAAAATGTATTGGAAATCAAGTAGACAAAATCATATTAATGGAAACGCACTATTATAAAAACGACTTTTAATAAAAATTCTCTTATTATATTAACAAACTGTAATTCAAAGAAAAATTGTGCAGAAATTATACTTTTATAATTTCGTGTTCACTTTAAAATTTTCAAAAAAAAAAAACAACTGTCTTACGTTGAATTTGCATTGCATAACAAATTTCGATTGTAGTTGGGACCAGTAAATAAATCGTTTCCATTAACTTTTAGAAAAGTTAAATTTAGTTTTTATCTGTTTCTTCCGTAAAGTTCTTGTTTGGCTTATTAGGGCCACCCTCAGGTAGAACGTTTACATATGTTTGCATAACTTTTATATTTTTTCTAACAGGTTTGAAACTGTATTCCTTCAATATTATTTTAAAAATAGTGAGGCATGGCACAGAACTCAATTCTAATCGAAAGTGATTTTAATTCCGCAAATTAGTTCTTCAGAAAACGAAATATTTTTTCCGAATGAAACCACTATTGAAATTCCAAAACATAATTGATTTTCTTTCAAATTTATTATTTAGCGGTTTTTAAATTCTTTTTTATTTTGTATCCTCATTGAAATTAGCCTGTTTGTTACTTTTATTTTTGAAAGCACAAAATCGATCGGAATCTAAAGAAGGTAATACAAATTCGATCGGAATTGTTACTACGGAATTAAAACCATTCCGATCGGAATGTATAACATGCCTGAATATATTCTGAAAAGTTTTCAAGAACATCATATTCTATTTCATTTAAAAGATTCATTTGCTTCCAAAGTTTTTTGGTTTCTTATTGTTTCTTAAGCTGATGATAAAATGTAAATGCTTGTGACTTTATATTATGTTTTTTTCTTTTTCTTTTAAAATTTCATATAAAACGAAAAAAAGGAACAAAAAAACGGGGTCTTAGAAAATTATATGGCAGCATAAATTTTCATAATTCCGACAAAAAGAAAATGTGGAACTACCTTCTATTTTTGTATCATAAGTAAAAGTATTTAAAAACAAATGACACAAAATTCATTTAACAAAATTATTTTAGAACTTAACGAGTGATTTTAATTGCAAATAAAGTTGTATTTCATGCAATTTGAACATTCTTTGGGTAGGAAAAACAATTCAAACTTCCCATTTATGAATGAATACACACAACTAAATAAAAATAAGGAATGCGAATACTAATCAATTTAATTTTAAAATGTGAGTAAAACGTAAATTATATAAGTAGTTGTATGTATTGTGTGCTAATTTAATTCCTCCTTAATAAATTAATTGAACACATACAGTCTTATAAAGTATATAAGCGTGTGTGAGTGTCTATGGCTAATATGTACCTTGAATGTATTACAATAGTAATTTAATCTTTTTTTTAATGTTCGATAGCAGTCAAATTTGGAATAGGAAGAGCTTTATTCAACCAACCGTGTAGTGCCGGGATAACGGCAAAGAGGCATATTTGTGAATACGAGGGCAGTATAAAAAGAATTTTCGAAATACATACATTTATATGTAGGAACAAAACATATAAAATTCAAATAATATAAACAATTAGTTCTTTCGCTTTTGCTTAAAATTCTCTGCTGCCAGTGAAATCTATAAATATAATAAAACAGTACCGGAGTAATTTCTGGACATGAAAATTTTTTTGAAGTTTTTGTTTGTCTGTCTGTCTGCGTTCGCATCATGTAAAAACTACTGGATAGATTTGAATAAAATTTTGTATGGAGGTCACTAAGAACCTTAGTTTAAATTAGAGATGAGCGATATTTCAGTATCTTTGATTGAATCACTGTGATTAAAAAATCACTGGTCACTACAGTGTTTATCAGCTATTCTTCTTTTCAAACTTTACATGTACTTAAGCGGCTATTAGACAGTCAAATTTTGCTTGTGAGCAAGGCCTGATGACAAGCCATCAAACTCGTGTTATAGTGTAAATTTCGTATTTGTCAGCGGCGCTGAATGCAAATAACATTTTTTTGATATTTTGAGTTTGCCATCATACCGTCATACGTCAAACACAATGTAAATCTCATTTGTGTTTTTGTAAGCCAACAATAAAGATGGCTTGGCTAAAGCGGACGAGTTACATATAAAGATAATATTGAAAAACTCTTAGAAGTAATAGGTAAATGTAATATTTAAATTCACCGTTATATTTTTTCCTTTAAGTTTTCCTTCATACAGATAAAGATCCAACTTATTTGATTAAAAGTAAAATAAATAAAAAAAATATATTTAAAATTTTCTTTATTTTAAATAAATGATATTGCATTTATATTTTTTAAATTACATTTTTATTCTTATAACAGTAATGCAATACAATAAGTTAATGAACTTTTTTAAATAATATAAATTTAAATAAGCTGTATTTAATTTATAAGTTCAGTTTTAAGTTTTACCTTCTTCTTTTAACGTCTAAATAAAATGTTAAACAAAAATATTAAATAGACAAAAACAGTCTTTATTTTTTTTTTTTTTTTTTTTTGAAATAACTGAATAAAGTTATTTGAATCGCGTTTCAAAAGAATTTATCGAAGTATATGAAAGTTTGCCTGAATTATGGCAAATAAAAAGTGATTATAATAACAGAAGTTCTAAACAAAAGTCTAATGAAAAGCTCTTAGGAAAATCAAAAATAAAGTAGAACCGAATGTAACAATTGAGTTTGTAAAATAAAATAAACATATCGCAACTAATTCATTCGCCATTGCAAATACGAACTTCACTGTTCAGAATCTGCTTGCGAATTGATGCTTGACAAAGTTGGCATAATAGTGTATAACAAAACACTCTCTCTCTCTCTCATCAGGCCGTGCTCACAGGCAAAGTTTGACTGTCTAATAGCCGCTTTATGTACATATGTAACAAGAAAGCAAAAATTGTTGTGTAATTTTTTAATATGAACCTATAATCAACCAGTTTACCGAATTTAATATTTCTGCTAAATTTATTTAAAGCTGCGTTGAATGTAGATATCAAAATAAATTTTTCAATATGATAACTAATTTTATAAAATTTTTTATAATATATATTCTAAATACTTCCTATAAATAAAAAAAATCAAACGGTGATCACAGTAACTATCTAATAAAATTGTGATTTGAAAATGTAGTTCAGTTCAATAAGTTATCTTGTAGAGAACATATAGATACAAATGTGAAGTCACCCAATTTTATCGGTGTAATCGTACTAAAACAATTGTCAGCACAATTTATTCTTATAGATTGAAAATTTTTAACACTTTTTAAGGATCTCTACAATAAATATTTAAAAACACATTTTTCTAAATTAAAATTTTAAAAATATTATAAATGACACGCGGACGAAGTCGTGGGCACCCTTTATTTTTGTACAAATAAATTTTATTATTGATTAAGAAATAAAATAAAAAATTTTACATGTTTTTTTTTTGGTTGAAAAAAAAAATTTTTTTAATATTATGTTTCCCGGAACCAATATTCTTGTCTTGCTCCCTCATTCTTGCTTCACAGCCCAATCATATGTGTATCAACATGCTTCGCCTTACAAAATATTGAGAGCGAAGCACGTTCTTTTGAGACGATCCAGTTTGAATCTACATACTTTCAAAGCATGAAAAAATTCTGTCTTTTTCAATTTTTATCGCAAGTTTATCTGGCTGTATAAAATGTAAACAAAAAGAGAAAAACAATGCTAAAAGTGGTGTGTGAATGTGTGTAAAATAAAAAAAACAAATAATCCAATTACATTTGAAAATATAATAAATTACAAACAAACAAATTGAATCGAAAGATATATTTATGAACAAATTATTTGCATATTGTTTCAATTTTTGTGCAGAAGTCAAATCGAAGTATGTAGTATGTGTCGTGTAAACGGTATACTTCGGAATCATGATTTGGAGAGCGAAGCAAGTGCTTCAGTTTGCCGTGGAAACATACTATAACGTAAAATATTGTAGTGCTACCACACTTTATAAATTTTTCATTTTGCTTTTGATAACGTCTCTTCTTCGTTTCAATATATTTCAAGAACACGAATTAAGAACAAAACAATAATAAAAACGAAAACGATATAGAAACTACTATTACACCTGTAACGCCAACGGAAATAAGTCCGATTGTAACTTTATAAACTCAGTCACTGTAAGGAACAGTGGGTTATTAAGCACAGTGATTTAATCACAGGTAAGGAAATATCGTTCATCGCTAATTCTAACAATTTTAGTTAGCTAAAAGTTAGACCCACATCCATTAAAAAAAAAAATGCTTCAATTTTAAAACACTTTTCACCCAGCTCTCGTGTGTAATTATTTTTGTTTTAATTTTAAAACACTTTTCACAGTTTTGTCGTATTATTAATTAGGTAGTAATCGTATGTCGGAATTTTTATTACTTATTTTTATTATGAACTGCAGTACAATAGCAAAATAAACTCTTTTATGTAACAATTATCAATGCAATTTTTAAGTAGCTCAACGAAATCATACATTATGTATGAAACCGTACACTCGCGTTAATATTAGTTTTTACAACTGCTTAGCACGCGATTTTTGCGGCAAGAGATGAAGCTTGAAACTAATTAAAAAGGCAGCAATTAATATAATTTTCACAAGAAAATTTACCTTGCACTTGAAAGCCAAACAAAGAAACCAAGAAAAGAAAATAAACAAAAAAACACTTTTGATTTTAGGTGCATCACTAACAATTTTTACAGACAACACATGTGTGACAGCGGGAGAGAGAAAGAGAGAGAGTGAAGGTAGGAAACACCTGGAAATATTTTTCCTATTCCATTTATTGTAATGTCTTCCTTTTAGATCTATTAAAATGGAGGTTTTTAAATAATTTTGTATATGTACACATGTGAGTATCTAAATATAAATACATACATACATATTTTTTTACTGTATTGTATTTTAATAACAAAGATTTTGTTACAATGTCATGATATGTTTCTTTTAAAAATTATTTTTTTTTTTAACTTTGCACTACATGCATAATTTTGAGCCAGGATTATACAAAAAATCATTGAAACGTGTTTACATTCAAAAAAGTTTCTAAAAGTTATGCAGGGATGATTTTATACATTTTGACTATTTATTTTATACATTTTGATTATTTACTACCACTGTGCGGTAGTAAATTACAATAATTTGTTTGTATGTATGTATAAATATAAGCAAATTAATGTAATTTATGTTAAAACTTAAACAAAACATTTGACACTGTGTTAAAAGAAGCAAGAATAATTGTTAAACGCGTATTTTTTAGAAAATTATGTAGATAATTAAAAAAATTTTTCGTTTTTTTCTTTAAGCAGCAGGCATTAGATGTTGCGTTTCACATGTCAATAAATTTGGATATCCCTTTGTCTGATGTAGAAAGCATAGTTGAAAAGAAGATCAAACGGAATGAAGTATTTCTTGCTTGAGTTCTCCTTTTGTGACTTTAAAAATGTGTTTTTGTTTCACTGAATATTGAACCTGTATACCAAGAATGTGAAGAGACTTTAATTTTTCAGTGTCTACACAGAAGGTAGCATGTCCAATCGTACGCCTGTGCAAAAGTGTATAAATTTGGCTTTACGACTGTTAAAATTAAGCCTGTTCGCACGACTTCTTTCAGAGATTTTTAATAGATCATTTTCTGCATGTAATATAACAGGTTGAAATAATATTTCTTATTTCGTGAACCAAATTTATTAAAAACAATAGGTAAAAACTTTTTTTTAATTATTTTATAACTCTCAAAGATGTATTTTGCTTAATTTCTCAAATATTTCGTTAAAGAGATAAAATTTTGTTTTTTTTTTGTCTTGAATACTCCTAGCTAAACAAAGCATTGAGAGTCAGTTTTTAAAATAAAATTGGTTTTAACTCTAATTCCATTTATTAAGACAAAATTAAAAATTTTTTTTTAAATAATTTTTCTACTTTTATACGTTCATGCATTGGAAAATTTACACGGGCAAAGAAAATAAAACACACAAAACAAAGAGGAAAAGTTATAAATACTGAACAGAAATAAAAAAATATTAACAAAATAAAAAAAATATGAGTGTTTCTTTCAATAGTTATAAATATTAAAGCATTTAGGCTGCAAAATTCAGTTAAGACTAAACACGAATAACAAACGGAATATAACGGAATACGTTGTCAAGTCGTACATCGAAAGCAACACACTCGTCAAACTTCATTATAAAGGATACAAAAATGAAGTTACTGGTAAGAAGAAGCAAACAAGTGTATTGATCCTTGTTATTTTTATAAGTGGCGACAAAATCGTGTCAAAAAAAATTTAATAACTACATAAATAATAATCAGACATGCTAAACATATTTACTATGGACCTTGAATGGAAGATTTAAAACCTTCCGCACATTGTGTTGTTAGCCTTATCAGCTAACGAACTTTGTTAGCCTTATCAGCTTCATCGACGTATATTTAGTTATGATAGCAATAAATGTTTTAAAACCCTATCCGGAGCATTAGTAACACCGTTTTACAAAAAAAAAAAAAAAAAAAAAAAAACAAACAAAAATGCTTTCCTTAGATAATATAATTTTTTTTAGTAAATGGTTAAGTCCTTGATATTAGTACACAAATATACTTCACCACAATTCGAATTTTCGCGATAAAAGAACCCCACACATATCAGCTGAACAGTGCTAAACTATTTGAAAAATAATTGAAAATGACAAGAATTACCCGTTTTTGTCATTATACTTAAATATAAATGATAGCAAAAATAATAGCACTGTTATGGGATTTTTATTTATTAAGTTGAAAACATATTGTAGACTGATGAGATTAAAAGAATCTACTTGAAATGTCCAAAAGATACGTTCAAAATCATAAAGCGTAAAGGCGGAAGCATTATGTGTGGACATGCTTTTCATATTGCGAAGTGGGACCAATTTATTTTACGTTGACATATTCGAAAAGGGTGGTGCTACTTCATACAGAGGAAAAAATGTTTTTGTTTTTAGTCTTCCAACAGGACAACGACACACAACATATGAGCAAAAAAAGTGCTTTTCAATGCTTTGTAGATTTAATAATATTATGGCGACCGTGTAGCCTGACCTTTGCTCATTAGAGAATTTTTGGACTGACATAGAGAAAAACGCTTGTGAATCAAAATCTACTAGCAACAAACAACCTTCGACTGTAGTTAAGAAGTTGTGGAGGAGAATTCCTAAACAAGAATGTGTAGGCAAGGCACAGAACCTTAGGGGCCAACAAAAAACCTTAAACAAAATATCTATTCAGTAACTTAATTTTTTAAGTGTGTAGTTTGAATATTCTTACTTTTTGGGTTCTTTAATCTCTATTGTGTAACTTTTTGCACAGACTTAATTTTTAAAGTAGTTCAATAAAAGTTAATGTGGCGTAAAAGTTGATCTTAATTTAATTGTGTGTTTCTAGAATAATTATATTAAAATAAACAAACACAGATGAGTTAGCATTGCCTTTAGCGCTTTTTTTTTTTACTAAAATTGTTATTTTATAGCACTTAATACTTTAAAAATGGAGTTTTGATAATATACTTAATTTTAAAAAAAGGTTTTAAACTGAATATGTGTAGGTTAATTTCTTCAACATCTGCATATAATTATGCATCAGTATTATCAATGAAAAAATCTAAGCAACAGTCCTGAAAATGAATTTTGAGAAGCACAATTTATTGAAGAGTTTTATTGGGAGAAATCAGTTTTCGAACGATATCCTGGTAGTTTTCAGCTTTTTTGTTTCCTAAAAAACCGTGGCACACATGCAAAAGCTGACGATGATCTTTCTTTTGGTTCATGTAGCTTCTTTTTAAAGACTTCTTTACCCTTCTAAGCTCTCCTTCTTTGACTTTAAGGATAATATTCGACTTTCTGCTTTCAAAAACACTTATGTATGTATGACAATGAAGAAGTAAATAATGTCGATTACATTCTTGGAAATATATGTATGTATATATTCTAAAATGAATTTATGCGATTGTGAAGCTCGGTTTATAAACGTAACTTGCAGCAGCGATTGTATATGTAATGTTGTTTTCACAAGCCTCCTTTGCGGGGGTTCTCAAAACACTAAAATAACAAGGGATTATTAAGATTCTCCGAAATTTTTTTTTTCTTTTCTTGAAATTTTAATTTAGAAAAATGTGTTTTTGAATATTTATTGTAGAGATCGGAAACAGTGTTAAAAATTGTCCGTCTATAGGAATAAAATGTGGTGACCACATTTGTATCTGTATTTTCTCAACGAAATTTCTTGTTTTTAAGAAAAAAAAGTATTCTATATTTGAATCAGGCTTCTAAGGGACCTCCTCGAAAATTTTATTTAAATCCATCCAGCATACTATAAGTCAGTCAGTTCGCATATTACGATTATGAGCATAAACTAGATAAATCTTAGATGCTGTTTTAACACTGTGTCAGTTGCTAATTTTTCCCAATTGACACAGTGTTAACTTTCAAAAACAAAAACTAACTGCTAAGGAAAAGAAGAAATCACGAGAAAAAATTATTTTTTCGTACGGTAAAGGTAACGTTACGTCTGGAAGACGTATGGTTTCTAACATACTTTTAAAGACTTAAAAAAATTGGCATAGTAGTCACTGAGATCATTTATTTATCAAGCTCCAGGATTATGAGCAGCTCATCAATCTTGAACCACGATTTCTTGTTGCTGCAGATTATAATGCTAAGCATCCTTGGTTGGGTTCTGGAATTATTAAACCAAAAGGAAGTGAACTGCTTAAATGTGTCTGCAAAGATTACAATAGGACGTTGTCCGTTGGTAGTCCCACTTACTGGCCTACAGACCCTAATAAGATACCGGATTTTGGTATTTCGTGGTATATAGTGGAATATCACCTAACTTGTTGGATGTTTTAAATGAAGATGATTGGTAGACTTGTGTAGTTCATAAACGAACTAGTTTATTTAAGCGATTCCATCGATTGAACTAAGTTAACTAGTTCATACTTTTAAGTACACCTAGTTCATTTTTGAACTATAATTTGTAATTTAACTACCAGACAAGAGAAACTAGAATACATAACTGTATTTCCTTGTTGACTATTCATTACGGCAATGCTATGGTATTGTTGCCATTATATTTTGAAAAGAACTTTTGAACTAAAAGAGCTTTTGAACTAAAGAAAGCGTTTGAACTAAAAGTTGAAGGTGCGAATAATATGTCAACAACACATTTGAACTAAGAGAAATTTTGAACTAAAGAGAGCCTTTGAACTAAATTTTAAAGTCTCAATTCGCACGATGCAAGTATTTAAGCTGAGCTGATTAGGTTGTAGGCAACGGGGTGAGGTAAAATTAAATGAGTACAGACTTGCTTGTACTTGCAATTCGCTTTGCTTCCATATTCGTAATGTCAAAAAACACAGATGTGTGTGTGTACATTCATGCAAAACTCTGAACAATTTAAGCAATAAGACTTGTACTGTGCGAACGTCAATGAAAGTTCAAAGAAGAAAATGAAAATAAGCAGTCTTATTTTCTTGCATCGTGCGAATTGGGACAAACTAGTACTTTTTCAAACTTTGAACTAAAAAGAGCGATCACTGAATTGAACTATATGGCACAAATCTAATGATTGGGGTTTGGATATCATTCGCCAACTATAGCACTAAAATCATCACATGTAAGACGGATCGTTTTGTAATTTTATGGAAAAAAATATTAATCTTAACATGACTATTTAAAATACTAAAGAACATGCTGTAGAGTTGTTTAAGAATCTTATTCATGAATCTGCTTCTCTATCAACACCACAAAATATTTTTTTGCCAGCAGTCTTTGGTTCTAACGTCTAGATATCCAACAACTCCTTAGAAGTACAAGGAGACTTCGAAGAATTTGGCATCAAAACATAAACCCAATCGACAAAACCAATTTTAACTCAGTAGCAAGACTGTTGAAAGAAAGTATCTTCGAATTCAAAAATAAACAACTCGGTTGTTACCTACGTTGTTAACCAAGTTAATAGTGAGCACAGATTTTGGAAGGCAACTCGTTACTTAAAAAGACCTGCTAAAAGAAAAGTTCCAATCAGGCAGATTGAATTTGATGCAAGACTGATAGGAAAAGCTAACTCACATTTAGAGCAAACTTTCGAACCATTTCCAATTAATGCTGATGATTCTGAAATTACAAATTTTATCATTACGGCATGTGAAATGGATTTACCCATAAAAGTTATTTTGCCAAATGAAGTGAAAGCTGAAATAATTTTAAAGCCCCTGGATATGACAAAGTAGATGCTAAAGTTATCAAATGTGTGCTCCATAAAGGTATCATGTTTTTAACAATGATTTATTATGCTATGCTTAGACCATAACACTTTCCATTACAGTGGAAATGTGCAGAAATAATAATGGTATCAAAACCAAATAAACCAGAAAATTATGTTACATCATACAGGCCAGTTAGTTTGCTACCATTATTTTAAAAAATCTTTGAAAGAATTCTACTGCACAGAATGCTCCCGATCTTAGAAAAGAATAACATTATTCCTGAATACCAATTTGGATTTCGTCATAGACATAGCACGCTGGAGAATGTCATCGAATTATTAATGTAATATCTGATACATTCAAAAGTAAACAGTATTCCTCAGCTGAATTCTTAGATATCCAGCAAGCATTTGACGCGTCTGGCATAATGGCTTATTATATAAGTTAAAATTGTGACTACCAGCTACTTTTTTATCCTTCAAAAGTCTTCCCTAGATGAACGAAGCTTTTATGTTCGACTAAATTCTGAAATATCAAAAATGTGCAGAAAAAATGCTGGGGTCCCTCAAGGTATTGTCCTTGCGCTAACACACTATATTTACACGTAATTAAGTAAATATTGCAACCTTTGCTGATGATACAGTGTTTTTGGCAACAAGTAAATCGGAAATAGAAGCTTCCAGGCCTGTTCAGGAGCAACTTAATAACTTTGACACCTGGCTATTTAAATGGAACATAAAAATAAATCCACAAAAGTCTTCACATGTGACTTTCAGTCTAAAAGGAAGACAATGCCCTACACTATTTTTAAGTAATTCATCTATCCCCAACAAATCCACTGTAAAATATTTGGTCTTGCAGCTAGATAAAAGACGTACATGGATAGATTATGTTAAAACCAAGAGAAAGCAATTTGATACAAAATTAAAAATATTATACTTGCTAATTGGTTCAAGATCTGAGTTGCGCATAGAAAATGAAATTATTTTATACAAAACTATATTAAAACCTGTGTGGACTCCAACTCTGGGGAACAACAAGTGAGTCAAAAGCAGAGATTCTTTAAAGGTTTCAGTCTAAAACCCTTAGAATGATTGCCATTGCTCCTTCATAACGATTTTAATGTTCCAAATGTTAAAGATGAAATAAACAAGTAAGAGTGCTACATTCGGCTATGCCGAATCTTATATACTCTTTACTATCTATGTAAATACAGTTAGGTGAAGTAACTCCAATCAAAGAAGCAAATATTGGGGTGACAGAGAATTAAAAAATAAAAAAAAAAATTTGGTACTGCATATTTATAATAAAAGTGACATCGGCTCTTAATGGGTTAAGAATTTTTTTAAAAATTTAGTATTTTCTCAGAGATCTATTTAAAAGCTTTAAAATGATACCCATATTGGTATTTAAAAAAATTTTACGATTTCAGAGCCTCGTAACTCGAAAAATGTGGGCGAGCGCCAATTTTTTCACTTCATAATTTTATCTTATTTTTTAATTCTCTATCGCCTGCTGCGTCGATGAACATGGACCGATAATGCTGATCGATTGACGTATTTTTTTTTTTGTGAAATGAAGTTTTTCTCGGCAGACTTGATTTTAACACTAACACGGACGAACAGACCGACATCTCTCAATCGACTTCGCTATGCATAAGGATTCAGAATATATATACTTTATGGGGTTGGAAATGGATATTGTAGAAATTACACACGGAATGGCAAACTTACATATACCCTTTTTCCACTTTTTGTGGTGAAGGGTATAAAAATATAGTGGCAGATACGTAGAAAGACTTAGTAATCACGTAAATGTTTTAGCAGTTTGTTTGTTAGATCTTCCATTTAGGAAATAGTTAACGGCAACTTAATTTTAACTATGTATATTTTCAATTATAGTAATAATATGTAATATTTTTGCATTTTTATGATTATTGTTTTAATAAGGAACTAGAACCTTTGTTATTAACTTATAATTTAACACATACATATGCTTAATATTGTATAATAGATTGTAAATAAAGGTAAGCAGTGAAAAAATGAAGTTTTAATTTTTTTTCTTTTTGTTTTTCTGTTTTGTTACCTAAATATCAGTTTTTTAGCATTTACAAATAAATTCATTTCGTATTTTTACATGAAAAATTTTTTAAATTTTTATAAGCAATGCAATTTTTATGTTTTATAATGTTTTCATAAATAATATTACATTATTTTATATATGCGCAATATTTGGCGATATTCGACAAGCAATTTCGCGAGAAAGCTCGTCAAAATTGTCAACACTGGTGCAGCAAATTATTTCGTAACCTTTAATTTTTAATAATGACATGTTGTTAAAAATAAAAGGCGTCTGCTTATTACGGTTGAAAAGATAACACATGGCACGTAAAAATAAGGTCTTTTATAGAGAAATATTTTCATACCCTTCACCACAAAAAGTGGAAAAAGTGTATATCTAATTTCTACAATATATATTTCCAACCCCATAAAGTGTATACATTCTGATTCCTTATGCACAGTGAAGTGTATCCGTACGTGGTAATTCACCAATCGATCAGACATAGTATCGTAAATTTTGCTGTTTCTAATTTTTTCACATCAGTCGGAACAATAAAATATCGCTAGAAAATTAAAAAATAAGAAAAAACATGAAGTGAAGAAATTGGCGCTCACCTATTTTATGGGTTATGGGCCTCTGAACAGTAGGATTGCCAACTATAATTTTTAAGATATCAATATGGGTAACTTTTAAAAAGATTTTTCAGAAAGTAAAGAAATTTTTACAAAATTTTTAATCCATTAAGGACCGATGACATTTTGATTAATTTTTTTCTTGTATTTTTATTTATTTTTTTTTAGTTTTCTATTCCCTGCCACTACAATATTTGTCTTTCTAATTGGAGTTACTAGATTTAACTACATGGTGAAGGGCATATAAGATTTGTCATAGCCGAGTATAGCACTCTTGCTTATTTTTAAAATAATTTCGTCAAAAATAATTTTGGCTTTTCTTGAAAGCAAGGGCAAGATCCGCAAACAGCCGTAGTTTTGAATTGCAACTTAAAAATAAATTAACATTTATGTTGCAGTCTGAACAAGATGTCTCTATATAATTTTGTTCTTTTCAACATCCTGCAGTAATTTAAGTCTCATTACCAAAAAAATTAATATGAAACGAAATATGTTTCAACCACAAATGTTTTTATCAAACTAATAAAATGAGCGAAACATATTAAAAATGATTTAGTAAACAAATAAATATTACTATTTATTGCAAATTAAAAGATCCATTTAAAACGGCCGGGTTAACTAATTCACTATCGAATTTCAACAACTAATATTGCAATTACGAATTTGAATTTTAAATACATTTTTTCAAACAATCTAATTTTTTTATATTAGGTGCCTTAAATACTTCCTCTTACTAACAATTGCACATGTAAAGTTTAAGAAATTTTAAGAACAGCTATTTTTTCAAGAGAATTTAATTGTAGTACCTTATCTTTTTCTTGAACAGCAAATCGGCCTTCTGGTGCTATTTATCTTGCTACACTTCGTCGATAATTCGCTTGCCAAAAGGCAAAGGTTCGACAACACAATCACTGATGATAGTGAACATGTGGTCCATCATCACAACTATGAAGAGCAAAAAAAATCTTTAACTGATGAAGATTTACATTCGCAAGAATCTGAAAAGTTGGAGGTAAAGGTTCATCCGAACGAAAATGCCAACAACGTACGATCCAAACGTGGTTCACAAAAATTTCGACAAACAGCTTTACTTAAGCCTGTAAGCCGTCGGAAAAAGCATGTTCTTTTGAGGCTGCAACCCAGACATAGGAAACCTGTGCACAACCAGGTTTCCGAAAATATCAAAAATTTTGGCGATTCGCCTAGCGAAGACGTAAAGGTTTTCCACACCTTTGAGGAAACTCATGAACATATTCAAGAAAAAGATGAAACTCCACCCGTAAAAGAAGAAACAACTTCGGACACTAATACACCTGACGCAACAGAACAATTAGAATTTCAAGCGGAGCAACAATTCAACGATCCCATAACAGAAGAAACTCAAAATTTTCACTCGGAAGAAGAGAAACATAAAAAGATAAAAATCAAGCACCACCACCATCATCATCATCACAATCACATAAAGGAAGTCATAAAGAAAATACCTGAGCCGTATCCTGTTGACAAGATAGTTCATGTACCCGTAGAAAAGATTATTGAAAAAGTTGTTCATGTGCCAAAGCCTTATCCTGTAGAAAAAATTATCAAGGTTCCTGTGGAAAAACTTATTCATGTACCCAAGCCATATGCAGTAGAGAAGATTGTAGAGAAAAAGGTACCTTATCCGGTAGAAAAGATTGTTGAGAAAATTATAGAGAAAAAGGTTCCATACCCCGTTGAAAAAATCGTACACGTGCCGGTCGAAAAGATTGTGGAAAAAATTGTACATATTCCAAAGCCGTATCCGGTAGAGAAAATTGTGGAAAAGATTGTTCATGTACCAGTTGAAAAAATCGTAGAGAAAAAGGTGCCCTACGCAGTACATGTTCCTGTTGAGAAAGTAGTAGAAAAAATAGTTCATGTTCCTAAGCCATATCCTGTGGAAAAAATTGTTAATCAAGTTGTTGCGGTACCAAGACCATATCCAGTTGTACAGCGTGTGCCCTACCCAGTAGAGGTTAAGGTTCCGATTCATGTGGAAAAGAAAGTTCCCATTTATATGCACTCAAAAGATCCATACAAATTTGAGCGCTCAAAACAAGAAGAGTCAGACCAGAAACATATTGATGATGATTTTATAGATCATGAGCACAAGGATTACGAACATAGCCATGATGTCCAACACTACAATCACTATGCTCATGACTTATCGGGTTTTCCATCAAACCATAAGCCCAGAGTATCTACTCATCAAAAACCTGAGCAGCAGAAACCGTCATTTTTAGAACGAGCAGAGTTATTGCATCAAGAGCTTCATAAAATTGGATTAAAAAAACAAGAACAACAACACCAGCAACAACAAGAACAAATTAAACAATTGCAACTTGAACAGCATAAACATCAACAGGAACTTCAACATCTGCAGTTACAACAGCAGACGACTCGACTTAGATCTCTACCAGATCCTCAAGAGCCATGCATTCAAGAAACTCGCAATATTGAGGTATCCATTCCACCAAAATCTAATCCAAAATTTCAAATTAATGTTGCAGAGATGGAACCAGCTGCCAGTGACACAGCTTCAGTGTCAGTACCGTATTCGGACACGCAAACCCAAGCGTCAGCAACTTCATACCAAGTCGTGTCTCCTTTACAACAAATTGCTTTGCCTCTTCATTTCTTTCAATATCATCACATGCCCTTTCAGCAACCTCTAGGTTTCTCCTTAGCAGCATCTGGCAATTAATCGCTTATCAATCATTTACAAAAGTTGGTTAGCTTCGATTGTGTGGTACAGTCTGCCTTCATATGTTTAAGGTATATTTATTAATATTTTCAGATTAATCGTGGATAATTTAAAGAGATTTTAATAAAATTTAAATGTAGAAAAAACATAATAAAATGCATGACGTTGCATGTGTTTTTCACACTCTCTCTCAAACTATATTTTGTTATGTGATCATCACTCGCCTTAAAAACATGTAAAATTAAAACGAATCTAAAATAAAAATTTAAGAGGTACCAATCTAATATTATTGTATGTCTGTCTGTAAGTTTGTTTGATTGTTTATTTGTTTGTGCGTGCGTCAATCACGGCTAAACGACTGAACCGATTTTAATGAAATTTGAAACAGGAAGATATTTGTTCTCAAGGTAAAAATGTTTTCAAACAACGAACCAGCAACATTTACAGAAGTCATTTTTTCTAATTGAGTGATTCATAATTCTTTTCCTAAATGCAAGCAGATGGAGCCTTTTTATTCGCTTACATTAAAACTACTTACAGAAAGTTGGAAAAAGATAGACTTTAAAAATTTTATGTTTAATCGTTTTAATAGTTTTAAATAATAATCATCATTTGTAAATGAAGTTTAACCAAAATTTTCCTGTTGAAACTGTTAA
Organism: Cistogaster globosa; assembly: GCA_937654795.1. NCBI lineage: Eukaryota > Metazoa > Arthropoda > Insecta > Diptera > Tachinidae > Cistogaster > Cistogaster globosa. Next base: position 43,571,025 of record OW569404.1, on the reverse strand, counting down.
AAATACTTCGAGGTATAAACTGAATTTAGAATCCAGAACGCTGAACAGGTAATACTGGCATCGTAAAAATCAAACTTGTGGTTTGGTACCTAAATCAGTCAATAAAGTCTGCGTTCACAACATCAACATTTCTTAGTAACACAAAATACTAAAATAAATATAAGATTGAAACGAATATTTTTTAACGTACCTATTGCTAACAACTTTTAGATAAAAAAAAAGGAATCAAATCCCAGATTGTTCCCTTCTGTTGTTTTATAACGAAACTTGAGTCTAGCAAAGCTTGAGTATAGTAACCAAAAAGTCTGCATTCACTTGTTTCGTGTTAACAGTACCGTTACTTTTTTTCTTGTTTTTGATTTTTCTTGTTTTTGCTCATCTTCTCTTCTTTTTTTTACAATTATTCTATTTATGAGCTGATTTGTAGATTATTATTTAAAAGTGAAAGAAATTAAAATTTACTTTTTCGGATTTGGTTTATTTTTTAATTTAACTTTTATTAAGAAAAATTATTTTTCACGCGGACGTTTTTCAAAGAAAACAAGAAAAATTAGACTCTGGCAGAATATAATGCCGCATTTTCAGGAACGCCAAATCCATCATCAGCAGTCTTTGCATCCATCACCTTGACTTGCATACATTGTAAATATCATCCATTTAACCAACTTCGTCCAATATTTGTTTGGACGAAATTCACACACAACTCAAAGCATTTCTTTCTTGTCTTCTCTACAACACGTCTTGTACATTTGTTGCAATTTTGTACTTAACCTTTCGGTATAGCCACGAAATGCAAATTCTTGTTTTTAGTCATTCATACTTGTTTCCTCACAAACAACAATTTTGACGTTGAGCTCTACAAAGCCGAAAATTAACGAATTCGTCATTTCGACCACCTAGTAACAGTTTCGCTTTGAGTAAACTTAAATATGAAAATATTAAGATGTTTAAGTTAATTCACAACAATATTTTATCATATTTAAAATAGCTGCGAGCTATTAATTCCAACCCGATTTCAAATAATACACACAATCAGCAAAATCCAATTGGCAAAAAATTCGGTTCGCATAATGAATTTTTTTCTTTGTGTACGAATTATTGAAGAAAAATCCCAGAATCAAACATCATAAAATTAACAATTATTTTTTGTAATACTGATTTCTAAGACTTAATATGGATATAATTATTTGACTGAACGGATAACCAAAGATAAGAAAGATACTGAAGTATAGTTAAAATAAAATATTATTTTTTAGAGTTGTGCCCGGTCGTTCGTTTAACTGACCGGGTTTTTCGATCATTTATCAAAGATTAAATGAATTTATATAAAAATCCTTATTGTATGTGATTTTTTTTAACAAAGCCACAAGTAAGAGATGTGAAACACTTGACACATAGAAAACAATATAATCAGATTTTCTGTAGATTCTCAAATATAGTGCTTTTTACTATGAAGAAGACACAAAGCACAAAAAATAATTTTATTTCGTGAAAGTAAAGAATTTGGTTATTAAATTGCTTAAGACCGTGATATACTGTGATTTTAAAGGATAGTTCGAGCATATTCAATTGAAAATGTGCTTAAGCCTGCAATTTTTTTGATGCAGAAATTGTGTTCTGTGGCAGAAATGCACCATTATTGTTTATGTGTTAACACACATATTACCAAATATTATTTGAATTTTCTCCATATTTTATGAAATGCAACCAAATTTTGCTTCTTTCTCTCTGTGTCATTTCTTTTGGTTATTTATAATTACTTTTTTATTAACTTAAATATTACAACTTTCTCTTAAATATCAAAAATTAAACGTTTTGAAAAAGGTCTGGTTATTCAAATAAAAATGAAATATGTACTTACATACGCAAATATACATACATGTACAGCAACTTCTTTTAATACAAAAATAATCAACTGAAATAAGAGAACATAAAAAACAAGACAGCTGAACGAAAGTTAACCATACACCATATGCTATAAACACAATCAAGTCCACCGACCATCGACTACAAGATGTCAAATATAGAATACATGCGAGCTTATGAGAATAATTCTTTTAGCCGCTACACGACTACCGACTACACGGCTACTTTTGTAGCCCGTACCCAACTTAGGCTAATTTCTATTTTTCTTGACTACAAAAAACAGATTAGTGCTGCCAATACAATAAATGCATGAAATGGTGGTTTTAAAAACGCAATACATTAAATATCGCTATTAAGAACGCGAAAAACTATTATAGTGGAATTATTGAAAAATAATAATCATCTGTTCATTTGTTTACATTTTTCATTTAGTTTTTATTTGGCGCATTTTTTTCTGTTTTTTTTTTTTTTTGTTTTTTTGTTTTGCATAACTTTAATACATATGTCAAAACAGATGTTTATTTTTTGTAGTTAGTGGTCGGTAGTCTTTAAAAGAATTAAGTAGCTGGCGACATGGCTATTTTTGTAGCCAGCTACTTTTGTAGTCGGTAGTCGATGGTCGGTAGCCTTTGAATGTGTTTATAGCAATATTATAATCCGTACACTATTGAACGAAAGGAGCCGGGTTAATGTCGGGCTTATTCCGTTCACTTAAATTATTCGTTCAATTTAACCCCTACACTATTGAACGAAAAGTCCTTAGTTAATCACCGCATCATTACGTTCACTTGAGTGATTCGCTCAATTTAACCCGTTCGTTCACAAACGACCAGCTCTATTATTTTCGTTTGATTTACTGCCATCCCTAAGTTAGCACGTAAGACGCGACGCAAAATAACGCATGGCTTTTACGTTGAAATGACATACCTAAATAAAAGCGCAACGTTTTGTTATGAACAGTAACTATAGTAACAGATAGGTTAATCACTTTTAATAAAACCCTATAAAATGAAATACAAATTAATGATAAAAACGCTAGATAAACCCGAAAAAAGCAAAAATGTCATTACTGTTTTGCAACGTTTTCTAAATACTACAAAAAAATATGTAAACAACAGTAGCTATCAGGCAACTGCATTATCTTACGCGCTGTCAAAATTGGATTTTCCAATTGCTAAGCATTGACGCCGTGCTATTTAGGGATGCTTCATACATTTTGTATGTACATGAGAAATTTTGACAGATATCTTACGCTTTACGCGCTAATTTAGGGATGGCAGTTAGTGTATCTATTAGAGCTGCAAAACTATCGATAGTGGCGCCATTCGATAGTTTCGATAGTATTTTTTGATGCCATCGATACTATCGATAGTTTTTGATTCTTGGAAAAATGTTAAATATGTATTTTTCGAATATAAATCTTAAATCATTTCTTAAAGTAAAAATAAAGCTGATTATTTTTTTAGAACTTAACTTTTATGTATATCAATGTTCTTAATATACATACATGTGTATACATTATTAAAATTTAATAGAAAAAACAAAGAAACCCAATATGGTTCTATAAAAAATAACATATTAAATAAACAGAAGAGCGCACAAAACATATAGATAAATGATAAATAAATTAAAAAGGAATTAAAAGTATAAAAAATTCTTCCAACTGTTGTAGTTACATAAAAAGAAATGATTAAACAAACGGAGATCTTATTTGATTTAAATCTTTTGCGAATAATATTTTTAATTTATGCACAACAAAAACAATTCTATTTTCTTTTTAAATTATAACTAAGCGGTTCTAAAATCGGAAGCACTAGTTTTTGTATAGCGCGAATATGAAAATATTTGCATTTTTGTCAATTTATATTGCAACACAATGCTCACATTCAAAGTAGGGGACAGATTAATTTTTTTTAATTAGCGTTAACTTTGGCACATACAATAACTTTTTTCTGCCTTAAATCAGTGTTTTATAAAATTTTATATTGTTTAAACTTTTATTTTCTTAAAAATGGTACATACGGATCAAACTACAATTAAAGAAAGGCATTTGTCATAAATAATTATAAAACCCACAAAACTATTAGAGAAAGAGTAGAAACAAAAATACAGTATTTAATATTATAAAAAGAGATAAAGCTATTAATAGTGTGCAAAATAAAACGAAATTACGCAAATAGGTGCAAATTGTCCGACCGTGATAAGCGGTATTGTTTCAAGCTAATCAGGAACGATCCATTTTTGTCAGCAATTGACACAAAAAAAAACAAATTATATGAAATAAAAAATTTTAGTATTAGTGCTGAAACAGTCCGCCGAATCTTTAGAAGAAATAATTTACAATGAAGGTCTTGTCTCCGAAACCCATTAATATCAAAGAAAAATAAAAAAACTGAAATACGCTTTCTCTTAAGAACATGAAAATAAAGGTCCGTCATTTCTGTTGTTCTGTAAGTGAGTGCTATTGTTGTAAGATTATCCGATTTTTTTATGCTTTTATTATCTTCTTAGGTTATTTTTACAGACGAAAAAAAAAAATAAATCTCTGAAAAAGATTCGCTTGGAGAAAACCTCCTATTGAATTTCTAGACAAGGACATTAAAAAAATAGTCAAGTATGGTGGTGGTTCTCTTATGATATGGGGTTCTATATTAACAGCTGGAGTTGGAAAAATACATTTTATAAATGGAACTATGGACTCAAAATATTATATAAACATTTTAAAAGAAAGCGTTAGGGAAAGTGCCGAATGCCTAGGCATAAACGATTGCTGTTCTACCAAGACAGAGATCTCCAACATAATTCTTGGAATGCATGAAATTGGCTTTTATATGATTACCCAATAGGAATTAAGAGTCCTACGCAGTCTCCATACTTGAATGTTATATAAAGAAGAGTATCTATGCGGAGGCCAAAATGTATCGCCGCATTGAAGAAGAGTGGTACAATATTGAACCCGATTTTAGTAAACATTTGGTTAAAAGTATACCGAGACCTCTTAGCTGAAATTGTCAGCAAAGGAAAGTCAACCAAGTATCGAAAAATTATTTAACAAGAAATAAAAATAGGAAGACTGCAATGTCCCACTATAAGTGTGATCTTCGATTTTAAAAGTTGTAATACAAAATCGAAATTATTGCAATATTTTAATGTAATGACTGAACTGTTTTTTTGTTTTTGTTATTAGTAGTAATGGTATCTATGTTAAACCTAAGTTCTCAAAAATAAACTAAGGCCTTTATTTTGCCATACAAACATGACAACATAATTTTTTTTTCTGTGTCCCACTTTAAGTCGGAGTAGCTATATTGCTAAATTGCTGGAAAGGCGTCATAACAAAAAAAAATAAAAAACTACGTGAGTCGAATAGTCGTCAAATTTAACCGCCACACAGTGGCACATATTTTGAGAAGGCGGCCAAAAATCATTTTTTTTATGGTTACCGATCTTAGTATTTTCTTAATCATTTGAAAGTAAATACCAGTAAGCCTCGAAAGGCAAACATTTAGAACTCTGTTCCAACTGTTCCAACAGGGTGATCGAAAATAGACTTTCCGAATATTATGTTAAAATGATTTTTTTTTTTTAATTTTTAATTTTAAAATTACTATAACTTTTTTGTTTCAAAAAATATTTAATTAAATTTTCTTTAATTATGCAGTTTCTTAGTTATCAATGCTAGCAAAATAAAGTCGTTATGTTTTTTTAGAAGTTGTTAAATTTTTTGGTTTAAAAAAGGTCAAAATTCTTCAAAAAATCTCGTGCTTAATAGAGCATAATTACCTTCCGTCAAACCACGTCAAAAAGATATTTCTCTGTGTTATAGCCCAAAACCTCCCCTGCACACCTATACTCCATTATATGTGCGCTAGGTTGGGACCTTATGCACCAGAGCAATTTTTCTGACCAAAGGTCAGGTATTTTGTACAAAAATTATGAATACACACGAAATTAAAAAAAATGTTTTCTACAGAGTAATTTTGAAATTATTTTAACTTTTTAACACAGAGGTAAGGACAAATTTTTTTCAAATCCTCTTGAAAGATGGCGTTAATAACTTTTGCGATAGAATCTACATACAAATGCACTATATTTTACCTATAACATTTGCAAAATCTAAATATTCAATGAAATTTTGGCTACCAATTATATCATAAAACAATAAGATCATAAGGAATCATGAATCCAGAATATTGAAATAATTAAAAAGAAAGCCTTAAAGAATATACATGAATACACATGTTTAATATAGCATTCTTTCGAATGTAAGTTTTATTATCACATAGGAAGGAAATGTAAGATAATTCCTTGCTTAACCTTTAACTACTGTGGTGGTGGTAAATTTTACCCTCTGTTATTTATCTTTTTTAGTTTTAAGAAAAGTGAATATGAATAAAATCCTTTCTTTATTTAACTTGAAGTTTGATTTCTTTATTTTATTACTTTATTCATTTGAAAATGTGTCATTTCATTCCAAATAAAAGCTAATAAATCAAAAAGAAATCTTCTTTTTTTTTTGCAAAATTTTCTAAAAATTACTCCAGGGGTAAACGGCAAAATATTTCACCTCAGTAGTTAAAGGTTAATTGAATAATACAGTTTTATACACAAAACATGTGCGCACACACTGCATGGGATGATCTGTACCTGATTATTTTTGCAGAAAAACGAAAGAAAAAAGAACAAATTCAAGTAAGATATCCTCAGCTAGACCTTATAATCGCACCTAAATAAGGAGAAGAAAATCCGAATGATTAAAATACTCTAAGAAGATTTTTTCCGATCCAAAGACTGCAGCATCTATCACAGGTGTAGATTATGAGTTGACAAGACGATTTAAAATCATATTACAATTCTTAGCATGCAGCAGAAAAAAATGCAAACAGATTTGGTGATAACGTCAATAATGGTTCATAAAATTTTGTATATTGGGGAACAAATCATTTAACATAATTTGCTACCAATAGGAGATCTGTCTGAAGAAGCGCAAGAAAAAAGGAATAAAGACTACAGATTCTTTCGCTAACACAGCACAAGAAAAATGTCTAGATGTTGTAAGGAAAGCTTATCACCATTATTTTGTGTACTTCAGATCCATATATACATTCCACAAGAATGGAAAACAACTCCAGTCGAATTAGAAGAGGAGGCTAAACAACTATTAGAAGATGATGTTACTTAGAAAAAATTTTTACCAAAATTGCTTAATATATAGTGGCTCTTTGATTTGAAAGTTTACGTATTTATGTAAATTAATTAATATTTACTTTATAAATTGTTATAGAAATATTAAAAAATAAAATAAAACTTTAACTAAAATAGGATTATCTCATTAAAACTTTTCTTTTTTAAGAAAGTTTTAACGATTTAAAAATTTTTAATTTTTTATTTCAAAAGGGCGTTCTTGTTGCTTTTAAGCTTAAAAATATTACGGGGGCCAAAGTTTGGCATTTCCTGACAGATTTAGTTTACAAAACTATTAGTAATTATAATTTGTAGCAATAAGAATAGGACATATTTATATGAAAAAAAATATTTTTAATGTTTTAACACTTGTCTTTTATACTCAACTTCAAATAATAATGGTAACGAATATTAAACCACTCGTAACTTTTTTGTCGGTCGACTTTTATGCTTTTTATTAAAAATTAAAGCTTAACATCCCACCTATCAAACAGACAAAACCGCATGTCAAAATTCCGATCCAATCTAAAGTTACGGATTTTTAACCGCGTTCTCGCCAAATGTGCCACTGTGCGCCGGCAATTTTATTTATGTGTAAAAGCCATTGGTACTCGTACATAATAATTATATTTTTATACAATTTGCTTTTAGTAGTTAACAACTGGCATCTCATATTGGAACAAATTTAAACTAATTAAGATATTTTCACATTTATATACATAAGTACATATGTAATGATAACCATTATTATAAAAGGTTTACAGGCGGCGAAATTTGGATGGTGCATTTTGTATTTAACAGTCACCGTCATACCGTTTATATTGACTTTGTTTTCAGTAGCCTTTTTTTTTTTGCCAATAGTATCACTATCGAAAAAAAATATCGATAATCCGCTTAAAACAAAACTATCGATACTATGGATGGTGCAATCGATAGTTTTGCAGCTCTAGCATGTATGCTTCAAAAATTATTTCAGATGGGTACAGATATAAAGTCATTGTTTTGGGAACAAGAATTTTACAGTTGTTACATAGTTTGTTGTAGCATAAAATGATAAAAATACTTTTTTGTTTTTAAATTTGCAATTGCAAAAACTAAGTTTTATTCTTAGTTAACTTAATCACAGTCTTAATCACTTCCAAAGTAGATAATAATAGATATTTTTATACGTTGGGAATGGTATTTTTAATTTCTAAAAAATTACATTTTTACTTAGTTTTCTGTATGCTTGTATGGCTTTTTAATGAACCCTAAGCAATATAGCGTTATGTTGGTTAGAAATGATTTGCATTGTTTGAAACATATTGTTCCTAAGAAGCAGCTTAGCTTATATTAATATTTTTTTTTTTCACTAAGAAAGTTAAATGAAGTTCCCTATTGCGTCTGTTAACAAAATAAGAATTTTCCGGACCACAAAAGAAAAACAACTAACACAAAACCAGAGGTGTAAATGATTGATTCATATTTGGTTTAAACTCACCTTGAACTAAACTGCTTGAATACATTTATCTGTTCAAAACAATTATTTGAATTAAGATTTGAATGCACTCATACCGAATTAAAACTCTTGAATGCCATTTACTCGAAGGAATTTATGATAAATTAGAATTATAATAATAATAATTTAGAATTTGTAACAATAAATTAGAATTTAAAAGGATTCATTAAAACATAAACATTGTGAATGCATTCCCTTGTCAACTTATTAAATAAATTCGAACTTGAATGCAATTATTACGAGAAAAAAATATTGAAGGCAATCGTACAATGATTATTTTTTAGTTAAAAATTATACAGTATGTTTAATTAACAAGGCTATGATGACAAACGATGTAGAAAAGTTAAAGGGTGTTACAAAATTGACGTGATTTTGACAAATAAGGTGTTATCTTTTAAATTATAACAGATATAAGCTTGAAACTTACGCAGTTTATACGAGTATTTTAAAATCGGCTATTATAAAATATGTAGAAAAGTTAAGGAGTGTTTATACCTTTCAGTGAAGACCGAAAGCTAGTGACTTTTTACTTACTACGTTTGGCAAGCGCTTTCGATATGAGAACATCATTTTCAAGCCGTGTTTTGAATAGCATTAGGGAGATAAGGCCGAGGCGTACAGAATCCATCATACGTTGTACTTTGACGTATTCAACTAAAGTCAAAGTAACGACGGATGAGGTTGGCAAAATGAATACTTTGCTGACGGATGTTAAATCAAAGTTTGGTCTCTATTTTTATTCACTTTTAAAATAAATTTGTTTTTATTCACTTGTTAATTTAACTAAATTTCTATTTTATTTTTTGCCACCAAAGTTATTTTATTAAAATTACAGAATACAACTGAAACACATCAAGAGTTAAAAGAAAACAAAGAAGAATAAGCAATTGATAACCATCAAAGTATTCAACGTACATCAAAAGTTACAAGTTGTCCAAATTTCGTACTTTTGTTGTTTAAATAGTGGTGGGTAATTTTGTCCGTTAGGATAGTGCCTATTGAAATGGTATTATACAAGTAGGTTGCTTAATATCTATCATGTATATTGAAGGTGTACAGTTTTAATATTTCCGTCTTTTATTATTGAATAGGTAAGTGGGACAATCTGTAGGTGTTTTTCATTTGTAATAGTGTTTTAATAATCTTAGTTGTGTACAAATTGTGTTTAAAGTTTGTGTTTTGTATATTTACATGTTTTCAATAATGTCTAGTATTCGTCCTTTTTTACTAGGATATAGTAATGTCATACATTCATCTATTTCTCTTGGCACGTGTTCATGTGTGTTAAGGTGTATTGGAGGTTGGAGTATATTCCAAGGACAGAAAATAACTGTTATTAAAAATTTACATCAAAAAAGCACAAATAAAAAATTATCGTAGAAAATTTTTATTCTTATCATTATGATACATATGTAGGTGATGTACATGCAAATTTTTGTATGACTTTTAAATTTGTGCTTTTTTTGATAAAAGTAAAAAAATAAATTTAAATTTCGACTTTTATTTTTGAAGGCAAAAATTTAAATTTATTTTTGACTTTTATTATTTTACTCAAAAAATAAAAGTTATTTTTTAACTTTTAATATTTTAAGCAAAAAATAAAAGTCATGAACGTACGCTAGTTTTATTGCTTTAAATGCTATAAATGATAAAACATCCGTTATCACAATTTCAAGAGAAATGCAAAACACAACTCTCTTATTTTGTTATTAATAATTATTGTTGAAATTACTGCATAATTTCAGTATATTTCTTTCAATGTGAATTTAATTTTAGAATTGTTTAACTGATAACAAATGATAACGTTCAATCGCAAATTGAAAATCATAGGAAAAAATTGTATGTAGGTGGCTTTTTTTATTATTGAAGGTTTAAGAGGGAAATGTAAGGTTTGTAACAACAACAGGTTATGTAACTAACATGAAAAGACATTTGAATGAAATCCATAGTGAAATATTTAATGAACATGAAAAGCGGTCAAAACGAGAGAAATGTCTGTAAATGATGTTAATAATGCATGCATTAGTTTGTTAACTAAAGAATCGGTGCCTTTGTCATTTTTTTAATCAGACTCCCTTTAAACTTTAATAACTCAATTATTTCATGGTCTTAAGATTCCAAAAATAAAATCTAACAAGTAAGAGTGCTATATTCGGCTATGCATCTTTTTGACATAGAGGCAATAAGGTTATCGATTATCTTTGTGTCTATTTTTTCCAAGCATCCGATATGGCTTCGAATAGCTTATTTTTATCTCCACCAACACTTTCGCGATTTAGCCACTTATTTACAAAATCCTAAAGATGCTCCGGCTACTCCATAACATTGATCCATTCCATTCGAAACCAATTTTTGATACATCTCGCAGTGTCATGGTCGTTGTTTTGTTGGCAACATGATGTTTTGCAAAATGTCTTGGTACATGAACCTGTACATAATTTCATTAATTTAATAGAGTGGATTGACGCTTGCACCAAAAAAACATCTACAGATCATCTCATTTCCGCCTTCGTGTTTTACAGTACAAAGATCTAATCTTTTATTAACTGCTCTACGTACTCGTATATTTCCATCTGAATGTTTTAGATTAAATTTCAATTCTTCCGAAATCAAAACTTTTTTCCATATTTTTATGGACCAGTTAATATGCTCTTTAGCAAATTTTATGCGTGCAACTCGATTTTTCTTGGATATGAAGGCCTTTTTTGCAGCACGGTAACTTTAAAGTCCAGTCCTTCTTTGAACTGTCCTGCTACTTATTTTTGGGTTAAGTGCGTTAACATCAACTGCCTATTTTTATGGAAGCTTCTTTATTTCTATGATAATTCTTCAGTCTTCTTTGGCTGTAGAGCATTTTGTTCGGCCACCACTGTGAATGGTTTAAACTCTGCCTGAGGTTTCAAAAGTTTTTATTATAAAGCTGACGCTTTATTTTGGCAATGAAATTTTTTCACAAATTTGTTTTTTGGATAAACCATTTTAAAAATGCTTAATTAATAACTTTTTAAATTCTGCGTTGTATTTTTTTCGAGCCATTTTTTCGAGCCATTTTTTCTTAAATTAGCTTCAAAAAAGATACACAAAGCAGAAATTTTTTATTGCTAATTTTTAAATCCTTTCCTTCTGCTTATTGCTAAAAAAAAGTTTTGACTGGATTACTAAAAAAAAGGTGAAACTCACATTTAGTCTCCTCCAACAATATTTTTAATTTTAAATTATAACGATACATATACCGTTCGATTTTATGAACATTGTATTGAGTACAATATGTTTTGTCGTAGACATTTTTCACCGCATAATATGTATGACATCGTTATGGGAAGATAAAACAAAAACGAAATACCAATTGACATTTTTTGTTGACTTTTTTCCTAAAGGTCAAGATTTGTAATTAGAAAATATGATTACAGAGCTTATACTTATAATTTCAATCAATATTTGTGAGAAATTGGTTTTTTTTTTCTAGTTCAATATGTATTGTCCAACACTGTATAAGCATTTTTAAAAAATTTGAGTATTTCCTTAAAGACCTCTTCAAAAGCTTTAAAATGACACTCATGTTGATATGTTAAAAAATTTGAAAATTTCAGAGCACCGTAACTCGGAAAATAAGGGCGAACGCCAATTTTTTACTTGATGTTTTTTTATTTTTTATTTCAATATCGTCCCATACATTTATTTTTTTTATTGGAGTTACTAAATTTTTCCAAATGATATAAAAAATTAGAGGTAGGCGTGGAGATTTGCCTGCTGACTCGAAGGACATGGACCGATAATGCACCTCTTTCAAGACTATGTCTGATCGATTGACGTTTTTTTTTTTTTTTTTTTTTTTGTGAAATCAAGTTTGCCTCGACAAACACTAACACAGACCGACATCACTCAATCGACTTCGCTAAGCATAAGGATTTTATGGCTCGGAAATGGATATTGTAGAAATCACACACGGAATAACAAACTTATATATACCCTACTACTACTACTTTTTGTAATGAAGGGTATAAAAATAGTATGACTTTTTTGAAAGAAAAGTGTGAAAAAATTAAAAATAATATTTAAAATTTAACCTCTGTAAGAGTAAAAATAGAATCAGCTACTCGTACTGATAGAGCCATATTGGGTATAATGTGCAAGAGATAATAGACAAGAAAATATAAATATTCACACTGGCCGTGGTTGAGCTAAAAAAGAAACATACTGCTGAAAGTTTAAAGAAGGAAATCGAAAATGTCTTGAATAGTTTCAATATAAATAAAACACAAATTCATATACAGTAGTTTTCGCTTATAGTCCACAACTATAGTTGTACAACCATTGTGGACTATAAGCGAATTAGGACTATAACCGAATTTCTTTTTAAGCCGCTTTATGGACTATAATTGAATCCAGATATAAAACACATTTTGGACTATATGCAAAGTATGCAATTTCTTCAATAAAACCACTTTTTTTTAACAAAATAAAAGTTTATTTAAAATATAAGCAAATTTTGATTTAAATAAAATTAATAGTTTAAACAAAAACCTTAACATATTAATTTTTATTGTAATTCAAATGCTTTAAAAGCTTATTGTAATAAAAAGTTGCCAGAAATCTAAATAAAAAAGGTTGCCAGTTTGTTTAAAAAAGGTATTAAAAAAAACAGGGTGGACTATATAAAAGTTTTTTTCTATACAATATTAGCTATGTGTGCAAAGAAAATTTGGTCTTTAAACGAAAATGGACTATAGGCGAAGTGGACTTAAGAACAAATAATTTGTATGAAATTCGAAAAAACCTGCAAGTGAATAGGACTGTTTGGGCTTACATCCGTTTTTGGCCTTTAAGCGGAATGGACTATTAACGAAAAGTACTGTATGCAATAAATACTGACAACAACCGAAATATGGTGAAAGCGGTAGAACTCTTATTGTTGTGCAGTGAAGATGATGAAGAATATGACAACGGTAGGAAAGATAATTATAAAAACATTTTGGATAACATATCTTTTGATAACATCATCTCCATTAAATGTACTGCACACACCTTGCAACTAGCTGTGAAAGACTTCTTAGGAAAACTTCATTCAAACGTAATAAATATGTGGCAGGAAATTGTTAGAATTTTGAGAAATACGTAAAGGGCGATATGAGCAAGCAAGCAAAGCTGCATTGAAGGAAGACTAAAAAAGCTACTTGAAAGCGACACAGTGTATGCTGTACATTTTTAGATCCAAGATTTATGCGCGTGCTGGCCTAAACAAAAATTAAAGCTGCTGAAAATCATCTTAAGAAAATTGGGTTTCAAATACAAAGCATGCTAAGCTTAGTTAAACGCTTTATTAACTATTTTAAAACTTCCTCATATTTATTTTTATTTACATTTAAAGGAAACGCAGAATCTCAGCCTATATCAAATACGGACAGTTTGGAAGAAGACTTATTTCTAGTTGACGAAAGCTCCGTTGCAAGCACGTAATCCTTGTTGAACAGATTAAAGGATATGAAACTCAATTATTCCTCCTCGGATGACGACAATGTACCATTTTGTATTTTGAAATCGACAACTACAAAGAAAACCGCTTAGATGTTACAGGTGATTTACTGGAATATTAAAATAGTAAAAAAATTACTCTACATTCGCTGCACAAACTACCACTTATTGTACATTTATTTTCAGCAATCAAATTGATTTTGGGGGATTTGATATATAATTTATCTGAAGAAAACTTAGAATAAATTTTGATGGTAAAATTAAACAGCTGAACAAACAAAATAATAATAATAACAATAATTTTTATAGACATCTGTAATATATGTACATCAATTATTACTACCTATAAATTGGAGGCAATAAAACTAGCATATTACTATGCAATATTTAATTCAAGACTTTTATTTTTGCCTTAAAATAACTTTCATTTTTAAAGAATAATAAAAGTCAAAAATAACTTTTAAATTTTGCCTCAAGAAATAAAAGTTAAGAAATAACTTTTAAATTTGTGCCTTTTTTGATAAAAGTTAAAATAACTTTTTTTTCTTTACTCTTTTCTGTTTGGATCTATTACTCATTAAAGTGAACACAGGTAACACAACTGTAATAATGTACAAAAAAGATTACATAGACAAAACACATTGAATATGAATCCAGGATCCCCTATTTTGGTATGACCAATGTATTAGCTGTTATAAAATGAAAACAATGTCAAAACTGTTATAAAGTTTATGTCTTTAAAAATACATATGAACATTTCTAGGAAGGAATAAAATGTTTTTGATTTTTTAATAACTAAAAACATGATATATAAAAATAAAATACCTACCCTGCGATAATTTCAAGTTTATATCTTTTATAACTCAGAAGATGACATTAAGAGGGCTGCTCTATATATTTCTGGCCTAATAGTGAAAATGCCAATATTTATAATCAAAAATGGTTTTATTGTTTTTCAAAGTATTCTCCAACATGATTTATACACTTTTGCATGCGCTCAAACCAGTTGTCGAAGCACTTTTTCCACTCCGATTGAGACATCTCTAAAACATGGTTTTTGAACACTTCAACAACTTCTTCTGGCGACGAAAATCGTTGACCACGCATTTTTTTTTTTTTTTGATTTGCGGAAACAAGAAGTCATTAGGTGCTAAGTCAGGGCTGTACGGCGGATGACTCATTGATTCGACGTTTTGGCCGGTCAAAAACGCTCTGGTTTGAGCCGATGTGTGAGAGCTCGCATTGTCATGGTGAACAATGATTCTTCTTCTCTTGTTGGTTTTTCGAATTTCTCCACTCAGAAGTGACCGTCCTACGTTGCTCAAGCGGAACAGTCGCCACATGACCAGTTTTGCCGAAGAAGCAGGCGACCATTTGCTTCGAAGTACTTCTTCCACGAACAACTTTCGTTGGATTTTGCTCGTCTTTGAAGACCCACACGGTCGATTGTTGTTTCGTTTCGGGCTCATACGCATAGATCCATGATTCGTCACCTGTGACGATCTTATAAACGTTTTTTGAAGCACCGCAATCGTATTTTTGCAACATTTCTTTGCACCAATCGACACGAGCCTTTTTTAAGCGACTTTCAAATTTTGCGGGATCCAACGAGAACAAACCTTTTTTACGGCCAGGTGTTCATGCAGTATCGAATGTATGCTGGTGGAAGAAGTGTCCAAGGATGTCTCTATCTCTCGGTATGTCGCATGTCGATCTTGCATTATGAGTTCACGCACGGCATCAATGTTCTCTTGCACAACAGCCGTTTTTGGACGACATTCACGAAATTCGTCTTTGAGCGAGCTTCGGCCACGATTAAATTCATTATACCAATTTTTCTTGTCGTGATAATCCACGTCGAAAGTTGTGAAAAATGTTGGCACGAAAATGTTCACGAGTTAATTCCATTTTTTTCTGTATTATTTTTTTCGAATCACTGTAAACAACACAAATAATGGTCGTACGTCAAAACGTTTTGAGTACGATTATGGTTAAAAATGACAAACTTTCCAATGGAAATGTCAGATTGCACTTGGCAGCACTCAGGGTTGCCAGCCCAGAAATATATATAGCAGCCCTCGTATTTAATATACATACATAATTGTTTCTTTTTGCTTCATATGTTTTAATAATTGTTATATTACTATTTTTTATAAACTCATTTTTTTTTTATTTTTTCAATTAAATCTTCATTAGTATATTTAAATGACATATCACTTATTGTAACGCTCATTTCATTATTACTTGGAATTTTTATGTCATATCCTTCACTCATTTTTTTTTTTTTTTTTTTGTATGTCTGATTTAATTTTTTCCATCTCTTCTTTATTTTCACTATGTATTACTAGAGTACCATTGCCCCTGTTTTCCATATTAGTTATTTTCAGATCAATTGGGTTAACCTTATTATTATTTAATTCTTCCTTTGTTTTTTTAGTTAGTTTTTTTAGTTGTTTTTGTAATTCTGGCATCACTATTGTTTTTTTTACGGTTTCTGCAAATGACATTTTTTGTTGCTTTTCATTGGTTTATTTTATTACTTTTGTTGTATTATTTTCCATCTTATTATTACTTTCTTCTATTTTATTACACAAATGTTTGTATTTATTTTCATACTCGTTTAAATTTCATAAACTTTCTTTATTTCTAATACATTTTGTTAAAATATTGTTTGTGCTTTATCTATTTTTCTAATTCTCTCTTCATATCGCGTTTCGATTGCTTCAAGAAGTTGTTTTATTTCATTTTCATTTTGGCTTAAAGCACTAGCGAATTCGTTCTTATATTCAATTAAGTTCTGTTTACTTTTATTTACTCTATCTTGTATTTCTTTTAGGACCAAATCAATATCATGAATATATTGAAGACAGTCATCACTTATAAATCGCATACAATTTCTTTATTATAATATTTTTCCTGAGTATTGATCAATTCCAGAACATTTAATAGAACTATAAAATACTTTTTTACAAACGCCTTCACACTGTATTCCCGATTCACCACGTATTGTATTTTTACATTTGTGACACTCAGCCATAGCTGGGCCAAGTATAAAATGTTATTAATCAATAAACAATTTCACTTAATTTTTTATTTTTTTGTAACAAAAGAGGTCTTATTTAATACATTTATATGTTTTTGTTATATTTATTTTAATAGTTTTCTGTGATTTTTCTAAGAGATAATTATTTTTGGTTCAAGCAAATAAATGTGTGGCGGTCAGTAGCAAGATCTTTTTAACTTACCTTAAAATTAACAATTGAAAGATTAACCCAAATACAGTTAAACATCTGAACTACATATCTGCAATAAGCAGCTCCACTTAAAAAAAATATTTTTTTAGCTTCTGATATTCTCACAAAAAAAATTTTTTTTAACTTACAATTTAAATAATTTGTCTCCGGCAAACGAGTGTATGCAATGTGTAGAGAATTAAATGCAGTAATATATACATGAATTAAAAGTACAAATGGGTATCAGTGAGAATTATATCTGAAAACATAATAGAACATAATGGTGGCCTTACATCGTAATTACGGTGCACAAGGGGGTTGCTGTAGTCGAAGTGGTTAACACGTTGACTACAAACTTGGTTGTCCAGGGTTCGACCCCTGCGGCAATCAAAAATTAAGAATGTTTTTTTCTGTTTAATGGTATAAATACATATTCAGAATTAACATTAAACATGCAGCCTCCTTCGTCGGTACTTCTTTCATAGCATACTGACCGGCGAAGTAAAATAACTAACTCTCTATCTCTCTCTTTCACCACCTGTCTTATCTCTTATCTATCCCTTTCCTAAAGAATGTAGCACGGTTACCAAAATAACTTAGTAGGTATTAATGCCTGAAGTGCTACTTCTCTTTTTAAAAAAAAAAAAAAAAAAAAAAAAAAAAAAAAGAAAGATCTCTACAGAATGGAATTACGAGGCAGGGTGCAGAAAATGAGAAGCTGCAAGACCTCGGAATGATGCAGCGGACTTACCCAGACAAACATCCGTATGTGAATCCGTTCATTATTCAGACTGAAGTATTTGTGCATGCTATACGGAATCCAGACGTTAAGTATGTGGTATGCAGAAGGCATCCTTTGCGGAAACCGTACCATACGCGCCCATGAAGCTGCAAGTGTACAAGATGCGATGTCTTGAGGCTGACACGAAAAACTACGGAGGCAAAAAGAGCAAGATAAAAGAGACAAAAAGCAAATATTGGAAGAAGGAGTAAGTCTTGTGACAAATGCGCAACAACAAAAATAGTTAAAATCTGCACTGCATGGATGTAGAGAAAAATCAATGCGTCATTAACAAGCGACTTACCCAAAACATTAATGAGATATGGACAGAAAGCCCACTAGCAAAATCGTACTGGAATAACCTAAAGGTAGTAGATGGCTTCATATTTTCCATTAGGAAAGTACAGATGGAAAAACTACAATGGACTTAATCGTCATGTCAACTTCTTAGGTAAACTTGATAATAAAACTGGTTCATAATGGTAATCTTGGTTTAAAAAATATTCTGAAAAAGACAAAGCAGCGATTTTACGGGGTATGCTGCCAACAATCTGCAGCCGATTAGATATCTAATTGCAAGCAATGCATTGTTGGTAAGTTAGGTGTGTCCTACATGCAGATTAAAACACGATTTTGTATAAAGAAACTGGACATAGACAACAATGCAATTCTAGAGCCCTGGGGGCTTATTATTAAATTCGATACGAAAGAAAAAAAATCGAATTCGCATAAATCGTATTGTATTTGCTTTTAAATTATTTGTTCGTTTTTTCTTTTTTTTTTCTTGTGTGTGTAATATTTAAGGAATGAATTACTAAAACATGCAATACAAAGCCATGACAATTTAAGATTTTTATGGGTTTTATGCTTAAACATTTACTAGTCAAACTAAGTGAAAGGATTTATAGACAAAACTTACATTAGAAAGATGCTATTGGACCACCATCATATGATTTCAGTAAATATAAAACAAGTTTAACGTTAATCAAAAAATAAATATCAATATTTTTTTTTTAAATTAGGTATAGTCTGAATATGAAAACTACAATGAAGTAACATGTTGGATAAAAATTAATGTTTAAGGAATTGAAGGAGGTCCATGTAAATTTTGCTTTCTAACGCAGCTTGAAAAGAAAGTTTCTAATTTACTTTTTATTAATAAAGATGTAAGTGGAATTAATGGAACCTCGCATTTCGGGGTTACACCAAAATATAGCTGAATTTAGTGCAAAAAAAAAAAAGAAAACCGTGCAATAAAAGGAAAGTCTACCTCAAGAACAAGTTAAAAATCAGGTAGACTTTCAAACAAATTCTCTAAATCTTTTATCTAAAGTAGTTGAGAGCTTAAGAGGTTGCCACAAAATTTTAACAGAAGTTAATCAGAATCTAAAAAAGTTTAAGGAAATGTTGTAAATGGCAATAACGACATTGAAACTCTCTAAGGAAAAGTTTGGATTCGAAACTCCTAACAAAATATATTCCAATTAGAGCTTAAAAAACAAATTCATGATTTGAAATCACAAAAATATGAAATTGGCAAATTGATCTTTTCTTCGTTAAGCTTTTTTAATTGATCTTTTTCAATTGTTTTTATATTGTTACGTTTATTTAAACCTATAAACGTTTATTTTATAGAGTTCTTCTATTGCAAAATAAATAGCCACAATTTAATTATTGCTTTAATTAAATTACACTTTAATTTGATGATTATTTACTTATTCGCGATTAGTACACAAAAATACGTGAAGGCAACTTTACCACTGTTTTACCACAAGATCTTCACTGGTTGACGTTTTCACTAAGAATCAATCAATACTGAGATATTCCTTTAACGTACGATTAAATCTTTCTACCATGCCATCAGACTGTGGATGCAGTGATGTCGTTCTCGTCTTTTTGATACTATATACGTCACACATCTCTTTGAATATGGCCGATTCAAAATTTAGTCCCTGGTCTGAATGAAGTTCTAGTGGAACACCGTATCGACACACCCAATTGTTAACAAGAGCGTCCACTCAAAGGGGGCACCTGCGTTGTATTGCTGAAGCTTGCCACGACTCTTTCTTGTAGGACCCTTGGCCCTAATGCACTGTTCGCGATTTGCTATCCAATCGGCTACGAATTGTCGGCAGCCTACCCAGTAAAATCGTTGCTTTTTTTTCCAGCGTTTTTGTTATCCCCAAATTACCCCCGCTGGAACCATTATGAAACTACTTCATTACCTCACTACTTGTAGAAAATGCTTCGACAATTAAGTCTGTTGTGGTTTTGCCATCTGTGCTCTCCCAAGATCAGTATAAGCAGCCATCTACACCTTCTGGCTATTCCACTCAGCCCAGTACGATTTTGCTAGGCGGCTTTCTGCCGATATTTCATTATGGTTCGGTCTTCTGTTATTTTGCTTAGCCAATATAATTTTTGCCAAAATTGGGTCCTCATTCTGTGCCTTCGACCAGTCTTCGCTTAGACCAATTTGGGTAAGCCGCACGTCAATGATGCAATCCTTTTTCTCGACACTTGTGCAGTGCTTGCACTCTACATTGCATGGCCGTCTTGAAAGGGCATCAGCGTTGTTGTGTTTTCCGCCTTTTCTATGTACAATACTAAAGTCATAGCTTTGCAAACGTTCAACCCAGCATGCGAGCTGCCCTTCGGTGTTCTTAAATTGCATTAACCAACGTAGTACGGAGTGGTCCGTCCTTAAGATGAAATGTTGACCATATAAGTACTTGTGGTAATGTTTAACACACTACAGCGCTGCCAAAAGCTCCCGTCGTATAACGCAGTAATTTCTTTCTGGCTTCGAGAGTATCCTGCTGTAGTAGCCAATGACCTTTTCTGTTCCATTAATCTCCCGAGAAAGTACTCCTCCTATTCCATAACCGCTTGCATCCTAGTCCAATATGAATTTCTGTCCAGCTATTGGATAGGCGAGGACTAGTGCCGTACACAAAGGTTTCTTGAGCTTCTGAAACGCTTCTTCCGCTGCTTCACTCCAGTGGTCAACTCATCCAAGCTAGCAGCCACTTAAGCAAAGTTCGGCACAAATATCCTGTAGTATGTGCAAAGCCCCAGGAAACTACGCAGCTCATGAAGATTTTGTGGACGAGGCCAGGTCTTTACTGCCAGTACTTTGACTTCATCAGTTGATATGCCCTCAGCTGTTACACGATGCCCCAGGTATTTGATCTCATTTTGAAACAAAGCACATTTTTAACACTTAATTTTAATCTAGCAGCTTTTATATGCTTAAATACTTCATCCAGGTTTTTGAGGTGTTCGTCAAAAGCTTTCTCCATCACGATTATGTCATCCAGATACACTAAGCACATTTTCCAATTCAGACCCTTAAACACACGTCCCATTAAACGCTCGAAAGTAGCTTGAGCGTTGCAGGGCCCAAATGGCATAACCTTGAACTGTCATAAACCACCACAAGCGCTAAAGGCAGTTTTTTCCCTGTCTTTGTCGGCTATCTCTATTTGCCAATAGCCGCTTTGCAAGTCCAACGGCCGTTCTACCTTGGCTTTTATTACTTAGGGCGAAGATGGAGGCATGTTTTCTCAATAACTGCTTTGCTTTGTTTCTGTCAGAAGATGTTAGTTCTGCCACCCATTTTTGCACCTGTTCTGCTAGTAAATCTCTTTCTCTGGCTGGTAATTTGGGGCATACTGTATTTACCGCACAATTGATTATAGTTTCCGCTGGCTCACATCGATCTATCTCAAAATTTCAAATTTTCTCACAGGAACTTTTCTACTGTCGCAGATTTTCACAAGGGCCTTAGCTGTTAAAATGTCGTCTTTTACTTCTGTTGGTTCTACCACGCACAACCGGTTATCCACACAATCTGCCTCCACAAGTGCCCATACTATAGTTTCCGCCTGAGGTGGTAATTTCTGACATTCAACGGCAAATAGCTTCCTTACTGCGGTCCTGCTCTCATAACCAATATCAAGGGGTATCTCCAAATTATGCCAGATCATTTTTTGCTCGCCCATGAACAGCTTAATACCGTTGGCTATCATGAAGTCTGCACCAATAATAACTTCATCTACTATGTCGGCAACAACAAATACATGGTCAACGCTGATGTCTGCTATAGTCAGTCTTACCCTGGCTCTTCTATAGACAGTGGCTAAGTCCCAAATAGCCGTGCACAGTCGTACATTATTTAACGGTACCACTGCACATTTTACTAAATCGGGCCTTATTACAGACTGAGACGCTCCTGTGTCTATGATGAGGACTTTCTTTCTTCCGTTGATAAGACCACAAGCAGTTAGGTTGCTATTCTTCTGTTGCACAATGGAAATCGAGATTGTGGTGCCATCGGTTTTGGGAGCTAGCACTTGCCCCTTAGCGATAGGTCGATTTAGTTTAACACTGACTCGAGCGATTTGGTATTATTCGCCCGCTTGTTATCCCTTGTTGGCGAAGCAGATCTTAATATTTTCTTTATAGATCTGCAGTTGCGATGGAAGTGGCCAACTTTTCCGCAGTTGAAACATTTGGCGCGAGACTTACCCCTTTCCTACTCCATTATTTGTTTGACAATATCCTTTATATCGCTCCTTTTGTCGCCGTGGTTATAATCATCAGTTTCAAGACATTGCACCTTGTACAACTGTGGCTTCGAGATGACTTTTACGGTCTCCTGTGCTAGCGCGTACTAGATAGTTTCTGCAAAGGTTGATTTTTGCATACCACAAACCGCATATTTAACATCTGGATCTCGTATACCATTCACAAATGCTTCAATTTTAAACTGATCGAGAAACGGATGATATTCGCCTGGGTAAGTCAGCTGCAACAAACGTTCAATTCGCTCAATGGCGAAGTGTCTCGTTCGCCTTTTAAACCCTTCCTCGTAACTCCATTCTATAAAGTTCTATTTTATGCTCACCTCCGTACTTGCGTTGTAAGGCATCCGTTATGTCCTCATAATTATTTCTACATCCGGATGGTAAGCTTTCGAGTATCTCTACTGCTGCTCCCTTTAAGGCCAAAATAAGCTCTATAGCTTTTTCATCATTGTCCCATCTATTCTTGTTGGCCACTGTTTCGAACTGGAACTTAAAAACATTAAAAGGTGCGCTGCAGTTAAAGCATGGACTGTTTATTTTGCTGGCGTGCTCCGAGATTACTCTCACCGGTCCCTCTCGAAAATTAAGTTCGTCCGACGTCCACTCGTTTACTGAAGGCTTCTGAAATTCTCCTAAATTTATCATTTACCTTTGCTAAAAGTCTTTCTTCGTTGGCACTAGAGGTTTCTTGTATTGCTCTGATGCTGTCTTTAAATAAATCTTGAAGCTTCTGGTTGTTTTCTTCTATCTTCTTCATTTGGCTGTGTTGCTTCTGGTTGTTTTCTTCTATTTTCTTCATTTGGCTGTCCTGCTTCTGGTTGTTTTCTTCTATTTTCTTCATCATTGCTGCAAACATAGAATTGAAGTCCATAACGTTGATTGTTGCTGGGTACATACTTCAATCTCTTCTTGATCTTCGCTTTCTCCGAATGCGTGTGTCCTAATATCAATACCTCGCTGCTTGAATTCGTCTATCAAGGGCTTTAGTAAATCCGCTTTGTTGCCCGCTGTTGGCAGATTCAATTTACTCAGCTCCATTTTTAGCTGCTCAACTTTAAGCTCGTCAAATTTCATTGTGATTTATTTATTATTTGCAGTTGTTACGTTTATTTAAATTTATAAACGTTTATTTTATTGAGTTCTTTAATTGCAAAATAAATAAACGCATTAGCGCATATTCAGAAATCATAACCAAAGTCGTAACTTACTAAACAGAAACTAAAAAATAGTTAATAGATAGTTATAGCTCTCGTTCACAATTCACAACTAACACAAGAACTATTTCCAGCTGATAAAAGAAATACAACCATGCGCATTAGCAAGTAGAGAAAATAACATGTAGATAATTTATTTATCGATATAAACTGTAATTAATTAAAACGCTTACTAAGCTAATAAAAAATTAAATTTGTTCTTTAAAAAATTAAAATAAATTGCGAAAAATTATTATTTAGTTATAGAGTGTATATAAATGAATTTGATTATGGGCCTGCAAGAAAAAGTTATTTGATAGAATTTTGTTTACCAAACACACATCTCTAGTTAATTTCTTTTTTGTGTGATTATTTTTCGGCAGTGGTAGAAATGGATGGAAATAACAAAGATAATAAGGTAAGCATATTGTTTAGGAAATATAACAATTTATTAATTTGTGCATTTTAGAGAGACGCGAATTGGGGACCGGATGAAAAACCGCTTTCAAAGATTTGGTGTCCAAATATGTGAATATAATTGACGATAAAAGAAATGACACAAAAATGATTTATAAGAAGAAAGAAGCTTGGAGTCAGATCAATGAAAAAATGATGTCAAAATGATGGGCTATATGAGGGATACCAGTCGTTTAAAGCAACAGTGGAACAGGATGAAAGCACACTCAAAAGCAAATTTGGCTTCTGTTCGTAAGGCCACTCTTGCTACGGGAAATCACGTTCCAATTCCGTCCCTCGATGATAATGATGAAGAAATCTTAAATTTAATAGCGCCGGAGGTAGCAGAAGATACGTGCCTTATTGATAGTAATATCCAATTTGATATTACTGAACCGCCATTGAAAGAAATTCCTATAAAGCAGCACGAGAAAAAGCCGCAAGAGTCTGCATACTTAAACCAATTGAGATCTTTGCCAAAGCCCAAAAAGAAATTGTCGGTGTTAGAGGAAAGGGAAAACCAGATTAAAAAGGAAACTGCACTTGCCGAGGAACTGCAGAAAAAGCAAATTCATAAATTAGAAAACGAAATTATGCTCCAAGAGACCATTAGCTATACTCAGATATCTTATATGCAGGAATTACATAAACAACAATTAAAACATGCGGACGAGCTGCATGAAATGAAAAAGCAATTATTGTTAAAGCTGATTACTGGTAACATTAATGATAGCTTTACAAAATCTCTAAATATGTGATATATGTATATTTGAATGTTATACTTACCATTCTTTGAAACTGAACTGCCTTTAGTCCAACAAGCAGTCACATACCTGACTGCTGAATATTTTTTAACAATAGTAATATATTTTTCGTATAGTTGAATTAAATCTATAATTTGTTAATTTTAACTTTTTGAAAGAAGTTTCTTTATTTTTGTTTACTTTTAATATAAATTACATATACATACATATGTAAAATAAATCTGATGTTTGAATTAAAATCATTAAAAATTTCTTTCAATGAATCCTGATCTGAAAGCTCCCCCAGTTTCGCCTTCAATGAGGTTGGGAATATCTTGTGTTTGTTGCAAAATTGCTCCAATAAGTGCAGTTTCATTTACGACTGAAAAATTAAAAAATTTATATGTACATACATATGTATATATTTTGAATCTGTGTATAAATGTTTTTTTAAGTTTACATTGCATGTTTCTTTCCTTGGCTATGTTATGCAAGACGGCAACAGCTACAATAATGTTTTTGGCAGTATCTAAATCTACACGAATTCTTTCCAACACTGATTGAAATTTTGACTTAAGCTGGCCATTTAAACACTCAATTTTGACTCTTGTTGCCGTATGACTTCGATTATAACTTAAATTGCAAATATAAAAGTTTAAAGATTAATATACACATTTTTTGTTTCTCAATTAAAGTTTGTGGCGTTCTTTATATCAAATTGAAACCAAAAATTGCTATAAAATGCAACATTTTTATCCTTAAAAAGCTACTCTCAATGTTAACTATACCGTCTCTCTTTTTCTGTTGCTGGATTCCTAATAGGAGTCAACAATATAGAAGATGCTGGATATCCGCCATCGCCCAGTAATACACCTTTATGTTGACATTGTGATGCTTCCAGCTTAGATTTTAAGGAACACATAGACCAAATCCTTGCATCGTGAACGGAACCACGAGTGCGAGCAACAATATCTAAAATTTTGCAATCGGCATCACAAACTATCTAGAATTTTAAAATGTATTTAATGTAATATGTACAATATGTGTAAAACTTATTTGTTATAAAGTATTTACCTACCTGTACGTTTAAGGAATAATATCCTTTTCTATTCCTAAAATGTCCAGCCATTATAGGACCAACATTCCTCGTTGGGCATTTAATACGCACATGTGTGCAATCAATAGCACCAATAACGCAAGGAAAGCGGGCTATGTTATAAAACCTGTTTTTAATTTTACTAACTTCTTCAGGTTCTTCAGGAAATTTTACAAAATAAGGAAGAAGCAATGCCAATTTTTTTGATACATTTTTTATTATTCGACTTACTGATGGTTGCGACAAACCGTAAAGATCAGCTAAAAATTGCAAATCAGTTAAACAGAACTTAAATGTCTAAAAATATACCCACCTATATCACTTTGATGAACATTTCGTTCCAATAATCGCAAGGTAGAAAGCACTTGCAGGCTTATTGAAATCGCTTTACCTCTCTCGGTTTTAAATTTTTTGGTGTCCATTAAATCAATTATATACCACGCTGTTTCTTTGTCAAAACGATATATTTCGTAAAAGTCTTCATCATCCATTTCAAATGGATTACAACGTGTCTTATGCGTTCTAACTTTTTTCTCCATGGTTTCATCACATAGTATTTGAACATCTCTTATAATTTTTTCCATTAATTTTTGTATTACTTTCCTATTGCTTTTCAATTAAATAGTAAAATGTAATCAATCAGCTCTTGTTTAAATCTTCGAGGACTTATCAGAACGTTCTCTTCCCACAGTAGGGCAATGCGGGTAATGACATATGTCTTTCGTTTGTTTCATCGAACTCATCGTCGCCATCGTTTAAGTTTCTCAAAAGATTCAATAGTAATTTCTAATTCAGAAATTAGCTCTGTTTGTAACCAGTTAATTTTGGTTTGTCAGAAAGTGTTTTACCCCGACGAGTACAATATTCTTTCTTCAAAACCATTTATACCAAAATCAAGTGATATTCTAAATTTAAATTCCTTTTTGGGTTCATAAGGATTAGTTCCTTATTATGGTTGTCATGAATTAACCCCTGATCTAACTTACGATGAGAAACATCCGATAATAATTGCATACAACGCTCATTATTCCAGGCTTTTAGTAAAATTTATTCACGAAATAAGTTTACATGGTGGCAATCAATTGGTTTTGCGAATTCTAAGAACTCAGTATTAGATTTCCAAGGCTTAAAACCTTATTAAAACCACAATAAATAAGTGCAAGATATGCGTAATTTGCAAAAAAAGATGCTATTTACAGACACAGGGCTTGATTTTACAGGACCGATTGATGTCAAGAGCTATTCTGGCCGAGCCTGTCATACCTCTTAAGGTTACGTCTGCATCTTCGTGTGCTTTTCAACCAAAGCAATCCACTTAAAAGCGATATCCGATCTATCCACTAAAGCATTTCTGGCGGCTTTTATCCGATTTTTTTCTCGGAGAGGATGTCCTGTACGCCTCCATTCCGATAATGGCACCACTTTCGTAGGTGCTTCTAGAATATTAGCCAAAGAGTTTATCCAAACTTCTCAACAGCGAGTTCTTGCAAATTACGCTCACCAAAATACTTAATTTCATTTCATTCTAGCTGGCGCCTCACACATGGGTGGTCTCTGGAAGGCAGATGTAAAAAGCTTCAAGGCTCATTTCCGCAATCTAGCAGGATGCTACAAATATACTTTTAAGGAGCTGTCTACGCTCTTATCCAATATTGATTTCTGTCTTAACTCCCGACCAATTTCACCCATTTCCACTAATCCAATTGATCTCTGCGCACTCACTCTAGGTC
Source organism: Cistogaster globosa (assembly GCA_937654795.1). Taxonomy (NCBI): domain Eukaryota; kingdom Metazoa; phylum Arthropoda; class Insecta; order Diptera; family Tachinidae; genus Cistogaster; species Cistogaster globosa. The sequence goes on along the minus strand of OW569404.1, from coordinate 43,543,184 downwards.
ATTTCCTCATCGGAACTCCGATTCTTGATATACGATACTCAGATAAACGATCCATCCATATCAATTACTAATCGTTGGGAAAGACTAAAATTCATGTATCAGAACTTTTGTTTGCGCTGGAAGAATGAATACCCAAAGGAGATGAATAGGAGACATAAACGGCAGAGATCAGAAGCAAATATAAAAGATGGAGCACTGGTAGTGATCAAGGACGAAAACCTTCCACCAAATTCTTGGTGACTGGACAGGATTGTTAAAATTCACCCTGGTTCAGATAGTAGAGTTCGTTTTGTCGACGTCTTAACTCAGCGAGGCTTTATAACGCAGCCCATAGTCAAACTTATAATGCTGCCGATTGATTCGTAAATCTCTCTCTAAACCTATTTACTTATACATTTTTCTTTTAGATCATCATGACTGAAATTCCTTTTGACACAAGATCATCCTCCAAAAAATTATCTGGCAAATGTAAAATATACGCCTGTCGGATTTGCAGTCGTTCACACCCTCTCCGAACTTGCCGAAAATTTCTAGCAATGAATATCTCCTCTGGCATATCAGCAATCCGTGATAATAACTATTGCTCCCACTGTTTAGCCCATAACCATTCTCAGGGCACGTGTTTCTCTAAACATGGATGCACACATTGACACAAGTTCCCCCATACCCTGCTGCATGTCAATCCTCGACTGGTTAAAGATCTGCTATCCCGATCCCGTTCTAAATCACCTGACCCAAGGCCATCCACTTCGTCACATTAACGAGACACTTCGACGACAAAATCCAAAGAAAAATCTCCGCCTCAAAGAACAACAACGAAAGCCACTTAAACATTCATTCTCCGCCAGAACACGCTGGCTCTACCTCCAACGGTTTTTGTCAAAATTGGCTCAAATTATTCGACAAATTAAATTTAACCGCTTATACTTTAAACGAAGAGACTATATGTCAAACGGTTTCGAGGTCACGATTTGATACTACTTCTAGGATCAAGGGCACATTTAGAGTGGATAACCGCATCACTTTTCTAACTCCATCGCAGTCCCTTCCCGAGTCTTCTTAAAAAAACTTCAAGGATTTGTTTCTTGCCAATTCGAAATTTTACGAATCTCATCAATAGACATAATAATAGAAGTAGGTGTTGACCCAAGCGTCTTATGACAAGGGGTATTCACTAGGACAGGCTTGCCGACAGCCCAACGCATCATATTCGGGTGGACTATTTACGGTCCTTGCAGTTTGTAAATCGTATACGATAACTTAGTAGATGCACTTTTAGGCAGTTAGTAAGCAAATTGCAATTCGTATTCATTTGCTTTTTTTTTAATAACTCAATTTTTTCTTAAGGATCTATACTGTATTTATTACTAAATGCATACACTTATAATGAATTTTTGAAACTATCTACAATTTTAATGAATTTCAAATGTAATAATACTTGTTACACTTTAAGCATTCGCAAGGTATATGTGTGATTTTCTAGAAGCATGGATTCTAACCTGGCAAAGTGAACAATGTTAATGCAAAAAGACCTTACCTGGTCTTTATCATTTATAACTGTGATGATCAATTTGTTCCCTAACATAAAATACCTACATATATGCAGGCTGAATGTTGCATAATTTTATTCGTTAAAATTATTAATTTGTTGTATACATTTTTTTCAATTAATATTTTTCCAAATAGAATTTTAACAAATCCTATCGTACCTAAGGTTTGGTGATGATGTGCTCCTGAGGTTAATTTTTTAATTTTAAGCAGATTACAAAGTTCCATCAACATAGCGTTTTTGTATTCAGTACCCATGTCCGAAATGAACGTCTCCATTGGACCGTAAGTAAGAATGAGATTTTCAAATATTGCCTTAGCAATTTTTTTGCCGTATGGTTACGAGATATTTTGTTAAATCGCATTCGTTTCCATGGATTGAACGTTAAAATGGTCCTATTGTATCTACAAATACTTGTACAGGTGTTGGTGTTAGAATCATTGGACCCTTAACGTGTTTGGTAGTTTTAGACGTTTGACATTTTTGACATGATTTTACATATTTTGTCACGTATTTTGATATATTTTTCCAATAGGAATACCTCTTTATTTTTTCTGTTGTTCTGTATACTGCACAAAGTCTTCCTTCTACAGGATCATTGTGATTTTTTCGCATAATATCTAGAATTGCCTTGGCATTCTTATTATCTATTTGGGTCACCTTATTTAGTAGCGCTGTTTTCAATATATTTAACATTTTATTGTCCATTTCTGTAAAACTATTTATTGAGATAAATTCGAAAATTTTCTCAATATCCATTTTACCGGCCACTTTTTCTAGCCTAGGGAAAAATTGTCCCAAGTCAAATTTCCCATTAGTAAATAATTCATTAATATTTATATGTGATTACAGTTTTTCCTATTTTAATGTTACATCTTGTGGGCGTAAGTTTTAACAATATAACCCTTAATTCTATTGACTTAAGGCTAATTCTTATTGCTAAACTAAAATCGTGGGAAATATTTGTGTAATATGATTTATTTATTCATGGTCATTCATTGACCGATTATTGTTGATTTCCTGCAATGGATATGACACGAGCCTAAATTTAAACATATGTGTGTGGTCGTATTTGTCTTTTGTTTTATGAAATGTGAGTCTTCTATTTATAAACTTTGTTGCAGGTAATACCGACTATACAATTCCACTATTGTGTATTGGTCATATTAACTATGAAGACAGGCTACACTACAATCTACAAAGTGTAAGTGAAACTAGGTATAAGTTTATGGTAATCGGTCACTTGCTTGCAAAGGACGTGATTATGAACAAGAGGGTTAAAAAATAATTGACGACATGATTAACTTTTATAAAAATATTTATTATATTCATTCATTTCTCCTTTAGTAATAATTATATAACGAGCCTAAAGGCCATATATTCTAAATTACAAAAATCATTTTTATTTTAAGTTCGACATTTTAAATAAATAATACATATTTATAAAACATTTAAACATAAGATTCTTTGTACTTATTTTAGATAACATGAATTTATTTATAAAAAAGATTAAATTTTTATAAAAGATATCCGTTCTTTGATAAAAAGCATTCAGCAACAGTATCATTAAACAACAACTTCTTGTTTAAGAATTCCAGCTTCCTCCAACAATTGCTGAAAGCCACTTGGTATTCTTCCTTCATTTAATTCAGAACTCCATTGTATGTACTGAAATAAAAATATAATTTAGTTTATATGATCGAAACAAATTTTAAATACACACGTTAATTTTGCTAAAGAAATTGGGGTTTAATTCGCAAGCAAGGTAGGCTTTTTTTCTTGAACAGTTTCGATAAAGGGTTGCTTTCCCAGCTTTTCAAACAAATTTGTGTTGAAATACAACCCAAAAATTAATAGTTGTAAGAAAAAGATAAAAACTCAATTACTACAATACAATAGCACGCTTTGTTTACGAATAAACTTGTTTGTTTAAAAATATTTTGAGCTAACGTCATATTATTTAAGCCCCTTTCACACTATAATACTGAGTATTGTCAAAAACTTAAATCCTATGAGAAAGTGTGATGGTGTAAAAGCAATATGTTATCAAAGTACGAAACAATACGGAAAGAAATTTGACATCTCATAATACCGAACAATTTTTAGAAATTTTTCTAAGCGCTCAAGCTTTTCATTTTATCAGGGTTGTTTTTTTTTCAAAAGCAAATGAAGAAAATAACAAAAGCAGCTCTTAAGCAAAGAAACATGCCTACTGCATCGCAGACGATATCGCTCCGTCGTCTACGCTATCTTTTCTTTGTCTTGCAACTGCTTAAAATTGCCCCGATACTTGTCGCTTACATATGGATTTTGTTAACAGCAAAGTTCAAATTTTTTATATCATTTTTTTAATTTTGTATTCTTTTTTACCAAGAAGCTGAACGGCCAAAAATTGTCATGAGACGGCACTGTTATTTAAAAACGGAAAAAAAGTCTTTTTTTATTTGTAAAACTAGGCAGTTAAAATTATTCTCATGTGGGTAAATATTCAACACATACCATAAGAACAAAACACCACGACTTTTTGTTGTTTTTGTTGTACTTCTTCTTCTTCCACATATATTAATGTGCAAGATCGTGTGCCTTCATGTGCCATTAATTTTAATAGTGGCACATGTGCATTTAGTAGGCACACAAAAAAATTAGCTCTATTCATGTGCATGTGCACTAATTATGGCACGTGTGCTGTACATTGTTGTTTTATTTCTGATGTTAACAGTAATGAATTTATAACAAACGAGTTTACTAATTCGGATTAAGTATATGTTTTATTTTGATTTCTAGATTTTTATTTTAAAAAAAACTTATTCACAAGATTTTTCAGTCGTAAAAAAAATACCTAAAATAAGACTAGGCAAAATAATGTAATGCAGCAAAAATTGCATTTGTCGCTAAACCAACGGTATCCGGAGAACAAAAAAATTACATATATACACGTGACGGGTAATGAAGAGAACAATAAAAAAATCGTTGGGTTTTATGTAAATTTCGTCTAACCAAATTAATATTGATTGATTATAAATATTTTTCGTATTTGCACAACCTAACGTAAATATATACGTAGAATTATGATGACGGATTTAGCAATCCAGAAAATGATAGATCATCAATCTGCTTCAGGAATTTAAGACTACTTTCTAGTTTAAGTTACACTTTCATTTGTTTCATTCTGAGTGAATTCTGATAAGGTATTATTTAAAAGCATAAAATTTGGCTGGGTTATAGCATTTTGAACACTTTGTACTTTGTACGGAAAATGTTTCTGCATTTAGGGTTGTAACTTTCAGGGTATTTTAAAAATACCGAACAGAATTTAAATGGGTGACTACAAAACAAATTTATTTTGAATTTGTATTTGAAAAGTGAATTGTTCTTAATGTTATTTAAATTTGAACAACTTTAGAAATAAGTTACATACATATATAGATAATCAAACATTCGTAGATACATTTTTGCAAATAGAAATTTCAAAAAATATGTATCTACATACATACAGGTATTACTTTAATTTTAGTAAAAACTTTTTTAAACTTTTTTCATATGCAAAATAAAAGTTTTTCTTTTGTATATCCCTACAAATCAAACATTTATACATGTTTTAAATGTTCTACATCAGTTTTAGGGCCATTTTTTACTTTTTATTTAAATGTCATTTATCTTTAAGTTTTATTTAAATATGAAATTCAGTTTTTCACTAAACACTTATGTAAATGCAACATAAATGACCAATCATGCTCATTTAAAGTCCATCAAAATTATATAGTTTTACCATATGGTTATGGCATTTTTTGTTGTTGTTGGGCAAAACAAAACAAAAGTAATCAAAAATTTTTGCTATTGACAGAACAAAACAAAGTTAAATAAAGAAATAAAATAAGTTTAGGTAGTAAGTACACGAGTATCGCCGACATTTTTTAATATATTTTAAATATTAAATAATATTGCATTCCCTTCTGCTTGTTAGCAGCTGTTTTTCACAAACTATTAATAGTTATTTTGATATTTCGTAATGCTGCTATATTTTTATTATAGTTAATAAGAACGATCATAAATGACTGAAAAACTAAAACTGTATTTGGCACGTTCGCGGACGCTAAAAATTTCAGGGAGCTGCAAAAATATACACGCAACTATTTTTGAAACTGGTTGTAATATCCTAAATCTAATTACACATATGAGAGCAGTTAGAACATCGTATTTAAACCATATTAGAATCCACGACGAAGTAGATATTTTTCAATGTTGTCGACTTAGGAAAATATGTAAATACACGGAGTAAAGATAACATAAATAAATAAAAATTGATTTTAAAACTTGAATGCTATGGCATTTACGTCATTTTGCATCCGTATGAAAATGAATGCTATAACATTCACGTCCTCGAACGTTTTAAATACAACTTAACTTTAAATGCCAATTAACTAAATGCGTATTTAAATATGAAGTCAAAAACTGGCCCTTAATGTTCTATATTATCTTTGGTCTGTTATATTGCAGTTTTGTTCTGTTCTTTAATATTTTTGACTTAAAGGAAAATATATTTATATTTAAATCATGTATTTTATAATGAGAGAGTGCTATAAACACATTATTTTTGTGCTTATGCAGCCCTCTAACTACAGTACTCTCGACATGCAACCTACCCTTCCCTTTCACAATCATTTTTTAACGCAAAACTGCAAGAATTCAAGTTCAATTAAAAAACTGAATGAAAATTGACATTTAAAGAAAACTCTTTTTTCCTTACATTACATGATTTAAGACATATTAGTTTGTTTGTATATGAAAAACCAAAAACACTAATATGTTTGACCAAATTGTTAATGCAAACATATACATACATAATTTTTAAAATTGTTGTATACTAACTTACACGCTCCAGTTCAGCACGTAAAGCTAATACAGCCTTTTCTCGGTCAGCAACAAGTTCTTCTAAATATTGATAACGCAGTTTTTTTCTAGCACGACATTCACGTGCACTTTGCCGGCTGCGTTCTTAAATCATACAGTTTAATTTTGTTATTTACTGAAAATTATTTAAAATAAAAAATTTACCTAATTTTGCCTTTATATCAATTTTTTCGTTTGATGCTTTACGTCCTGGTTTACGTCCTCTTTTGCCACCCTCTTTCCGTTCCTGAAATAAAGGAATTGTTTTATTTTAATGTAAAAACTTAAATTCATTTTACAACTCAGTAACAATTAAAAGAATACAAGAAGAGGTATTTGCGGTCGCGTCATAAAAAGACTTTCTAAGGGATTGTATAAAAAATATTTTACGAATTTTAACTGTTCGTTTTCAATGATTTTGAAATACACATTTGTTTAAAACCATTTCTATACGATGTAAAGTGAACGTTAAATCTTAAAAGATAAAAATAATAAACTACCTTAATAAATTAAATAAAAAAACAAGGTTTCTTAGAAATAATTAGTTTTTATGAATTTTCAATACTCATATGTGGGGTTTTTAGGAGTTTGAAATTTCCCAGCGTTCTATGTTTATTTTAAGATAAACGTGTGTGAATCTTTCAGGTAGCAAAAACTTTAAAAAGCACCCTTAGAACAAATTTGTTTACAACAATTTTTTATTCAATGGAAATTTTTCAGATATGTTTCTCTTTACAACTTATTAATAACACTTTTATTACTGTTCATGCATGAGCAAACATTATATGTTAATTGCTTTATTAGGGCAATTAACAATTTCAAGTATACATATATATATATTGGTAAGAAGTACTTTATACGAACTATGCCAAGTACATGAGAACATGTAGTTTTGAGCTCGTGTTCTTTTAAACGAACTTAGACAAGTACCAAATAGAAATCTGCATGAGTGCATTTGTTTTCAACTCACACTAAATCACTACATTAACACTAAATACTCTCTTCTTAAAATGTGAAACAAACAGAATCAAATGAGAAATATAAACATCTTGAATGAATGGAATCAAAACATTACTTGATTTATTTTTTCAAGCCAAATCAAATCAAAACAAATAACGGTTGATTCTCAACATTGTTATTATTTCAACAAAAAATACACGAATCACAGTTGCTATTCATTCGTCATTGTAATAAGGGAAATATAATAATTTGGAATACGTAAATTTTAAACCTGAAATATGCGTGTTTGTATGCATTTTGAGTAACAAAATATGGTTTTATAAATAAAAACTTAATATAAAGTTCTTAAAGAACTTTTTTGTATATTTAAGTTACTATTTTTTTTTCTTTTTTTTTATTTACAACAGAAGTTTCAAAAGGTAGTTTAAATACGTATACTTACATAAACATATATATATATATATATATATATATATATATATATATATATATATATATATATATATATATATATATATATATATATATATATATATATATATACAACTTTAGATTTAATTTTTATATTTCATGTTTGGATGCACAAATATTTATACAAATAATATCGGTTATAAATAATATCATTTAAAAAAATCTGTTTCTTTTGTTACATTAGTTTTGTGTTACAGGAACACAACACATGTACGAAGTTTTGCAAGAATCGCTTATAAATAACAATTACAAAAAGGCCTTATATGTCTGACCTCGTAGCCAAAAAGGTAGATTAATACTTAACATTACAGTAGTAAGCACAAGTATAAGTTTTCATGCGCCGATCAATCAAAAGTAGTTGAAAAGTAACTTATGTGCCTGCCCTCGTATACGAATGATTCAAAACGCGTTTTGAATGCATTCATGCAGATCTCTAGTACCTAAATGCAGACCTCTAATATATATTATATCAACTTTAATTAGAAAAGACAGTCTTGTGCATAAACTTAAATTTGGAAATTCTAAATAGTTATCGCTAAAAAATTGAATAGTTGATATCACTGGTTCAAGTTTTCTTTTCAACGACAAGGTTATGTCATATGTACGTAACACCCCGTCCAGGCGTGCAATTTTTATTTCTTAACATAAGCAATAACATCGGCAGAATAACAGTACAAAAATTTTTATGTTTAAGCTTTGTGCTTTTTTTGCTTTTCGACTAAAAATTAATAAAAAATTAAAGCTTTTAATAGCCTTAAAACATGTAATCGAAGCTTTAAATATTGTGGAAGAAAATTAAGCTATTGAAAGGTGGTATTGGGTAAATCCCTTTCTTCAAAGAAGAGAGATTCATAATATTGAATCTCATCTTTTAAAAAATATTATGTGTAACCGACTATAAAAATTTCTGCGGCATGGATATTGGAAACTTTGGAGTTTATCCTTAGATTAGTAAGTAAAATTAAAGTGCAAAAAATCTTATCTCTTAGAAGCTGGAGATTCATACAGGCCATTGGAATATTTGTCGCGCATATCCCGGAAAACCGTAAGTAGTTTTATACCGGAAGTATTAAATTATATTGTTGACGCTCTGAAATGCACTTATCTTAAGGTAATGAATTTAATACTTGTTAAAATATAGACTTTTAATAATTATAATTAATCTTTATTAATCTCTAAGAAGAGTGGAAAATTGTTTCGCAAGGATTTGAAAATTTGTGGCAATTCCCCCATACCTTGGGTGCTATAGATGGGAAACATATCCGAATAAAAAACCCACAGCACGCAGGATCCGACTTTAATAATTATAAAGGTTTCTTTAGTACTGTCCTGCTAGAGTTGTTAATGCAAATAGCAAATTTTTATATATTAATGTCGGCGGAAATGGTCGAGCCTCGGACGTTAGCATATTCACAAAATCTCGCTATACCAGTCGATAAAGCAGAACATGCTAAACTTGCCGGCCGAGAAAGCTTTGCGGAGAAAACGTCGTACTATTTGATCGGTGATGACATTTTTGGGCTGGATAAACATATAATTAAGCCTTAAAACCGAAATTCTAAGCTTAAAACTCTTGGAGAAGTTTTTAATTACCGACTGAGTCGCGCAAGAATGACGGGGGAGATGGCGTTTGGGAGATTGGCCAACAGATTTCGCATCTTACACAGACCTATAGAAGTACAGTTGTCGACGATTGATTCTATAGTTCAGGCTTGCTGCGTTTTACACAACTTCTTAACGAAAAATGTAACAGAACCGTTTAATATTGACAATATAATATCTTTTCATAATACTGAAACAATAACACCATTACCGTTACAAGAACATGACACTGTTCGCTTTACAAATTGAATGAGAGAAAACGTAAATAAATACCTGGTCACAAATAGTGATGTTCAATTTCAGTGGCAAAAAGTAAAGAAGCTGGTAGCAAATGAAATTTTAGTTGTAATTGAATAATATTTGGTTTTATTGCGAATCTTGAAAGTAAATTAAATTAAAAAAAAAAAAAATTAACAATCGGTTCTTTTCAGAGCCACCACAAAATTCTGACAAATAATACGTTTGTATAAGCCGTTGTATTTATAAATGATATTATTAGAAAAAATAGAATATTATAAATGGAAGAAAAGAACAAACATATATTTTCAATAAAACCTTTTTAATTTAAGTAAATTTATCATTTATCTAAATTGTCCCTTATTCCACTGTTGAATTAAAACATTCCCAATTGATAAAACTAACACTACCTGCTTGTAATATTTGTATATATTACCTTATGTACATACGTATGTACGTAAATTATGTATTTTATAAGTTCCATTACATTATAACATAAATAAATATTTAAATGTTTTTAAATTTCAATAAAATTGTTTCATTAAAAAAAAAGAAACACAAATAATTCCATATAATAAATATTAATTTTATAATTTACTTATTCATTTTTTACATATTTCATTAAAAAATTGTTTTCTGAAATTATAATTTTACCTTATATCTGCATTAAGCAATTCAATGACACAACTTTTTTTAATTATTTTTCTTAAAATATTTTGAATATCTGCCATTGCTTCCAAGTGCTGCGTTGAGGGGCATTTTTTCCAGGAAAACAATGTTTCTTGTTGGTTGTTTTTTTATTATGGCATTTTCTTTTGGGGTTACGCTTTGGGACGACGAATAACTATCCGGACAGCCAAATGAAGAAAATAGAAGAAAACAACCATAAATAAGCAGGACAGCCAAATGAAAAAGAAGAAAACCAGAAGCTTGAAGAATCATTTAAAGACAGCCTCAGAGCATTACAAGAAATCTCTAGTGTCAACGGAGAAAGGCTTTTAGCAAAGGTAAATGAAAAATTTCAGAAATCTTCAGTAAACGAGTGGATGTCGTGGAGCTGAGAGTCAGCGGCCTAGAAAGAAAAGTGAACAAAAAGTTACATGAAAAGTTCAAATAGGCGAACTTCAAATTCGGGAGGGACCGGTGAGAGTTATCTCGGAGCACGTTAGCAAGATAAACAGTGCAAGCTTTGACGCGCACCATTTAATGTTTTTTGATTTCCAGTTTGAAACAGAGGCCAACAAAAATAGATGGGACAATGAAGAAAAAGCTATAGAGCTTATTTTGGTCTCAAAGGGAGCAGCAGAGATACTCGAAAGCTTACCAGCCGGATGTAGAAATAATTATGAGGATATAATGGGTGCCGTACAACGTAAGTACGGAGGTGAGCACAAAAGATAACTCTAACGAATGGAGTTACAAGGCAGGGTTCAAAAGGCAAACGACACGCTCCAAGGCTTCGCCATGGAAATTGAACGTTTGATGCAGCTGACTTACCTAGGCGAACATCATCAGTTTCTCGATCAGTTTAAAATTGAAGCATTTGTGAATGGTATGCGAGGTCCAGATGTTAAATATGCGGTTTATGCTATGCAAAAATCAACCTTTAATATGCAAAAATCTACCGTACGCGGTAGCACAGGACCGCAAAAGTCATCTCGAAGCCACAAGTGTACAAGGTGCGATGTTTTGAAACGGATGATTATAACTACAGCGACAAAAGGAGCGAGATAACTGATATTTTCAAACAAATAACTGAGGAGGAAAGGAGTAAGTCTCGCTCCAAATGCTTCCACTGCGGTAAAGTCGGCCACCTCCACCGCAAGTGCAGATCTACGAAAAAAAAGATCAAGACCTGCCTTGCCAGCGAGGAAAAACAAGCGGGCGAACAACACCCAATCGCCCGAGTCACCGTTAAACCAAATCGAGCTAGCGCTAAGGGGCAAGTACTAGCTCCCACAATCGATGACCCCACAATCATTGTGCAACAGAAAGAAAGCAATCTTACTGTTTGCGGTCTTATCAACGGCAGAAAGCAAGTCCTTACCATAGACACAGGAGCGTCACAGTCCATAATAAGGCCCGATTTAGTAAAAGGAACAGTGGAACCATTGAATAATGTAGGACTGCGCACCGCTACTGGAGATTCAGCCAGTGTAAAACTAAATATCCCTAACATCAGCGCTGAACATGTACGAGAGCGGATTGATATTGAAGCCACCTAAGTAGGAAAAAACATTTTTTTTTGTCAAAAATCATTTATTTCTCAACAAAGTCACCTTTTAGCTAAATACACTTAGTAAGACAATATTCCAACTTTTTTTTACCATCTGAATAATACGATTATGGGAACCCCTCAAAATACGTGTTAGTTTCGGTAATTATTTCTCCGTTTGAGATAAACCTTTTTCCTGCTAGTCATTTTTTTAAGTTTGGAAACAGGAAAGTCACTAGGGACTAAATCTGGACTATAAGGTGGATGATCAACCAATTCGAAGTGTACTATACGTAATTTTAACATCGTTTTTAATGCTGTGTTAGCTTGTGCGTAGTCTTGAAGAAAGACCACTTTTTTCTTCCTTAAATGTGGTAATTTTTCAATCTATTGATCCAATACTTGCCTATGATTGTGGATTCTTTCTCAAGATAATCGATGAGCAATATTCCGTGTGCATCCCTTCTTCGGAGCACTTCCACCAGCTTCACGTATTTTTTCGATTGATTTTTGGTTTTAGGTGTGTAGTGGTGGACCCACGTTTCATCAACAGTTATTAATCGACGCCAAAAATTAACAGGATTACACTTTATCATATCCAAATACCGCTGTGAAGTGGTCTCTCGAAGTTGTTTTTGTTCGACACTGAGCAATCGCGGCACCCATCTTGCCGGTAACTTTTTCATATGCAAAGGTTTATGCAAAATGTTGAACACAAGTTCATAAGATATGTTTAACATTTCAACAATTTGACTTGGCGATCATTCATAACGATATCGAAGATTTTCTTGCATTTTCTTCAGTAACCACCTCTTTTGGCCTTCCTGTTGATGGTATTGTTGCAGTGCTTGTTCGGCCGCGTTCAAATACAGCAATCTAATATTTTACCATATAATCTGACGCAGTAGACTCACCGTAATGTTTATCGAGCTTTTCTTTCGTCTCCTTTTCCGTTTTCCCTTTCAAATATTAATGTTTAATCACTGCACGAAGCTTTTTTCCATTTTTCAAGAAACACAAAAGTTGCTTACTTAAAACGACTACAACAAATAAACTAATCGATGAATTTGGGTGAAATTTTAACAACTGACGTTTGACAGATCGTAATTTCTAAAAAGAAAGTTTGTGCTGTCATCTAGCGCTAAGTAGCTTCAATATCAATCCGCCCTCGTATTTGTTGTCGCCGACATAGTGGAAGTTATTATCAGCGTAGACTTTTATGATAGCTCACGGCATTCATCTGCACATGGGAGCAGAAATAATGATTTGGCGCAATGTCGAGATACCTCTAGATGTTGGTTATAAGAATAAGACCGCAATAAGAAAGCTATTTGCCGTTGAACGCCAGAAATTACCACTTCAGCCGGAAACTATAGTATGGGCACGTGTGGAGGAAGATTGTGTGGATAACCTGTTGTGGGTGGTAAAACCAAAACAATTAAAAGACGACATTTTAATAGCTGAAGCCCTCGTGTGAATCTGCGATGATGGAAGAGTTCCTATGGAAGTACTTAATCTGTCCAATAGCGAAAACACTATTAACCGAAAGTTTGAGATGGGTCGATGTGAGCCACCAGAAGCCATGACCAATTGTACGGCGAATTCCGAAATAACAGCCAGAGAACGCAATTTACTATCAGAACAGGTGCAGAAATGGGTGGCAGAATTAACATCTTCTGACAGAAGCAAGGAAAGCAGTTGCTGAGAAAACATGGTTCGTCTTCGCCCATGTAGAACGGCAGTTGTGAAACATGAAAATACTGGCGAAGCGGGGCCTATAAAACAAGCACCTAGAAGTATTTCCCTAGCAAAGCGAAACAAGGTCAAGGAACTTGTCAGCGAAATGGAACGGAACGGAGTCATTGAGCCATCCTCGAGTACGTGAAGTTCGCTAGTATTTTTAGTAAAGAAGAAAGACGGCATTACCAGGTTTTGCGTTGACTACAGGGAGCTCAATGACGTCACAACACAGTTATCCTTTGCCTAGAATTGACTATACCTTAAACACGTTGGCCGGAACAAATGGTTTTCTTCCTTGGACTTGCAGAGCGGCTATTGGCAAGTAGAGATAGCCGATAAAGACAAGGAGAAAACTGGCTTTAGCGCGAGTGGTGCAGTTCAAGGTGATTTCATTTGGGCTCTGCAACGCCCAGCTACTTTCGAGCGTTTAACAGAACGTGTGCTTAAGGGTCTCAATTGGAGGACGTCCTTAGTGTACCTGGATGACATAATCGTGATGGGGAAAACTTTTGACGAACACCTCAAAAAACCTGGATGAAGTATTTAAGCATATAGCAGCTGCAGGATTAAAATTTAGTGTTAAGAAATGTGCCCTGTTTCAAAAGGTCAAATATTTGGGGCATCGAGTCACAGCAGAGGGTGTATCAACTGATGAAGACAAAGTACTGGCGGTACAGAACTAGCCTCGTCAAAAAAATCTTCACGAGCTGCGTGTTTCTTAGGGCTTTGCACTTATTACAGGAAACTTGTGTCAAACTTTGATCAAGTGGCTGCTAGCTTGCATGAGTTGACCAGGACGTCGCAGTCATATCACTGGAGTGAAGCAGCGGAAGAAGGTCAAGTGAAGACTGGCCAAGTGAAGACTGTTCGAAGGCCCGGAATGAGGACCCAATTTTGGCAAAAGTTATATTGGCTAAGCAAAATAACAAAAAATAATGAAATATCGGCGGAAAGCCTCCTAACAAAATCGTACTGGGCTGAGTGGAATAGCCTGAAAGTGATAGATGGCTGCTTATATCGATCTTGGGAAAGTACAGATGGCAAAACCAACTATTTTACTGGGTAGGCTGCCGACAATTCGAAGCCGATTGGATAGCAAATTGCGAACAGTGCATTGCGGCCACGGGTCCTACAAGAAAACAGTCGTGACAAACTTCAGCAACAACGCAGGTACCCCCTTTGAGCAGCTATTGATATCGCAGGTCCATTCCCTGTAAGTGATGCTGGAAACCGATATGTACTAGTGGTTATATATCATTTTAGCAAATGGCCTGAAGTGTATGCCATTTCAATCCAAGAGTCCAAAACAGTAGTGGACGCTCTTTTTAACAATTGGGTGTGTCGATACGGTGTCCCACTAGAATTGCATTTAGAACAGGGACGAAATTTTGAATCGGCCATATTTAAAGAGATGTGTTACGTATATGGTATCAAAAAGACGAGAACGACACCGCTGCATCCAGTTTGATAGTATAGTAGAAAGATTTAATCGTACCCTAGGGGAATATCTCAGAAAAGTGGTCAGTGCACACCAGAAGGATTCCTCCTAGCTTATCGGTCAGCTGTACATGATTCAACCTAACGTAGTCCAGCAAAAATCTTGTTCGGGACAGAACTAAAACTGCCAGCAGATTAAGAATTTGGTATTGAATCGGGACCTACCGACGAAGACAATGGAAATGTTCCTCAAGCGCAAGAAGACCTGCATGAGCTTCATGAGTTTGTCCGTAACTGCATTAAAATGTCCAGCGATAAAATGAAAGTCAGAAGGGAGGGATTTACTGAAGGACAAATGGTTCTACTTTATAATCCACAACGCAAGAAAGCACTGTCTTCTAAACTGCAAACTCACTGGGAGGAACCAGACAAGGTGATCAAGAAATTGAATGATGTGGTTTTCCGGATACAGTGATACCACAATCCGATGTTAAAAATGAAAGTTGTTCACCTGGAACGGCTGGCCAAATATGGCAACGGTAATGTTGATCCTATTCGGGACGAAAATGCGGCAGTGTGGCAAAGATGCTTTATTTAGGTTAAAAAAAAAATAAAAATAATTGTCACCGACAAAGTAAAACGAAATGACCTATTGTGGTTGTTTACAAAGCCAGAAGTTTCTACAAAAACTTCTTAATCACATCACAAAAACAACTAACATAAAGCAATAAAAATAAACGCAACACACACCTACACAAACACCTACATTGCATAACGACTAATAATAAATACAGAATGCATAATAAATTCAAAATAATAATGAAGGTTCTAAAACCAAATAACAATCATCATGTGTCTACAATGGTAAATGCGTAGTAAAGAAATATACTACTAACAGATGGAGAAATTTCTAGCACATTCAACCAACATAGTCAAGCAGTGAAGATCTTGTGATAAACAGTGGTAAAGTTGTCATCGTATTTTTGTGTAATAATCGCGAATAAGTAAATAATCGTCTAATTAAAGTGTAATTTAATTAATTAAATTGTGTGTATTAATTTGCAATAAAATAACTCAATATAATAAACGTTTATAAATTTAAATAAAAGTAACAATATATTAGGTCTGTTCAGTAACTTTACTAGTAACGAGAGAGCAAAACAGTAATTTTCAAAATTATTCTCCCAAATAGCAAAGAAAAATGTTGTGGCTTCGGTAAAGATATGTAAGACTTAAAAACTGTACGGTATGCACACTTAATAGTACTATTTTTAAAGCAAATGTACTAAAATGCAAAAATGTATAAAACAAAGACCACTGAAAGCCAGCAAACTAGTATCCACACGAAAAAAAATTGAAAATAGTACTCCAAGTAACCAAATAGCAAAAATATGTAATATTTGTTAACTATTCTTTTAAATATTTAGTAATTTGCATACGCGTTTATGATGTTAAGGCTCATCATGTACATATAGAATTTTTGTTTTCTACAGTTAGTTCTAATAAACATTCTTATTGTAATTGAGAAGTAAAAATATTTATATTAAAAATAGTTTTAACATGTATATAACTTATTTTTAATTATACATAAGAATTTTACAACTCTTCTTTAAATTGCATCGAAAAAAGTACATTGCATCGATAGTTTCATCACTAGCTTGTTTACTTTTAATTCTAAAAATAACACAAACACCTGCAAAGATCGAAGATTCTAAACCAAATATTTGTTGTTTTACACTACTTTGATTTGTAGTTCCATATCTAAATAAAAGAAAGATTACAAAATAATATTATTTTTACATTATTTTAATTGTCAAATACTTGCATTTTCCTCAATGTTACAAAAATTTCTTTTATCAGCCATTTTTAAAGTAAATTATTTTGTAAACAAAAGTAAGAAACAGCTGTTTGGCTAATTCTTGCAAGTTAAAATTTGACCATTATGAATTTGCAAGATATTTTTTGCATCTCATTTTTTTACTCTCTGTTTGCACTCTCTCGTTGCAAATTTTTTGGGGTAATGAGCACTTTCCAGTAACAATTGTTCAAATTCGTAACAATTTTTAGTAAATGAGCAGAACCATTATAACGGCCTAATGCATAAAAAATATTTTTGAATCATTTAAGGTTATAAAACGAATTTTTATACAAAATTAATTTCATAATTCTGTAATAAAATTTATATACAAAATTAGTTTCATAAATCTGTAATAAAACAAAAATTTTTTTTAATACGGCCTTTAGATGTTCACAGGTATATGAGATTCGGCACGGCCAAATATAGCACTCTCACTGTTACTTGCTGTGGATAAATTCAAATTACTCGTTTGCCTCAACGAAATGCCAGACTCTAGGAAACTCATTTATTTATTTACCCACATTATACAATGGCCTAGCCTTAACGTAAAAAACATACAAGAATTAATCTTTTAGCATTTAATTCAGGTGTAAGGAAAAAAAGCAATAAGTCTTTTTTTATAAGTGCGAACAGAGCAATCAAAAAATTTCAAGAAAGCCGGCAATCTGTTAAAATTCTTTCCCACGCTGACGTAGAATGAGCGCTTTAGTAAGGAAGTCAACATCGGTGTAATCAGCTGCCTATTTCTCTGTGACCTACCAAACTTAAATAATTCAACTAAATACAATGTAGTATTAAGATGAAATGTTTTATAAAAGTGTATCAGATTTCTAAATTTAAAAAAATCAGCAAAAGACATACCCAAAAACTTCAGAATATAAGATGAGACATGTTGACGCACTCTTAGTGAGTACAAATATCTGATGACTCTATTGAAAGCCAGTTTAATCTTCTTCAAAATATAGCCTAGTGTGCCCGAATACACAATAGAGGCATAACTAAAGCATGTACAATCCTTTTCCTTATATGGAACGGCAATACTAAGTCTAGGCTATATAACTTACGTAAGGTAAAGTTTACCTTTGAAACAACAGAGATAATATGGCTTTCAAAGATAAATTTCCTGTCAATATTAAGACCAAGGCACTTAACTTTATCAACAAATTCAACTGGAATACCATTCATCACTACAGAAAAGTGCACAAAACTATTGGCACCAAAAATAATAGCCTTAGTATTTGAAACATTAACTATTAGTCCATTGTTAGATATCCAATCTTGCAACAGACCCACGGTATGATTAATTACGCTTTGCAGAACATTTGGAAAATCCAAACTTCCTTTAAATAATAATTGTACATCATCAGCAAAAGCAAATAGTTGACACAAGCTACCGGATATGGTTGCAAAAAGATCATTAAGAAACAAAATAAAAAGCAAAGGCCCAAGCACAGACCCTTGTGGTACTCCACTCAAAACTGGTAGCAACTCTGATTTACAGCCATGACAACTTACAAACTGTTTTCTATCTTCATGATAAGAGGACATCAATCTACACGCCGATCTAGATAATCCATAAATTCTCTACAATTTGTTAATCAGGATGCAATGACTAACCCTATCAAATCCTTTAGACAAGTCTAACGAGAGCAAAATACAAACATTCCCTCCTGATATGTTAGTTCTTATATTATCAGTAAGAGCAATTAGCAAAGAGGTTGCATCTAAACCCTGACTGGGAATCGTGCAATTGATTTTTGCTCTCAATATGTTTTACTAGCTGCAATTTAATAAGGTGTTCAACTATTTTTGACAGTATTGGTAAAATAGAAATCGGACGTAAATCATCCATACCAAGCGCCCACTGCTTTTTTTAATTGGAACATTTTTAGCAATTTTCCACATCAAGGGAAAACAAGAAGTTGTAAATATAGTATTTACCAAATGCAACAGATAATTACTAATAAACGGCATAATTACGATAATTACTAATAAAACTAAGAGTAAAGCCGTCACTACCATATGCTTTTGACTTAATTAATTTAAAGGCAGCAAACAATTCATGTAGTTCCATAGAACTAAAAGAAAAACCTTTTGAAGGAACGTTAGAAATATCAATTAAAGGAACGTTAGAAATATCAATTGTACTCCCATTAATTGTATTGGTTTGAAGAAAAAATTTGTTTAATACATTAGGATCAACAGCATCCAAGTTATCAACATCGCTTCCAATACCATTTCTATTCAATATTTTCCAAATTTCTTTATTACTCCTGTTCTCAAAAATATGTTCATGCGAAATCCTTTTGAATTTCCTAACGACTGTCTTTACTTTATTTCTGTTTTTACAAAATATCTTCCAATTGTCCCTTGTCTTTTTTCGCAAATAGGTTTTGTATGCAATATTCCTAAGTGAAATTTGAAATCTGATTTCTGGAGAATCGAACCAGCTATCTCCAGAAGTTTTTTTAGCAAAGCTCTTCAAAGGCACATCAGAATGTAAAATTTTAATTTTTTTATTCAAAGTTCTTAACTGTTCATCAACGCTGTTTGTGAAGTACATACTGTCAAAGTCACACTCTGACATCTTTGCACAAATGGTTTCAGAAGTGACAGAATTATAATCATAATATTGGTAATATTGTTCACTAAGCAATTGTGGACTCCTGAGCGAAAAGAAAATAAGAGAATGGCGTGATATACCTGGACATTGAAATTGATTCGATTTAACCACCAGATGAGGCAAAGAAACTAGAAAATTATCCAACAAAGACGTAGAGCAATATTGTACATCAAAATGTGTGGGCATCGAGTTGTGGACAATAGAAAGTTCCATTCTATTGCAAACATTACGAAACATTAAAGACTTAGGTTGATCAAATAAATTATTGTTAAAGTCACCCATAATAACGATGTTTAAATATCGAACTAAAAAATCAGATACTTCACTTTCGAATATGGCAATATCCCCATGAGGAAAGTAAACAATTCCCACCAAAATCTTAACATTCCCAGAACACAGCTCAACCAATAAACATTCAGACACTCCATAATTGCTACCTAAATGGACTATTCTGTGCTTTATTCCCATTGAAATGTAAAGTGCCACACCTCCACCCCTCATAATAGGTCCATCATTCTTTAAGCAAACATAACCAGGTATATTCACCACGCTCACACCAAAAACATTCAGAAATTCAGCCACAAGCAAATGCTTTATTTCACTAATCTTTGAAGAACCTGGATTTAGATTAAAACTTGTACAATTCAAATGCCCAAAATTGAGATTCCGTCTCATGCAGCTTAAGTTAGACTCTAAAAACCATTATCACGGTAGACTGGCCCTAAATTCTGCCTTATATCCATAATAAAATACATTAATCAGTGAGCATTTATAAAAAATAATTTAAAAGTTTTGAGAGAAACAGATTTTTAATAAACTTTCTTTTTTTTTAATATTTATATTTGATTGAAATTGATAGGTCCAAAAGCAATAGTTTTAGAAAGACAAAAAATGCTTTTAAATCACTCAACTTCCACCAAAAACCTGTATAGTACAAGTATGCACATACATACATACACATAAATGCAGTTAATCACTTCCCAAGGCAACAACAACAAAACCAGAATGAAATTAACAATGAATTTCACTCTTGTTAATTAATTAATAAAAATTTTAAAAGCAAATGCAATAGAGAAATAACGAAATTAAGAATTTCTTTAAATCAATAATCCAATCAAAATATTTGTTTATTCCAAATTATAGTAAAAGGTAAAGAACTATTAAATAAATAAACAAATTAAAAAAATTTTTAAAGCTCACTTTCTACTATTTCACTAAAGATTTACATTTTTTAATAAACTTAGGTAGAAAAAAATGGAATTTCCCTTAACGGTCACTTGAGCATATGCATGCATGTATGTATGTACATACATAGTTGTAAACAAAAACCATATAATGTAAATTAAAAAATAATAAGTAATAGAAAAAAAACTATTAATGAAAAACTATGTTAAAAGGTAAAAAGGGAAGGAAATCCGTTAAACAAATTATATTAAAAGCAAAAAGTTGGTGAAAACTAAGTACTTCCATGAATAAGTAACTCATCTAAGCATACAGGAGCATCAACCAGATCAGTATTAACCACGCTATCTTCATTTTGCATGCCTTTACACTCTTGGAAATTGATAACTTTTTCTTTGCCATTAGTAAAAATTACTCTGACCTTAGGTTCGTCCGTATTTATATGTTTGTAATGTAGAATTTTCTTTTGAACTCGAAGATCATTACAAATAGATATAAGGTACACCTTAGATGTAATTTCACACTCAACAATAGCGCTAAGTAGTAGGAAGCGCTTCTTGGTGAATTTCAGCATTAAAAGGTCACGCTGTTGTTCATTATTGAATTTCACTAAAACAGCCTTTCCCCCTTTTATATAGACACAATGTTGAATATTCTCAGCAGAAATTGTTAAACCACAAAGCGACGAAATTTTTACAATTATTCCACGTAAGTCTTTTATGTTACTTGTTACTTGTCGGGTCTATTGAGTCTTCTTTGGAGTACACTGTTGTGAGTTTCTAGTGCTATAAGACGTCTTTCAATCATTTCAGTGCTTTTTGTTAAAATTGCGTTATTTATCTTTTCATTGATCAATTTTTCTATCCTTTGTTGCACTTCAACTCTAAGCTTATTAAATAGATCAAACATTTTATTCTTAAAAGCTGACATACTTGCATGCACTTGCTTTTCAAAATTACGGTTATGCTCGGCAAATTGTATCCCAATATCTTCTGAAATACTATGCAATTCTTGTTCAAAATTATTAACTGGAGCAGATACATCAGCTAAACATTTATTCTTTGTGTTTGATCTGCAGCCATCACAAATAAAGTGGAATACTTGTTTGTTTTGGCAAAAAAGTTTGTACTGCTCAACAGTTATACGAGTATCCGCACATGTTTTAGTAACATTTTTATTACAAGTGCATAAAAAGATTTCCTTCCTTTTCACCGGCATTGTATTAGCCTTTATTCTTATTTAATTTAAAGAATATTGTAAAATTGTATGCAAAACAGCAACTATGCAAGATCCAATGCCAATAATGTAAATTACATTAATCAACTTAAAATTGAAAACTCCAAACAGCCAAAACTATAAGATAAACTTTATTTAAAGTATATTTAAAAACAAAAAAAAAACTTTTAATTATTCTTTATTTGTGCTCAGCAAAAAATTAAGACGTCGAGTTGATCATAGTATAAATTATTACCATTTATTTCATTTATTTAATTTATTTCGTAATATAAAGCCCAATTTGGCCGAAATAACAATATTACAAAGGAATTAAGTCTGAGATCATAATAACATTTATAAAAAAGAGAGTAGACAATCCTTAGTTTACATAACTCGCAAAAAAAAAATTGAGTTTGAAAAAATGTATATACAAAAATAAATAAGGAAAAAAATGTATATATCTATGTAATTTTCATTTATTCCTATTGGCTCCCCAGCCGAAAACGTTTCATATATAAAAAGACATATAAATTTACACAGAAATAAAAAATTTATAAAAGAATTAATTGAGAGCCAGTAAATAAGTTTTCTGTGTGAATATTATTAAAGTGAAGGTGATGAGGGGTCCTACTTAGTGGTAATTGCCATACTACTAAAACAATGTTAAGAAACACAAGTGACATATAATTATCAAAAGAATATATGTTAACTATTAGTATTAACATCAAAATGATTAAGTAATTTAAGACGAAGAACGTTGTTGGAATGTGAACAAATTCGAAATTCATAAGGCAAATAATTCCAGCACCGTACCATAAACGATTTTTCAAATAACGAATAAGATATTCTCGGTATAAATAACTGTAGGTTTCTAATTGACCGGGTGAAAGAAAATAATTCATAAAGTGGAAAAGCTTGACGAGTTCTCATTATTTTATAAAAAGAGAGCAAACATCGAATATGAACAAATTTAACCAGAGAACAACCGTAAAACCTTTAGACATGATAAGAAATATGAACACGTCTATTTAAATTATATACAAAACGCACAATCATGTAAACTGGTAAGTAAATATTAGTTGAAAAAATCTTACGTAATATTGCAATGACACGGCGAGAAATTAAATCAATATGAAAGTTGAAACTAAGTTTATTATCCAAAACTTGCAACGATCTGGTTTTGAAAAACTTAACCATCAGTTGGTCTCTGATAAAAACGTTATTGAATTTTACCAAAACTGTTTTATGGTTAAACGTGTAGTAATCACGTTGTAACTGGAACATTATAAAATCGACACAGCTTGATTTCAAGAGAAGTAAAATCAGTAAGACCATTAGGTAACCCATTTATTACAATGTCACCACGATTCAGCCTTTTGTGCAGCACGTTATTTTCATCCTCCAACGCAGCTATTTTTAAGGTAGTAGCAGAATTCACCTCTTCAATAAGTTTATTACAAAATAGAAAAAACGGTACTCTGGTGAAACAGAGCGAAAATCTTGAAGAGCGCGAAAAGATTAAAGATGCAATTCAAAGCGAAATTAGTAAAGATACAATAGAATAATATTTAATGTGAATTTAAAAATAGATCCTGAATCCTACACAAAAGTATTAGCTTGTCAGAAAATCAACATTGGTTGGGAAAGATGTAGAGTATTTGATGGTACTTATATAACGCACTGTTTTAAGTGTCAAGGCTACAACCATAGATCATCTGAGTGCAAAAATGAAAGTGTGTGCTACAAATGTCATGGAAACCATAAGGGTAAAAAGTACAATAAGGAAATAATAGTGAGTGCGTTAACTGCATTAAAGAAAATAAAAGACTGAATTTAGGTCTGGATGAAAATCACACTACTAATAGCCGCGAGTGTCCAGTGTACCAAAATAAGTTAAATCTTAAAAAGAAAAGAATAGGTTTATTAACCTAACAACCAAAGCAACTACATGGAATATACACACACATTCAGGGATTAATTAATAACTTCAATCAACCTGAAATTATAGCTGAAATAAGTAAACCTGAGTTCATAATACTATCTGAAACACATCAAACTAAAGAAATAGATGAAAGTGAAATAGAATTAGAAAAATATGGTCATTACTTTTCTCTATCGAATTCATCAAGGACCGGCGGTATAATAATTTATATTAAAAAGCATTGGAGTGTTGATAAAATTAAGAAAGTATCAAAGATAATAAGCATTGGATAAGTGCATATAAGGCGAAATATGAAAAAACATAATTTTTAATAATAGTAATATATAGATCACCTAGTGGTTCAAAATCAGAGTTCTGTGATATTATTCAAGACTTTGTGGAAGAAGTATGTGAAAGAAATAACAGTTTCTAATTGTTGGAGAAACTGTTGTTGGAGATTTTAATATTGACCGAATGAGCGACTTCTATGCAAGTAAAATTGATAGCATTCTTAATGACAATGGACTGAAACATATGATGAATGAATGTACAAGAATAACCAAAAATAAGTGAGTGAAGATAAATATGCCGAGCTAAATATGTTTCGACGTAACAACTTAAGTCAAAACATATTTGCAAATATGCTTTTAATATTTGTGACATATTTACAAATATGTTTTCGTATTTAGGACAAATCTGTAAATATGTTTTCGTATTTGGGACATATTTAAATATTTTAAATATTCGTATAAAAAAGTATGAAGAGGGGTTTTGGAAGTTGTGGACAAACTAAGATAGGTTACGGGATGGGACCTACCACATTTTAAAGCTAATAAATCAGAGATATGTAATCTATTTACACGTTTTTGGAAAAGTATTTAGGATATATGAAAAAAATCATTGAAAAATTTTTATGACCCCACATCGTTTCTCTGAGGGATTTTGGTAATTGTGGACAAACGAAGATTGATTACGGGATGGGACCTACCACATTTTAAAGCTAATAAATCACAGATATGTAATCTATTTAGACATTTTTGGAAAAGTATTTAGGATATATCAAAAAAAAAAAAAAAAAAAAAAAAAAAACATTGAAAAATTTTTATGACCCCACATCGTTTCTCTGAGGAATTTTGGTAATTGTGGACAAATTAAGATAGATTACGGGATGGGACCTACCACATTTTAAAGCTAATAAATCACAGATATGTAATCTATTTACACGTTTTTGGAAAAGTATTTAGGATATATGAAAAAAATCATTGAAAAATTTTTAAAACCCCACATCGTTTTTTTGAGGGATTTTGGTAATTGTGGACAAACGAAGATTGATTGCGGGATGGGACCTACCACATTTTAGAGCTAATAAATCACAGATATGTAATCTATTTAGACATTTTTGGAAAAGTATTTAGGATATATCAAAAAAAACATTGAAAAATTTTTATGACCCCACATCGTTTCTCTGAGGAATTTTGGTAATTGTGGACAAATTAAGATAGATTACGGGATGGGACCTACCACATTTTAAAGCTAATAAATCACAGATATGTAATCTATTTACACGTTTTTGGAAAAGTATTTAGGATATATCAAAAAAAAACATTGAAAAATTTTTATGACTCCACATCGTTTCTCTGAGGAATTTTGGTAATTGTGGACAAATTAAGATAGATTACGGGATGGGACCTACCACATTTTAAAGCTAATAAATCACAGATATGTAATCTATTTACAAAAAATTGGGATGACTAAAACTCAGTGTAAGGAAGCGTGGGAAGGATTTATAATTGAATTAAAAAACTTGGGCCTACCCACAAGAACATTTTTATTATTATAAACAGACATCTTATTAGAATTTTTAGTTTATATAGGTTTAGACTCTTTACAAAGCAAGTATTCAAATAAATTGCTAATAATAAAAAAAACAACTAACAAGCAACAGGAATGAGAAATTCATATCTCAGCTTTTATCACTAAATGATAAAGTAGCACCATTTAAACACACCTTCGGCGTTGGAAACGTTGCTCCCTCAACAAACGAAGCCCCTGAGACTCCTCAAAATCTCGACTTGGTTGTACAGGTTTCTTAAAATGATCCTTAAATTGGTCTATTACATAATAAAATGCTTCTTTGTTCAGCCGAAAATAGCTAAAAAAAAATCTATGAAACATGACTTATTATAAATACTTGTTACTTATTTTAAACATTTCGTACTTCGCACTGGGTAGTTCAAGAGGATTAGAATCATCGCGTATTTTTCTACGTATACGTAGAACATTTGTATTAGCATCATGATTTTCGTCTTCAAAAAAATAAATGCACGCTTAAATACGTTCTTTTTATTTCATAAACTCTTGATTTAAGCTTCTTTTTGCATTTTCTTTTTTTCATTTTACAAATAAAATGCACGGTATTGCCAACATGAAATCGACATTTCATGCCGGCAACACCATAACAAACACAACTAAAAATCGTTGTGTTCTACAATACCAAAAAATAATTTGGTTGAGTCAAAGTCGGGTTGACTGACAGACGACCAAACTAAGTTGAGTTGAGAACGGCAATAGGGGCAATAATTGACATGACTTTGACGATTATAGTGTTATCTTTTGAACTATAACAGATAAAAACTTGAAATTTACGCAGTGTGTGTTTTTACATCGGCCATGATAAACGCTATAGAAAAGTTAAAGGGTGTTACATAATTGACGTGATTTTTACGATTAGAGTGTTATCTTTTGAACTACAAAAGATAAAAACTTTAAATTTACGTAGTGTATGTTACTACATAGAGCTGCAAACCTATCGATAGTGGCGCCATTCGATAGTTTCGATAGTATTTTTTGATGCCATCGATACTATCGATAGTTTTTGATTCTTGGAAAAATATCAATTGTGTATTTTTCGAATATAAATCTTAAATCATTTCTTAAAGTAAAAATAAAGCTGATTTTTTTTTAAACTTAACTTTTATGTATATCAATGTTTTTAATTTACATACATGTATATACATTATTTATAATTTAATGGAAAAAACAAAGAAACCAAATATAGTTGTATAGAAAATAACATAGTAAATAAACAGAAGAGCGAAAAAAACATACAGATTAATGAAAAATAAATTAAAAAGGAATTAAAAGTATAAAAAGTCTTTCAACTATTGTAGTTACCTAAAAAGAATTGATTTAACAAAAGGAGATCTGATTTGATTTAAATCTTTTACGAATAATATTTTTAATATATACAAAAAACACCATTCAATTTTATTTTACTTTATAAATTATAACTAAGCGGTTCTAAGATCGGAAGCACTAGTTTTTTAAAGCGCGAATATGAAAATATTTGCATTTTTGTTAATTTATATTGCAACACAATGCTCACATTCAAAGTGGGACAGTTTAATTTTTTTTAGTTAACGCTTTGGCACATACAATCACTTTTTTCGGCCTTAAATCTGTGTTTTATAAAATTTTATATTGTTTAAAATTTTATTTTCTTAAAAATGGTACAAAAGGATTAAACTACAATTAAAGAAAGGCATTTGTCATTAATAATTATAAAACCCACAAAACTATTAGAGAAATTGCACAAAAAGTAAACAGAAACAAAAATACAGTGTTTGATATTATAAAAAGACATAAAGCTACTAATGGTGTCCAAAATAAAACGAAATTACGCAAACAGGTGCAAATTGTCCGACCGTGATAAGCGGTGTTGTTTGAAGCTAATTAGGAACGATCCACTTTTGCCAGCATTTGACACACAAAAAAAACAAATTATATAGAATAAAAAATGTTAATGTTATTGCTGAAACAGTCCGTCGAATCTTTAGAAGAAATAATTTACAATGAAGGTCTTGCCTTCAAAACCCATTAATATCAGAGAAAATTCAAAAAACTGAAATACGCTTTTGCTCAAGAACATGCAAATAAAGCTGCGTCATTTCTGGTGAAAGGTGCTATTGTTCTAAGTTTTTCCGATTTTTTCGATACTTTAATTATTATCTTCTTAGATTATTTTTACAGACGAAAAAAAATACACCTCTGAAAAAGATTCCCTTGGAGAAAACCTCCTTTTCAATTTCTGGACAAGAACATTAAAAAAATAGTCAAGTATGGTGCTGGTCCTTTTATGATATGGGGTTCTATATTAACAGCTGGAGTTGGGAAAATACATTTTATAAATGGAGCTATGGACTCAAAATATTATATAAATATTTATAAAAAAACGTTGTGGAAAGTGCCGAATGCCCAGGCATAAACGATAACTACGTGTTCTACCAAGACAGTGATCCCCAACATAAATCTTGGAATGCATGACATTGGCTTTTATATAATTACCCAATAGGGATTGAGAGTCCTCCGCAATCATCATACTTGAATGTTATAGAACATATGCCTACATATTTATACAAAAGAGTATCTATGCAAATGCCAAAATGTATTGCCGCATTGAGGAAAGCAGTAACAGAAGAGTGGTACAATATTGAAGCCGATTTTAGTAAACATTTGGTGGAAAGTATACAGCGACATCGTAGCTGTAATTGTCAGAAAAGGAAAGTTAATCAAGTATCGAAAATTTATTTAACAAGAAATAAAAATACGAAAACTGCAATGTCCCACTTTGAGTGTGAGCATCGATTTAAGGACTTGCAATACAAAGTCGTAAATATTGCAATGGTTTATAGTAATGACTGCATTGTTTTTTTGTTTTTGTTATTAGTAGTACAGTAGTAATAGTACCTATGTTAAACCTTAGTTCTCAAAAATAAACTAAGGCCTTTTTTTGCCTTACAAACATGACAACATAATTTTTTCTCTGTGTTCCACTTTAAGACCGAATAGCTATATTGCTAAATTGCTGGAAAAGCGTCTTAACAAAAAAAAAAAAAAAAAAAAATAAAAAACTACGTCAGTCGAGTAGTCGTCAAATTTATTTATGTGTAAAAGCCATTGGTACATAATAATTGTATATTTTATACAATTTGCTTTTAGCAGTTAACTACTGACATCTTATATTGAAACAAATTAAAACTAATTAATATATTTTCACATTTATATACATAAGTACATATGTTATGATAGCCATTATTATAAAAGGTTTACAGGCGGCGAAATTTGGATGGTGCATTTTGTATTTCATAGTCGCCGTCATACCGTTTTTATTGACTTTGTTTCAAGTATCCTTTTTTGTCGATAGTATCACTATCGAAAAAAAAATATCGAAAGTCCGCTTAAAATAAAACTATCGATACTTTCGATAGTGCCATCGATAGTTTTGCAGCTCTATTACTACATCGGCCATGACAAACGCTATAGAAAAGTTAAAGGGTATTACAAAATTGACGTGATTTTTACGAATAGAGTGTTATCTTTTGAACTATAAAAGATAAAAACTTGAAATTTACGCAGTGTGTGTTTTTACATCTACCATGATAAACGCTATAGAAAAGTTAAAGGGTGTTGCAAAATTGATAAAACGCAGTGTGTTACTACGACGACTATGATAAACGTTGTAGAAAAGTTCGTGTTATTAATTATTTACCAAAAAAAAAAAACAAAAATATTTCACACCTTTGCAAACCGTTTACATTTTTTAAGAAAAAAACTTTAAAACAGTTTCCACGAAAAATCTCATTATAAGTGTAATAAAGAAAGTACCTACCCCTTAATTTAGTGCTAGCAACAAAAAAATGGGTCATTGAATGGTCTGTTTGTTGGCCACGTGCTACATTGTGAAAATGGCAGGTAACAAAAATTTAAATAATCTTGTTCAATTGGATTGTTTTAACTACCATATGATAAAAATTCAAATGAAATTTTAGAACTAAATTCTTTACACTGGCAAACAAATTAGAATTATTATACCGACCTTAAATACTAGACAGATTTTATTGTACATTCTCTATTTCACTCACATTTACATTTGTCATGGAAACTGTAACAAAGTTAATTTCTAAAAAATTGTAAACGGCTTGCGAAGGTATGAAATATTTTTGTTTTTTTTTGGTAAATAATTAATAACACGAATTTTTCTACAACGTTTATCATAGTCGTCGTAGTAACACACTGCGTTTTATCAATTTGGCAACACCCTTTAACTTTTCTATAGCGTTTATCACAGCCGATGTAAAACACACTGCGTAAATTTCAAGTTTTTATCTTTTATAGTTCAAAATATAACACTATAATCGTAAAAATTACGTCAATTATGTAACACCCTTTAACTTTTCTATAGCGTTTATCATGGCCGATGTAAAAACACACAGTGCGTAAATGTCAAGTTTTTATCTTTTATAGTTCAAAAGATAGCACTCTAATCGTAAAAATCACGTCAATTTTGCAACACCCTTTAACTTTTCTATAGCGTTTATCATGGCCGAAGTAGTTACACACACTGCGTAAATTTCAAGTTTTTATCTTTTATAGTTCAAAAGATAACACTATAATCGTAAAAATCACGTCAATTTTGTAACAGCCTTTAACTTTTCTATAGCGTTTATCATGGTAGATGTAAAAACACACACTGCGTAAATTTCAAGTTTTTATCTTTTATAGTTCAAAAGATAACACTCTATTCGTAAAAATCATGTCAATTTTGTAACACCCTTTAACTTTTCTATAGCGTTTATCATGGCCGATGTAAAAACACACACTGCGTAAATTTCAAGTTTTTATCTTTTATAGTTCAAAAGATAACACTATAATCGTCAAAGTCACGTCAATTATGTAACACCCTTTAACTTTTCTACAGCGTTTATCATGCCCGATATAACACCCGTTAACTTTTCTGCAGCTTATGACATGGCCGACGTAGTAAAACAAACACTGTATAATTTTCAACTTAAAAGAATTATTGTAAAAAAATGAATTCCTTCAATATATTTTTCCTCCCAATAATTGCATTCAAATTCTAATTCATTTAATTCGATGGCGAGTGAATGCATTCACGACGTTTATATTCATAATAACTCCATTCAGATTCTAATTCATTTTTTAGATGATGAAGTGAATGCATTCTTAAAAAATAATTTCATGATGAAACTCAAATTCTTATTCATTCATTTCGTGTGCGTAAGTGAATGGCGATCAAGAATTTTAATTCATTGTGAATGCATTCAAATTTTAATTCAATTCTTTTTTGTGTGGAATGAATGCATTCAAAAAATCACAATTCAATGCGGGAATGATTCGCAGGAATGATTCAAAAAAGAATCATTCGTTTACAGCTCTGAATAAATCACAGATATTTTTTTTTTTTTTTTTTTTTAAAGAGAAGTAGCACTTCAGGCATTAATACCTACTAAGTTATTTTGGTAACCGTGCTACATTCTTTAGGAAAGGGATAGATAAGAGATAAGACAGGTGGTGAAAGAGAGAGATAGAGAGTTAGTTATTTTACTTCGCCGGTCAGTATGCTATGAAAGAAGTACCGACGAAGGAGGCTGCATGTTTAATGTTAATTCTGAATATGTATTTATACCATTAAACAGAAAAAACATTCTTAATTTTTGATTGCCGCAGGGGTCGAACCCTGGACAACCAAGTTTGTAGTCAACGTGTTAACCACTTCGACTACAGCAACCTCAGTTAGACATTTTTGGAAAAGTATTTAGGATATATAAAAAAAAAATTGAAAAAATTTTATGACCCCACATCGTTTCTCTGAGGAATTTTGGTAATTGTGGACAAATTAAGATAGATTACGGGATGGGACCTACCACATTTTAAAGCTAATAAATCACAGATATGTAATCTATTTAGACATTTTTGGAAAAATGTCTGTGATACATGAGCATATAGAATATAAGGATAATATGCAAATAGTTAATCTGAATAATTATTTTGTAAATAGTATTAAGGAAATCAGACGGTCCATTGAAAATGTGCAATATGAAAATCAGATACCAATGATAGAATCTAAGTTTAAATTTCGTGGAATAAATTTACAAGAACTCAAAACTATTTTCAAAAGTATTAAAAAAACAGATTATACAAATATAACAAGCAACATAATTCTAGATAGTTGGGAAATAGTAGGCAGTACAATATTAAACCTTATGATAAATAAATAAATCAGTGATTACAGGAGTTTTTCATAGCAACTGGAAAGAGTCGATGATTTACCCAATTGAAGACATTTCAGACTTTAAAGCAGTCACAGCCTCAGCAAATGCTTTTTTAATCGAAATCATGTCCTCAGAATTTCTTTGCAAAAAGCAATCCATTTTTTTGTTTAATGTACAAAGTTCCGCACTCAGTGTTTTATAAAAATGAAAGCTTTGATCTTCTTGACATTTCGCACAGGAGAATAAAATTGACTTAACATCTTTAAGAACTGCCAAGGTGTCGTCAGATATCATAGCACATTGAGTGTGAAACAAACAGTCGCAGCATCTACACAAAATACTGGCCTGGGTTTTACTAGTATTCAGTTGACACGTGCCGCACCTATACGTTTTCAAAACAGGTATTTTTAACAGCACAGCAAACAATTAAAAAGTTTTTGAGTTGCAAGAACAACAGTGGTAGAGTTGGTAAATTAATTAACAACCACTTGTTAGTTGATTAAAAACCACTTGTTGGCTTTGGCCTTGAAAAATAAAAATAAGGCTTAACAACTTTCAGGTTATGTATGTAAGATGCCACACAACAAACGACAAATCATAGAAAACAAATGAAACTTTTCTTTATAAGTTATTAGATACGTTCACTCAGACAAAGTTGCCATATTCTTTCTTTATAGAAGTATAAATGCGGTATATAAAGATCTTTAGCCGCAGTTCCTGACTTTTTAGATAAATCCACCTTTTTCTTTGCAACGAGATATGCCGACCTCAAATATTTCATCTTTTTTTAACAATATCTTCGCTTTTTCACATATTTTTGGCAATTTCCTCCCATTCATTTTTTTGTAATCTATTCTTTTCTACGTGGGGCTTTGAAAATCCCATAGGCATCGGAATTGCCTGTACAAATTGATGACTTTGTATACATCTTCCATCTGTCTCTCTATTTTTAAAGCTAAACAAATAGAAATAAATTTGTTAAAACAAAATAACTACCAAACAATTTTGGTAAAAAAAATATCTTTAAATATTTACCACGAGATTGTAGCACAGAAGATATAAAGAGGTTAAATGTTTGAGTATTTTATGAATTTATTTTATATAGTCTCTTTTCTGAGATGCCGCTATATTCCATATTTTTTGGCGCAATAAGAATTTTTTCCCCTTTTTTCAATATTTGCTGACTGCTAAAAAACACATTTTTCAACAAAAGCTATTTTTTTTTTCTTACACAAATACTTACAAACAACTAAATTTATCAACCAATTTTCTTTACTTTAAATTAAAATAGGCCGACTTCCTAAACGCAAGTTGCAATGCACATTTACAACGCATACACTTCGTAAACGCATAAGCAAACTTTCTGGCAAAGTCCAATGTTCCTGATCGTTTGGCAACTCATTTTCAAAATCGCGCATCATTTTTATTTTGTATGCAAACATTTGAGTTGCAATGGCTGAGTATTTTCTTGTTTATTTTTAATAAGTTATTTATAATTGATAGGTTTTATTGAAATAATTATTTATGTTTATGTATTCACTATACGTTTGTACTTACATTAAAGGTGCTTCTTTGCATACGAAAATGTGAATAAAAAATGTCATTATCCATTAATTCAATGCATTCCTCAAAATTTTTATTTTTGATCACTTTTCTTCTCGGGATTTTATTGTCCTTTTTTTCTTTTTAATGAGTTTCTTGAGCAAATCTATATTTTTGGAGGATTTGGCCTGAGATTCAGCACTTTCTAACAAAATGAATAAATAATTTTTTGTAACCTCCATTTTTCAAAAAAAAAAAATTAATTCAATTTTATACCTACATGTTTTTGACATTTGTTTTAGGTATGAGTTGCATACCGACGTTCCTAACGGTGTAGTCACACGGTCAAGTTTTTGTTCAATTCTCTTTCAAGAAATTTACACATACTGCTTGTCAAAATTCACAAAAGTTGAAAGCTGTGACGTAGGCTGCACGCAATTTCAAAGCAAGATTTTAAGGAAGATGTCAAGAAAACACTGATAGCAGAATTTTTGATACAAATTTGGAGGGAAAAACGTCAATCAGCTGTTTTTTGAATGTAATTTGAAAGACTCAATTGAACGAAAAATTGAAAGCAAATTCTCAGCAAGTTTTTAAAGTGTGAGTGTATTGGTTAAAAAATGAGAGATAAGACATGTTTAGCATTGCATACGCATTTTTTTTAATTATGCATTGCAACTGGCGTTTAGGAAGTCGGCCGAGTAGTTTTTTTCTGTGGATTGTAGTCTATGATAAGTTTGACAGCTTTTGTTGAACATAAATGCTCAGATTTGTGTTAGAACAATTATTCCGCAATAAGTGTTTAAACACAAACACAAGCAGTCCACACATTTCAATATTAGCAATAGAAATTGACAATTGCCAACATAAAAATTTCTAAACTTATTGCACGTCTGGACGGGGTATAACATATGATATGTAAGTTTGAGCATGAAAACTATAAACCGTATTTTAAACTTTGATTTTGACATATACACGAAATTACATATGGATAGCAATTTTGACATTACATATGAATTCTATACGTAGTCTAAACACACCTTTATGCATAGTTGTACACATAAACATTTTTGTTTAAAGCACCAAATAAAAAACGTCAAAAATTAAGAACGATCAAACAAAAGGAAACAAAATTTGTAAAAGTAAACTTTGTGTCTAAAGGTTCAATTAGACGTGTCATAACCTTATAGAAACGCTATATTTAATTATTGGTTACATTCCATCTTGTCATAGCCATAACCAAAACCGTAGACATCATATAAATTTTGATTTATCATACCCGGATACAGTTTACTTCTGAACACTAAAAGAAATTAACAACACCCTTGAAAATCCATTTACTTTGCATATGTATTTATAACATATATATAACACATACAATGTACAATTGCCAACAAGGAAAAAGAGTCCAGTACTGCTCTTAAAATTAACTGCGTAGTTTGCAAATTCATGAAATAGCCTTTATAAAATTTAAGAATATTAATATATTATCGTATTTTTAGAAACTTAAACTGCAGTTGTAATAAACTTTTGTCACACCAGCGCATTTAAACTACAATCAAGATCATATGTATAAAAACTAATTAAATAAAACACAAAAATTATTTACCTACATACATACATATACGTATTACGTAAATACTATAAATCAAAAAACTTACTGATAGATTTGGTTCCTCAGAAATTATCATCTGCATGTCTTCACAATCCATTTTAAAGTATTATTTACCTTTTTCACTTAAATATAACTTAAAAATTTCGAACACACTTTCAACTCTTTATTCGCTTTTGTTAATTACCACTTTGTGACGTAGGAGAAGAAAACAAACTCTAATGAATGACAAACTTTTTTAACAGAGTTGTAAAAAATGGAGTATTTTTGTTGCTCACAACAAAAATGTAAACAAAATTTGACAAAAAAAAAGAGTTTTTAGAAGCAGTCACAATTCGTCAATTTTTAATGTATTGTAAAATAAAAATGTTAAATAAAAAGCTCTAAGCTTTCAGAATCTGATTTTCCAGATGTCGATTTCGCCATTTTAAAAATGATGGAGCTACACCTAAAGCATATAGTCATTAATTGTGACGGTTTTTTAGTTATAAAAACCGAACTAAAAGCCGTGCATTATAGCCACAAACGATAATCGATAGAGGCTAAAAGTACGAATCTATCGTGGTAGCTCTTTATATATATATATATATATATATATATATATATATATATTTATTTATTAATTTTGATTTTCAGGAAATTCTAAAAATTCACTTTTGTGATATAAATAAAATCAGAAAAAGTTAATAATAGGAAAAGCTAGATAATAGAGTTGTTAACTAATTTTATAGTCTAAAAACACATGCCAAAAGCTTGATGTGGTATTTTTTAAATCCTATTTATATATGATAGAATTATAAAGCGTATTACTCAACTGGTTTCACAATTTTAGGAACTAGGTTTTTATTATTGCACAGTATTCCAATTCGGTTTTTGCGATTAAAACCAATTTAAAAGCACAAAGTGGTGTTACACACGGATTAAGGATTAAAAACATTACACACTGTTTAAATAGTTGGGATGGCAATAATGATTAAGCGGTGGTTTTATTTTCTCCCATTTCAATTTTTTTTATTTTTTACCTTAAAACAATTCCGTTATTCGCCAGCAAAGAACAACTAAGCTGTGCTGCCAGACTACGCTAATAGGATAAATGGAATTGAAACAAAATATTTTACTATACCCTAAAAATAAATTTATTTTAAATATTAAACAAATTTTTTAATCATCATATTTTTATAAATAAATTTGATTTTCAGATACTAAAAATATATTTTATTATGTTGTCTATAAAATATTTTCATAATATATGTTTAAGTATACACTCTAATATACAGTGTATTATTATATTTGTTTAGTTAAACGGATATGCGCATATTTTATTTCTACTTGTTACTTACTTCCGAAAACTAGACATATACTGCTTGCATAAATATTAATTTTGATTTCAAATTTATTTTAAAATAAATTTTGCAGACTTTATTTAAAATACATAGAAAAACTGAACTTTTATATTTGAGCAATTTTTTTTTTAAATTTAAAAGTTTGCCGTTTAATAACTTTTTTCGTACAGTCTTTCAGGTAATAAGCTGCACCGCGATCGATTAGTGTTTTTATTCTCTTTCGATCGTATATAGCGGTATATGTGCACCCGAAATAGTTTCCGATATATAAGCGAAAAACTAAACCTTTATTTTTGAGCGATTTTTTAAAATTTCAAAAGTTTGCCGCTTTACAACTTTTTTTGTAGTCTTTCAGAAATTAAGCTATACCACGATCGATTTGTATGTTTATCCTCTTTCGATCGTACATAGCGGTATATGTGCACGTGGTTTAGTTTTCGAGGTATAAGCGAAAAACTAAAGTTATAAATTTGAACGATTTTTATTTAAATTTAAAAGTTTGCCGCTTAATAACTTTTTCGTACAGCCTTTCAGAAAACAAACTATACCACGATCAATTCGTATTTTTATTCTCTTTCGATCGTCTATAGCGGTATATGTGTACGCGGAACAGTTTTCGAGTTATGAATAAAAAATTACTCTAAGTAGCTTGATGTGTAGCACCTTTACTTCTTAGTTATCAAAAATGACAGTTATAAAATTTTATGCTATCATATGTAGGCTTTTAATTCGTTTTTTATTTTATTAAAATTAAATTAACGAATGGTGTTCTAAATACAAAATGCTATATTTTGCCTCAGTTTGTTTAAATTTTTTTATGTAAAACATGAAAGCACGTGGCACTAAACACTCTAAAAAAACAAAAAGATGCTTACACACATAGGAAAAAGTACTTTCTAGCAACTCTGAAAAAAGTTTGCCAAGGCAAAAAAAAGGACTTCCAAAAAGCAAGGCGCATCAAACAGGTGAGTGCATCAGATCATGTGTTCATCATATGTTTTAGCCTTTGCGTGTATTTTGTTATTGTAAAAACTAGTTCG
The DNA here is from genome assembly GCA_937654795.1 of Cistogaster globosa. NCBI lineage: Eukaryota > Metazoa > Arthropoda > Insecta > Diptera > Tachinidae > Cistogaster > Cistogaster globosa. The sequence continues at coordinate 43,505,675 of OW569404.1, read as the reverse complement.
AGCTGTCAAAAACTTCATGTCAAATTTGCCACTGTAAACCACATACATGTCGTGTAGGGCTGTTAAAACATTGCTTCTGTAAAATACATGTGGAAAGTCATCTGACAAAATTTCATTAAGAACGTGTTCTATTTTGATCTGACAAACCAAGGCGAATTAATACAGTTGATTGCACGGCTACAACAATGCAACAACACAAAAAACAACAGGGAATTTGTTGCTACAAAATCAATGTATGTTGTCAAAAATAATTGTTAAAGAAAACAAAACAACAAATTGGAAAAAAATTAAACAAAAGTATTTTTATTTTTTACTAGAGTTCGGCGGTGATGCATTGTATCTAAAAGTCTTAAGAAACTGTAGGAATATATCGAAGAGCAAGATGAAGTAGTACCCGAAGCAAAAAAAGAAACTTTAAAAAAACGATTTTAAAATATACGTTGCTCACCAACCTACCTTAAAGCCTTACATAGATCTTTATTCTATTTAGGTGCGAATAAATATCAAATTTCTAAAGGAGCTGCTGGCATTAATTATGTTTTTATTCAACATTGTTACAGCCAGAATTCTCCTTATATAGCTAAAAGGTTTTGGGTATTGTTACGTTTCTACGAAACTTGGAAAGAACACAAGAGAAAACGTTATGAACTTGAAAAGTCTCCTAAATGATTTTTCCATAAGCAGACATTTACGCGACAAATAGGAGAAGAACAAAATGTTCCCTAGTGTATATTATGCTTGGAAACAAGTAAGAATACTATTGTAGCGCCATGTGGCCATTTCTTTTGTTGGAACTGTTTTTTGGATTGGTTAGACGAATGCGATGAATGCCCCTTGCGTAGGGAGACAGTAAAAATCTCAAATTGTGCAAAAAATTATTTATGACTAGCAATGCCCACGACTTCGTCAGTGTATCATTTCTAATTTTCTTAAAGTTAATATTTAGAAAAATTGGGGTTTAAACGTTTGTTAAAGAGTTCTAGAGCAGTGTTAAAAATTTGCATCCATAATCTACAAAAATATAATGTACCGACAACTGTTATAGTACCATTATACTGGTAAAATTGGGTCCTTTCTCATTTGTATCTCTATTATTTTCTATCTAGCAGTTTTTCGTGATGCAAACACGGAGAAACTTACGGACAGACAGACAAAAATAGGTGTTTTGTACTCTATATCGACTACTATCTACAAAAACTCATATCCGAAACGAACACATATATCTACATCACAAGCGGAGGCCACATAATCCTGCATAGCACTCACGAAATTCTAAATTCTTAATAATATTGTCACTATCTCTATCACATAGGGATTATTTGGCTACGATTCCGCATTGTACATTTTTTTTTTAGCAATTAAATATTTTATCTTTTATAAGCAATTAAACCCATTTAACACACATAAGCATTAAACACGAAAAATACACAATAAATTTTTTGAATTTTTTTCTACAAATAATGTGTTTTTGACAATTTTCAAGCAAGCTTAAATCGCCTTGACAACTACAACGTATACAGCTGATGAGATTTTTCTCCCGTGCGTTCACCGTATTAAGACCGGGGCACATAGAATCCGTCATACGTTAAACTTTGACAAATTCAACTGACAAGTCAGTTAAAATACATGTTTTCTTATGAGCGTTGTCACAATCAATACGTGTCCGTCAACGCAAAATACGAAAGTTGGTCTACTTTTAACTTTTGACGAATGTTGAATACTTTGCCAACTATCAACTGATTCTTCTTCTCTGTTTTCTTTTAACTCTTGCTGTGTTTCAATTGTGTTTTGTGATTTTAATAAAACAGTTTGTTGGCAAACAATAAAATACAGATTTAATTAAATTAACAAGTAAATAAAATACAAATTTATTTTAAGAGTGAATAAAAATAGAGAGCAAACTTTGATTTAACATCCGTCAGCAAGGTATTCATTGTGCCAACCTCATCCGTCGTTACTTTGACTTTAGTTGAATTTGTCAAAGTACAACGTATGACGGATTCTATGTGCCCCGGCCTTTATTTCGCCATGTGACAAACCATCTGACATCAGCTGTTTTTATGAATCTATGCCGTATGAAAACAATCAACGGCGGTTGAGCATTGGCGGTAGCATTAGCCGACTGAAGATACAATTTTAAATAGCCAAAATTTTAAATTGGCTTTAACTAATTAGCAACAACTATGTAAATTTTGTATCATTATTCCATGCAAGCTGATCTTCATATTTTTTTAGTAAAAAAAATAATTAAAAATGACAAGTCTTCAATAATTCCGCAACGCACGCAAAAATATTTTAAGACGACTACAGGCCATTTTAATACCGGACGGCTTGGATATTTTTACAGTGAAAAAAGCGAATTAAATAAAAAAGAAAATTCTTCTTTTATGTTTGATTTTAATTTAATTGCTGTTACAATTAAAATAACACTACGCAATTCAATTGTTTTAGTTTCTTAATCCATTTTCTTAAAGCTCTAAACAAATAGACGACAGCAGGCAGCAGACAACAAACTGTCAAAAATAAAATACATGTGTTTAAATGAAAACGATTATTTTGACGACTTCACAGCAGCACGACTTCACGACAGCATTTGCTGCTGCCAACTTAGGCTATTTTCTATTTTGACGGGCAGCAATAAATAAATATAGTGTTGCCATTATACATGTAAATTAGAAAAATAAGAATAAAAACTTTTTTTTTAATATTAAACATAAAAGAACATTACAAAAATACAAGAAGGAAATAAATTTATGTGTTTTTATAGTTTTTCGTGATATTGTTACATTTTTTTCAAAAACTTTAATTTTATTCATTATAAAATATACATGCGGCATCCCTGAAATTGTAATTGCTAAAATACTCAGCTGTTCATTTTTAATTTCATAGTATTGTGTTTTTCGTTTGAATTAATTTTTGTCATATTTTATTTCATTTTTCGTTTAAAGATAATGGTAAAGTACCTATTTGTTTGATTTTCTGTTGTTATTTTGTAAAATTTTTGCTGTCTTCAAAATAATTATAAAGCTGACTTCAAAGCAGCATTTGAAGTTGGCAGCATTTGAAGCCGTGCAGTGGTGAAGTCTGCTGTCGTCTATGTGTTTAGAGCTTAAAAATCACTTTTAACAAAAAACAAATTTAATAAAATTTGCGAGCAGATCAGCTGTAAACAAATAATTATTTCAGACGTAATTATACATGTACGTTTGTGACCAAATATTAAAAGTCTTCTGTAAAATACCAATTTTGACACAGATGCAGAATTACATTTGATTTACACAGATAAAAAGTCAGATGTAAAAATCATGTCGTGTTACACGACTCGTGTATGGGACCCAATTACAATAGTTTTATTTTCGTAGGTTTTGCGCAACTGCTTGCGAATTGAGTAACGGCTGGGTTTCGTTCATAAGTAACAAATATTTTCGGTGGTTTATGCAACATGTTAATTGTATTTTCTTTATATCATTCATATACTTCATTGTTTTACTATGCGTTTTTAAGTAAAAGCAAAATTTTAAGTTTTTACGTATTGTTTGTTTCATGTACTAAGAGATTTTAAAGCACAGACATAACCAGACTCCTCAACACTGACGTTTAAAAAGTAACTTATCATATGCGATTAACCCCTAAATATGAGAAAGAAAATAAAAAGTTGCGTCCTAAAAAAATAATGCGAAAAAACAAGCAACTATATATACAATTTTTACCTCAACAAATACACAAAAAACTAATGAAAGATACAAAATCATGGACGGTACACACAAAATAAACAAAAATCTTAATTAAAAAATTTTAGATTTTCATTAAACTTTATTTAAAAAATAAAAAACACATTAATTATAACAATATATTTAAGTAATGATATTTAATTACTCTGCGGCAAATTCGTAAGTATTGGCTGGTGGCAAACTGGAAATAATTAGCTGAAAACATAATAGATAGATAATTTAGTATCATTAAGTTCCCATTCAAACAGTGAAATTTTACTTTGACAAAGTTTTGTTAATATTCTTTTAAACTTTGTTTGTTGTTCAGACACACAAAGTTTTCTTTTACAAATTTTGTTTCCTTCTGTGCGATCATTCTTAATTTTTGGACTTTTTGCATTTGGTGCTTAAACACATATGTACAAACAAAACAAACAAAGCAACTTTGCGAGTACATCAAATTATGTACTGCTTATCATTCTTTCTCCCTCTCTCCCACATAAAATCCAAACTTTGCAAAGTAAACTTTCCTTGTGTAAATGCACTTTAAGAAAGCGTCTTTTTGGTATATTTTTTAAAACTTAATATTGGTAACTCTGCTAACAACTTTGAAATTCTGTCCCTGTTTCTAAAGGAGAAAGCAGAGTTATTTATCTGTGGGAGAAAGTATATAACACGCATTGAGCGCTTCAACGCGTTATACACTTATATCAAATAAAGTTGAAATAGAGTATTTTCATAGGTACATAAATAAGTTTGCAACGACTCTGATGGATGAAGTTGGTTAACTTTCAATTTTTCGCGCGTTGTATGCAATACGACATCTCGTCAGCTGAATTTTTTTTCATTTTTGTTATTAACTTAAATAAATAGGTTTATCTTAAATGGAGGAAAAATTAATAGAAAAGAAAAAACATAAAATATTGTACAATAAAAGTAGCTATGATTACAAAAATAGAAAAAAGCGTGCTGAAGCTTGGGTTTTATATAACTTGAAAAGTTGGAAGCGTATAAAGTATACAAAGCTTGCAACGCATTGATGTATTCAAAGCGTGCTATCAACTTTAACCTTAATTTTGTAAGTAGAAATTCAAACTTACGGTTGCGGTGCCGGATTCCGCATCTCAAAAAAAAAAAAAACAAATAACGATATAAAAATTTAACATTTGTTCGTGTTTATAATGGCGCGTCAACAAAATGTAAACAATTTCTGATTTTGGTAAGGAAAAATTTGTAAAGCGAATTCGATTATCTGGGCAATCAATGTTATGCCACGTTTAGATTTACAATGCTGTCATGACAATAAAGTAATAGGTATTATTGAAAATCTGACAATTGCTTCTGTGTCGTAGGCGTCCAGACAATAATTTTGACAATTCCTTTTGAGCAAAAAACCTCATGCTCTCGGAAACAAAAAAAATTTAGCGTTTCTTTCTGCTTTCTTTCTATTTCTATTATTATATGCAAAAAAATTGTAGTAAATAAAATGATAATATTATTCAAATATCATTTACTCAAAAAAATTATATTAAAATTGTCGGCATACGTCAAATCACTGTCTTATTTACTGTCTTCTAAATTTCAAGCCAGTAATTCAGCCAATTGAAAAAGTTTACATGGATTAGTAAAAAGTGTGTATTTACTACTATTGTCATGACAGTATTGTCTAATGTAAACAGGGGGTTACCTAGTATTCAATTTGCGTTGGTTTAGATTCTAAATCCATTAAATTTACACTACGTCTACGTCAATGGCTCGTATTGACTTGTTCGCACATAAACAAAACGTCGGCAGAAAAGGGAACAAAAATTTGTTCATGTTTTTCTATGTGTAGAAAACGTAGCGATGTTCATGTATTGGTTGTTTACAGTTTTTAATATATTTTTATTTATTTTTTATTGTTTTTTTTTTTTTTTGTTAAATTATAAACAATTACATATGAATAGAAAAATTTGTTTTAAATATTGCCTCAATTTAATCGTTTTTAGAATTTCTAAATGAAAGTGACGTTTGATGGCAGACATCGTTGCTCGAATAAATGTTCTGACAACGCTGTTTGAACAAGGACTTGACATCGATAACGATGGTCTACACAAGCCATTTTAATGTGCGCTCATAAAGTTGCTTAATGGTTGAACAAATCAATGTCTCGTCAAAACGGCGTGTTACGTTACTGCTATAGTTTACAATAGACTTGTGTCATATAGTTCAATGTAGTGAGCGCTATTCTTAGATCAAAGTTTGAAAATGAACTAGTTCAAAATTAAGTTCAAAGGCTCTCTTAAGTTCAAAATCTTTCTTAGTTCAACTTTCAACTTCTAGTTCAAACCCTTTCTTTAGTTCAAAGCTCTTTTAGTTCAAATGTTCTTTTTAAACTATGATGGAAAAAATGCTGTAGCACTGCCATAACGAATGTTAAATTAAATGCGTGGCAGCACTAATTTCATTTCGGAAATCGTCAACAAGAAAAAAAAGACAAGGATTCTAGTTTATCTTGTCTGGTAGTTTAAATACAAAAAATAGTTCAAAAATGAACTAGGTTTACTGAAAAGTATGAACTAGTTTACTTAGTTTAATCGATGGATTCGTTTAAATAAACTAGTTCGTTTATGAACTACACAAGTCTAGTTTAAAAAAACTGCTAAAAAAAGCATCTCTGAATAAAAACAAACGAAAAAATTGTGGTCGAGGAGAAGATAACAAACTTTTTGGCAAACTTTTTTTTTGTTTTGGCAAACTTTTTTCAGAGTTGCATGGAAAGTACTTTTTCCTATGCGTGTGAACATGTTGTTGTTTTTTTTGTAGGTGTATTAGTGCCACGTGCTTTCATGTTATACATAAAAAAAAATGTAAACAAACTAAGACAAAAAATAGCATTTTTCAACTCGATCGCAATTCCTTAATTTATTATTAATTTTAATACAAAAAGACAAAATTAAAAGCCTACAGATCATAGAATCAAATTTTGCAACTGTCACTTTTGATAATTAAGAAATAAAGGTGGTGCACATCCAGCTATTTAGAGTAGTTTTTCATTCATAACTCGAAAACTATTCCGCGTGCACATATACTGCTATATACGATCGCAAGAGGATAAAAATACGAATCGATCGTGGTATAGTTTGTTTTCTGAAAGACTGTACGAAAAAAGTTATTAAGCGGCAAACTTTATAAATTTGAGAAAACCGCTGAAATTAATAAGTTTAGTTTTTTGCTTATATCTCGGAAACTATTCCGCATGCACATATACCGCTATATACGATCGAAAGAGGATAAAAATACGAATCGATCGTGGTATAGTTTGTTTTCTGAAAGACTGTACGAAAAAAGTTATTAAGCGGCAAACTTTTCAAAATTAAAAAAATCGCTGAAATTAATAATTTTAGTTTTTTGCTTATATCTCGGAAACTATTCCGCGTGCACACATACTGCTATATACGATCGAAAGAGGATAAATATACGAATCGATTGTGGTATAGTTTGTTTACTGAAAGACTGTACGAAAAAAGTTATTAAGCGGCAAACTTTATAAATTTGAGAAAACCGCTGAAATTAATAATTTTAGTTTTTTGCTTATATCTCGGAAACTATTCCGCGTGCACATATACCGCTATATACGATCGAAAGAGGATAAAAATACGAATCGATCGTGGTATAGTTTGTTTTCTGAAAGACTGTACGAAAAAAGTTATTAAGCGGCAAACTTTTCAAAATTAAAAAAATCGCTGAAATTAATGATTTTAGTTTTTTGCTTATATCTCGGAAACTATTCCGCGTGCACATATACCGCTATATACGATCGAAAGAGGATAAAAATACGAATCGATCGTGGTATAGTTTGTTTTCTGAAAGACTGTACGAAAAAAGTTATTAAGCGGCAAACTTTTCAAAATTAAAAAAATCGCTGAAATTAAAAATTTTAGTTTTTTGCTTATATCTCGGAAACTATTCCGCGTGCACACATACTGCTATATACGATCGAAAGAGGATAAATATACGAATCGATTGTGGTATAGTTTGTTTACTGAAAGACTGTACGAAAAAAGTTATTAAGCGGCAAACTTTATAAATTTGAGAAAACCGCTGAAATTAATAATTTTAGTTTTTTGCTTATATCTCGGAAACTATTCCGCGTGCACACATACTGCTATATACGATCGAAAGAGGATAAATATACGAATCGATTGTGGTATAGTTTGTTTACTGAAAGACTGTACGAAAAAAGTTATTAAGCGGCAAACTTTATAAATTTGAGAAAACCGCTGAAATTAATAATTTTAGTTTTTTGCTTATATTTCGGAAACTATTCCGCGTGCACATATACCGCTATATACGATCGAAAGAGGATAAAAATACGAATCGATCGTGGTATAGTTTGTTTTCTGAAAGACTGTATGAAAAAAGTTATTAAGCGGCAAACTTTATAAATTTGAGAAAACCGCTGAAATTAATAAGTTTAGTTTTTTGCTTATATCTCGGAAACTATTCCGCATGCACATATACCGCTATATACGATCGAAAGAGGATAAAAATACGAATCGATCGTGGTATAGTTTGTTTTCTGAAAGACTGTACGAAAAAAGTTATTAAGCGGCAAACTTTTCAAAATTAAAAAAATCGCTGAAATTAGTTTAGTTTTTCCATATACTTTGGAACAAATTTTTTATACAAAATTCATTTTAAAATAAACTTGAAATCAACATTAATTTGTATGCATAAGGAAGTATATATTAAGATTCTGATAGTAAAATTTAAAATCAAAATTAATTTTTAAGGCAATATATGTTTAGTTTTTGATAGTAAGTAACAAAATAAAATCGATATACCCCTCAATTTAACATATGTACATATATAATAATACACTGCATATTAGAGTATATTATTAAAGATATATTAAGCCATATTAAAACAACAATTAAAATATATTTGAATTATTTGAAAATCAAATTCAATTTTAAAAATATTATAATTAAAAAATTTGTGTAATTGTTACAAAAAAGAATTTATTTGTAGGGTATGGTAAAATATTTTGTTTCAATTCCATTCATCCAATTTGCTTGGTCTGGCAGCACAACTTAGGTTTTCTTTGCCGACGAATAACGGAATTTGTTTAAGGTAAAAAAATAAAAAAATGGCTTAATCATTGTTGCCATTCCAGCTATATAAAAAATGTGTAATTTGTTTAATATCTAATCCGTGTGTAATATCCCATTGTACTTCTAAATTAGTTTTAATCTCAATTGTGCGATAATAAAAACCTAGTTTGTAAAAAGTGTTAAACTAGTTGATTAATTCACTTTAGAATTTTTGGATACAAAAATGGGTTTTTAAAAATTTCACCTCAAGTAGTTAGCAAATGTTTCTAGACTATAAAATCAGTTAAAATCTATATTATTAAAAATAGTACTAACTATATATTATTTTTTCTGCTTTTTATTAATCACAAATCAAATATATATATATATATATATATATATATATATATATATATATATATATATATATATATATATATATATATATATATATATATATATATATATATATATAATGTTAAGATGTGCGAATATGCCCATAATTTAATTTGTTAATTACTATCAAAAACTAAATATACCTATACTGCTTTATGTACACAAATTAATTTGGATTTCAAATTTTACTATCAAAAACTAAATATATACTGTCTAAGCATACAAATTAATTTTTGATTTCAAATTTATTTTAAAATGAATTGTGTATGAAAAATTTGGTATAAAAAACATAAAAAACTAAAAATATATTATTGAGCGATTTTTTTTATATTTTCAAAGTTTGCCGCTTAATAACTTTTTTCGTACAGTCTTTTAAGAAACGAGCTATATCACGATCGATTCGTATTTTTGTCCTCTTTCGATCGTATATAGCCATATATGTGCACGCGGAATAGTTTTCGAGATATAAGCGAAAAACTAAAAATATATTTTTAAGCGATTTTTTTTATATTTTCAAAGTTTGCCGCCTAATAACTTTTTTCGTACAGTCTTTCAAGAAACGAGCTATATCACGATCGATTTGTATTTTTGTCCTCTTTCGATCGTATATAGCCATATATGTGCACGCGGAATAGTTTTCGAGATATAAGCGAAAAACTAAAAATATATTTTTGAGCGATTTTTTTTATATTTTCAAAGTTTGCCGCCTAATAACTTTTTTCGTACAGTCTTTCAAGAAACGAGCTATATCACGATCGATTCGTATTTTTGTCCTCTTTCGATCGTATGTAGCCATATATGTGCACGCGGAATAGTTTTCGAGATATAAGCGAAAAACTAAAAATATATTTTTGAGCGATTTTTTTTATATTTTCAAAGTTTGCCGCCTAATAACTTTTTTCGTACAGTCTTTCAAGAAACGAGCTATATCACGATCGATTTGTATTTTTGTCCTCTTTCGATCGTATATAGCCATATATGTGCACGCGGAATAGTTTTCGAGATATAAGCGAAAAACTAAAAATATATTTTTGAGCGATTTTTTTTATATTTTCAAAGTTTGCCGCCTAATAACTTTTTTCGTACAGTCTTTCAAGAAATGAGTTATATCACGATCGATTCGTATTTTTGTCCTCTTTCGATTGTATATAGCCATATAATTGCACGCAGAATAGTTTTCGAGATATAAGCGAAAAACTAAAAATATATTTTTGAGCGATTTTTTTATATATTCAAAGTTTGCCGCTTAATAACTTTTTTCGTACAGTCTTTCAAGAAACGAGCTATATCACGATCGATTCGTATTTTTATCCTCTTTCGATCGTATATAGCCATATGTATGCACGCGGAATAGTTTTCGAGATATAAGCGATAAACTAAAAATATATTTTGTGAGCGATTTTTTAACATTTTAAAAGTTTGCCGCTTAATAACTTTTTTCGTACAGTCTTTCAAGAAACGAGCTATACCATGATCGATTCGTATTTTTGGCCTCTATCGATTGGCGTTGGTCGCTATGATGCACGGCTTTTAGTTTGGATTTTATAAGTAAAAAACCATCACAATTAGTGACTACATATTTTAGGTGTAGCTCCTTCATTTTTAAAAATGGCGAAAGTGACAACCTGAAAATCTGATTCTGCAACCTTAGAGCTTTTCATTTCATTTCCTTTTTTTTCAATCCATTAAAAATTGACGAATTGTGACCGTTTCTAAAATCACTTATTTTTTGTCAAATTTTGTTTACATTTTGGTAAATAATAACAAAAATACTCCTTTTTTTACAACTCTGTTAAAAAAGTTTGCCGTTTCTCAGAGTTTGTTTTCTTCTCCTACGTAAAATTGTGCTGATTTGCCAAAAATTGCAATTATATTAAGAAGACAAATCAAAAATAAACATGGAAAATGCAGAGAAAAATGATAATGTCAATAGGGACGAGTTAATTATTCAACAGCAGAGAGAAATAGAAAAAGAGGTGTGTAAATATAATTTTCCATTCCCATTTGTGCTGACATTTGCTTGCGTATGTGTCTTTCCATAGATAAGTGAATCAATACCTTTAGTTAGTGAACAAATGCCGGTAACCTGCTTAAATGTCGAGTACTTGGGAGATTTGGTATTTACTAGCAAAATAGAGGACTTGGCCAATAAATATAAGTTTTTACGCCGTACAAGGCCTGACGGCAATTGCTTTTTTAGAGCTTTTGCCTATGCCTATTTAGAACATTTGATCTCAAACATAGAAGACTATGAAAAATTTCGTCAACTGGCAGAGAGCTCTAAAGAAAAATTAGTAGAACTGGGATTTCCCAGTTTTACTTTGGAAGACTTCCATGAAACAGTAAAAATCCATCTGTTTTTCTATTTCTTTAAGATTTTGTACATATATGTTATTAATCTTGTAGTTTATGGAAGTGGTGAAGCGGGTCAACCCATTGGAATCCAATCCGGAGGATTTAAAGGAACAACTGCACAAACTTTTTAATGACCAAGGATACTCCGATTACGTTGTTGTCTATTTGAGATTGCTTACATCTGGAAAACTACAAGAAGAAGCAGAATTTTACCAGAACTTTATCGAAGGAAATTATACTATTAAAGAATTTCGACATCAAGAGGTTGAACCCATGTATAAAGAATCTGATCATATTCACATCATTGCGCTTTGCTCGGCATTAGATGTAGGTGTACGTGTTGAATACATGGATCGGGGAGAGGGTGGTACGGTCAAAGCACATGACTTTCCTGAAGGTACTATACCCAAAGTGTTTCTAATCTACCGGCCGGGCCACTACGACATTTTATATCCTAAATAAATTTAAATCGGTGAAAAAACTCTTGACCTAATTATGATTGTGCTTAAAAACGGTAAACGACAAATTTGTGAGTAGCCCTCTTGAGCGTGTTTTGGAATGAGGTTTAAATTGGTGTTTAATTGAACATATAACCGATGTAATCGATTTTAATACCTCCATTTTAAAATTATAAGTAAAAATAACTTCGTATTTATAATTTAAATAAAACTCATTTTACCTATATATACATACCTACATAAATCATTTGATGTTCGTTAGTTTTGCTAAAATTTTATTGAATACGTATTTGATTCGTTCTCTCTATTTAGTTACAAATAGTTTACTATAAGTTACAAATAGTTTAAGTTAAAATTCTTTAGGGTAAATAATTTGTCATCAAGTTTTTCTTTAAACTAAAATTGAGCAACTGGTCAATGTTCTTATCACCCGGACTTAAGCTTATTGGAATCCTTACAGCGAGGAAAGTTTAAATTAACTTGTAATAAAATCTTTAAATTGGCTTGGATTACTTATATGGTATAGTGATGGAGTTTTTGTTCAGCATGAATTTTCAATTGGGCATGACACATACCATACAAATTAAATATACATTAAAGTGTAGCAACAGTTCTTGAATTTTGCGGTATCAACGTTTTTATTAGCGTGCATAGTTAAAGAATAATCTCAGTAACGCTAATTGAACATCTCGAGAATTATATTATTTTGCATCTTAAAACTTTGCGCAGATGCATTTATCACAAGATTGCGTAACAGAAAAAATGTTTGATGGATGATTATTTAGGGTTAAATATACTTTACAGCACCTAGAAAAGACATATATTTCGAACCAGCCAACGTCGGGTATAACAAGATATATAATAAAATATTATTAAATATAAATTGTATAATAAGATACAGCAAAAAAAAAAAAAATATATATTACAGCAAGGAATACTGAAGAAGTCAAGAAACCTGAGACGTTAACAAATGCAAAGAAAACTAATCTAAAAGCATTCTTTTATATACTGGAAAAGAATATGAAACAACAAAAGTGCAGAAGCAGATTATTCCAATTGCGGCTTACTCGAACTCTAAATGAACATTCGATCTGTTTCTTTGCACTACTTTGGAATTCCGTGTATTCCCAATTTGCACAAAAGGCGTTCCTGTACTTAAAAACTGGGTAAATGAGAATGGTTTTGAGATAATAAAGTTCTTCTTCTTACACGAAACAGCCCAAACTTTTTCTTCGTGCAAATTATTTATATTTTTAAAACAGCTGTAAAACATAAGCAAAATAAAAACAAAACAAATAAAAAAGTCATTAGCAATATTTAGAAAAGAGTAAAATAGTTATTAAAAGATAATTTGTAATGGCAAATGAAGACGAGTTAAAAAACATTGTTGCAGATTAAGTAGACAGTTCAAATGATTCTAGTGATTGTGACGACATCCTAGACCTAGAAACACTCTTGTTGGATCTTTTTTAAATTTTTATGACAAAAGAGGAACAGCATTCTAAATTATTTGATTAGAATTTTTCCATCATAAACTGACAAAGAACTCAAACATCACTTCCGTATATCGAGAGAATTACATATATTAAAATTTATCCGCAAAACTTGCAGAAAGTCCCACATTCGTTTCTTTGCGAGCTGATAAACGCAACAAATTTGTAACGACTCTTCCAAGGTACATTTATTTTACTAGGTAGTGTCGTCCGCCCAGCTGGTTTGTAGTTGGACATGTCAAAAGTTGTTTATATTTTCCTACTTTTGTTTACGAATTTCAAAAAACACTAACAACAAGCATATGCAGAACAAAGAGAGCGTTTGTTTTAAGACCAATTCTCTTTTATTTTCTTTTTCTATTTTTAACATTTCCACTCACAAAGCAGCAATAAAATGCCATGTTGTTTTTACAAATGTTGTATTTGTTGTAGAGCCGCTATTACCTAGTAAAATAAATGTACCTTGGACTGTTCCTTTTTGGTTTTTTATAATTTTTTTAAATTGATTTTTTCATTGAAACAGTCAAAACACTTTGACTTTTTATTTTGTGTTTAAAATCTAAATTTTGTGTTCCTGTACTTTTATACAATTTTGTCTCTTTATAAGAGAAAATTATACTTGCACTTATTTTCACGAGATTTAGCCAAAAATAAACAGATCTATTGTGTATATTGCGAGTAGACCAAGGCGAATCAATTTACCATACAAAATTTGAATAAATAAAAAAAAAAATTGATTTGCTTTGGAGTAGACTTTAAAAAACGAAATAAATTTAGATGAAGAATGGGTTTTTTACTGTAATAATAAAGAACGGAATATATTCAAAACACTTTACATTAAAAAGATTATTTAACAAAACTAAAGAATTATCAAATTTAGTCTATTAAAATTCTTGTAGCGAAAATAATAATAAGATTTGTAATAAAGTATAAATAGGAACAACCAAAAATAAAGTAAAAACTAGAACTGCTTGTCATAAATCTCATTAAAGATATAAAAATATTAATTCACAACAACTGCATTATCATCTCACTATGACCATTCCAATTTTGAATATTTTTCAGTAATAATAATAGACAGTTGAAATTTACAAGAAACCTGAACATCAAGCATGAAATTTGAAATTAAAGAGTTCCACTATAGCTTATGCAATTTAATGCACATGTAGGGTTTGGGATTCCCCAACGGGAAACGGGAAAAAATTATCGCATTCCCATGTAGAAAACAAGTTTATTTAATCAAATAGTATTAAAAAATTATAGTTTTATTAAAACATAAGCAAACAATTAAAATAATTGTGTTACGGATTTGTTTAAATTTAGTTACACATTTTTTCTTCATAAGCACAAAATTTCAAATTTGAGCTGTTTTTCGCCCCCTAACACAAATACTGCTTGTTTCTCCTTTAGATTATTTTTTATTTGAAAGAAACAAGAATAAATCTTTTCTTTTTATTGTTAACTGTACTGAATTCACAAATTTCAAAATTTCTTAATCCTACTGTTTTTTTTTTTGTCATGTCATACAATCATCTCATTTTACCGTTATTTAAATTGACCAATGACGACAAAACACATGCGTAGCTGACTACGCAGAAGAATGATACTTAAAGCATGTCAGAAGAAAAAAGAGGAGGGCAGTTGTTAACAAGTGGTTGATGAGTGTGGGTCGGTGTTTGTAGTGCGCGGCTTATACTTAATAAAACTTAATAGAAGGCTTATTAATTTTAAAAGTAAATTAAATAGAAATGTTTTCCAATATTAATTAATGATAACAAATAACTGAGATCGGATAAAGAAAAAAAAAAATAAAATAAAGAATAATAACAGTAAATGAAAGCAAAAAAAAATTGGCGAAAGGCTAATGCAAAAATGTGGTAAAGTCTTCTGAAAATTTATGAAAAACATGTATACGTATTTAAGAAATAAGTCTGCAATTTTATTTCATTAATTTTATTTCGTTAATAAAACCAATGTGTCATTGAATAACGTAAATAAACATAAGATAATTATTAAAATATCTTCATATTGAAATGTTTGTACTATAATCTCGAAAATATAATCCTGTGTAAATTTCTCTTGAGAATTGTTCTCCTGTTAACATCCAGCATAAAGGAACAAAAATAATTAAATATTTCATTAAAACTGTGTAGCAATCGGAACAATAAAAACTTTAAATGCACAAACAAAATACTAATATAATATAATTAAAACTCCAAAACCAAATTACATCTAAATTAAAACGAAATGTACAAAATTTGAAACTAAGTAAAACCCACCCCAAACCATCAATGAACCAAAAAAACCAAACAAAAAAATTTAAAGCAACAAATTTAAACGTAAAAATAATTTTTTTTAAATAAAAAAAAAAAACTGAATGAACAAACTTAAAGGGATAAATTTAATTCATGAAAGTGGCAATTAATAACAACGGAAAACCAGAAAATCAACAGCAGCAGAGAAAATCGCCAACATCAAGCGCGACAGCGAATCAACAGCAGCAGAGCAGCAGCACATCGCCTGAACAACAGTAGGGGTATTCCGGCAAGTTGTATCTTCTCGTAATTATAATTATTTTCGAAATTAATATAATCAGATATTATTGTAATACTGTAAAAATCATTATAATAATTATTCCTTAAATTTTATTAACCGATATACTATATAAGTACTTTTTTGTTTAAACATTATATTTACATTAATGACCATTAGACACACTTATTACTCTAAATTTTAAGTAAGCAGTTTATGTAACAAACATTGATTTAATAAACAATGTAATTATTTTTTTCATGATTGAAATGAAATTCTAGTAGTCTTACTTAGAAAGAAATGTCGGGAAAACAGGGGCACTAGAAGGGAAACATTTTTAGGGACAGTTAAAATTAAAGGTACCCAAACTGTCAAAGGCATAAGGGTGGGATAAGTGTACCTTAGTATGACAATACACCTAGTCATACACAGTTCTCATAAATGGAGAAAATTAAAGAGAATGATTCGTGATATTTTAACTAAACTCTTGGTTTCTGATGTGGCATGGGGAGTTTAGTTATATGCTTACACGTAAAAGAATCACGGGTCAAGAGAACTTAACAACCTGATTGAGCTAGCTAGGTGTACATCAAACCGTCCCAAATTGATCTTTGTGTGTATCTATACATTGGCGAACTTTTCGCCAATGTTAAACTACGTGTAACAATTGTTAAATAATAGTTTTAATAGTGACAAAGAAACATATGTACATTTGTACTTTGTATATACATAACTAGAGATAACAGCGATATATTTTTTGAAATATATAATTTTACAATTGCATTCAACAATTCACTAGACATAATGTTGCTTGTTTTTGTTGCAGTAGAAAATGAAAAAAACCCTTTCATTTTCTACTGAGGTAGGTTTTGTTGTCAAAAATGCGTTGTAAAGATTTTCCATGTTTGTGTTTCAAATGTTAGTGGCTTCAAACAACTCTAATTCCTTTTTAAACAAACAAGTAACCTTTAGTTCTGTTTTATATCTTACTAGCATTGACCACGACTTTGTCCGCGTATGATTTATAATCTTCTTAAAATTCAAATTTATAAAGTTTTTTTAAGCATTTGTTATAGAGTTCTGTAAACCGTGTTATAAACTTTCCATCTACAAAAATAAAATTTACTGACAACTGTTCTAGTACCATTATACCGAGAAAATTGGGTGATTTTAGATTGGTATCTTTTGCTTCTCTACAAATTGACATATTTTATGAAATAAAAAGTATTCTTTATTTGAACCAAGGTTCTATGGGATATTCTCACAAAATTTTATTTAAAACCATCCAGCAGTTTTTGCGTGATGCGAACACAGACAGACAGACAGACAAAAATTCAAATCTATCTAATCTAGTTAGAAGCGAAAAGAGAATACACAAAAATATTAGATCTATTGAAAATAGTGGTGAAAAACATAAAAACAAAATTAATCAAATTATAAAGATACAAGTTATGATCAATAAAATTAAAAAAAGGAGATTAAATAAGAACAAAGTTTAACTCAGTGATAGTTGAGTGTAGTAAGTGCAAAACTTCTATAAGAGACGAAATTGGAATTAAATGCGTTCAATGTTAAAATATTGATCAATATTCTCTTGGAATTTTAAATAAACAAAAATATGTAAGATTTATTTGTGAAGATTGTATGCAATTTATCAATAATATCGACAAAGTACTAAGGGAAATTCAAGATGGAGTAGAAAAGAATAAACAAAAATTAAATAAATATAACTTTGAATTCAAAATAGGATTGAAATGTAACGAAAATAAAATAAAAGAACAGAGAATAAAAAAACTTAAGCTTATTAAAACTGTGAAAGAAATGTAATAAAGTAATAAATCTTAGCGGTGGAATAGTGGAATTTGATAATAAAAATAAGGAAATGTGCAATTCGATTGCAGATAACAATTTAAAAATGTGCAATGAATATAAAATAGTTATTAAAGAAACATGTATAAACATAAAGCCAAACGAAATGTCGTATACAAAAACACTGTAAAGCGGCCTATCCACGATCAAAATATTCGTCCATCATCATGGTAGTATTTGTAAAAATGTATTAGTATACGTTATACAGACGATGATGGATGAAAAGTCAAAAATTAAGACTTGTATTGTAATTGAATTTTTTATTGAGGCTTTAAAAAACTAAAACATTTTGTTAAAAAATTTTCAACATCACATGTAAACTATAAAGCTATTTACGTTTCACTTTAACATATCAATGGAAATGCTACTTGCTTGATAAATGAAAACGATTCGAATGTATTGATAATATATATATATATATATATGTAAATTTTAAAACAATGTTTGCTCCCGACATTAACATTCACATACAGAGTTAATCTGTTAAAAAGGCGTTAGAAACTAAATAACACTTAAAACTAAACTTTTACATTTTTTAATGTAATTCTTTGAGAACATAAAAGGAAATCACAAACTGTTATATTAAATAACGTCTTAATTTAACCGAGGTCAACAAGATTATTAATTTTTTTTCTTCTAGAATATTAAAACTATATATATATAAACTATGTATATATATATAACTGTATTTGTTTTTAATTTTAAAGATTCCTATCCCCTACGATCCTACCCGGATAGGATTTTTGGTAGAAGTTTGGAACATAATAGACTTCGGTCTGGTGTTCATTGACCTACAGTCGAATGCCTACTGGAGATAGTAGAATTTATCCAACCATTGTCGTGGTTATGTTGTATATTTCATTAACTTTGCAGTTTTTCTACAAATTTTTTTTGTAAGGACAGAGCATATTGGCAAAGTGGTACAATTGAAGACTTTTTAAAAATGGATGTGTTTGAGAAGCGTTTTGTGTAGGGCACAAAGTTTTTGTTAATACACCTTCGAAGAGTCCTTCTCTCAAAAATCTCCAATTCTTTAGTAAACCAGATTGGGAAGGCATACAGCAAAGCAGGTCTTATGGCCATTTTTTAGATGAGGAGTTTAGTATTTTGAGGTAGGTATTTGATTTTTATCACTTTTGATGACATCCCAAGAATTTTCTTGCATTTTCTAGGAGTGCTCTGGCTTGATTATTGAATTTGAATAGTTTGTCGAAAGTAACTCCCAAATACTTGAAGCCGGATTTAAATTAAATAGGAGTATCTTCAAGAGATAACTCTAGTCGTTTGCTTTCTGGTACAACGAACCTTGGACATTTTCCTGAGACATTTCTTATGCATATGGCAGTGGATTTAGTAGCATTAATATCAATGCCCCATTTTTTGTAAAATTCATTTATAATTGATATGTGTAGAGAAACTTTGTCAAGCGCCCTTTAAGGAGATAAATGCTTTTGAATCAGATGTTACGTGCGGAAAATCATGAAGGTATAAAATAAAGAGAAATGGAGCCGACACACTTCCTTGAGGTACCCCACTCTTTGCTGGACCAAAACCAGAACGGGCTTCATTTAATTGAACACAAAATTCTCGGTCAGAAAAGTAGCTATCAAAAAATTTTACTAGGAATGGATCAATGCCCAAGTCAACTAGTTTATACAGGATACCTTTGCGGCACGCTGTGTCGAATGCTTTTTGAGTGAAACTGCAACAGTGCAATTTTGCTGTCTCAGATTATTCGTCACGTCGCTGTGAAATTTTAAAAGGGCATGTAGCGTGGAGTGCTTTTCCCTGAAGCCGAACTGAAAGCATGATATTGCGTCAATTATAAGTTCATTGTCAAGTTTTTGTTTTATAAGCATTTCAGAAAATTTTCCCACGTAGGACAATAAAGATATAGGGCGAAATTCATCAGGAGTTTCACTACTGGGTTTCTTTTTTATAGGCAAAATTTTCCCTATCTTTCAGCATGATGGAAAGTAGCCATTGTTAAAGCAGTTATTGAAAATAATTGTTAAAAATTTTACTAAAATATCAGAAAATCTTTTTAATAAAAAGTTCGAGATGTTATCGAGACTGGCAGATTTTTTGTTGTTAATTTTCTTTATTGAATCTTTCACTGTAGCCATTTTTACAAAGTGCATAAATCAAAGGTGTATGAAGATGGTGTTGTATTGGCAATTTGTGGGGTAACGCGTTCTTCTAAGTCTTCAACAGGCGACACAGGCAACTTTTCAGAGTATACGAGGGATGCTATATATATTTCTGGCCTGGCAACACTGAGTGCTGCCAAGTGCAATCCGACATTTCCATTGGAAAGTTTGTCATTTTTAAGCATAATCGTACTCAAAACGTTTTGACGTACGACCATTATTTGTGTTGTTTACAGTGACTTGAAAAAATTAATATAGAAAAAAATGGAATTAACTCGTGAACATTTTCGTGCCATCATTTTTCACAACTTTCGACGTGGATTATCACGATAAGAGTGCATTGATGAACTTAAATCATTGTATGGCGATGAAGCACCATCCTATAGCAATGTGAAAAATTGGTATAATGAATTTAATCGTGGCTGAAGCTCGCTCAAAGACGAATTCCGTGAAGGTCGTCCAAAAACGGCTGTTGTGCCAGAGAACATTGATGCCGTGCGTGAACTCAAGATCAATGCAAGATCGACATGCGACATACCGAGAGATAGAGACATCCTTGGACATTTCTTCCACCAGCATACATTCGATACTGCATGAACACCTGGCCGTAAAAAAAGTTTTTTCTCGTTGGATCCCGCACAATTTGAAAGTCGCTCAAAAAAAGGCTCGTGTCGATTGGTACAAAGAAATGTTGCAAAAATACGATTGCGGTGCTTCAAAAGACGTTTATAAGATCGCAACAGGTGACGAATCATGGATCTATGCGTATGAGCCCGAAACGAAACAACAATCGACCGTGTGGGTCTTCAAAGACGAGCAAAATCCAACGAAAGTTGTTCGTGGGAAAAGCACTTCGAAGCAAATGGTCGCCTGTTTCTTCGGCAAAACTGGTCATGTGGCGACTGCCTGAAGTCATCGGAGAAGTTCGAAAAACCAACAAGAGAAGACGAATCATTCTTCACCATGACAATGCGAGCTCTCACACATCGGCTCAAACCAGGGTCATCCGCCGTACAGCCCTGACTTGGCACCTAATGACTTCTTATTGTTTTCGCACATCAAGAAAAAAATGCGTGGTCAACGATTTTCGTCGCCAGAAGAAGCTGTTGAAGTGTTCAAAAACCATGTTTTAGAGGTGTATCAATCGGAGTGGAAAAAGTGCTTCGACAACTGGTTTGACCGCATGCAAAAGTGTATAAATCATGCTGGAAAATACTTTGAAAAACAATAAAACCGTTTTTGATTATAAATATTCGCGTTTTCACTATTAGGCCAGAAACATATAGAGCAGCCCTCGTACTGCAGAATAATGGTTACGAAATATCTCACATTTGTCAGTATCATCGAAAATTTTTGTATCGTCAACAAAAACTTTGCTACAAAAAGAATATTTTTTAATTGCCAAAAACGCGATTGGTCCTAGTTTATCTTAACTAAGCGCTGGTTAAATAATTCTGCCTGCTCGATATTAATAAGCTCCTTTATAAGCAATTTGAGTAGTTGAATTTGTTTTGATAAAAGTGTGTAATCTTGACCCTCTCTGTTTCCAGCCCTATGGTAAATCTTTTTAAGGTTTTTTTGCCAAGTATGTTTTATTCGGAAAGAGTGTTTAATTTTATCCGAAATAAGAATTCTGTTGTTTTGGAGCAAATTTTTTTGAGAATGAGAGTTTGTGACTGTATTGCAAATTGTATTAAATTCTGATATTAATTGATCTATTTCTTCATTTTTTAGATTTCTGCTATCTGGAGGCATTATAGAATACGTCGCAAATTCCATATCCCGACGAAAGCTTGACCAGTTTATGTTCTTGAAAGACGTAAAATACAAAAAATTGAAGAAAAAGTATGCGAATTTTAATATTGAATAGTTGCTTGTAATATCAAACATGAAAACATACAACTTATAGTAATAGCAGTATCAAGGCGTATTGATACCAGGTGAATGCATAAGCTTTTACGTGTATTTTGTTTTTGCAAAAACCTATTCGAGCTGTCAAAAACGTCTAGCAATATGTGTGTATGTATTTCAATATATTTTTAGTGGCTTTCTTATTTTCACAAATACATACACACATATTGCCAGACTTTTTTGACAGCTCGAATAAGTTTTTACAAAAACAAAATACACGTTAAGGCTAAAACATATTTTGACCGCATGATCTGATGCAATCACCTGCTCAATGGGCCTTGAGCAGTTTATAGCATAGATTATCGACTGTCTGTGGTATATAGATCACCTAGTAGCAACGGAGGAGAGTTCTGTGGAATTTTCGAGGACACAATTGAGGAGATTGATAAGAAAAATTTTGAAATTATTACACAAGGATCGAAAACATTAATTGACTACATTTTAACAAATATGGGGAACATACATGTTAAAAATATTGATAAAAACAAAATATCAGACCACAAAATAATTAAGATAATCATTAAATACAATGACGAAAAATTAAAGCAATACAAAGTAATTGAATATTTTATATATAACAAGCATGTGTTTAGAACAAATATGTTACCGGCAATAAATATAAATACAAGAAATAATATAAAAGCTAATGTAAATGTTCTTGAAACATGTTTATAAGTAGCAATTAAGAAATTAGTTGTTAAGCAACTTATAAAACAAGAGATTAATAATATATGGTTTAAAACGAAATAAGAAATTTAAAACAAGAAAAAATTAATAGATAAAGAATAGTTAAAATATCCAACCAACACGAATTTAGCATGGAACAATTACAGGGTAATAAGGAATATTTATACGAATAAGATAATTAAAGAAAACAAAACAAGCACTTCAAAAGATCAAAAGCAAATGTGGAAACAAATCAAGGAACTAGTCCTTAAAAAATAAAAACCTGTGATAAAATCTGTGATGTTTAATCAGATGGAGTATAATGAGAATTATCAACTTGCTAATTAGTTTAATAATTATTTTGTAGACAGTATTAGGAAAATACGGGATAGTATAGAAGATGTGCAATACGTAAATAGAATTTCTGTGAAAAAAATTCAAATTTTGCAAATTTGATATACAACAGCTAAAATATACATGCAAAAAATTAAAAAATAACCCGGATTTTAATAGAGTGTCAATGAATATCATTCTTGATAATTGGGACATTTTAGGTAAAGTATTACTATGTATAATTAACCAATCTTTTAAAACAGGTGTTTTTCTGAATGTTGGAAGGAATGTATTATCACACCTATAGAGTCACAAATAAATACAAATAATTCCACCAATTAACACATTGAAAACTTGTGAAAATAAAACTGAAAAATTTGTTAAAGCACAATTAGAGAAATATATGGAAGAAAACAAATTATTCTCTAAATATCACTTAGGTTTTCGTAAAACTTATTTGTGTGAAACATCATTAAATTATGTAATAAATAGATGGAAAAAAAGGATAAGAATAATAAAATGTTAGCAATTTTTTAGATTTTTAAAGACCTTTTGAAACTATAGATAGAAAAATTTTGAAAAATAAATTGTAAAAATATGGTATACAGAATAACGAATTAAAATGGTTTAATTCATTATTAAATGAATGAATGCAAAAAACGAAATGAAACAATATAAAATCAGATAATATTATTAACAATAACGGCGTGCCACAAGGCTCGATTTAAGGTGCATTGTTATTTATTATAAATGTATATAAATGAGTTACCAGAAATTCTCGAAAAATCCGAAATTGTGCTATATGCAGATAATACATTAATATTTACTGAAGCTGAAACAGAAAATTATGTTATGAAAACCTGATCGCGATTCGAATAATGTAAACAAGTGGCTAAAGATGAACAAATTAAACGAAAGTAAAGAACAAATCATGGAAATAAATATGATTAGCAATATAAGAATTAAAATAAATGACGAAGAAGTAGAAAAATTTAAGAGTATTAAATATCTTTGTTTTATAATAGACAAGGATTTAAAGCTTAAAGAACACATCGATTTTATATGCAAATAAATTGCCAAGAAAATTTGCTTTTTTAAAACACTAAGGAGTCAGATATCGCGAATTACTGTAGTGAACATTTAAACTATAATGATTAAACCACATTTTGAATTTGGCTCAGCAATAATTTTTACATGCTGCACAAATCAACAAATAACAAGACTTCAAAATAGAGCTACGCGTGCAATATTGAGATGTAGTCGCTACACACCAATAGAATACATGCCTAAATGTCTAAAGTGGCTTAATATTCATCGCAGACTTGAGCTGAATACGTTGAACTTTGTTTAAAGAAAGAAAATAGAAATGTCACCACAATACTTATGCTAGAAACTGATAGTTAGTTAGTTAGGAGTGGCATCCTCTCACGACGAAGCTCACTTGAGCACAATCGAATGGCCCGTTGTGATACCACAAGGAAGACGGCGCGACTCCCCTTACCCAATTGAGAACCCCAATAGAATGAGATGATAGCTCCGTAAGAGTCCCGAAGAAAGGAGAGCCCAGAATTCTTAATCTTCTTCGAGCCAGGGATGGGCAGTGGCACAGGAGGTGCAGTACGGGGTCTTCCTCATCCTACAAGCCACAGCTGCGACAGATATCATTAGAGGGCAGACCCATTCTTTCAGCACGCCTGCCGATTAGACAGTGACCAGTAAGTAGCGAGACCGTGATGCATATGGATTTCCTGTCTAGTCCGAGCAGCTGCATGGTCCGCTTGAGATCCAGTGTAGTCCACACTTGTCTGGAGATACAACAGGAATTTTCCTCCACCCATAATTTGCGAGCCAAATTGAGGTAGTGATTCTTTAAGGCCATTTTAACCGTTGCCAGGGAAATTCCAACGTCGGGTACCGAGGAGACGCTAGGAAGCAGTGTGCCCCGTTTGGCGAGATCATTGGCCTCACAGTTTCCCAGGATATCACTGTGACCAGGAACCCAAAACAGCTCAATCTGTGATCGTTCCGATAGTGTGTTTAGTAATGAGCGACACATCAGGACTGGCTTAGATATACAGTATGCACAAGCAAGCGCCCTGGTTGCCGCCTGAAATATCCGAAATGGCAAGGCCAAAAAGTTCGTCCCCAAGCACTATTTCGATTGTTTTCAGAATGGCCATTACCTCAGCTTGAAAGATGCTGCAGTAGTCAGGGATTCTGAAGGAGAGTCTCAGTCCAAGGTTATTGGAGAAGATTCGGCAAACGAGCCTGTCGCCCAGTTTCGAGTCATCGGTGTAGATGTCCACAGTATTGCTCACAACCATTTCGTTATAGACCCATTCCTCCCTACTTGGAATATAGATCTGAAACCCGTAGTCCAGAGCAGGTGTAGAAGAGATGTAGTACATCATTGATGGTATGGGCACATTCCGAAGGATAATCTTTGAGTGCCCATGTCCGACCTAAGCCAGCGTGAGAGGGCATTAAGTCTGGCTGCACAGCATTTGGCCTGTTGCAACACCAGGAGTTTGGTGGGTAACCAGTGAAGAAGGGCATACAGAGCCTTTGTCGAGGTAGTTTGGAGAGCCCCAGTAATCAAAATGGCGGCTGTTCTCCTGACTTTATCAAGATGTATTTGGTTAACTGCTTTCTCGAAAGCGGTCCACCAAAAAACAGCACCATAGAGAATATTCGGCTCGATTACTGCCTAATGGAGCCAGGAGGTGATTCGAGGCTGAAGTCTCTATCTTGGTCCCAGAACTCTCTGGCAGAGGTAGAGCGCGCAGGTCGCCTTCTGAGGTCTTTCGGCAATGTTCGCCTTCCATTGAAGTTTGGGATCAAGTATCACCCCAAGGTATTTCACACTTCTACTTACACTGAGCACAGTGCCCTTTAGTTTAGGTGCGGTAAAAATCGAAACTTTGTATCTCCGTGTGAAGGGCATAACCAGACTACTGCAGACATTATTGAAAGCTCCTTCTATGTCAAGAAACACTGCAAGCGTAATTTCCTTATTTGAAAGGGACTTTTCAACATCGGATATTAACACATGCAGCACCGTTTCCACAGATTTCCCTTTCCGGTAGGCGTGCTGCGAGCTAGAGATAAGCGCGGCATTTATGGAGTTTTTGATCTGAAGATCGAGAATCCTTTCCAGCGTTTTAAGTAAGAAAGACGACAGGCTTATTGGCCAAAAGTCCTTGGGTTTAACCCTAATCTTACTAACATGAGTCTGTGAGACGCATTTGGATGTTCCATTTAATTTAACTACAGATATATATATGTGTGCAGTGTCTCACAGCTTATTTGATGCAGGCTATAAATATTTTTTTTAACATAAATATTCCGAAATGTGTTGCATTTAAAAAGTAAAAAAGGCAATGATCATTAAAACAGTTTTCTCAATATTATATTACAGCAGAAAAACGAGACAAAACAACTTGTTCTCAAAAATAACCACAAAAATAGTAAATTACCCATTAAAATGAAGTCACAGCTTAAATGATGTAGTAAACAAAACATGTGTGTGTGTGAATGATAACGGTATAAATTTACATATTTTTAGTTTTATTCAGTGCCAGTGATCATTAGCAAGCATTATTTGCAGAGAAAAAATTTAAAAATAGAATATTTGATAATTGGTTTTTTTAAATGGAAAAACGAACCTCTATTAAAAAACAGGAGGATGTAATTCACTTCTTTAAGGAAGGGCAATCTCACCGGAAGATCGCTGAACTTGTCGCATTAAGTTTCTTTACTGTCCAACATATTATAGAAAGGTTCCGGCATGAAATTAGAATAGTAAACAAGTGCAGATCTGCTCCAAATAAGATTTTTTCGGACGCCGAAAAACGTTGGAAAATGGGGCTGTATGTCGTCTTCAGGCGTCGGAAATTTAGCCTTCATTGAGGGGAACATGGATAAAAACATGTACCTGGATCTGCTGAAGGCAAATCTATTACAAAGTGCAGAAAAACTTGGTATTAAAGATTCCTTTAGATACTACCAAAATAACGATCCCAAGCACACTTCAGGCATAGTAAAGACTTGGCTCATCTGGAACTGCCCGCATGTTGTACAAACGCCTGCTCAGAGTCCAGATCTCAATGTCATAGAGTATCTATGGTCTATGCTCGAAAAAAACATCCGAAGTCACACAATTTCCAACGCATCTGACCTAAAAATGCACTTCTTGAGGAATGGGGCAAAATAAGTCCCAATTACACAAAAAAGTTGGTAGAATCAATGAGATCTCACCTAAAAGTCGTTCTAGACCAAAAAGGATATCCCACCAAATATTAGTTATAGAAAAAAATTTAAATTAGAAGCTAATTTTAGTTTTAAATTAAACTTTAAATTTTGTGCATCATTTAAGCTGTGACCTAAAAAAAGCAATGAATTTGTTTTAATTTAAGAAATTTAGTTAATGAAGTATATTTTTGTTACTTTTTTTTTATAAAATCTATAATATATATAAATTAATAAACACGTGTGCTCTTTTTTTTTTAATCTAGTCTCAATATTTTTCGAAATATTGAAAATTGTTTCGAATAAATGTGACTGCATCAAATAAGCTGTGAGACACTGTATATATATATAACATATCGCAACCAAACTTCATGACTTTTACTAAATTTTGATAATTTATTGTATATAAATTATATTTGGGCTTTCAAGGACTTTTATTTGACATATGTTTTGTATAATTTAATAAAAAAAATTTGGGTATGGCTTTCTTACATCTTTTATATGCCAAAACATAAAAATGTAGCAGTAAATACTGACATTTGTATCATAGACATATACATGCATATATGAGGGTTTTTGTTTACATATTTTTGGATGTATATCGTTTATGAACATATTTTAAAATAAGTACATTTCTAACAATAACAAGCTTTTGTATATAATATCATAAGCATTTGTTATATTTGTAGCTCTGGGATTCCCCTTTGAATAAAATAGGCAGTTGCAATAAATTTGTGCACAGTATCGACGAGGAAATACTTTTTATCAAAAATATGCCAAAGCGACTAACAGAAGAAGAAATTAGGCTAGCAGTAGGAGAAGTTGACGAGAAAACGATCAGTGATGTTAAAAACGAGAATATTTTTGTACTATCTGATGGCGAAGAGAGTAAAATTAGTTAAAACCGCCAAGATGATGCTTCAGAGATGTATAATACTATTTTCGACACCGAAGAAGTTGCAGTTGAGGATCCTAGTGAAACTTATGTTGGTAAGGATGGAATTTAATGGTCTTCGACTCCAAAAACTCAAAGACGTTTTTCTGCAAAGACGTTGTCCTGTTCGGTGCCCATTGAACAAATTTAAAATTCCACCAGGAAAACAAGTTGAAGACCTTTAAGCGTCAATCGAGCTGTATTTGGATAATGAAACTTTTTACGCACTTGTGAAATCTACTAATTTGTATGCAGTAACTAAAAATCAAACCGACTGGTAGCCAACAAATGAAATAGAAACAAGAGCATTTATTGGACTACTGATTTTAGCAGGGACAAAAATAGATAATAATGCGGATTTCTGAATTTTGGTATTCGCGATACGGCTGCCCAATTTTCCGCGCCACCATGAGCCGCGATCGTTTTATGAAAAATTCCAAAATCTTGCGCTTTGATGACAAAAGCACTAGGACCGTTCGACAACAAAAAGACAAACTTGCACCCATTAGGAATGTAACATAACGGTTGATGAGCAGCTTGTTCATTTTCGTGGAAGGTGCTCTTTTCGGCAATATATGCCTAGTAAACCAGACAAGTATGAACTCAAAATTTGGTGGCTCTGTGACAGTAAAACAAGCTATCCATTAAATGCAATACCCTATTTAGGCAAAGTAAGTGATCAGAAGGGCTATGCCTTGGGTCAGAAAGTAGTAGAAGAGTTAGTGCATAATTATGAATATACAGGCAGAAATATAACGTGTGATAATTATTTCACGAGTACTATACTAGCGCAAAATTTATTGGCTTAAGGCTTACATTAACGGGCACTCTCATAAAGAAGAAACGTTGTATGCCTTCATCATTTTTACCAAATAGAAGAAGAGAAGTGGAAAGTAATTTGTTTGGTTTTACTGAAAACATGACTTTAGTGTTCTATGTCCCAAAACAAAATAGAGCAATTCTCTTGCTCTCATCAATGCAATACAACACTCATTGCGACTTACAAAATAAAAACAAATCAGAAATAAACCTCCATTATAATCAAAGGAGCAGTTGACACTTTGGATCAACTTACACATAGTTTACTGGCCGTTTGCATATTTTTGCAACTTAGTTGACGTTTGCGGAACCGCTGCGTACGTAGTTTGAAAAAACATGCATCCTTCGTGGAAAGCAACGCAAGCAAAGAAAGCTCGAAAACTCTTTTTACGAGAAGTCGCTGAAGGATTTCTCACACGCTAAATACGCCAAAGATTAAAGAATGAATTGCAACGACCTATCGTTCAATTAATGGAAGAAGTCCTTTAAGAAGGAATTGCACCTACTAATACGCAAAGTGGAACAAATAAACACAAGAGGTGCTATTTATGCAATCCCACAATACGCCGTGTTATTAAGCAATGCTGCCAAAAATTTAATAGTAATGTCTGCAATGAACATGCTGTGAATGTTTTTAATGTAAATAATGTAATGAATAAAAAATAAAAAAGTTTAATAATTTTTTGTAATTTTTTTATATGTGTTAAGAGACAGTAAGTAAGATTTGTAAGTTTTTATGTCGGTATGATTAGGTTTAATATGAGATGTCTTTCCCGCTTTAGGGATGAAAACAACTCGGGCCACACGCCAACTTTTTGGAATGTAAGTATTTTTCAGGCAAGCATTACAGATCCGCAATAGCCATGGTTTTATGAAGTCCATGCCATGTTGCAAGTCCGCTGGGGTGATATTGTCAATTTCAGGAGACTTGAAGGCATCGAACGACATGATGGCCCACTCTATGTGAGCATTGGTCACCTGGAAAGTGGGTGGGCAAGCCAACGTGGAATTTATAGTTCCTGTCACTTCGCTAATCCCCTCACTACCAGCAAATGAGTATCGAGCAGCGTCTCCAAGGTATCGATTACAGAGTCCGTCCATTGACCGTCCGGCCTCTGAATACTCTCAATAGCTCTCGGGGACGTGCTAATAATCCTAAGTAGCCTGCAAGTTTTGGACGAGCTTTCTATGTTGCCACAGAAATTTTTCCATGAGGCTCTTTTGGATCTTCGTATGGCATACTTAAACTCCCTTTTTTTATCCTTATAGGACAGCCAGCTTACATCATTTTTAGTTTTCTACATTCTTTGCGTAACTCCGCGATCTCCGTGTTCCACCAATGGGGTTCGGCTTACCGCTTGGGAAAGTCCGGAACCTACTGATTCCAGATGTAAATTATAAGTTAAATACCTGTGGTCAGAAAAGGAGCACTCTTGAGAGACACTACAATTTCTGACAATATCAGACAAGCCCCCGTTTCTCAGGGTAAGATCGTGGACCTCCTTTCTACTCGAAGTGACGAAGGTGGGCTCGCTTCCCCTATTGACAGTACCCAAGTCATAGGATAGTATAAAGTCAAATAGAGACTCACCCCGTTCATTGATGTCCGTGCTGCCCCACATATGGTGATGAGCGTTGGCATCGGCTCCAATGAGGACCGGCATTTGACGGTTGTTAGCCTCTGCAACCAGAAGCTTCAGCAGGTCATTTGGTGGGCCATATAGTTAAAGACCACCCAGCCATCCTTCGAGCCCGTCTCCACTGCTATGGCAACGCTGTCTCTGTCACTGAATATGCGAAGAAAAAGAGCGTTAATATTATACTTTATCATAATGCAGGCTCTGGGCTTACCTTCTTGACCTGTCACGTAGACAGTTTTGTAGCCGTCCATAGATAGTCCAGAAACCCGATCATTGACGGCCCATAGTTCCTGGACCAGAACAATATCCTATCCTTTTTGTGACAAGCGGAGAAGTAGGGCCGCCGAAGCAGAAATGGAATGATGAAGGTTAATTTGCACAACCTTCATCATTATTGTTTTTGGCCGTAAGGGTAGCGTCGGAATCACCCTCGTTAAACAGGAGTGATTCCTCGCTTTCTGCCAAATGTTGAAGTCCGAGCCTCATTTGCCGGAGAAAGTAACCGCAAACCCGGATGAAGAAATGACACTTGTGTCGTCCGACGTATCTGAACCTCATGTAGAGACCGGGGCCGTCTGTATGGGTTCAGTTTGTCCCGCGGGAGCCTCTGGTCCAAAAGAAGGCTTAGAACTTTCCCCAATGTTGTCACCTTATAGATCCTGAGAGAGATTGAATAGAAACTGTAGTTGATCACCCCCTTACAGGCGTTGAGTGGGGCGAGGGACTCGTCGTTAATGATAATGACAGCGCCGCGGAAGTAGCCCTTCCAGTCGGACTAGGTACCTTTTTTTTGCTGAGTTTAATAAGTTCCAGAATTTCATCCGGAAAGGAAGGTTCTGCCGGGACCCGGGCAAAGGATCTTGGACGGTTCAGAATCTGATCCTTGGGCACAGCTGAGAGCTTAGCACCCGACCAAATTTCATCCAGGCTGTCAATTGCCTGCTTGTACAAGTCCGCTGAGCGTTGATCAGCACAAGCAATCAATTTAACATGCCCCTGCTACCAGCCCGCATCATGGCATGAGGGGGAGAGGGGCCAGGATTGGCTAAAATTATGTCCTTATAGACACTGCGAAGAGCCGCTTGGACTAACCTTCAGTTATCTGGAGATATAGTCCCGTCACTTTTACCAGAGTCTATGATAACCAAAACGAACTATCCCTAACTATCTCGCTAAGGGGACGTGAGGTCATCGCCTTAAACGTAGAAGTCTTAGGCCGCTTAGGCAACTGAGGGACTGTCGTGGCGGTTTCCTTAGCCGACCTTTGTTGTTTCTGGTATACCAAGTTAGGTGGAGGACGAGTCTCCAAGTTCTGTTTGGCCCATTTAAGTTTTGTCTGGTCCCTTTAAGACAAAGTGTTGGGATCTAGCCCACCGAAATTTTACAGGATCCGAAAGGCAGATCTTCTGGTCCTGTACGCCCGCGTCGACGCGTTAATATGTGCACGAGAAGAGGAGAAAGTGATAGAGCCCAGACTACCTGTTGTTTGGGCTGGCTTAATCGATGCCCCCACAACAGTAGTTGGACAGATATGCGGGGGAGCCCCTCTTTCGCTCTGTTTTGTAGCAGGGGTGATTGAGGTGCTCGAAAAGGGCACTACGCAACGTTTGGGGATTGTGGTGCGGGATTTTAAGGCAAACAATAGAGTCGTTGCACCCAACTTTGGTCTGGAGGTAGAGGTAATAGACGAAGGTTGTTTTGGATTGCCGGCTTTTGCCGTTTCAATCCAGTTGGCTCTCTTTTAGGGTTGGCCTTTGTGGTCTTTTTTGTAATATTTAAGTTAACAGTTTTGTCTATGCGAATTTGGTCCCCACTCATGGCAGCTGTCTCCAACCGTATGTGTAGTATGTAATTGGGAGTAAGTCTCAACCAAACCTGTTTTTATTTGACCTTTTGATTTTTTGACATTATAGAAATATTAAAAGTGAGAATTTAAAGAAAAATTGTGACATAAGAAGATGGATAAACCGGTTCAAGACCACAAGAGACAAGGTTATTAAAGCAAAATCAAGCATAACTTTCCTGATGCGTTGCAGAAATACAGGCGTTGTACCAAAATTCATCAGTAATTCAACTAAGAACATTTCAAGAATTTTTGAAGATAAACATTCACAGGCAGTCCAAATAAGTATTTTAAAGTACACACAAGATCTACACACTAAAATTTTAAAATTGACATTAAAAAATAAACACAATTTACTGAAGCAATTTCAATTTGAGATAGGGATAATAAAAAGAAAATTAGAAGAATTGTTAACAGCAGAAGAAATGGATCAATTTTTAAGGAATGAAGATAGAATGGCAGATTCTTTAAAAGAGAAGGTAAATAGGATTCATAAGAAGAAGTTTATTTGCCTTAGTAATATACAGAAGAAAGAATTAGGTTTTAAATTTAACAAAAAATGGTTTGTTAATAAGACCAACATAGATGATATTCCGACAGAAGTAGAATGGATTCTTTCACTAGGAGAAAAACATGC
This sequence comes from Cistogaster globosa, assembly GCA_937654795.1. Lineage (NCBI taxonomy): Eukaryota > Metazoa > Arthropoda > Insecta > Diptera > Tachinidae > Cistogaster > Cistogaster globosa. The sequence continues at coordinate 43,472,606 of OW569404.1, read as the reverse complement.
ACTTCCTGTAAGAAGAGAGGAGTTTCCTATTTTAAAAATGATTGCGGATGGTGAAGACATTGTACAGACATTACAAGACAAAGAAGAACAGGAAGTAGCAAGAACAAAACTAACAACAATAATTGATAATCATTTAAATAAAATGAGGCTTACGAATAGAGATAAATTTGTTTTAGATAAAGTAAAGGAAGCTGAAAAATTTTTAAAAAGAAATAAGGATATTCTTATATTAAAGGCTGATAAAGGTAACGCAACTGTAGCTATAACTAGACAGGATTATGACACACGGATTAAAAATATTGTTGAAGATAGTATAAATTATAAATTACTGAATAAAGATCCAACAAATAAACTACAGAAAATTAATAATGATTTTGTTGAAGAACTTTTTAGTTTAAAGATTATATCTTTTTTAGAGAAAAATACTCTAAAAACAAATGTCTCTAATGCACCTAGGTTATATGGTTTACCTAAAATTCACAAAGATAATTTTCCGTTAAGACCAATTTGTTCATGTGTAAGTTCTCCATCCTACGAACTATGTAAATATATAACTAATATTCTAAAAAAGATAACTGAGAATTCTAAGTATAACATTAAAAATTCAGTAGAATTTAAAAATAAGATTAGAAACCTAAAAATTAATGATGATGAAAAATTAATTTCATTAGATGTAGTGTCATTATTTCCAAGCATACCTGTTGATCTTGCAATAAGCACTATTGAGGAAAAATGGAATATTATTGAAGGACATACTAATATAGAAAAATGTTTGTTTCTACGTATTGTTAAATTTTGTATTGAAGACAATAGATATTTCCAATATAATAATAAATTTTATAAACAACAGAATGGATTACCGATGGGATCTCCTGCCTCTCCAATTGTGGCTGATATTGTTATGGAGAAACTATTAGACACATGTATTGAAAAACTTAATATTAAACCAATAATATTGACCAAATATGTTGATGATTTATTTTGTGTAATATCATAAAATGGCATTAATAATTTACTTAAAACTTTTAATGATTTTAATCCTTGTATTAGTTTTACAATAGAGATAGAATGTGATTCAAAACTTCCATATTTAGATACTTTACTCATTAGGAGTGGAAATAATTTATTAATAGATTGGTACCAAAAACCAACAGCTTCTGGAAGAATCATTAACTTTTATTCTAAACACAGTAAGCGAATTATAATAAATGCAGCTAAAAATTTAATAGAAAGAATACTTACGATAAGTGACATTGAGTTTCATAAAAAGAATGAGGAGAAAATTAGAAATGTATTAAATGATAATAATTTTCCTATTCATCTTATAAATAGATTAATTAGGCAGTATAAAAATAGGAATAATATAAATACAAGAAATATAATTGAGCCAATGATTTATAAGTCCTTAATTTATGTACCAGGAATATCAGAAAGGTTAGAGAAATCAAAAATTTTTGACTGCAGCAAATACAGATTGGCATACAAAACACACTATACACTAAAAAGGTTATTTAGTAAAACTAAAGATAAAATACCGAATCAGGAATTATCAAATTTAGTCTATAAGATTCAATGTAGCGGAAATGATAATGAGATTTGTAATAAAGTATACATAGGAACAACGAAAAATAAACTAAAAACTAGAATTGCTGGTCATAAATCTGATCAAAGATATAAAAATATTAATTCAAAAAAAACTGCATTAGCATCTCATTGTGCCAGATTAAATCACTATCCCAATTTTGAAAATGTTTCAGTAATAAACATAGAAAACAATTATAAAAGACGTTATATTTTAGAAATGTTACAAATTATTAATACACCAACAGCACAGAGAATTAATTTTAAGGCAGACACAGATAATGTAGCTCAGATTTATAGATATTTAGTAAATAAGAAATAATTTTGTACTTTGTATTTGTTTTTTAAAATTTTTTATTTGACAAAATATTTTTTGTTTTCCAAAATATGTTAGTTTGAAAAATTTTTTACTTCATGTTTTGTTATTGTTTTATATTGTTTGAATAAATATTTGTTTTCCTGAAGATGCTACACAATGGAGTAGCGAAATATTGAAAATATATATAATAAACAAAAAAGACCTATTGCTTATAAATTCAATAAAATATAATAATTAAAAAAGGTCAAATAAAAACATTATAGAAATAAATCCTTTGTCTTTTAAAAATCATTTTATGTAAACGACTTTATAATAAAAATTCCCTTATTATAATAACTTGCTAAAAATACAATTGCATAATAAGAGTTTTACCTAACTAACTACTTTAGTTAATTAAAATTGCAAAGGAATTGATTTGTATTTTCACGTAATTAATCATTAAGCAAACTGTGTTTTTATAATAGTTTTTCATATTGTTTTTTAAGTGCTTAGCATTTCAGCAATGCAAAGCCAAGTTTTTTTTATTAACTAAAAACGACAATAGAAGGGTGTATAATAAGTATCAGTGTTAGGAGTTGTGTAAAAAGCAAAAGCAAAGTATGATATCCATTCATGCCAATTGCTGTCTTCTACGGAACTTAGAAAATATTCATTTAGAACACGATGATGTTCCTAAAGTTTCATGATGATAAGGGGTCAAGAAATTCTGTTTTATTTTTAATAAAACACAAATCTTTCTCGACAACTTATTAGTAAATTCGGTACCTCTGCCCGTTTTGAGAATGTTAAATAAATCGTATTTTGTAATAACTTCTTCTACTAGCGTTTTTGCCACGGCTTTGGCGTTTTTTGATACTATTGGACATGCTATAACATATTTTGTTTGTTGACACTGCATTGTGAGTAAATATCTAAAGTTTTCTGACGATCTTAGTAGTCTAACTGTATCCATTACAACAATGTCAAAATTACGTGATGGTGTATCTGTTACTGAAAGGGTTTCTTTTGTATGTCTCACTTGTTTGTTTTTCTGGCATGATTCACAATTTCTCACATAGTTTTTAAACATTTTGTTCATATCTTTCCAAATAAATGCCTGTTTAAATTTAATTTAATGTATTTGGTATTCCGAAATGTCCACTATGAGGTGCGCTATGAAATTCTTCTATTAAGCTGTGTTGTTTTGTTGTATCCTTTACTCTTTTTGGCATTTTGTAAATAATTATATCGACGCCATTATTTTTTTACTTATTATATTGGATTTTCGCTTTCATTACATATCACGCGTGTAATTTTATCATTATATTCATTCTGTAGATTATAACTACCATTATTATCGTATATAAATTGTATTCTTTTAAGCTTCTTTATATCGTTCATTGATATACATTCACACATATGGAGGAGATCAATCCCTGTTAAGGTATGTATTTCTTGTTCTTATTTTTATTTACAATTTCATCTTTATTTTTAGTATTTTTATTAAGCATGCTACGTATTATTGTCAGAGTTTTTCTTTCTTTTTCAATACAGAGTGGAATCATTTCTTTTAATATTTTTGAGTTCGTTTCAATACGATATAACGCGTCAGCGTTAGTGTTATTTGCTCCCTTTTTATATATTATATTAAAGTCATAGTCTGATAATTCAAGTCGAATTTTGGTCAGTTTCGAGGATGGATTCTTATAGGAAAATAATGCAACGATCTGTTACTACCGTGAATTTTCTGTCATATAGATACGGTCTAAAAAACTGTATGCCCCAGTGAATTCCTAATAGTTCTTTCACAATAGCCGACTTATTTTTTTCGTGTTTATTTAAAGATTTACTTGCATGTGATATAGGCAAGTCCTAAAGTTTAAGGAATCTGTGGTAAGTGTAAAAGGTTTCTCAAAATCAGGATATTGTAATGTTGGTGGGTTCTTTAGTCTGTCTCTTAATGTATCAACTGATTTTTGACAATCTTTTGTCCATTCAAATTCAATTTTCTTCTTTAGTAAGTTCTTTAGGCAATTCGCTGTTTTTGCAAAATTCGGAATGAAGCTTTTATAATAATTACAGAAGGATATGATACTGTTCAATAATTTAATATTTTGTTGTTTTTTTAATAAGATGTCATAAATATAGGACTTCTGGCCTTAAAAATCAACATTTTTCTGCATTTAATTTTAAATTGTACTGTTTTTGTACTGCCTTTCAAACACTTTTATGAGATTTTCGTTATGGTGCTTAAAGGCCTCATTAGTCTTTACTTTCTGTTGCTGTTCTGTGCCGTGCCGTTCTGCTTTTTAAATTATTGTAATTAGTTTTTCTGTAACAACCAACCAGCCGTTTATAATACACAAAGAAAACACAATACACAACACAACAAAAACAACTACAATTACAATGACAAAAATGGTTTGTTTACAATTTTGCACTCACACTACCAAACAACTTTCAAGTAACTTAACGTTGAATTCTATTTTCTACTGATTCGAACGGAACAGAACAGAACGTCAAAGTAATAACAAACCACAAATACATATTTTCCATTTAACAGAAATTGATCAGCTGATTCGTCACGGAACGGAAAGTAAAGACTAATTCTGCCTTAAGGCTGCATCCGAAAATTATTATATTATCTACATATAGGAAGGCTTAAGATTCCAGACCAGATAATGGTATGGTAAGCATCCTCTGAAAACTGTTTGATGATACTTTCAGTCCAAAAGGTAGACTGTTATATTGATAGTGACCGCTGTTAGTGGAAAATGCTGTAATTGGTCTTGATGTTGTATCAAGTTCAATCTGATGAAAAGAACTCGTCATATAAAGAGTTGAGAAAAATTTTACTTGTCCTAATTTATCTAAAACATCTTCTAGTCTTGTTAGGGGAATTTGTCATTTACGACTTTATCATGTAATGTCTGTAATCTACAACTAAACGCCATTTTTTATGTCATCTTGTCTATTTTTAGGAACCAATAATAAAGGAGAGTTGTATGGACTAATTGAGGGTTCTATTACATTTTCTTGTAATAGTTTTTGTACTTGTCTGTCTATGTCATTCAATTGTGTTTGCGGTAAACGATTTTTTTTATGTAAACTGGGGTATTATCGTTTAATTCTATGGTTTGTTTGTAAAAATTGTTATTGGTCAAGTGTTCTCTCTCTAGATGAAATATTTCTTGATATTGTTTTAATAAATCGTATAAAGCTTCCTGTTTTTCGTCATCAAAATCCTTGAATTCAATTGTTTTTAGTAATTTCTGAAATCTGTCTTCTACAAAATGTTGGTCATCCAGATGTCATAGTATTGTAAAGGTATTGTAGCTAGTTAAAGTTTTCACAACCGTATTGGTGTTTCTAATGTATTTAGAATTTTAATGTGGCGATTACCGTTTTTTCGTATTATCGTGTTTGCAACTAAAACTCCTTTTTCTATTTCTTTCTTGTGTGCTAACTATTTCAAATGCTTGTGTTAATGGTTTAGGTTGTGCTGCTACTACTGCTATTCTTATGTTCTCTTGTAAACATTTCTGGAATGTTTCGAGTGCCAAATTTTCGTTCATCATTCCAATTAAAACGTGATACTTCATTTGAACTGTCTTCAAAGTCACTGAATTGTACTATGGTAAATTCTCTTTATTTTTTCTCTAAAACTTGAAACGTTAAATCCAAGGCAAATTGAATACTAGGTAACCGCATCAGGACCAGAACATAAAACGCGTGTATTTTGTTTGTGTAAATTTACTTGTACGTGTCAGTAAACAGCGATGAATAAATATTAAGAAACAGACAAGAAAATGAAACAAATTCTACTTCATTTCATTTTTCCTTTGGTCTCTTTCGACATATTGAACAAAGTTCCACTCGCGCACTTCTTATTTTGCAAACCACGCAAATATATCTTCAAATATTTTTTATAAATGTACATACATATATTTTAATAAAAATATATAAACAATTTTTTAAATGTTTCTCAAAGACCCATTTTTTTCAATAAATGTTGTTTTTTGTTTGTTTAATTTATATTTTAACCAAAATTGGGCATACACACTTTTTTTACTTATCACACAACGGTTTATTTTCACTTTCACTATTTTTTTAAGAAACAAATTATTTAAAAATTTTTATCCGATTTTAATATTTAATATTTTTTCGTATTTTTAAATGGCGCGTCAACAAATGTAAACAATTTTTGACTTTGGTTAAAAAAATTTGTAAAGCGAATTCGATCACCTGGGCTATCAATTTTACCTAGTATTCAATTTGCCTTGATTACCTTTTTGTTAAATTTTTTTAATTTCCGAATGAAGACTACTGGCTGTCTTTGTTGACTTTTAATATTTGGATAGTGATGATTTTCATTCTGTTGTTAATATAAAATAAAACGAGTGTGGTTGAACTGAGCAAATAGTTTATTTCTGTTACAACAGTACTAATGAGATCAACTATGCAAGACTCAATAGAATTGCTATATAAATGATTATTCGATTAACAACACCCTCCCTGAATAAGCATTGCATTTACATATTAAATAAAATGATAAAAGAAAATCAATTAATGTTAAAAAATTTAAAGACCAGATTGTTCAATAAAAAATTTAAACTTATCGGCTGGTACGCCCTTTGTAAGGATGTCAGCTATCATTCTTTTGGTTTCCAAAAAGTCGATGTTTATTTCACCGCTTTCTAATTTCTCACGTATATATTTTATTTTAATATCAACATGCTTTGTTTTATTAGAATAAGAATTATTCTGAGCTATTAAGATGGCGCCTTTGTTATTGCAGTATAACTTCATTGATACAGGAAGTTCATTAACTAATTCACGTTCTAGCTTACGAAGCCAAACGACTCCTGAATCGCTGATACAATCGACATAAGTTCAGCTTCAGTCGAAGAAAGAACCACTGTTTTTTGTCTTTTTGATCCCCAGGATACTGCTGCGCCTTGCATAATGAAAATATATTCCGTCGTAGAGCGCCTATCATTAGTGTTACTTGCCCAATCGGCATCGCAATATCCAACAAGGTCAACGTCTTGATTCTTATAAACCAGGCCTTTATTTACTGTACCTTTTAGGTACCGCATCACTCTTTTGACCGCCAACCAATAAGCCTTTCCTGGATTTGTGCTACACCGGCTAAGCAAATTGACAATATAACATTTGTCAGGCCTTGTTATCTGAGCAGCGTACAGCAGACATCCAATTGCTTCCAAATATGGGACATTTTTAATTTCATTTATCACCTTTGGCAATGTTAAAATACACACATTGATCTGTTTCACTTCTTTCAAGACCAAACTTAATGAGCACATTATTTAAAGTGATGTTCCAGACTCGACTGTATTGCTTCAACCCATAAATTGCTTTCTTCGGCAAACAAACACGATTGCTACCATCGTTATAGCCTTTAGGTTGCTGCATAAAAATTTCCTATTCAAGAATTCTATTCAAGAAAGCAGTTTCGGCATCAAGTTGGTGGACGTGTAGATTGAACTTAACAGATAGTGCCAGTAAAAACCTTATAGATGAGTAACGTACTACCGGGGCGAATGTTTCGTCGTAATCAATGCCTTTCTGTTGACTAAAACCCTGCACAAGTCTCGCCTTCTTGCGAATTTCATTTCTATCCGAGTCGTATTTTCAAGGCTGCTTCCACTGATCCAGGATCATTTGACAAAAAACTAGTTGCACAAAAGTTGTATTCACGTCTGGATTTCGCAGCTAACCGATCATAACGTCAAACATTAGTATTTTCTTTCTTAAGATTCTCATCACATGGCTCCTCAAATGCATCTTCAAAAGTTAAGCTATTGATCGAGTCAGCATCGTATTCTACTTTAAAACTATCAGTTGAAACGTTTTCATTATGACCAGTTATATCTTCTTCTTTAATATTACCAGGCATTTCACAAACACCATCAGAGGACAATTCATTTACCAACCCCTCTTCTGGATTGGCACTTATTTTAGGGATTTCAACTATAAGATTTGGATCAAAGTTAGTAGGATTTATACCATTATTACATACCTGATCTTCTAGGAAAATAACATTGCGAGTGAAGGATCATAAAGTTTATATGCCTTGCTTTACATACTGTAGGCAACAAAAATACATTTTATAGATCTTGCAAGTAGCTTGGAGCGCTTTACGTTAGGTATATGTGCAAACGCCTTGCACCCAAAAACACGAATATGGTCGAGATTCGGTTTTCTGCCAGAGTAAATTTCCTCCAGACAAATATTGCTGCCTCTGCACGGAATTCTTTTTAACAAATACGCTGCGGTTACAGCTGCTTCAGCCCAAATTTTTTCGTCTAAACCTGAGTCCAGTAGCATACATCGCACCCCGTCCATTATTGCACGATTTAAGCGTTCAGATACGCCATGCTGCTTTGGCGTATATGGTGCTGTTTTCTGGTGTATAATGGCACAACGCATTAAATAATTTTCGAACTGATTGCTCGTATATTCAGTTCCGTTGTCAGACTGAAAAATTTTTATTTTAGCGGAGCACTGATTTTCAGCCATGGATTTAAATTTTAAAAATTCTTTAAAAACTTCAGCTTTACTTTTTATTGGTTATAACAACACTTTTTGGGAAAAGTCGTCCACAAAAGTTACACTAAACCTTGCACCAAAAAAAGATTTTGAACCAAATGTACCCGTTACATCCGAGTGTACGATTTACAAAACCTCTTTTGCACGATGACATTTATATTTAAAAGAATTTCTTGTTTGTTTGCCCTTAATACATATTACACATGGCTCAGCATTCAACTTAATCTCAAATTCATTCCCAAATTCATTCCAAAGTTGTTGAGCTCTATCATTAGAGTCAACTCTGCCGAAGCTTAAGTAAATGACATTTGAAGAAAGTTCTCTCAAGTACATTATAGTTTACCACTTTGATTTATATGTATTTGCACAGTTGTATAAGTTGGCATAAGCTAGTATATGCACATTATAGTTCGGACTCGAAGCTGATCGTACATTCCGTACAGAAACAGCTGATTGCGCTTGGTGTATACATACATAAATCAATAAAGAAAAAATGGCAGTGGAGAGCGACATTGAAAAAGATTTTTTTTAATTTAATAGAAAATGTAAAAAAAAGAAGGGTTTATATGAGAGAAAATGATGCGTTTTTATTATTACAATTCGCTATAATTTTTTTTAATTGCTTTCAAATTAAATCAGTGACACCGTTGCATCTTTTGGTACTTTTGACCAAAATACATAAAAAACATGCCATTTTTTATCGAATTTAATTGAAAACTAGTAAAAAAAGTACATTTATTTAAATCAATGTTATTAAATATATATATATTCTTTCGATGCCTTTTTATTTACAAATTTTATTTATTTAAAAAAAATATATTTTTGGGAAAGTACGATTTAAACATAAATGTACAACTGTGGCAAATAAGTTTTTAAATTAATGTAAGTACATTATAGCCAAATAAAATTCTTTAAAGAATTACCTAAGCATTTGACAGGCTTTTCGTTGGGTTTTTGACATAAGCTCAAGCTAGCTTATGCACATTATAGTTGGGCCTTAAGACATTTCATATTATCAGGGTTGTTTTTGCAACAAAAAATGAAGCCAATTAAACAAACAGCTGCTTTTCAGAGACCGAAGCCAATTGCTGCATAATCATAGCTTATCCGCGGTTGATTTTTGTCTTCCGCCGACTTAAAAATACCAACCAGGTTTTTAGAGGTAATTAAGAACTGTAAATGTTTTTCTTATTTTCAAACTAATTTTAACGATGTGCTAATACGAAACATTCAGTGCAGATATGTATGTTAAACACAAACAATTTTAAGCATATCCATCGATTATTTACAAATTTTCTTATAAGTAACTTAACAATTTCGCTCAGTTTAGGAAAACAAATGAGTTTTTTGCTAAGTGAAAGCTTTAAATATGTAGTGTTTAAAACTTTCTACGGTCTCTACAATTTACTTTCAACTGTCGGTATGCCAAAAACACACTAAAAATTGTACTTGTGTACTAAATAAAATTAATTAATTTGTTAGTTTATAATATAAATTTGCCTTAAAGCTTTCAACAGCAAATAAATCAATATTTGCAAAAACGGCTGAAAGAAATAGTATTTTTGATTATTTTCTATACAAATTGTCATATACATACATCATAATTTTGTGCAAAAAAATTTCATAAAAATCGCTGAGTTACAGCTTTTCTACACTTGTTCCCGCCGGCAGCTTAAAGTTTTTCATACAGGCATCGTACTTCTCTAATACATATGTTTTTCTTTAGAACAGCTGTTTGCTTACTACAGAGAAATTATAAACTGTTTTAAGTGTGATAGTGTGAAAGCTTTTTGTAATGATACGTTAGATTTTTCAAAATCTAAATCATTTTCATACGAGAAATTTAAATGAAAATCATACGACTCAGTGTTATTATGTGAAAGCACCTTTAAGTTTATCGTGAACCATTTCCACCATAGATAGAAATATATCGAGGTGTGCATGTTCTCCGTCAAATATGGGAATTGTGTCCGAAGCTTTTTTGCTTTCGAAATTCGACATGTTTAAGCTGTCTAAATTGGAGTGTTCTTTTATAAGTTCAATTGCGGTTGCTTTTAGGGCTTTGAATTTTTTGTTGCCTAATTGGATCTGATAAATGACTCGCTAATTTTCCAAACAGTCCACTTAGTTCATTTATTGAAAAGAAGAAAATTTTGTATTGAACAACGTAGCCGTTGTAGCGTTTTTGTTACTAAATTGGGATGAACTTTTTGTTAATAGACTAAATCTTATTTTCGCTTGTATTTAGAGATAAAAGTGCAGCAAACTTCAAAATACAGCTTACAAAATTTTTTGTAATTAAAATTGTGCCAAAGATCAAACAAAATTTTTATTAATTTTTTTGTAAAAAGTTGGTCGGCTTTAAGGAATTTTGGTAGTTTTTGAAAGAAAAAAAGGATAAAAAAATTCTTGTCAGTTGCAACGTTGTTTGCAAAAAACAAACAAATCATATGCAAGAGTGAAAAACCTAATATTTGTTTTATTTCGTGAAGTTAAGAAAATTGCGCATTTATCAAAAAGTTATCAATGTGATATGTTGATTTAATAAAAGCAAAAATTAAAGAAAAAATAAAAAAAAGAATTTAAAATAAATATACACGTTCAATATGAAATTAGAAAGGTACGTTGCATTTGGTATTGGAAGCAATTGTAGTGTTGTGAACCTGACACTGAAAACCCGAAACTTCACAGGCATGTCGCGGGTATTTAAAACCGCCAAAGCCTTCAAAAAGTTAGATTCAAGTTGGATCTATAAAGCCTTTAAATCCAAAATTGTAAGCTGTTTTTTAATGTGTTAAACTTTTCCTTATTTCCTTAATTTTATGTAGAAATACTCAAGATGTGTGCCTCAACACCAATGTCGTCCAAAAGTCATGGGAAATCAAAAGGTTATTTAAAACGTTTCAAAAACTATATTGGGTTAAAATATTTTTTCATTTAAGGCTTTCCTTTCAAGATTAGGTCCAGGGTCAAAAGGAAATCTAAACCCGGTTTGGAAAACTTGAAAGTATATGTGAGTATAAAGTTATAATTTATTTTAAATTTTAAGAAGTTTTGCAATTCGTATTGCCTAAAAATTTTGATGGAGTGCAAGGTGGTCACCAAAGAGGTTGAGAAATCCGTCTGTCGGCTGACTGGAGAGACTTACTTACGACTCAAAACTTGATGAAGTCGTCAGCATGATCCCTTTGCAGAATCTTCTAGCGATGGAAGATTTCGAGAGAAAGTTGGAGTAGTCGCCATTTTTCACTAAAGCAATGGTAAAGAACTTAAGTTCATGCTTAAAGTATTTTAATAATAATAATCTTACATTAATATTTTTTTAGACATCACATTTATATATGATTAAGGGGACATCGCAGGATGTCAGCACTGTGATGCGCTAAATTTTTACAGACCATCTACTAAAAAAATATAATTGAGATGGAAGGTGGGATAAGCAAGTCCTCTGAAAGCTCTCTTTGGTTAATAACTCCCTGCGAGGTATGTACTACAAATTAGTCAATCAAAAAGTTATTTGTTTATTGCGTATTAAATTATTTATACATAAATGTATATCTTCTTTTACTTTATGGTGTTTTCCAACAGCAAGGAGCGTTTGATTTTAAAAACGGTGAAGAACTACAAAAAAAAAAATATTTAAAAAGAGATAAAAATTAAGTATTTTTTATAAAGTAACTTTTTATACTGTAAAATATTATTTAGATATTAAAAAAGGATCATGTATATATATTAGAAAATATTAAATTTTGTTTTATTAAAAAAGTTCGATTTATCAATTGAGGGTATATTCATCAATTGTGACCGGTATATCCATCAAGTGTGATGAAAACTTCTGTCACCACTAAATAGTAAGCTGCAATAGAGTGAGCAGTGCAGTTATGTCTAAAATCACATGTATACAAAAGTTTCCTACAAGTTTTTAATTTTTCTTTAAGAATGTGATAGAAACTTTGTTCTAAGCAATTATGGGTATTTCCATCATCAGTAATTGTAATTTAATTGTCACTGCTCTTGTGGGGGGTCTCCATGGCTTATAAAATTTGATGTATGAATTATCTTTTGAACGGTTATAGATTGACAAGCAAAATTCACAATTGAAGGATGTATCCAAAAAAATGAACGTTGTTCCCATAGGTTCAGTAATATGATATATATGACCTTATCTTGTTGAACCTTATAGATAGGTTCTTGAAATTTAAACAGAGTGTGTACCACTACGTCTTCCTTAAATCATTTTTGCCCATTAAGAGGTTACATTAGGTAATCTCTTTTTCTCTTGAACAGGGAGAACTGGAATTTAAAACAGATAAATTCTTACTTTGAATATGCAATAGACTATGCTTTGTTTTAAATGCTATTTCACCGGTGATTAGAAAAAGCGTTAGGGGGGACCAGGGCGACACTGGGTAAAAAACGCATGTAGGATAGTAACAATGGTAACTTCATTGTCCCTAACAAAAATGTTTTCAAATTTATCGGTTTTATTTTTCCAAGAATTATATGCAATTAAACAAAGTAACCCTCTAGTGTAATACCTTATCCTTTTCTTATCACAGCGTCCTTACAAATTTTCCAGTATCCTAGTTAGAACTCTCTCGCAAGTACAAAACTTACACCCTATGCTTACTCCAGCCTCTGAGGCTGGAAAAAAGGCTACGTGACTGCAAATAAAAGTACTACGAACTTATTTGTTGAAACCTCTTCTCCATAATGAATATTAAAACACATTTACTTTTTAATATGTATTTCCAACTCACAAATTTTATTTGTGATATAAAAAAAATTTAAACAACAACAATAATGCGGAATTTCATGTTGGGATTTAATTTCGTATTCTTGGTACTTTTTTCTTAAAACTAATACATATAATTAAATATTAGTGCTTATATTGCAGACTTGGAATCTGCCTAGGAAAAAGGATTTTTTTTTTTTGCTTTTCGATGACGCTTTATAGGACACTTGACGATAAGGATTGAATTCGATTGTTGTGTTAAACACGTGGCTAAAATGAGAATTAACACGGTATAAAAGTTGTGGTATTAGTAAATCAGCTAAGCTCTGAAGTAAATCATTACAATTTAGAGTCCTTTAAGCCGGCCAGTCACTCGGCATTACATATTCCTATGGCTTCATTTTTTTCCTCTAATAATTCATTGCCAGTAATGGCCATTTTTGACTTGGCAAATTCGTCAAGTGACAACCCTTGAACGACTTTCCATTGTTTGTTCTTAACTTCCACGGGGAATGAGTAAATAACATCTTTGGGAGCCCCGTAACTGCCGTCAGAAATAACACCCATTGAAACGAAATGACCTGGAGCAGTGCCATTCCACCAATCATGCATATGATCGCAAGCAGCCTTGGCAGCTGACATAGCAGAAGACATTTTGCGAGCAGCAATTACTGCTGCACCACGCTTCTGCACAGTCTCGACAAATAAACCCTTTAAGAACTCAGCATCACCAACAGCTTCAGCAGCTGACTTTTCCACTCCACCATCATTGACGACAGCATGACTAGCATCAGGAAATTGGGTAGAAGAGTGGTTGCCCCAAATTATAACATTTTTAACATTACTAACGGGAACTTTAGCCTTAGCAGCTACTTGGGCTGTGGCACGGTTTTGATCCAAACGAGTCATAGCACTAAAATTTTCGCGAGGAATTGATGGAGCATAGAAAGAGCAAACTACAGCATTGGTATTAGCCGGATTGCCAACAACTAAAACTTTAACATCTTTACGCGCATATTTATCTAATGCTTGACCTTGAGCCTTGAATATTTTTACGTTAGCGGACAATAAATCTTTGCGTTCCATTCCTTCCTTGCGGGGCATCGCGCCAACCAAAAATGCAGCAGAAACATCCTTGAATCCTACGGCAGGATCAGTAGTAGGGACCACTTCTCTAAGCAACGGCAAAGCACAATCAGCCAATTCCATAACAACACCTTCTAAAACACCAACCATTGGTGGAATATCCAGCAAATGCAAAATCAAAGGTTGGTCCTTGCCAAAAACTTCACCACGAGCAATCATGTAAAGGAGTGAGTATGCGATTTGACCGGCAGCGCCAGTCACAACAACTCTAATTGGTTCTGCCTAAAAATATTAAAAAAATATGATTTATATATACATTTATTCGAATTATAATTTGAGATAAAACTTTTGAATGTAAAATGTTTTTCGATAAGAACTTTGTTTATCAATTGTGGAAGCACAACGTGTTGTAACATGATAGTTTTGCCGTATTGGAAGTAGATGCATAGGCGTGGCCTTTGTGGGCATTTGCCAGATATCAATTTATATTCACAATTGCCGAAATGTACTCTTTGCTATACAATATAAATTTGAATTATTTTCATCTAAACTTTTGTTTTAGAAAACAATATTCTTATTAAAACACCCATATTTACATATTGAAATTTGTTGATGCTGTTGTTTTTGTAAAAGCTCTGCTACGTTGTGAATTTTGTTTTTAATTACTTTTTATATTTTTAATGTAATACAAGGCCCTTGAGGCCAAATATATTACTAAACAATAAATCTAAGCAGAAGGAATTGTATGCAGAATATAAATAGAGAAAGAATTTTTATATTAAAAATAAAATGTGTTCATTTGCGTTGAGCAAACGTAAACTTTTTCAATATTGAAAAAAGCAGCAATTATTTATGACCTAAAATCAAATTGTGGAAAAAATGTTTCATATTACAAATGGAGATCATAAACAATAAACAATTAAATTTTTATTTAATGCATAGTACACAAAATCGTCGATTTAATAAGTAAACTTGAAAAATGCAATCAACTTGATTAACAAGAGACCGGATAAGGCCTTTTGAAGTTTGTATGTATATACGTGTATAGTTATAATTTCGCTTAGTCTACAAGAAACATTTTTACTATTGAAAACGGGTATAGTTCGTCTTTCCTTCCAGACTATTTCACTAGCAATACAAGTAACACACATTGTATATAAAAGCAAAGATAAGATATTCGTTTAACTAAAGAAGACCCATTAATGTAAAACTTTAGTCTAAAATAATAATATTCCAAAAAATCAAATCTATATTTAAAAATAATTTAAAAAATTAAAAAGGCTATGTAAACTATATTAAAAAATTAAGACTCCTAGAAACAATAATCTTTTATATGTACGCTTAAATATACAAGAACATTCATCTACAAAATATTCATTTTTAAATTAAATTGGGAACAATTGGTATACAAATACTTTTACCCATTTTTTAATAAACAAAACGTGTACTATCACTTTTTTTATATAAAATCCAAAAACTTGTTCGTTTCTTCCTCTCAACACTATAATCTTTAAATAAAATCATGCCACCAAATATAAACACACATATGTATTTCTGGTGGGGAGTACATTGCAAATATTTAAATTGTTTAATATTTTTTCATTATTTAATTGGTGCCGGCAATTGTGCATTTTACTAATTAAAAACACGAAAATAACAATAACTGGTATTGTCCGGATTCGAGAGGTTGATACAAGTCGCACCAAAGGTCAAATGAAAGTTATTTCTTCTAATGATTTGACTAATAAATTAATATTTTATAATCATAAAATATTATATTTAATATTTAAAAAAATGCGTGTATTAATTTTTGGGCATTACTTACCATTCTTTTTAATAAACTTCCGCGTTAATAGACTTTGGAACGATGAGAGGTTTAAATAGCACTGCGTCAACTGCTAATTAAATGCTGTTGAGATTTAATTCTTTGCTTTCGTTCGTCGCAAAAAATAAAATTATTAACTTAATCTTTTTTATCGAAGACTAGCGGCGACGATAGAGGAATTAACTATATCACATCAAAAACATCGTTGTGTTTTTTCGGAGTATTATTATTATTTGGCCATACATAAAAAATTACACTGAAAGAAAACCTTTTTAAATGAAAAGATATATATTTTAAAATACTCTTTTAAAATACTCTTAAATAACTCATTTCGTAATATCTGCTGAATTCTTGAGCATACGGACTCTTTTCACTTTCCACGCAACGATTTATTCACACATTTACTATTTTATGAAAAAAAATTATCATAAAAAATATATTTTCGACTTCAAATTTTTTAATGGCGCGTCCACAAAATGTTAACAAATTTTGAATCAAGTTCTGAAAAGTTTGTAAAAGGAATTTGATCACCTGGGCTATTAATTTTATCTAGTATTCAATTTTCCTTGCAAACATGTACAGTGATGGACTTAAGTATAGGCACAAGGTGCAAAATGAAGCAAACAGTAATTTTTTTGATATTGATTATCATTAAATGTTTATTTTTAGAACGTAAAATGGTTCTTACAAAGCTTCATATAAGAAGTAATCAAAAAATTTGAACAGATTTCATTCGCCGATAGAATAATAACAAAAAAAATTTAAAAATATCGATTTTTTATGGGACAAAAGTATAGGCACATTCATTGTCAACGGAAATAAAAGACGATTATAAATTCGCCAATCTGGCAATACTGTATTTGTTGACAGAATGGAATGTTCCGTTATTATTTTCAAATTGTTTCAGTTGGTGAAAAGTAAGAAAAATTTGTTAAAAATAATAATTTCTTTGTCGTTTTCTAAAAAATGTGTCCTAAATTAAGTGAAACTACAGAATCACAGCGAAAAATAATTCTCCATCTGCATAACCAATGCAAATCTTTTGCTGAGATTGGCGAATTAATGGATCGAAGCCGTTTTACTTTTCGGACAATAATTAATCGTTTTAAAGGTAAAACTAACTTTGAAAGTGCTAAACGCTGTGGTCGTCCCAGAAAATTAACTGAGAGAGAACGTGCCCAAATAATACGGAAAGTTAAAATTGATCCGAAAACAACATCAACACAGCTGGCAGCGGACGTCAAGGAAAATTTCGGTAAGGACGTGCACTCTAAAACTGTTCAGAGATTACTACATTAAGCCGGTTATAAATCACGTGTTGCTAGACGAAAACCATTAATATCTGCAGTTAATAAAAAAAGACTTTAACCGAAGAATGGCTTAAAATTGATAAAAATTGTACAAAAAAAATTAGTACACTCTATGCCTAATAGACTTAAAGCCGTTTTTAAGCAGAATGGACTGCCTTTGAGTTTCTGACTAGTTTTGATTCCGTTAACAAAGAAAATGCCTATACTTTTGTCCCACAGAAAATCAAGTTTTTTAAACCTTTTCGTTATTTTTCTACCACCGAATAAAATCTGTTCGACTTTTTTGGTTATTTTTAATATGAATTACTGTTATAATTATTATATGTTCTTTAAATAAATATTTGATACTTACAAATGTGAAAAAACATATTTTGTTTCATTTTGCAGCTTGTGCCTATACTTAAGTCCTTCAGTGTATGTGTAATAACATTAATGATGAAATATAGAAACTACAAGAACGTAACATTTTTTTTTTAGACTTATAATTAAAATTAAAAGCTAATATTAAACTGGCAATGGCAACGGGGCCTTCAGCTCAAAAATTATATTAAATAATAGTTAGCTTACATATATAATGTTACAATTTACAAAATTGAAGTCATATTTCTTTATAAAGATTACATTTTTTAAGAAAATTTGTTATTGCTTTTATATTTTCAGCAGACGGATTTGATAATAAATCCAGAGGGTTAGTATTTCGAAAACATGATATTCTTGAATTGAGGGTTTTTTGACATTCACACAGGAAATGGGAGGGTTTGGTTGGGTAAGTTATGTCGCAGTTGCAGAAAGGTTGATAGTTGATATTAAATGTTGGTCCATGAGTTGCAAGTGTGTGACCTAGACGAAGTCTCTCAAACTTTATGTGATCTAGTCTACAAACCTGATGTTGATTTTGAGATGTGAAAGAGTCCAATGACTTCTTAGAAAAGTTAATTGTCCTGTACCAGGATGAGCTCAAATTAAAAATATGATCTGCATTACTCTCGGAAAGCGATTTTGAAATGAAGTTATCGGTGTCTTTACGGTTAAAATTATGTGTTAGGTGAAGAGGTTGTTTTGAGGCTTCTTTGGCGACAGTATCAGCTAGTTCGTTTCCCTGGATTTCACAGTGTCCAGGGATCCACGCCAGTATGATGTTGGAAGGCTTGTTAATAAGAATGTTTCTGATTTTAGAAACATAATAGTTGTTATTTGAAATGTTTTTGATTGACTGCAGAGAAGAAAGGGAATCTGAGCATATAACAAACTTTCCGTGATTTGCTTTTGCGTAGCATAGAGCTTCGTAGATTGCAATCAATTCAGCAGTATATATAGAGGTATGTGGGGGAAGAATAGATACTTTGATAATTTCACTTTCAGTAGTTACGCTTGTGTGTGTATCGGTTTTAGAACCGTCAGTATAAATAAATTTATAATCTTTGAGGGTATCTTTTAACATAGAAAACATCATCCTGAATTCAAACTTATTAGAGTTTGATTTATTCAGTTCATGTAGCGAAGTGTTTATGGATTCATTTTGAAAAAACCAAGGAGGAGGTTGTTTAAGTCTATTGTTAGAATATGGTATTTGTAATGGAATGCTAAGTTTTTTGCAGTTTTGCAAAACTCTATAAATAGTTGAGGGAGTTTTAGGAATTTTTTTTTGATATAGTAACTTTTTTAAATATATTCTTCGTAAATTTAAATGTTTTTTGACCTTTATTCTTTTCTTTATTCTTTTCTTTTTAATCAAGCACTAGGTCAGGTTTAAAATAATAAAAATATTGTTTTTTATTTATTTTTTCAATATTTCGCCACACCGTTGGGTGGCATCTTCAGGAAACAGGAAACAAATTTATTAAAATTAAGTTATTTCAAATACAAATTATTAATTTATATGAAAAAATTTGTCAAACGAACTCAAAAAATTTTTTCAAAAAACAAAGACAAAAAATTCAAACATGTTATACATAAACATACATATAAAAAATTTTCAATACTCAAAATACATTGAAACTTTTAAAAATTTTCAAAACATTTAAATTATACAAAAAACAATATACATATGTATACAAACACAAAAATTTTATTTGATAAAAATGTTACAAATAATTAAGTTAGTTACATTGTAACGTTTACTATTTTTTATGAACCAAATGTCTATAACAATGTGCAACATTATCAGTATCAGCTTTAAAGTTTATTCTTTTTGTTGTTGGTAGTTTAATTATTTGTAACATCTCTAACATATACCGACGTTTATAATTATTTTCAATATTTAAAACTGATGCATCTTCAAAGTTAGGATGATGATTTAGACTCGCACAATGGGAAGATAATGCAGTTTTTTGAGTATTATTTACGTCTCTATATCTTTGATCAGATTTATGTCCAGCTATTCTAGTTTTAAGTTTATTCTTTGTTGTACCTACATATACTTTATTACAATTTTCACTATCATTACCATTACAAGGTATTTTATATACTACATTAGACAAGTTCCATTTTTGTATTTTATCTTTTGTTTTACTAAATAATCTGTTTAAAGTATTAAAAGTTTTGTAAGCCATTTTATATTTTTCCGAATCGAAAATTTTTGCTTTTTCTATTCTTTCTGCTAATTCTGGTACATAAATTAAAGACTTGTAAACTTTTGTTTCTATCACACTTCTTGTGTTACATGCTCTTCCGTACCTAATTTGTTTAAACAAACTCTTTATTAATTGTATTGGAAAATTATTATCGGTTAGTATCTTTATAACTTTATCTTTATTTATCTTGTGAAATTCCTTATCACTTATCTTAAATACTTTTTCTATCAAATTTTTGCCTGTATTAATAATTATTCTTTTGTTGTGTTTGGAATAAAAATTAATAATTCTTCCGGAGGCTGTCGGCTTTTGATACCAATCCATTTTTAGTTTATTACCTCTTCTTATTACTAACGTATCTAAATAGGGAAGTTTAAAATCGCGTTCTATTTCTATTGTGAATTTTATGCAACTACTAAATTTATTAAATGTTTCCAGCATATTTTCGATTCCAGTTTCCGAAACAATACAAAACAAATCATCTACATATTTAGTCATTAATCTTGGTTTAATACTAAGTTCTTCAATGCAGATGTCTAATAATTTATCCATAACAATGTCTGCCACAATTGGAGAGGCTGGGGATCCCATTGGAAGTCCTTTTTGTTGCAAATATATGTTATTATTATATTGAAAATATCTATTATCTACTATGCAAAATTTTAAAATCCGTAAAAATAAACATTTCTCCATTCCAGTATATCCCTGTATCACGTTCCATTTTTCTTCTATTATATTCATCGCTAAGTCAACAGGTATACTCGGAAATAATGATACTACATCAAATGAAACTAACTTTTCCTCATTCTGAATACACTGGTTCTTTATCCTTTCCTTAAATTCTATTGAGTTCTTAACATTATATTTAGAATTCTCTGTAATCTTTTTCAATATTATTGTAATATATTTACACAATTCATAAGATGGAGAACTAATAAAAGAACAAATGGGTCTTAAAGGAAAATTCTCTTTATGAATTTTAGGTAATCCATATAACCTAGGAGCTGTAGCAACATTTGTTTTAAGTCTGTTTTTTTCTAAAATAGTAATAATTTTTTGCTTAAAAAGTTCTTCTACTAAGACATTATTTATTTTTTGCAATTTTGTTGTTGGATCTTTATTTGCTAACTTATAATTAGTAACATCCCCTACAATATTGTTAATTCTTAAATCATAATCAGTTTTACTTATAGCTACTGTAGTGTTACCTTTATCTGCTTTCAAAATAAGTATGTCTTTATTTCTTCTTAAAAATTTTTCAGCCTTTTCCACGTGCTCCAACATGAGTCTATCTCTATTAGTTAGTTTTAATTTATTTAAGTGATTATCAATTATTGAAGTAAGTTTAGTCCTAGCTATTTCCTGTTCTTCTTTTGTTTTTAAAGTTTGTACAAAGTCCTCTCCGTCCGCTACCATTTTTAAAACGGGAAAATCTTCTCTCTTAATTGGCAAAGCATGCTTATGCCCTAATGAAAGAATCCACTGAACCTCATCTGGAATATCTAACTTAGTCTTATTGACAAACCACTTATTGTTAAATTCAATACCTAACTCTCTCCTTTGCAACTCTCTTAAACAGTCAAATTTCTTTTTATGAATATTATTTACCTTAATTTTAAAAGCAGCTCCTAATCTGTCCTCAAACTGCAAAAATCTTTCCATTTGTTCTTTTGAAAACAGTTTTCTTAATTCATATTCAATCATCATCAGCTCTCTTTGAAAATACCTCAGTAAACTATGTTTTTCCAAAATTACACATCTTAAAATTTTGTTTCTTAAATCATCTAAATATTTTTCCATTACGTGTTGAATTTTTCTTTTTCCATCCATCTTGAAAATATTAAGAATATTCTTAGTAGAATTCACAATAAATTTTGGTACAATTCCAGAATTTCGTAAGTATGTTGTTGCACTTATTATGCACTTCGATAAAGTTTTGTTGTTAGGATTTCGTTTTGGGCATAAAGCGGCGTGATGTTTGTTTCGAAAAGCATATTGTTCACTGGAGGTGAACGCAATGCCCCTAGGGAGGATCTCATAGCTGAATTTATAATAGTATTTAGTTTTCTAAGTTGTGTCTTGGGGGCGTTTCCATAAAGTGGTAAACAGTAATTAATTTTTGAAAGGATTAAAGCTTTGGTTGCCGATATTAGAGTATTAGTATTGCATCTTAATTTTGTGCTCGAAAGGCACTTAATAATATTCAATCTTTTAATTAATACAGATCTTAGGTGATCTATATGATCATTCCATTTATATTTTTTGTTAATGAATATCCCTAGAATTCTTAGTGTATCAACTTTGGTTAGATTTGAATTTGAGGACTGAATGTTACAAGAGCAGTATTTAAGTCTGCATATATGAATATATTTGCATTTATTTCTTGATAATGTGGCTCCTGACGATTCACCCCAAGTATTAATATTATCGAAAAGATTGTTGAGGTTGAGGTTTAGATTTTTTTCCCGACCAGATCGAAATATAAGGTTGAAATCGTCTGCATATGCACAGAAATCAATTTCCTTTTAACGAGATATTATTTGACTAAGTTTATTGTATGCAATGATAAAAAGTATAACAGATAGTGGCGAACCTTGGGGTATACCGTTTGATAGAGGGAAAGACTTTGAATAACAATTATTTATTCCTACCGTGATCCTCCTGTTAGTAATAAAATGTATAACATAGAGAATAATCTTTGGCCCGACTTTCCATTCTATTAACTGATCGACTATGGAATGGATACCTACTTGATCAAATGCTCGTTCAAAATCTAGCGATATAATTGTCGCATGTTTTCGTAACGAGAGACACTTTGCAATTTGGTAGTCTACATAAAGCAGACTGTCAATTGTCGAGCTCCCCTTTCTAAAACCAAATTGACGGTCATTAAGTAATTTGTTAGAGGTAACAAACCACCATAACCTATTTGCAATCATTTTATCTAATATTTTAGACAGACAAGGGTTTAGAGATATGGGGCGATACGAATTAATCATTGTCATGTCAGTTCCGGGTTTTGAAATCGGAAAAATTATACTATTTTTAAATAGCTGAGGAATAAAGCCGCAAAATATTGAATTATAAAGTTGAAGGTTTCTCTTTTTGAAATTTGGTGGTAACATTTTTAACATTTTATATGTTATCCGATCTTGTCCTGGTGTCTTACCTTTTAATTTATTATATGTCGATTCGAGTTCAATAAAAAAAATATTGTTTTCAATTTTTGACGCCTCGGGACATGGTTCATTGAAAACAGGGTTCTGCAGGACATTTTGTTTATTAATATTAAAGGTATTAGAAAAATTTGGGTCAGAAGATTTTTCCGACCAGAATTTACCAAATTCATTACAAATTTCTAATTTATCAACTAGTTTTAGGTTTGGATCGGCATATCCCGTAAAGTTTGTTATATTTGACCAGATTTTATCCGTGGGAGTAGATGGGTTGATTGAGGAGGTAAAAGTATTTATAGAATCTCTTTTGGACAGCTTGACGTTTCTTTTATACTGAGCATTAGCTCTTTTGTAATTTAATAAATTTATCTGGGTCATATTTCTTTTAAAAATATGTCATAATCTGTTCTTTTCATTTTTTAGATCATTTAGGACTTTGTTCCACCATGGTACATTTATTTTTTTATTCTGAGTTTGTGGTATAGATGTATTGGCAGATTGAAGTATGATTTTGCGGATATTTGCGGTTTCTTTATTAATGTTATTGGATATACATAGGTATTTGATGCATAATTGTTTTACATTGTTCCTGATATTTAAACCAGTTAGCTCTATTTGTGATAAATTTAGGTCTACGGAAATCAGTTTGTTCTATCGCTAAAGGAAAAAAGGAGATCAAAATTGGGTAATGATCACTACCACATAAATTTTTTTCTGTTTTCCACACAGCTTCAGATACTAAGCTAGAAGAACAAAAGGAAAGGTCTAAATAAGAAAAGGAGTTATGGGTATTTAAATGAGTTGGAGAGTTGTCGTTTAATAGCACGAAGTCGGAATTGTCAATATAGTTGGCTGACACATTTCCCCTGGAACTATTAAGGTGAGATCCCCAATTTCTATGAGGGCTATTAAAGTCTCCTGTAATTAAGGCCGGGACGTTTGTATTAAAAGCATTTTCTAGATTACGAGATGTGAAATTGGAGCTCGGAGATATATACACACGAAATATATGAAACTTAACTTTAGAAATTATTTCTATGCAGACGGCATCAAAGTTGCTGCTGACGTTAATTTGCATTTGTTGGAGCGATTTGTTAACAAGTATTGCAACTCCACCGTATCTGGTAGAAGATGTATTAACTGCATATAGGTTGTAATTAATCGGGATGGGAATGTTTGATAATGAATGTAGGTGGGTTTCCTGTATGGATATTATCTTAGGGTTGTGGGATTTAATAAGTAGCTGGAGTTCGTGATAATTATTTAAATATCCGTTCATATTCCATTGAATAATTTTAAGGGCCATTGGAAAAGTAGATAAGTAAAAAATATATGGAGAGTGTAGAAAAATAATTTAGCAAAAAAAAAAAAAAATGAATACCTATGATAAAAAAAAATTAAGAGAAAACGTATGGAAATGGTAGTGGTGAAATAGATTTATGCAAGAGCAAAAATTAAAATTTTGGTAAAAAAAATGAGCACTATTGAGAGAGCAGAAAAATATTAAGAAAGAATTACAGCCAATCGTAAAAGTTTACTATCAAAATATTCAGAAACAAATTTTTTGGAAACAACCGTTATATTTGGTAAAAAAGAATTTAGAAGAGTATAGATCTCAATATGCGTTGGGTATAAAGGGTGTATGACAGGTATAGTATAAGATATTGTAGGGAGAACTACAATATGATATTTTAAGTATTTCTTGTAATAATATGAGGTTGGTGGTTCAAATTTGGGGAAGAGTAAATTGAGGGTTACAGTGACAGGAGACAACGTAACGGAGGGATTGGGAGAAATATAAGGTAGAGAATTGTATATGAATATAACTGATCTGAGAATAAGGTTATTGATAAATATAAAAGAGCTGGTTAATACAGTAAAACATAGTAATGGGATTGTTTTTAATTGAATAATTATGAATAAATAGATGTTATGTTTCTTTTTGTTTTTTTGTTGGAAAAATTTACATACTGACGTTTGGACATTAATAAGGGCATAGAAAATTGCAAAAAACATTAATGAAATGATAAAATATAATGGGGTCATAAGGGACTAATAAGATATATAATTCAAAATAAGTTACTTATTTCTTTTTGATTTACGGGTAGCTTCCTTAATTTTTTCCCTAAGTCTCTTAGTAGCATTTTTTGGCAGAATTATTGGGTTTTTTCCGGAGGTAGGTTGAGATGACGAACTGAGTTGATCCGTTTCCATTTCAGAAAGAGAGTTGTCCTAATCGCTAGCTATTTCGCAGTAATCTTTAATTAAACGGGGTTTGGGTTTTTCAGCTAGGGGTGGCATGGTAGAGCAAGATGAAGTTGTGTTAGTTGTAGTTTTTGTGGCATCAGCATATGTGGTGTTTGTTTGGGAATGACGTTGTCTATAGATCATGGTAGCTTTCTTTTTACCAACTTTTTCTAACGTGATGATAGCCTGGATTTCTTTTTCTTTGAGAAATATTGGGCATGTTCTATCAAACGTTGGATGATTGAAAATTTCGACGTTTGAAATTTTGCAATTTATGCAGGAGGCCTGGTGTTCACATTTTTCATTATTTTCTGGATCAGTGTGGAAGGAGTTGGAGCAATTTGGGCAAATTTTTTCGTTCTTGCAAACTTTAGCAATATGGCCGTATTGCAGACAATTTTTACATTTCATTGGGAGGGGTATGTACGGACGAACCCTGACTTTTTCATAGCCGATAGATAAGTCGCTTGGTAAGTTTGAGATGGCAAAAGTTGGAATAATTAAGTCAGTCTCTTGAAGAGAACCATCAATATTTTTAAGGATTTTATTTACAGCAACAACATTCTGGTCTTTTAACTCTGTCAAAATTTCAGTTTCGCTAATTCCACGCAAGTCGTTGGAGTAAATAACGCCTTTAGCATAATTAAGCCCAGGGTGTTCCTTCAGAATCACCTGTATTTCAGGAGATAATGATGCAAGCTGAATAAGTTTATGTGCTTGATGAAATGTTTTTGTTTGTATTAGGATATTGCCACTAAGTAATTTCTTGCATTGTAAAACTTCGCTTCCAGCGACACTATCTATAACTTTTTTGATTAGGAAGGGAGAGACGTTCGAAAGTGTATCCGAACTATTAACTCTTTCCATTACTAAAAACTTCTCACCGATGGTGATAATATTCATTTTTCTGGAATTATCCATGGTTATACCCAGTGGTGGTGGCTGACCACCACGATCAGGTGGAATATTCATTATAACAGTTTATAATCTCTTAATATATTTATTACGAAAAGGAATCACTATATTGAAGTTAAATAAAAAGATCAACACGCGTATTAAATATGATATAGAAAACACGAGCCCGTTATGTTTATTACGTCTTTTCACAAAGAGAGCGATCAGTCGACTGTGACGTAACATTTTTAATTTATTTTTTGATATTTTATTATTGATAACTTTCAATTTGATTAATAATAAGTGCTTTTTTTTCATGGTGTACAAAATTTTAATGCAAAAGAATAAAATAATACTAACATAAAAACGAACAGCTGTTTCTCAAGTGTCAAATAACCCAGTATAAATACCTTAGATTTCTGTCGTAATTTCAGTTTGAAATTACTTAATTTCGTGGCAGCCTGAACGGGCTATTAGGATTGCGACGTATTAATTTTAACCAGTAAAAGCACAAGTAAAACAGCAATATTTGACAAGTCAATAATTGAGGTAAATTTATTTAACTAGGTAGTGTCGTCCGCCCAGCTGGTATGTAGTTGAAAATGCTAAAAGTTGTTTACTAAGAATTAAAAAAAAAAACACCAACACTAAGCACTTGCAAAACAAAACAAACGTTTATTTCTTAGAGCAATTATCTCTTCTTTTATTTATCTTTCTGTTCATTTCTACCGCACAAAGCAGCAATAACAAGCCATATTCTTTTTGCATTGTAGTCGTGGTGCAATAATACCCGGTTAATGCATTAGCTTTTACGTGTATCTTTTTTTGTAATATCTTATTAAGCTGTCAAAAACGTCTGGCAATATGTGTGTGTATATTTCAATGTATTTTTAGTGGCTTTCTTATTTTTCACAACTGCATATACACATATTGCCAGACGTTTTTTAAAGCTCAATAAGATTTTACAAAAAAAAACACACGTAAAAGCTAAAACATATGATGAACACATGATCTGATGCAGTCACCTGTTCAATGCTAGAGACGTAAGATTTAACTTCCGTGCAATGATTTTAAAGAACTAAAAATTATCTTTAAAAATAAAAAAGAAACCTGATTATATGAAAGTATTAAGTAAGATAATCCTAGACAACTGAGACATAATAGGCAACATCATACTAAAAATAATAAATAAATTACTTAATTGATAATATTTCCAATTTTAAAATACCTGCCAACCAATTTATTGTTTTTTATAAAAAATTGTCTAATTTAACTTTTAATAATACTTATTTCTATACTTTTTTTATATTAGAAGTATTTGTAAATTCAATTTATATACAAAAAAATTTAAAGACAGCTATCTTTTAATTAATACATATATTAAAAAAATTTCAACGGTAATATACATTAGTTTAATTTAAAAGATAACTATCTTTAAAAATTTTTTTAATTAATACAAAATATGAAGTTGTGCTTATTAAATTTTTACTTGTAACTTTACAAGCAAGACCAATATGAAAAACATTAAAGATCACTAAAAAGTTTACTAAAAATAATCTGAAGAACTAAAGACCACAAAAGATCACTAAAATTTTTCGTTGTAATCCTTAAGATCAGTACCCTAAAGTACACTAAAATAAAGATCAGAGCAAGGCACATCAAACAGGTGACTGCATCAGATCATCTTGATCAAGGCGCTTTGATCAATATACCTTGGTTCAAATAGTCGGCTATGTTAGTGTACTGATTTTTTCGAACTCTGACCAAAAGGTTAAATTTTAGGATTTGTGCCTACGACTTCGTCCTTATATCATTTCTAATTTTCTTAAAATTAATAAAAAATACAAAAATTTGTTTTTAAGCATTTGTTGTAGGGTCCTATAAACGTTGCTAAAAATTAACCATCTACAAAAATAAAATGTACTGACAACTGTTCTAGTACCATTATACCGGTAAAATTAGGTGCTTTCTCATTTGTATCTCTAGTTTCTCTGTAAAATGACATATTTTAATACAAAAAAGTATTCCATGTTTCAACCAAGGTTTTAACGGACCTCCTCACAAAATTTTATTCAAATCCATTCAGCAAACATGCAAACACAGACAGACAGAAAAAATTCAAAAAATAGGTTCTTTGTATTCCATAGCGATTACTATCCACATCAACATCAAAGTTTTAAAAAAATATTTCGTTGCTGTTTTCATATATGTATAGATATATAAATGATATTGAAAATATTTGTGAGAAATGTGAAATGGTACTATATACAGATGACACCCGTATATTTACTGAAGTGAAATCGGAAGAGTTATGTCATGATATTCTTAAAAATTATGTGGACAAATAAAAAAATGGCTAAAAATAAAAAAAAAGATAAAACTGAACGAAAACAAAAAAAGTAATGGAAGACAAATAAATAACAAATAAAAACTGTAGAACAAATTTCCAATCTTCCACCCCCAACTATAAAAATGTTTTTAAAAAATTTTTCAAAGCATATATTTATTTGATTTCTGAACAACGTTCTATACTTTGCACAAAATAAAATCAAGAGAACAAGTTGACCATTTGTAAAAAAAGTAAAATCTCAATTTCTCGTCTGCTACAACAAGTTTATCGTCATGGCAGTTTTTCCGGTAGCGAACATTGAATCAGGACCATTAAGCTGGATTCACCCATTGTTTCCGAACAAAATTTTTGCTACGAAACATTTTTTTTTATATGAAGTTTGACGTGTTTCTCTCTCTCTCTCTCTCAAAAAGAAAAACGTCAAACTACATATAAAAAAAAATGTTTCGGAACAAAATTTTTGTTCGGAAACTATGGGTGAATCCAGCTTAATGGTCCTGATTATCAACTTTAAGATTCAATGTTCGCTACCAGAAAAACTGCCATGACGATAAACTTGTTGTAGCAGACCAGAAATTGAGAAAATTGAAAATGGGTGAATCCAGCTTTAGTATCTCTGACGAAACTCTGTATCAAAAAAATATTCTGGATCATATTGTAAATTAGAGGTCTGCATCGAGTATGTTTTTGTTGTACATGTGAAGTTTCTTTACTTTTCGATTACAGTACATCCTTTTTTCTCTATCAGAAAACAAGTACCTACAAGCATGTAGTCGCAGTCAAATATGAACATTAAAATATGTGAACATGAGAAAAAAGGTACTGCTAAAATTATGTTCCTTTACTACTTATGTGTGAAGAAGAAAAAGCTCAAAATAATATTGCCTAGCTGTTGATTGCATTTACGATATTAATTTTATATGTATTAATTTATGTATAAGAATAACATAAAGAGCAATTGTTAAGAGGTAGTTATTATTATTATTGTTTCTGTTTTTTATTTCAGTTTAGGTTTTTTTTTTGAATGTTTTAAATATAAAAGCGTGAGGGTTTTTTGCAGGTAAGAGAAAGAGGTAAAACCATAATAAAAACAAATATGTTTATTAAAAATTGAAAAATGTGCTTAATTTGCGATGCGAACCGCTAGCACTTCAGTAGCCGTATTGTCATACTTTTTTTCATTGATCAATTCCTTTTTAATTTTATTAAAACAATAATGTTAAAAATAAATTCAATATTTTAAGTAATTAAAAATTAAATAAAATTAAATTTCAAATCACAATGGCCCATATTCATAGTTAAAATAAAGTCTACTTTTAGGGAGCTAAAGTCGGTCTTACTTTAGAGTCGACTCTAACTCATTCATAGACAATTTAAAATATATTTTTGGCGTTGAAGTCAACTCTAAATTTAAAAATAGCTAAAGCTGTTTTTAACTCATTTTTCCATAATTATTTTATTTGGTTTAAGAACACAATACTCTTATCTGATTTTTAAACCAAAGTGAACAAAATAACAACAGGGTTACTTTTTTCTAATGTTTGATTAGAAATTGTGTGAAAACATTTATCAAACTTAAAGGCCAGCATTCACTATCATACTCAGTCGTACGATCTGTCAAAAATTGCATGTGTGCTCAAAAAGTATGATAGTGTGTACTAAAAGTATATGTGTGTGACAGACTTTTTGACAGATCTGTACGATTTTATAATCTTTTGAAATAATTCATAAAATGATTTTTTCTGTGCGATCAGAGTTGATATTTTTGAAGATGAAGGAGAAAGCAACAACAAAATATTAAAAGCATCTGTTTTTGAATCTTTTTTGTATAATAGTGTGGCACCTACGACGCCATTTTGAAACGATTTTTAAAGTAGGACAGAATTCTGTCAGATTTTTGTGTGATTATATCGTACGATTGTGTATGATAGTGAATCCTGGCCTTAAGTTGACACCGAGTTAAAGTCTATTCGACTTAAAGTATGCTTTATTTTCGACTATGAAAGCAAAAAAGATAATAAGAGCTTTTTAGTTTAGAGTATACTTTAGCAAGAGTCGACTTTAGTATATGACTATGAATATGGGCCAATTATTTTTGGTTAAAAAAATCTTAATCTTATTTATTAAACTCAAGGAAATAATAATAAAGAACAAATAAACAGAAAATTAATCAGTTTCACAGATATTTTGTACTTCATTGTAAATATCAGTTGTTTTCACGTTGCAATGTAAAAACATTATTTGATTGACAGTAACTATATTAGATCCAATGACAGACCTTTTACCTGAAATAAAATTTTTTGCCATTGAAAAAGTCTTTTCGGAAGCAGCACTACTTGCTGGAGTGGCCAGTAGCTTACAGCTTACTCTTTTAAAAAAGGAAATTCGGTTTTATGTAAGTTCCACCAATGCAAAATATTAAATACATCATGAAATTTAACATCATTATTTTCATAAAGGCATATTTCGTGTTCAATTTTATCGTCGGTTTTCAATGACGCTGGCTCTTGAAGAAAGTCAGAGAGAAGCTCAGAGTTAAAATTTGATATGTTGAATGTTGAAGGTATATTGTCATCTTCTACACCTATATTTTCTGCTCATATCCTCATTAAGTTTTTACATTCTCTTTTAATAATTTTTTTTTCATTTTCCGAAAATTGTTTTAACTTATTTGTTGGTGGAAATAGAAAAAGTACAATTTTGTGATAAATATTCACATTTTTTACAACTATTTCACTTAAATAATAGCTAAATTTTTCTTGTAAAACTTTAACGATATCGAGATCGTGTTGATTAATACCACAAATTTTCCTTAGTCGATCAATTTGAATGTATACCCAGTGCAATGTCGCATAATTCTCACGAAGTTTCTTTGAATAAAGTTAAAACTTTTACAATACCGTCAATGGAATTTAAATCAATATTACTAATTCTCTGGACTTCATTTCTTTCTTGCCGAATGGATGTTATTTTAAACCAATTTTTTTCTTACTGAACTTAATAAATAGTAAATGGTTTTTCAGCGCGTAGAAGAAAAGCTTATTAAAGTTGATTGGAGACATGAACTGATTCCGGCTTATTTTTAAAAATTTTACCAACTTGGAAAACCCATATGCATAAATTTATTTTACATAGAAAAGCGTGGACGTTTTTTAATGAGGGTCTAAGCAATTCATCAATGCTAGGAAATGGAATAGTATTTTTTGCGGAAACGTTTTGTAAAGTTTCTAGTTCAATATTGGAAAGAATAAATAAATTGACAATATTGGCTTTTGCCTAATGTATAGCAAATTCGATATTTGATATTTCTTCTTTTGACTTAATTATTTTTTCTCTTTGATCATCTGTTTTTATAATTTTCAAAATGTTATTTGTAACATTTGTAAGACTGTTCAATCTGTCAACAGAATGTTGATTAATTATTACTTGGTTATGCTATTGATAAAACATTATTTATATTCTCATGGATTATTTCACTTCCATGCCGATCCAAGGAAATCTAAAGAACGTTTCGGCCTCAGTCTTTCAAATTATGTACGAAATTTTCATAATTTTGTAAGTCTATAATATGTACTAATTTAAATGTTCCAGACTGAACTTTAGCCGTTCATATGTTGGTTGCTATCATTTTGGAATTTGAGTAGTCCATAATTTGAATGTCGCCAGAACACAGTCCTATGATAAATAGTAACCTGAAAATTTTGAGCATGGAGTTAGTTCCTAATATGTTTTTTATGAATAATTCTTTCACCTTCAGCCAACAAGTCGTTTATTTATTCCAACAAAAATTGTTTGGCATGGAATGAAGTCCTTTGCTTTCGTCTTTTTTCTATTATGGTATTTCAAATTTTTCTCCCGTTTCTGTCTGAGTCTTTCAACATTTGTCTGTCTGGTACAATCATAACTTCCTGGTGAAAAATCAACTGTTCTACCAAAGAACCTGTCGACCGGTTTCCTTCCAATCGTGGAATGTACAGTGTAGTTATACTCGCTTGCAGCCCTTTCTAGAAGTTCCTCAAAATTTTTGCTAGTTGATTCTTCCTTTAAGCATCTCATTAGTTTGGTGTTGAATGAAAACGCTCGACTTGACCGCTTGCCTCACTTATGTACGGAGAAGTTGTGAAAACTTCTATAATCGTCATAAACATAAGAGAAGCAGAGTTTAAGGACTTTTCGTTATCAATAACGATGGTTTTTGGGACTCCAAATTAGGAAATTAGTTCTCTTAGAGGTTTCCTGATATCCTCGACTGATTTTCCGTTAAAGATTTTTGCTTGAGCGGATTTAGTGAATTTATCTAAACTAGTCATTATTAATTTTTTATCTGTGAAAAAGATGTCGATATGCATTATCTGTCCAGGATAAGTGGGAATTGGTGATTTATTAAGTTCTGGTATTGCTGAATGCCTTTCATACTTATTTTTTTTACAAATAGTGCATAGCTTTACTATCCTCTTTATCTTCAAAAGCAAACTAGGAAAATAGTATTTCTCTAAAATGTGAATCTTATTCTCAATTGCATTCCGATGGGCGCGTTTATGGGTATCTATTATTATATTTTCTTGATCTGACTCGGATAAAACGTCTTGCACAACCAATTGTGAAAAACGTGTCTTATAATATGAAAAATTGGCAGTGTATACTTCTTGGGAGTTTTAGTACACTTTATGACAGAAGGATTAAGGTATTTTTTTTAATAAGGTAACTAAATTATAATGGTTGTAATCACTTTCTACTATGGTATGTCTATGATAACCTGAAAATTTAATTTGGAATTGGTATGAAGGAAAGTCGCCTATAGAAAAAAAATATTCTTCTAAAAATCAATTCTTTTGTTAACAAAAAATATTTAAACACTTGCTGGCAGAACTTGTTTATATTTTTATGAAAACATATGTCTACAATAAGAATGTGTAGCGGCTTCTTCATTGCTTTTAGCGTTTTTGAATATTTGTTTATTCGCTTAAACGAAAGCTGGAAGAAAATATGATAACACACTTTTTTAAACGTCATAAGTGAGTAATCTGGTTAGTTATCTGTGGTATAAAACACAGATGAATAACCAGATCCGAAACGAAAAATTCAGTGTGGCCAGATTCCAGCTTTCGTTAGAGAGGGGTAGTAACAGTTCTTGCTTTTTTAATATTGCTACCTCTTTCTGATTATAGCTGGAATTTGACATTTTATTTATTTACAAAAATTGTCAAGATTCTGTGGTCAAGATATTGCGAGTTTGTTAAAAGTGTTATAATTTATCAATAATTAAAGTGATTAAATCAATTTAATGTTGATAATAAATCTAAAATTAAAGTTATTAATTTTATTTGAATATTTTTGTGTGTGTTTTTTGTCTCAAAATCATAGCAAATAAGGGTTGAAAAATCAACCACAACAACAAACCAAAAAATCTAACAAAAGATGTAAGTTTAACAAAGTTGTTTTTAATGTAAATTAGATTTTAATGAAATTATCTGGTTTCTTTCAGGAATCGCCGCTGCATAATGGGTTGTGCCGAAGGAGAGAAGCTGCACCAGTTCCCGAAAAATCCGGCCAAGTAAGTTTGTATATAAGTTTCATTAGTGACATGCTTGCGGCAGGTTTTGTACATTAGAGGAACTGTGTTCCTTTTCAATGTACAAAATCTTATTTCATTTAGTTTGATTCCTAGATAATTGGAATTGTATGTTTGATGAGATTTTATCTTACCAAACATATACATATTACAGTGTTTCTCCCAATCAGAAAAATTTAAGGGATTTAAAAAAAGTGCGTGTGTTAATAAGTGTTTTAAACAGATAAGAAAACAAGTGCAAAATGACTAAAAAAGATGTAACAAAATAGTGAAAGTATAAATTTAATTGAAAATACAGAAAGAATATTAATTGTTGTACAAGAATATGAAAGCTCCAATATAATTCAACAAGCAGAATTAGTGCAGCAAATTCAGTAGTCTGTTTATATTAGTTTTATTTTCCTATCAAGTATTTGGCTGGGGAGCCAATATTTTCTAGCTATTAGTTGCATTTTTTTATTTAATAAAAACCCTATGGCTTTAGCTTATATAGTTTTTATTTTATAATTTACTCGGTCAATTTCTCTGTAATATATATTGATTGGCCCTTAAGGGCTTTGTATATTATTGTGAAATATAAATAAATAAATAAATTAGATCGTACTCTTCCAGTCTTCAAATATTTTTTGTTTTTAATTACTGAAAACTGGAAGTAGATCGATGAAATTGTTTATTAAAATAAAGGTATATTAAAATTTTCTTTTTTATATTTTAACACAGATTGTAGCGATGCATTGCTAATTGCCCTGAGATGGAAATCAAGAATTGCTGAAATTATTTTAAAACTGCTGAAATAAAACATAAAATTTTGCTTATTATAAATTGTTTCTTTTTTTATTATACACTTAAATAAAAACCGTAAAAGTTATCATTAAAGTTAAAAAATATAACAAAAATTGTATGTTTTTTTCTTTATATAAGATTTTTGAAATACAAAAGTAAGTATTATTATTATTGATTAAAACTTTCACTTTTATTCACATCTTTGGAATCTGTAAATTTATTGGCTAAAGCATATGTATATGTCGGCGGAGAAAGTATGGTTTGAAATTGATTTCTCACAAAAAATTGTTGCATTTTAAATCAATTTTAATAGATCAGTGGGTTACAGTAGGTGTTACGGTCGCCATCGGTTTTATATTGGCATTGTTCTAGATTTTCTTGGCCGTTTTTGCTTTAGGTTCTGGAGTTCATATACCTTAAAAAATATAAAAACACAAATATTAGTTTTGCTGCAGTAACCTAGAATATTATAACTAACTTACCTTCTGTCGTAACTTTTTTCTTTGCTGGTGGGGCATTCATCGAGTTTGACGAATCATTAACATCATCAATGTAACGTTTCACTTTTATTTTCCGTCCACTTCGACTAACAGATTCTGTTAGATATGTACCAAGTGGGTCAGACGAGACGACATCTGTTTTTATCTTTCCCCAATAGCTTCGTTAACCTTTTTAACACTTTCTTCCTTTATATCCATTACCTGCGGTTCGTAAACCGTAGTATTATTGATACACTTTCATCCACAGTACTTTCCAAAGCTTCTTCAGCTTGAGAAATATCTATACCTTCAGACGCTACATTTGGCAAATCAATAGGCGCTGAATCTTCGCCATTGGCTGCAGCATCCATTTGATCAATGGCCTCTCGAAAATTATTCCGTTTCAGAAAGAGGTCTTCCACCTTAATATTGGCAGTCTCACCGGTTCCATAGAAATATACATTATATTTTTTGTTGCTTTACTTCGGCAAAAACCAAATCCTAAAATACAATAAATTTGGCCAATTTTTTTACTTACCAATAAAACCACGCAAGCTGTTTTGACTTTTGTTTGCGGAGCCTCCAATGGAATTGTAGTACAACCTGAAATTATAAAGGAAAACATTATTTTTTTAGTTGTTCTTATACACTGTAACATTATAAAAACATTTTATAATAATTTTTATAAATTTCTTTCACTGATATTTATAATTTTTTTTTTAATTTTTCTTAAAAAACTAAATTTTTACCACAACTTTGTTATACATTTTTTGTTTGATTAAATAAAAACATATGTTTGCAATAGGTATGTGTAGCGGTTTCTTCCAACTCATTGCTTTCAGCGTTTTTGAATATTTTTTTATTCACTTAAACGAAAGCTGGAAGAAAATATGATAACACGCTTTTTTAAACGTCACTAGTGAGTAATCTGGTTATTTATCTGTGGTATAAAATACCAAAGTGCTATTACTATCCCTCTCTAACGATAGCTGGAATCTGGCCACACTGAATTTTTCGTGTCAGATCTGGTAAGTTATCTGTGGCATAAACACAATCGCCACGAACACAGGGCAGCAAATGCTGCTAGTTACATTTGTCGCCATATAGTCAGCTACATAATTATTTTAAACGCAGCAGCTACATAATAAAAATATGCTTTTAGTGTATTTCAGTGATGTTACTTTAATATCTTTGTAGCGTTTTTTAAAGAAGCATTATATAAGAGGCTATTAGAAGACTAAAACAATATTTTGTAGAATTACGTCGGTTTTTGTGTTTGACTTGTCTTTAAAATTTAAATTATATTGAACTATTTCCCTTAAATGGAAACGAAGGTACTCGTCCACTGCAATAAAAAAAGTACTAAAAGCAACAAAAAGTTGAAAGCTACACAGTTTTATGATATCTACCAAAAACACAATCGTGTTAAAAATTAAAATGGGTCCCATGTAAGAAACCTTTCACTTATAAACATGAGCAAATTGAAATTATTATAGGAAAAAAGTAAATACATATCTAACTAAATGTTGTCCAAACAAAAAGGAATTGTAATTTTTCATACATTCAAAAACATTCCTTTTAAATTTTTACAGTTATTCTTTGTATATTTTCGCTATCACGATTGAAGTATTTTTTATTTAAAAAATACTTGAAAAACATACATTCAATAATAAAATGACTAATATAAAATACACCTTAATCTTAAAATAAATAAATAAATAAATCTTTTAATAAATATCGCAAGATTATATTAAGTTTTTATTGCTTTTTATTTTTTTCAGGATAAGAGGTTTTTAAGCTTTAATTTATTTACATGACTTATAGTACTGATATCACTTAACTGTTTATTGTCGCCAACAAAAACAGAAATTAGTTTAATTGGACTGGACGGCATAATCAGCTTAGAAAACAACTTTTCGCCTTATTTCCTTGCTGTCTTTAAAATAATCATTTTCATATGCACACGTGTTTTCTATTTTTTAAATTTTGCAGTCGGTAGTTGCTGCGATGAATGTGTTTACAGCTTATCGTTAAAGACGGTTGGCTATTTAAATACCCATGCCCATGCCCTATGTGACGAATAGGGGGAGGAAAAAAATTTTTTTTACACCACGCAATTTTTTTGGACCTCTAGGCAAAATTTTTAAAGTTTTGTCAAAAGCGTACGAGCGGTTCTAATGGGTTAACTAGAACTTAAATATTATTTATTATTCTGGTGTTGGTATTTGTTGGTATTGATGTTACTGTTGTTGTTGACAATGCACATGCAGTCATCTGATACTTTTGTTTGTCCAAAATGCAAGTTGATAGATTTGTTGTTTTTAATTCCAGACGCGTTGTCAGCAATTTGTTAATGAAGTGTGGGAAATAATTATTTATGAGTTTCTCAAGCATCAAATTTCGTCTGTGTATTTTATATTTGGGCTGCATACAATTTGGCAAGTGTGTGAATAAATTTCTGCCTACTCGGCAAAGTCGGTATTGCTAAATCCTCCCTCTTTAAATGTCTGCGTCTCGCGGACTGAAAGAATAGAAGATGATGGTAACGTTGGTGATATCATGACTGTAGGAAGATTTATTTTATTCGTGAATCTGTACCACAGAATTCCAACACAAAGTCCTATTAAAGATGCTGTTCCTAAGTTGATACCGAGAGCGCTATTAAGTGCAGTCGTGTGATGCTTCAGACGGTCTGTATTGCTTAGGCTGATTTCATGAACGTATATTTATATTTATATATTTATATTAGACAGCACTGGTGGTAATACCTGCATTTTTTTCAGAGAAGTACTTGCATATGCCTGGTTATCGATCAATATAGTTTCATTGAACAGTTGGAGAATGTATGTACCATTTAAGTGGTCAATTTGACCATCATGCTCGACAGACTCATGCAAATTCGTCAGATAGATTATGTCGTCAGTTATTATATCGACTATAGCCTCCTTCCTTATGCGGTACTTGCATTTTGCCGCTCGGCCCTTTAAAATTTGCGGAACGCAACTATCTTCTGCTAGTGATGTTAGAGATGACCCTTGGCAAATCGGCGAGTTGTTTATGGAAAGACAGCTCTTGGTTACTGCAAACGTTTCGCCTTCGTTCATCAGCACCTTGTCAAAGTTGAGATCGATTTGTCTCTTGTTAAAAATAGCGGCTTTTGTTACGAGTAGGTTATACACTTCCTTTTTTAGTTTCGACATTGGTAAAATGTAGAGGAGTAATGATCCATTCGTATATACGGATGGAGTAGCGTGTTCTATGGTTTCTACTGCATTGCCATAGGGTAGTGTTTCTAGCTCATCGATAAGTCTGCTGACCTCAGCTTGATTCAATAAGTTTGTATTGATGATGCG
Organism: Cistogaster globosa; assembly: GCA_937654795.1. NCBI lineage: Eukaryota > Metazoa > Arthropoda > Insecta > Diptera > Tachinidae > Cistogaster > Cistogaster globosa. The sequence goes on along the minus strand of OW569404.1, from coordinate 43,433,771 downwards.
CTCTTCGACATTTGACATGCTCTAATAACTCGTTTACCTCATCTTTCAAGATCATTACATTGTTTATAGCATTCTGCTCTATTCGGTTAGCTTCTTCTCCACTCGTTGTGTTATTCATTCTGCTTATTATGTTGTTTGTTTTCTTTACCAAGTCATTCTTAGATAGCACGTTGGATTTCTCTATTCACCTTATACTGTTCGTTGTTATAAGTCATTATTTCTTCTTGGCTTTTGACAACCATGCTTCAGTCAACCGCATCTGGGTTTCCAGCAACCCATTTCCAGGCTAAACCGATCCAGTCGATTGATCGAGGTGATCGTATCCTGGGGTTTCTTAGTTCATCTAAATGTTGCTTAATTTGTGGCATGTAATGTTGCAATGTTTCTTTGGCTTCACTCGGTTGTGGATTACAGCCGGAATATTATTGGCCACGGTTGAGAACTCATCAAGTTGCCGTTAATAATCCATGCAATGCCCATCTTAAGCGTAGCAATTGGTGTATAGTAGCGGTAGATCTTAGCTCCAGAGGCGCTTAGCGCAAATTATTTTCTAGGTTTAGTCAATCTTTACATGTGACAACAAAAAATTATGCTTATTATGATAGTGTTAGTAATAAAAATTAGTTTTATGGTATTTTGTTTTCATATCAATAATTTTCTTATCTTTTTTTTCAATAGCAATAATCTATATTAGTTTTTATAATCATTTTTCATTTGCGGGTTAACCGCCTTTTTTTTTGCCTTTGTTTTAATTGTTTATAAGGTTATTAGTTCATAATTAGTTTTTTTTATATATAATTCTGCATCCGTCAGGTTGTGTTCAATCTAATGGTTCACTCGGAACACTGGACTAATGTTCCCATGCTGTGCCGCCATCGCTTCTTTAAGCCTTTACGTAATTCGTAGAACAAACTCGGTGGCAGACGCTTTCTCTAGACTACAGTCGTCCATAAATCATCATAGCGGATCGACCACAGAAACAGCTAGCGAATGCGCAACAGAAGGTACAAGAATTACATTGAAAGGTAGTTTTTCAGATGACAGCACTTCAACTAGTGAAACCATGCACAGTGCCGACCAGGATCCGTCCGATCTTATCCCACACGTAGAAGCACCCATTAACGTTTTCAAAAATCAGATAGTGATATGAAACCCCACACAAGGGAGTTACAAGGCAATATGTTTCACTTCCCAGTTGAGACGAGGGAAAGATGACAGAAATTCTTAAGACAAAATTAAACCCAAATGTTATCAGTGGAATAAAAATCCCTGAATGTCATCTTAGTCTCCTCCAGAGCCTCTATGTTAACAATTTTTCAAATTACAAGATAAGGGTCGCACAAAAAGAAGTGGAAGATATCACCTCGCCTGAAGTAAAGTTCCGTATAATTAAAAAAAGAACTTGGAAGAGCGCATCGAAATGTTAAAGAGAATAAGACTCAACTACTTGCAAAATACTACGTCCCCTGTATGTATGCTGAAATTAGAAACTACGTCGCCAACTGTGAAAGCTGCCACATAAATAAATACGATAGAAACCCATCTAAGCCCCAACACCAAGAGACACCTATACCGAAATTACCCTGCGATATATTACATATAGATATCATGGAAATCCTGGAAATCATGGAAATTGTAATTGACAAATTCTCTAAATTTTCAAAATTTTTCCACGTTAGTGACCGGTCATTGCTTAGTATTAGAGAAAAACTTTTGAAGATACTTCATTATTTTACCATCCCAAAAAATACTTGTCACTGACATAAATAATAGCTTTATAAGTCCTTTGATAGCTAACTTCATTCGTAGCCTAGGAATAAAACTATATTTGACACCATCACAGCGAACTGAGGTCAATTGACAAGTGGAAAGACTTCATTCTACTATAATAGAAATATACCGCTGCCTGAAGAAGGAAAAACCTGAGTTGAGTGTACGTGATCTGATATGTGTGTCGGTCGACAAGTATAACAATACGATACACTCAGTCACCGAAAAAATACCGAGCGATATATTCTTAAATCGCTTTCAGACAGCTGAATATCATAGTTTACTGATAGCGTGCTCGAAAATTAAGGTCTTAGGGGTCTAGTCAGGCAAAATGTCATTGAAAGGAATAAGAAAAATAATAGGCGCAGGAATTCCCCTAGAAAATATAAAAAGGAGGATGTCGTATTCATAATTGATAAAAAGATTAAGGGAAAAAGCAAACCCCTATATAAAATGGAGGGAGAATTTGCTACTGAGTTTGTTCTACCTGGCTTATAGAACGATTCGCGCTTTCTATCTTTTCAATTTGCAATTGAAATTTCTGTTACCTAGGGCATAGGTAAGAGGATGATGGTCTGTATAGATTTTTATCATTTTTGCGCCATACATATAGCTTCGAAGATTATCCAGCTCCCACACTATTACCAGCATTTCTTTCTCATTCTTGGCATAATTCTCCTCCGTCTTACTAAATGAACGAGAGATGAATGCGATTGGCTTGTCCTTACCAATTACTCCCTGGGAGAGAACAGCGCCGATAGCGTAATAAGAAGCATCTGTCGTAAGGTTTAACGGTTCATTAAAGTCAGGAAAGGACAGTATTTCGACAGTTGTAAGCAAAGTTTTCACTTTCTCAACTGCTAAAATTGCTTCCTCGTCAAGCGTTACAGGCACTTTGTTTGACAGCGAAGCCTTGATGTGGGTATTGGTACCTCTTGTAAGGTTCGTAAGTGGTTCTCCACTTTTGCAGTCTCTGATAAAACGGCGATAGTACGATGTCATGCCCAGAAATCCCTTTAGTTGTTTTAAGGCAGTGGGTGGCGATAAATTTTCATATTCGAAACTTTTTTACTGTCTGGCCTAATGCCTTCGGCTCCTACAAGATAACCTAGATATTCCACTTCGGTGCGCATAAAATGTGTTTTTTCTAAATTAACCTTCAGCCCTGATATTTATAGTATATCGAAGATAGTTATAACTTTATTCCAATGGTCCTATTCACTTTTCCCAAACATGATTATTTCGTCGATGTCTACATAACAGATTTTTCCAATGATTTTTTCATTGGGATTTGGTGGAACCCTGAAGTGAGATTTACTGTTGTAAAATATTTTGCGTCACCTAAGGTAGCTAGTGTTGTATTTATGTCAGGAATGCGGTATGTGTCTGGAATTATTACCGTGTTCAACCTTTTAAAGTCTATTACCATTCGGTATAGCTTTTCCCCATTTGGCTGGGGTTTTTTTGGTACTACGTAAATCGGAGAATTGTATAGGCTTTTCGATAGTTGGATTATTCCTTCAGATAATTATTCCTTCACCTTCTGTTCCACTTCTTCACGCATCGGTGCTAAATATGGATAGCTCTTTACGTAGATAGGCTCATCGGTGATGGTTCTGATCTCTGCGCGGCACTGGTCGTTATTGCTTGTTTGTTGTCAAGCGGTCCGAATAGCACCGCTTTAATAATAATAATAATTTGTTCTATTCTTCCTTTGGTTTTCACAGATATTGTATCATCGGCAAGATAATTGACATTTATAAAATATTTCTCTTCTATCGCCGCTTTCACATTTTCTCTTATCACTAAAATGTTGTTTTTACGGTCCAATATTGCCCCTAACTCCTTGAGACTGTCGTCGCCTATTACTCAATCAAACGTATTAAGGCCAGGAAGAATATAAAAGGTCAATAATGTGTATATTCCTAGATTTGCAAAAAATTTTCCTACTATTTTCTTAACGATTTCTATTTTTCCTTCAGCTGAACGGATGAAAAATGGCTTCCCTAAAGTAATACCCGCTGCTATTTTGGGGCTGCAAAAATTTTTTTGGAGCCCGTGTCAATTAAAAATTCTAATTTCAAGCCGTTATTTGTAGTATATCTTATGTAAGGAAGGCTTGACGATTGCCTTCCATAAAATTTACCTCATCAATAGCCTTGTCAAAAGTTGCTTTTGCAGTTTCCTGTTTGGCAGGTTCGGTATCTAGATTAAACAATCGTGGCTGCTTGTGTCTGAAATACGGCTCACACCCGCTCCCTTTAATTTCTTGCTTTGGCCTGTTCATATAGTTAACATGCCGGGATTCGTCTACTTCCATAGGCTCATGCTTGAATGCAGGCACGCGTAGTGGAGGATGTGGTGATTGGTTGTTTATGTGGCGCCACGGTCTTTGGTGTTCATTGGTCCAGTGATTTTCTTGATAACTGGGGAACCTGTAAGGATTATATAGAGTCAACCTAACGGGCCTCTGAAGCGCCTGGTTGCTACTTGAGTTACTCAGTCCAACTGGTATCGAAATGCGACTCGGTGATCCTAACTGCAATATGGTATTACGGATTGTCAGATTTTGTAAATCCAAGCAGGCTGAGTAGGCCTCTGGTAATGTTCGAGGCTTTTGTATAATCAACATTTGGGATAAGTTTGCCCTTATAACTAATTTTAAGCTAATTTGAAATGAGTCCAACTAAAAAGCTAACTTATTTCTTAGTAAAACTCTTATCATTTTTTCTACACAATGTCCTAGGAATGAGTCAGTTTCTCTACATAAGTTTTTAAATAATAAAAAGCTAGCTCATTATAACTCAGCTTTAAGAAGAAAATTATTCAACACAGCTCAAAGAAAACTACACATAGTTTTTTACATATCAAATATGTTTGTTTCTAAATTTTATATATTGCCAAACGCACATATATGTATGTTTATGTTAGTTTTTAACATTTGGTTGGTACACGAACACGTGTTCAGCAAGAAAGAACATGTATCGTGCATGGAAAAATAAAACATGAAACATATATCTGAGGTTCGTTTTGTGAATGTTTTTGACATTTTAAATAATAAATACGTTTGTTAATTATATATATTACTAAAATATTTTACCAAAGCAATAATAAGCAATTTTATTTAATAAGTAAACCTGTCGTTTGTTATTCTTCAGCCTTTTTAAAGTCGAAATTATAATTTCTATATTTTCCTTCTGTAAAAAGACTAAAAAGTGTTTTAAAAATGAATAATTGGGTTTAGGTTTAATTAAAAACATTTTTTATGAATATTTAGCTGGATTCACCCATTGTTCCAAAACATTTTTTTTATATGTAGTTTGACGTGTTTCTTTTTGAGAGAGAGAGAAAAAGAGTTAAACTCACTTCGGAACAATTTCAGCTTGAATTGGTTTAATTTTAATTTCTGTTCCGTAACAATGAAACTGTGCTGCCAACTATTTTATTTTTTCAAAGAAATTTAACTGAGCTGCCATATCATATTATATGTACATATTAAATATATGTATATGTGCATATAAATTTAAAAGGTAAAACTACTTGCAAATTTGAAAAGCAAAACTGCCAAGCAACCTGTCTGACTTCTTTTCTGAATAATTTTTTCTTTAAAAATTTTAACAAATTTGTAGTAAACAATTTCTTAAAAAGTTTAAAAAAGGAACTTGTGTCAACTGAAAAAAGTGAAAAAGCAAGAAAAAGCATCACAGCCTAATTATTGTGATAAAAATCTTTTAAACAAAAAAAATATATTTTACATCCTTTTTCGTTCTTTGTTTGCATTGACACTCAAGAATTATTATTTTTAAAATTTGTTTTGTTCTTAAGATTACCTGCTTTAATTTGCCTGGTATATTTATAATAAAACACAAAATAAAAGAAAAAAATTAAAAAAATTGTGTCATGGATCTCAACGAATTCCTTGCCTTCAAGCTTATTTCTCTTATATTCTCTTATATTTTAGTTTCTTTATATATACTTTGCCAGTAGAAAAAATCTTTTTTACCTCAATAGCTATTAGAAGGACCACTTTACTTTTATTCACTTTTTATTTAATTATGAAAGTTTTTTTTATTTAGAATTTATTTACAACAAAACCAAAACTATGTCTGTGACACAAAAAACGCAAAAAAACGGCATTTTGTTATTTCAATCTTCTGTCACAGTGCTGCCTGCTTGTAAAGTAAAACATCTCATATGGTACCTTTGTTTTTCCAGAAAAATTGTTCGAGGTGGGTGAATCGTTTCAGAACAAACTCTCAAAAAACTAAAATTGAATCCAGCTTTACAATAACTATTATTAACTATCCATTTATGAAAAAACAATTTTAGGTACTTTTTAACCAGTTTTCATTTTAATTTAAATAAGACACATATTCTGAGTGAGAAGGTTTGGAAAAACCCACCATCAATAAAAAGAGAATAAATACCATAATATTTTTATTGCATGGGAAAGAAAGATCGCTAAAAATCATTAAAAATATTAGAGGCCACCAAAAAGTATAATAAAATTATCGCTACATTAAAAATACTTTATATTTATGGTTTTTTTTCATAACCACAACAATTTCCTACACATGTATGACTAAGGTGTAGTGTTGACCAGGAGGGTCAAGTATTCTTTTAAATAAAAAACGTTGTTTTAATATTAAATTATAATTAAGTTTTATTACGACTGAACGTGTTGGGCACAAGTTAAAGAAGAATGAATAGAGGGAAAAAAAGCCATGACATTAGCTTGGCACAATAACGAGTACCGTTGATACTCGTTACATTATCAATGTATTAGGGTAGCACTTAGCCACACAAGTGTAGCTTATACTACACAAGGTACATTTATTTTACTAGGTAGTGTCGTCCGCCCAGCTGGTTTGTACTACTTTTGTTCATGAATTTCAAAAAACACCAACAACAAGCACAAGCCAACAAAGCAAGCTCTCTTATTTCTCTTTCTATTCTTGACATTTCCACGAACAAAGCAACAATAAAATGGCATGTTGTTTTTGCAAATGTTGTATTTGTTGTAGAGCCGCTATTACCTAGAAAAATAAATGTACCTTGGGTATGACTCAACTAAATAAAAACACTCAACCCAATATTTGAAAGAGGAAATAATGAAATATCCGACAATGGTGCCATTTTAGTCAAGTTTCAGAACTAATACAAGAATTGCAGGATGATTATTTAACGACTGCAAAGGAAACTGAATATGCCACAATTTAGACCCAATTTTCCTGAGTGTTTGCAGTGGTTTTTTGTGCAGCGCATACGTTACAACTTTTGGCATATGATGTTATTAGAACTTTAGAAACAGAAATCAAGAATGTGCGAAATATTACAAAAATGATTTGAAATGTTAAAAGGACGGGAATAAGCCAACCATATATAGACAATGCGACTAGATGGAATTTTACATACGATATGATTACTTCCATATAAGGTCTTAAAGAGATATTTGTGGAAATTTTTGCTACATCATTCAAACCTTTATATATTATTATTATATATTAAATATACAAAAAGAACAATATATAATTGGAGATTTCTTAAGCGACTGGTTAGAACGTGAGTTAGATTTACAAGATATGATCCAAGCGAATTCGCCTTAATTTTCAAGGAACTCCACTACTTACCAACAACCAAAAACAAACTGCAATGGTAGGTTGAACACAAATTTTTAAGTTCCAAATAATTTGTAAATATTAATTTTTTCAGGATCACCTAATAAAAGCATACGAAATTATAAATCACGTATCGCATTCAACTTTTTCGCAAGATGAAAATGACGATATTTTATTTCCGATTCTTCAACTTCTTTAGACATTACTCCAAATATGTCAAATGTCGCATGCTCTAAGCTAGCAAACATATCAACCTAATCGTAAATAAATCCCATTTAGCACCAAAAAAATCAAAATAATCACATAAAAATAGAACTTCTGGCAATATGCGAATAGCAAATAAACCCGTTAGAAATTAACGCATTGTAGTATCAGAAAAAATTTCTCAACAGAATTTCAAATTAAGTCAGCTTGCCGAAGTGGTACTTGCTGTACCTGAAACACAAGTTTCCGTATAAGGTGCATTAGTGCACTTGCTATTTTTGACCAAATTACGGTCTAAGCTACCGAAGAAGTCTTTTTCTAACGTATTAATAACAAAATTAGGCCTTGACTTGCTGAGTTGCTCAGTCCTTAAAACTTAAAACCATGAATAACAACAGTTTAATTGTTACCACTCAGATACATAAATTTATACCTGTCTGCTTTTTATTTATGAACTATTTTTATTTATATGTAGGTATATATATTTTTAATCTAAATTCTTAATTTAGTCCTAATTGCTACTGAATTATTGTCATTGTTCAAAATAAATTTGTTTGAAAAAATTATCGTTTTTTTTTTATTACAACAGTTCAATGAATAACGGATTTTTTTAAAAAAGTACTAGAAAGGTATTTTAGAGAATTTCAGGGTGATAGACATGCCATTTATTTCTGTACTTTATTTTAAGAGCTAAAGGGTGACCCAATAGATTATTTAATTTTATGAATTTGATTGTTGTAAAGATGTGATTAATATTTACAAAAAACCTGTATTGCTAAATCCGCCTTAAGATCAAGTATACAATTTGATTTTGAAATTAAAACGTGTTCTCTTGACTGATGCAATTTGACATAAGTATATAGCCCTATCTTTTGAACAGTTATATACAAACGCTTGGAAATTAGACAAAATGTCCACATGGTATATTCAGGAATATAAATAGTTATAACTAAAAAATAAAGGGTGTTCTATTAGTTGATGATTGTAGCCAAACTTTTGAACATTTATATACAAGCAGCTGAAATATGTTTTTACGTGGGCCTTTTGCGAAAATTATTCTTCCTGATCATCGCTACAAACGGAGTTGCAGTTTCTTCGTTTTGAATAATATCCATTTGTTTTGATAAAGATTTATTGTATCATTTTGTAAATTTTATAATAATTTACATTAAAAAAAATTGTTTCTTGAATTGTTTTAATTCTGACAATAGAGGTGTAAATTGGCAATTCCTAATACCGTGTGAACTAAGAATTTTTTGTCTAACAATGTTGTCATATAAAGTCTTACAATGGAATTGATAGTTTTCTGACAAATGCCTTGCAATCGTGTGAACTGACAATTTATATTGTGGTGATAATTTTTCTTTGTCTTGTTATTGTAAGCACATTATTAGGTCTGACAATATTGTAAGATGTGACTATCGTCTGTACAGTGCTTAAGTTTTTGTGCGCTAAAAGACACTTCTGTGTATTGTCATGCAGTATTTTATAGTTGTCGTGTACTGTTCTAGTCGGTTCAACCAGCTTGTTATCCAACAACAGTCTTTTGTTGTTATAGCGGTCTACTATCATCGCCCATGCGGAGTCGAAATTTTCTTCCGTGGCGGAAAAGTGTTTTATAAGTGTTGCAGCCTTCGCTACCAAATGTATTTTAAGATAAAAAATTTTGTGTACCTTGGGGATTTGTTGGCATATGATCAGTGACGAAAAAAAATCGTAAACTTTTGCGACTTCATATAGTTGCCAATAAATCTTGGCAATGCAATTTTAGGGATTTGAATCGATTCCGACTGAGTGTGTGGTATTGCGGATTTGCTCTGACAGATTCTGATATCCCTGCGGAAGGTGATGAATCGTTCTGTATTGTAACCCTGTTGCTCAAGGAGGCACATACTTCCGATGTTTGGAATTAAAGCTCTTCGATGTTTTGCCACAATTTTGAAACTGGATTCGTGAGACCTTCTTTCAATAATCTATCCAACGAAAGATTGCCTCCGCATCAGTTTCACAAGTTTACAACCGGCACTTTGACCGAACTGCAACAAATTTTAATTTGTTGTTCATTTTCAAAACTTAAACTGAATTGAATGGTACATATGTATTTTTTTCCTCTTTGCGACAAACGGCACTTTGATCAAGTCGCTTTATTTTAAATGAAAGACTGCAAGTGGTTTCTTTTTAAGATGAAAACAAAGAGTGATTTTATTATTAATTTTTTTTATTTTGAACTTATATACTAAATGTTATAATTAAAAGTGTTGTTTTGACAAAACAATACATTCTACGACAAGTTCTCGCACAAAAATTGTCCAGGTATCAAGTAATATTGTAACTAAATACACCTGGGGAGCAGACAAAAATTATTGTGCACACACAATGCAGACATCTAAGAATGTGCTGACTTTTGATTACGCAAATTTAAAAAGACACAAAAATAACAACAATACATAAGTATGTATATTTACGTGTGTTAACTTAAATGAAAAATAAAACAAAACAAGAATATTGATATGTGTAGTTATCTATCAAGATTCAAGCAAACAGTTGATGATTTGGTTTTCTCTGCTTCCTCAGACATTATATTCAAGTTGCTTCCTGAGCGCTTAATTAAGGCACTCACGCTTTGTAGCTAAAATCGTTGCAAGTTAGCTATACTTGCAGATATGCTACGAAGAGTGAGTTCCGCTGTTATTATGAACATTTATTGGATATCAACTTAAAATACATATATAAGGTATAATAGTAAGAGAAGTTGTTTAAAGGTACTACATATTTTACAAAGTACTTAATTAAATATAAGACACTTTTGAAAAGGCAATGTTAAAGAGAAGCTTGTTTCAAAAAACCTTATACAAACTTAAAAGTTATAAAGAAATTTGTTTAACCAGTCACCAGCTTAGATTCCTTCTTTTCAAAAGAACCTTAGTTATTGGCAAATAAGTTTAGTATAGTTTTAAAACTAGACAATTCACGTTTCTTGAATATAAGTAAATCTTTTTGTCGTATATAACTATTTCGAGCTGTGAAACTGCATTCCAGTGCAAGACATGAACAATTTGAGTACCTGTTGAATTATGTATATGACATGTTAAGCCACCATATAAAATACTCTTAACTTGTCAAACTTGCTTATGAAGTGAACAGAGAAATCGTATTAGCTGCACACGCCGCACATACAACGATTCGGTGAATGTTCTTGGCACTGTGATCATACATTGAGTATTTCCCAGAAATGGTCTTTTCCAAAAAACAAATATATTATAAGAATCCCCTATTTTAATTATTTTACGTTTCGAAACTCGTTGTCTCTCAAACTCGATTAAACACAACGCATCATCCACATTAGATCGCTTGCTTATAATTTCCTTAATACTTACTAGCTTTGTATTGTATACTTTAACAACTTCATCCTCTATTATTGCAGTTGTCAATCAAGGGAGACCAATTAAACCATCTTTAAAAATTTACCGTCTTTAATCTCGTGAGCGTAAAAAAACTTTTTGCTTTTAAGAATGTTAAGCGCTTCTTCGCAATGAAATAGCGAGTTGGAAATTATTTTTGTTTCAATGGACTTTCTTTTATACATTTAATGCTCAGCAATTTATTCTAATACAGTTGAAAAACCATGGGTGGTGTTCACTGTTATCGCTGGAACTTCTTCTTCCTTCTCGGATAACAAATACAACTTGTTGCTGATGGTAAGAAAATCGGGTTATTAAGAAAACTTATATTTGGGGCTATTGCCCAAGTACTTTTTCCATTTCTGAATAATCATAGTCTAAAGAAAATTAAAAACAATAGTTTTTGCGTATATAAGTTACAGTAAATTTATTTTTTCGCACTAATAAAAATTTAAAGTTTGTTTTTTAAATAAAAGCAATGTTGCGAATGTAAAGCTCTTTTAATATACTTACAGTTATATATTAAAAAATGTTAGCCCATTAGAAACCAGTTTAATGTTATTTAACATATTTCGTTTATATTTGAATGTTGTTAAGGAAAATTTGCTCTTTTTTTTTCAATAAACACTTTTTTTATATGTATGTACATAGGTATGTATATATTTCGAAGTACTTGATAGAAATCGTGACAAGATGTTCTACGATATTTACAAGGGAATGGGATATTTCGTCCCAGTGTATGAGATAATGTAGATTGTCGACAATTTTGTCATTTTACATTTTCTTAAATTACCTTTTCTGTCCTAGAACAATCTTTTATTTATTAATTTATGCCTTCATTTTCAATAAAGAACTGAACATATAATTTTAAATATAAATCTACAAACTTTTTTTGTAATATTAAATTAAAATTTTAAAAGTTTTCGAAAATTAATTGCATGGCAAGAATAATGATAAAAATGTTATACAAAATTATATTTTTAATTTGATTGAAAAAATGCAAACAATTTAAAAAATAGTAATTAAAAATTAAAATAGAAATTTTAATTTTAAAACAATTAATGAACAATTACAAGAAATAAATTCGAAAGTTATACAAAAAAAAAAAATAATTTCAGGAAACAAATTACATGTTTTATCGAATAGAACAATGAGATATTAAAAACTTTAATTTAATTATTTGAGGAGGTTTTTTTTGTATATTTTGACTTCCGTTAGTACGTGATGTGTCCTACCTCCTACGTTTGGTACTTAAATATCCAATAATGAAACTATATGTTACACTGTGTCTTAATTTAAATTTTCTATGTTAAGGAAAACACTACAGGATAAAATTCAGTGGACGTGGGACGACCTTTAGGTTTGAGCTCAACCAAGAGGCATGGTGTTACTTACGATAAGTATTTTCCCTAATTTCAACAAATATAGCTAAAGCTATGTGTATAAAATTTTTTTATTTTCAGTAGGTGAGTAGTACGTGGTCAAATGGCTGTTACCTGACATCCGAGGACTGGTGGTATCTTCCGTTGCGGTGGACGTGTCCCTCGGTGGAAGCGACATCGATAGAGGTGATGCCTTGCAGATTTTAAAAATTGAATTACGTTTTTATTTGTGATTTTTTTTTATATTGATATTTGGTTTAAACAATAGTTTTAATTTTTTGGTTTTAGCATTAATTACTTTCAATTTGCTTTTTAGTGTTTCTTTTTTTTTTAATATAAATAATTTCTTTTCCTTTTTTTTTAAACGTTTACTTTTAACTGTTTTTTTTGTGTTTGTAAAACTTCAATTTATTTAGTTCTTTTGTTTTAGATTTTAAGTTAAACAATGTACATTTATCAAATTTTTTGTATAAACCACTTGTACTTCCTTTTATTGTTATTCTTTAAAAAATTTTATTTTTTAAACAAAATAAATTTTTAAGAGTATTATTTTATTGCACTTTTTTCTAATTGGAATTTTAATGGTAAGTATATCTTTCGGTTATTACCATTCAAAACTATAAAGCTAACACCTTCATCTTATTTTATGGAAAAGAAGAGAAAAGTGAAAAAAAGGCAAAATGGAAAAATTATGAAAACAAGGCTTTCAATAGCTGAAAAGCCAAAAAAATATAATTAAAACGGAGCTTGGACGACATATTGTGGCGTGTAAGTGGTTTCTTTGGTGGAAGTGACCAATAATCAGGACCTTTTTCAATGACTGAGAGAAGCGATAAGGTGTAATTTTAAGAAATTAACTTAAATTTATACAGTTTATATATACCTACAATATTTCCTGTAATAAAATGTAAATACACATTGCAGAAATAAAGTGACTTAATTGTGTGAGAACATGTACAATGACCTTTTCAAATATTATCGGCTATAATCGCGGTAAGAACGTTTTTTTTTAACAAATAAATTATAAATTCAAATGCTAAATTAACGGTTCTTCCCAGTCAAAATTTATCACAGTTGACAAAAATGTACATAAGATTTCTTTAAATAATACCCAAAAATACATACTTGAGACTTAAGGCCGGGCCACATAGAATCCGTCATACGTTGTGTTTTTTTTGTATTCAACAGAATACAAAGTAACGACGGATGAGGTTGGCACAATGAGTACTCTGCTGACGGATGTTAAATCAAAGTTTGCTCTCTATTTTTATTCACTTTTAAATTAAATTTGTATTTTATTCACTTGTTAATTTAATTAAATTTCTATTTTATTTCTTTCCACCAAAATTATTTTATTAAAATTACAGAATACAATTGAAACACATCAAGAGTTAAAAGAAAACAAAGAAGAAGAAGCAATTGATAGCTATCAAAGTATTCAACATACGTCAAAAGTTGACCAACTTTCGTACTTTGCGTTGACGGACACGTATTGATTGTGACAACGCTCATTAATTAAATGACTTGTCAGTTGAACTTTCTCGTTTGTTCGGTGAACATATTTTTCACTTGAAAAAGAGCGATTTATTTCTAATTTGCTGAGTTCGTGCTGTCTAAGGATTTTTTTTAATAAAAAGGAAAAATTTCTTTTTTCGTGTAACTTTCTGATTTTTTTAAAAGGATAAATCAAAAAGTTCGACAAAGTTTCTGAAGGAGGCTGTTATCTAAAGGAAGATGGCTGCTGCCGGAAGAAGCAAAGGATTTCAAGTATCTTTAAGGACACAGGTAAGTCAAATCTTTTGTTGTCTAAAAACGCGAGTATGTGCTATTTAGTCACGGTTAGTCATCGTTATGACGCCTCTCATGGAGGACTTTTCTTAGTGTAAGTGGATTCTTATGATGTAAACGGAGTGCTTAAATTTCTTTCTGGTGTCACTGTTAGTAAAATTTTGTTGAAATTGGGTACACCGGATGTTTTGGAAGTGGTCAAGATCGGCTATGGGCATTTTAAAATTATTTTTAAAAATTTTTTGGCTGCGAATAATTTTGCAGAAGATGTCAGATTATCGGATTATGATTTAACGCCTACAGTTTTTGAACATTTTGTTTCCAAAATAGCTTTTGTGTATGATATTCTCTTGGATATTTCGATTGAAGAATTTAGTAAGGGCGTTACATCTTCTATGAAAATCGTCCGTTGTTACCATGTAACCCGTCGTGTCAAATATGATAGTGAGGAAGAAAGGATTAAAATAATTTTTAAGGGTAATGTCGTCTCTAAGAATATTATATTCTCGGCTATCTTAAGATACCGGTGAATTATTTTGTTTCTTTTGCACAGTGTTATATATGTTTTATATTTAACCATTTCGTCCAGCACTATAAACAAACTTTCGAATTATGTCGCTCGTGTTACAGTCAACATGGGGATGAAAATTATTTCTCTGATATCGCTTGTGTTCACTGTAAGGGTAGCCATAGCCCTTTGTCTAGGCGGCTAAGTTGTGAAGTTGAATAGCAATAAATTGAGAGAAGAGGCTAACGCTCAGAAAATAATGTAGAGCATAAAAAGCTTCTTGAGGAGAGTTTAAGACAGCTTAATTTATTAAATCCTACCCTTGATATGTGTAATGCTAAGGGAAGTGGTGTTCAGAGTTCACTTAAATTAAGCCTGTCTGCTGATAGTAACAGGACCAATGCCTTGGATTGTCCGACTAAGACGTCATTGGAAACAATGGAGATTCTATCTAGTCTTTCAAAGGGTTTGTTTAATAAAGATGCGATTTTTAAATATATAATGTCGATTAGAGAAAACGTTAACAGAATCTATTAATATATCTATGTCTTTGGAGTCGTTAATTTAACTATTAAATTTTTTATGTTCAAAATGAAATTATTGCAATTTAATATTCAAAGCTTGAAAAAAACTGGTAACAAGGAACTTTTGGAACTTTTTATGATTAAAAATAACATCGATTTAGCTTTACTGACGCAAGTGATGGCTTTGGGGGAGTTGGTTTCTATGTTCGGAAGAGCATAGAATTTGCTATATGGGATTGTAACTCAAACTGTGATACCTTGGCGATATCTACTTTGAATTTGAGGAGAAATGTAAATATTATCTGCGGTTACTGTCCGCCAAATATAAATCAAATTGATTTTGAAACAGAACGTAACCGAGTTTTTGATACGGCGTGTATTTAGGCGAAAAACGACCCAAATATCTTAATTTTGTCTGATTACAGAGATAAAGATACGGTGACAGTGGCATGGGAGACATTGAAATCCTCAACCTACATGCCGTATGACCAGGTTGGTCCTCCACCTGGCACACTGGTCAGGAGGATAACCAAGGCAGCGAGGGCGAGTGAGTGTATTCTTGATTTAATAATGATAATAATCTAGTAGTAGCAAATAGAGGTTCAGAAACAACTTTTGTCGTATCTAATAGGCAGGAAGTGCTAGACATTACTCTTGTTGACGCACATCATGCGTTGGTGATTGAGAATTGGGGAGTCTAAGAAGTCTTCTCTGATCATCGCTACATTGCCTTTTCTACTATGAATAGAAAAGGCAGCGCTGCTGTCTACGTTAAGAGGCGCAAGACAGATTTGGAGGGTCAGAATGTGATCCTCACAGATGCATTGGATTACTCCATAGTCTTCAGAGACACGGGGGATATTAAAAATGTCGTGAACAAATTTACCGGCGCATTTGGGGATACAATTGATAGGTCTTGTAAACCATCAGTGCAACGCACAGTCCACAGACCACCATGGTGGTTCAAGGAAATAGCCAAATCTCGTAGGGCTTACCGCAGACTCTTTAATGAAGCCAAGAAGTTAGGAAACTGGACGCTCTATACAACTTCGTTGAATGGGTTCAAGAATCAAGTAAGGAATGCGAAACGCAGATCCTGAAAGGTCTTCTGCAGTTGGATAAAGGGCTCTTCAGAGAGGAGTAGGTTGCATAAGATACTTTCGAAACATCCGTCAATTCCGGAATATTTCCGGAAACAGACAGCGCCTGGACTAACAGTGTACAGGAGTCAGTGGAGGTTCTAATGGATACACACTTCCCGGGCTGTCGCTCAACTATTAGAGTGCAATATGATCCTGTAAGGATGGACCGCGTGGAAAATTCTGTAGAGATAAATACAGACGGACTAGGCTGTGCCATCAGCAGCTTCCATCCATTTAAGTCTCCGGGCCCGGATGGGATTATTCCGGCCGATCTTCAGAATGATTAAGATCTGGTCACTTCACGGCTCTTGCCGAGGTGCAACGTGGTCTTTATCCCTAAAACGGAAAGAACATCAAGGCAAAGGACTTTAGATCAATTTGTCTAACATCCTTTTGCTTAAAACACTGGAAAGACTTATCGATGTCCACATAAGGATGACAATTGATAGGAATCTACTTTCTCAATCTCAACACGTTTACACAAGGGGCAGATCGGTTGAGACGGCTTTGCACTCGCTAGTGGGTTATATAGAGAACTCACTGGAGCATAAGAACCATTATATCTTTCATTACATTGAAGGGGCTTTCAACAATATCGACCCTTTTGCGATCACCCAGGCTCTTAGAGAGCTGGGAGTTGAGCGGTCGCCCATTGGGTTTATAAAACGCTTGCTCAGTTGCAGGCGCACACCACAAATTGCTCATAGTGTTAGACGCTGATGATGTGGCGATGGCCGTTTCTGGGATCCACGCTGATACGGTGTCACAAAGGTTGGGAACAGCGCTTGGGACAATCTGCACATGGGGGGAGCAGAGCGTACTAAGTGTTAATCCAGCCAAAACGGAACTTGTTTTCTTCTCTAGGAAACACAAACTTCCTTCCTTTGATTTACCCAGACTGAATGGAGTTCCGCTGAATCTATCTAACTGTGCAAAATTTTTGGGCATTATCTTGGATAGTAAGCCATTCTGAAAGATGAATATCCAGGCTAGGGCATCAACGGCAATGTATGCATGTAGAAAGGCAATTGGCAAGCCTGATATTTCAAACCAAGGGGTGTAAATTGGCTTCTGGAAGTGGTGATTAGTCCTATTCTGTTCTATGGAGCTCTTGTCTTGTGGAAGGCATTAGACAATGCGACGAATGTCTCTACACTGGAGAAAGTTCTGCGCGGTATGGCGGTCTTAATGACCGGAGCCATTAGGTTAACGCCCACACGAAGGATTTTTATTTCGATGATCAACTGGTTGCCTGTGGATCTTCTGGCCAAAAGGGTGGCACTGAGAACGGCAGTTAGGTTGAATGTCATAGGTGCATGGAACCATAGCTCATGGGGACATGCTATCGTACTTCAGATCACGAACGTAATTACCGATCTTGTTGATTATTGTACTCCAGAACCTTATTTTACAAGAAGATTTTTCTTGGAAGGCCACTCTGTGTGCACGGATGGCTCAAAAAAGGGAACGAGAGTTGGAGGTGGCGTGTATATTGGGGAATTTGGGATAAGAATGTGCTTTAGACTCCCAAATGACTGCAGTACTTTACAGGCGGAAATATCTGATATTAAAAGGGCGGCGTGCTGGTTAACGTACTATAATATATCTAATATGGATATCTTTTTCTGTACTGACAGCAATGTAGCGATTATGTCTCTTAGAGGTGTGCTTACCATATCTTAACTTGTATCTGAAGGCCGGACAACCCTTAATGGGATGGCGGAGGTTTCAACAGTCACCTTAAAATTGGTGAGGGGACATGGGACCGACTTGGGCAACCATGTTGCCGATGACCTCGCAAAGAAGGGGACAGCGCTTTTGAGAAAGGTGCCGTTGAAACCTTCTTTGGCTCTGTGGCATACCCCTCTCTGCTTATCGACGCTGCTCTCTACAATCTGGCCCAGATTAGATTGTCTAACGAATCGACATGCTCGACAGCTAGAACAATCTGGCCCTCTTTGGACCAGGGCAGGGAGGCTGCGCTACTACAGTTACCGAGGAGTCGACAGAGCGACTAGGTGGCTGTTACTAGGCACTCCTTATTTGAAGCCCATGCTAGTAGAATGGGTTGTCCTTTAATGATTTCTGTAGAAGTTTCCAGGACGAGGAGGAGACTGTGGAACACCTTCTCCAGCGCCGCGCTGGAATGTATTTGGCTGAGATATCTCGGTCAGCGGTACTACGGAAGCCTGTCTGGAGTTTCATTTTTGAGTCCAAGCGGGATCAATTCCTTTTTGAGGTGCAGTGGGTGGTTTACTAACCCGCTGCCGGACATTGCGTCTCAGTCAATTGTATGAGCGCACTTTTTCGCCAGCTGGCCCTACCCCAGCGGGATCCTTCTCTACTACTATCATGGATCTTCTCTGGACCCTTCACACCCGCGATTTCTTTTTTCTCTCATCTTTCATTTCTTTCTCTTATGTCATGCCTCATTCTACTTTTCTGCCTATGTTTTTCTTTTCTTTTTCCTTCCCTCCCGACAGGTCACACAAAGGGATCAGTTTATGGACCCAAGTGGGCTGTGGCAACACGGCTGCCTGCCCAACCTACGTTTCTTTGCGGTGATTTTAATTCAAAGTCAGGACTTTCTGGTTCAGTTTATTCTGATTTCAAAGGTTTTTTTTAAAGTTCAGTAAATAATGCCGGTTTTCAGTGTTTGAATAATGTCCACACCTTTTACAACACCAACAGTTAAGGTTGTTTCGTTCATTAGGGACGCAGATGTTGTATCTACTTGGGAGTCAGTAAAAACAAAAATAATAGGTAATAATCACTATCTGATTATAATATCGATTTTGGATTCTGGTAACCCTTGAGTAAGAGTCTATTTTGCGAAAAAGTTTCTCATAGAGGTTAATAATCTTGATGTTGTAGGAAGTACACAACAGCTCTTCCTGAAGCTAATAGATATGAACCGAAGAGATGGAGGAACCAGGAATCTGAGAAATTGTTTAGACTCAGGATAATTGCAAGGAAAAAATTTTATGTTTGCAGATCAATACAGACTTTTGAGGTCCTTAAAATAGCTGAGGAAGACCCAAAATTCACATTTTTAATCAGAAAAAAATTGCCTTTGTTGAAATGTTATCGGAGCTTTCGGTTCCAGCGACCACCAGTGCATTCTGAAAAAAGTTGGCCTTGATGTAAAAATATAAATGGACTAAAGCAATTAAGAATTCAGGGACAAATTCACAGATCCAAATTTGCCAAATTTTTTGCGATTGTAAACTACAAAACACCTTTCATGCGATTTCAACACGCATCGCAAATTTTAGGCGATTTGCGATTGTCAGAACATTGGTGTATATCTGGGAATGTTCGTGTTGATAGACCGGCTAAAGAGTCTCATACGTGCGGTGTTCGCGTGGACGTTAAATGGTCATTTTACGATGCTATTAGGCAGATTGAGACCGTACTCGTTGAAGACTGGCAAAGAGATTATGACTTACAAAGACGAGACAATGATTCTTTTTATGGGAGTTTTTTCCCTTCAGTTATTGATTTGCCATGGTTTTGAAGAATTTCTGCTTGCCTTCGTATTATTAACAGAATTTTATTATTATTATTATTATTATTATTTTTTTTTTTTTTTTGTAATGCGACGCTTTTTAAAATTGGTATTGAACAGTCAGATCTCTGTACGGCATGTAACGTCAGGGAAGTTATCTCCTATATAATCTTTAACTGTAGGCTTTTCAGTCAGCAAAGAAGTCCCCTTTAATTTCTCGTTATAACAATTTGACGGATTTTTTATCAATAGAGAAGATGGATAATGTGATTGTTCTGACGAAATTTATTGATGCAATTGACCTAACTATTTGATCTAGATGTCTAAAACAATCTTTATATCAAGATGTCTCCTATATAATCTTTAACTGTAGGCTTTTCAGCCAGCAAAGAAGTCCCCTTTAATTTCTCGTTATAACAATTTGACGGATTTCTTATCAATAGAGAAGATGGGTAATGTAATTGACGAAATTTATTGATGCAATTGACCTAACTATTTGATCTGGATGCCTAAATTAATCTTTATATCAAGATTTTAGTAGCAAGATGAATATTTATATATTATTTTCTCTTTTAATGCAATGTGGATGATATTTGTAAGGTCTCTATGAAAATTTCGGGGCCAAATGATGCCCCTATTGCCGCCCTCAACTCAACTAAGTTTGGTCGTTTTTGACAGACCCGACTTTGGTCCTGCCGGCATGAAATGTCGATTTTACGTTTGCAACTCCATGCACTTTATTTTTAAAGTGAAGAAAAGAAAAGGCCGAAAGAGTTTAAATCAAGTTTTTATAAATTAAAAAGAATGGGTTTAAGCGTGGATGTATTTTTTGAAGGCGAAAATCATGACGTAACACAAATGTTCTACGCAAACGTAGAAAAATACGCGATGATTCCAATCCTTTTGAACTACACAGTGCGAATTAAGAAATGTCAAAAATAGAAGTTTTTTTATACTACCTTTGTAATGAATCCAAACCTATATGAAGTAAAAATTTAAATAAAATGTCATATACTTTCATGCTGCCATTTGAAGGGCGTTATTGTAGGTGGGCCCAATCTATTTAATTCAATTGTAAATCCTTCCCACGCTTCCTTACACTGAGTTTTAGTCATCTCAAGGTTTAGCTTTTCTGGATTTTTTTCCACCAGCTGCATACATCGCTCAAATTGGGCTTTGGTTGTCATTTTTAAAGCCCTGCGTGTATTAAGCCCTGTGTATTAAACATTTAATTAACTATATTAAGTTAAAAAAAACACCTATACTTACAATTTTCCATTTTTTATATTTTTTTATAATTTTTTTTAAAGGAAATGTATTAAAAATTTATTGAAACCTATAACCGACAAAGACTCAACTGCTTTTAAGCAGTTGTGTATATTTATGGTTTTTGTAAACCAAACTCATACAAAGTGGTGAACCGCAATACCATTAAACACAACCAAAAAATCGACCGCACAACAAAAAATCAACCGAATTTAAGTTGTGAACCGCAATAGGGGCGTAAGTCTTTACTAGTAGTCTACTGTTAATAGAGGAACTTAAAACTAGAAACAAACAAATAAATTTATAATAAAAAAAAACTGAAAGAACGGAAAATTAAGAGTAAAAATTAAAACTATTGTTTAAACAAAATAAAGTATTAAAAAATAAAAAAACTTAACTAAATTATTGTTATTAAAAGCTGCACGGCACCACCTTCATCGCAGTAGCTTCCACCGAGGGATAAGTCTTCTGCAGAGTTAGACACCACCACCCCTGGGGTAAAACGTACGACCCACAGACTGAAAATTTAAAACATATGTGTAGCTTAGCCATATTTATTACATTTAGGGAAATTACTTAACGTAAGCAACACTATTCCTCTTGGTAGGTTTAAGAGTGCGCTGTAAGGGTTGAGCTCAAACCTATTGGTCGTTTCGCATCCACGTAATATTACCCATAGTGTTTTCCTTAACATAGAAAAAAAAAATAAGGCGAGGTGAAATATATTGTTTGTTACACATTTACTTACCTGAACGTAAGACGTGGGACACGTCACGTACTGACGTCAGTTCCTCCAAATCGGAAACACTTTTTATCCGCCTTTAATTAATATTTTTATAAACTAATTTAATTTGTTTATTTATATAAAAAAAAATCATTTTAATCAATTTATTTATTAATCGTTCTTAAATTAAAATTTCTGTTTACATTTTGCAAAAAAGGATTATGTTTGTATCAAATTTGTTCTTTGAAATTAATTTTTTTTTTTGTTTTTTTTAATATTTAATTTTCGCTCTTGTTATTAACAAATAATTTTTTTGAGCTAAATCGTCTTATTATTATTTGCCATGCATTTCATTTTCAATAACTTTTAATTTTTTTTTTTCAATTCAATAAACAATATGTTTGTAAACTTAAATTTAAAATGAAATTTTTAGCTTATTATGATTGCTTAAATTTATATTTAAAGCGGTAATTAGGGCGATGAAAGAGAAAGAAAAGAAAAAGATAAAGTGTGTAATCTTGGGGCATAAAAAATTATTTTAATTACGATGTCATGGTGAGGTTTCATGGCCTCAAGTGGGAGGGCTTAGGTTTCCTGGCAGAACATCTGCCGGAGGAGTTTCTGTTGTGTGTCAGGTCAGGGAACTGACAGACTTGCTTCGTCACTTCATCACTTTATTTACAGCCTGTTTATAGAACACGTCAAGATCGAAACAAAACCGGATGACATATGGACGAATACGTAATAATTAGCGTCCGTGTAACACATTCCGGTTTTTTCGTTTAACTTACGTTGTGTTTCGTAAGAATTTTTCATGTATCAAATCGAAGTGTTACCAATATATTAATTAATAGTTTTTCTTTACTTTTTTTCATATACATTTTTTGTTTTTGCCATATTTAGTGGCAACCCTGCTTTGGCGCCTTAAAGTTAACAGCTGAGCTTAATAAACAAAACAAAATTGTCAAGACGAGTTCATATAAGATGGGAGCGCCGCTACAACAATAAGAAAAACAACTGGCACTTAAGTATAGATAAACTTCAAAACAAATTTAATAACTGCAATTTTTTCTCACCCTTTTAATTAATGTTTTTAGTAAGCTTTGTTTTTTAAATTGATTTAAAACTTTTGTTGTAATATATTTTAAAGAATATTAAAGAAAGAACTTTTGTAATATAAAATAATAAACTTTTGACAGCTACTCTACACTTACGATACCACCTAAGGCAAATAAATATACGGTGGGAGGTGACGAATTCGTTAATTTTCGCTGTTAGCCGGAAATAAATAGTAACCCGATTTTTTATATATGGAGTTTGAAAATAAATGAGTTTGTCATCGCTCCCACTGTATATTTATTCGCCTTGATACCACTTGATAAAATTATTTCGCCTTGAAAATTGTTATACGAGCAGAGTATAAAATTGTATCTGCTAAATAAAAAATTAGTACAAATAACAAATTTAAACAATAGTTTCTTAAAAATTATTAAAGTATGAGTGCAAATTTTATATGTATTTATAATTAAAATATAGTTGACGTATACATAGATGTGTTCATTCATGAAAGTGTTATGATGTCCTACAATGCCAACTCCTTGTTTACTGATTGTAATTTATTTATTTTTTTTATAAATATAAGTTAAATTTTTTAAACGAATGGTTATGTTTCTTCGCACAGTTTTGACGTCTCTGAAATTACAATGCGGGATACATAAACCAGAAAAAATTTTAATTTTTTACGTTTTTATAAAAAAATATTACATTTGCGTTTCGAAAACTCAAAAATGAAAAACGGTAACGTTTTTGTGCGTCTAAACAGCAAATTGTGTTCTGTAAACCGGCTGTTAAACTTATTGATATTTTAACGAATGAATTTAATTCATTAAAATTACCAAAATTTTTAAAAAGAAAGATTATTGACAACAAAACAAATGCTATAAAAGCAATTAGACAAGAAAAAAGACCAAACGATAATAAATTACTTTATGATAACAATATACAACAAAAAACCCTTCCAATAAATAATTGTTTTCTTGTTAATAGTTTAAAACAAGTAAATCATTAACCTTAATCCTAACATTTTGCAATGTTATTTATTGCACATTTTCACTGATGAAAATTCATAAATAATAAAGAGCAAATAAAATATTTATATTTTACAGCAAAAGATATTTAGCTACATCTTTGAGTACAAATAAATTCGTATGTACGTAAAATTCAACATACAATTAAATAACACATTTTCATATTTTTTCTAAATACCTACTTGTTCTCAATATGTTTCTGCCAAAAAGCACATTTCTTATACTTGAGGATGAGCATAATAAAATATTCACATTTCTCACACATGAGGATGAGCAAAATAAAGAATTCTCATTTCTTATCCATGAGCAAAAAAAAAAAAAATATCATTTGATAAAAAAAGCACACATACTCGCACATGTGCGATGAGGAAAAAAAAGCAAAGCAGATTCTCACTCACGTGCAGTGAGTGTGCAAATACTTACCCTGGTACAAACAATACAATGAAAATAACCCACACATACAAAAAGCACACATGATAGATGTATCTTTTAGTTAACGAAGACATCTGACTCGAGGTTTCGCTAAACAACAGCAGCAACAATAATAACTATTGCACAAAGTAGAAAACTCATTATTACTAAAAGTGAGTGGTTTTTGTTGTCTTCGTTTTGTTTAATATATTCGTTTTTTTTTTTTTTTCTTTTATTTTAAATGCGAAGACCTAGGACCTTATACGGCATCTAGTAGACGAGAAGCGAGCCCCTAAGGCGGCACATAGGATGCAACAAAGCCGATATACCACTCTAGTACATATGTCTCCTTGTTGACAGTTTATCTACTTATTTCGTGTGCTATTAAATACAACAATCTTTTACAGAACCAAGTATTTTTATTTTATGCAAAAGCGGTTACTGTAACTGTTGCGACTTTTTGTGCGTTCATCTTATATGGCATTAACTTTCGCTTCGGCTGGATCCTAGTTTCTGATTGTCGCTGTCAGAATCGGATAAGCTATCGTACGAATATAAAATTTAATACGTGTCGAACAGCAATTGACGTCGAATAAGGTTTTTATATAAAACATATACAACCCAATTCCAAATATTCTCAGGGAATTAATTTCTCCCGGAGAGTACTATTTTGGGAAATGCATTTCGAATTTCTGAAGTCATCTGTTTTGCTTTGAGCTGTGTTGTTTTGACTTAAAATTTGCAAAACATTTTTATAAAAAAAAAACAAAACATATTTTTGTTTTATTAAAACAAAAAAAAAATAAACAAAAAATATTTTATATTCAATAAAAAAAATTTTATTGAAAAGAATTAAAAATACTAATAAAACAAAATAAATAAAACTTTAAAAAAGGACTCTAAAAACCAAAAATAATTTTATTCCATATGTAGAACAACAAAACTAATTTGATTTACAGCAACAGGTCACTTTCAGTCCACTTTATCACATTTTATGCCTAATATTTACATATATTTTAAATTTTCCAGTTCCGAAAATCTCCGGTTTTTTTAATCTTATCCTCCACTTCCCTGAGCCTTAGCTTTTCCATTTCACGATTATGCCGCTTTTGGTCCTTTAATTCGTCATTCTTTAAGTCGCAAAGCCGGTCTATGTAACGATAAACCTTTTTTGTGGCTTGAAGCTGCTCGTTCATCGTTTCTAACATTTTGCTTTGAATACATATTTCCTCTGCAAGGACATCGATAGAGGAAACATGGACGGTCACTTCTATTGGAGCCTTTTTCATATTTTTTTCTGGTGATGGCTGAGGTGAGACTTTACAGCTTCAAGTGAGGTTAATATCGTCGTCTGCTAAAAACTCCAGTGGCAATTCTTCTTCAATATTTTCTTCTGTTCGCTTATTTATGTTTGAAGAAGAGCAGGATAGCCCAAACGCATTGGCTTTACCTTCAACGGACTCTTTCATCCCAATCAAATCATAAATGGCTTCTTCGTTTGCATAAAACTTCTGCTCTATATTCGGCCCTCCACCAGTTCCTTTACTATATTTGTGGTTCTGGGCGCCCTTTTGTCGAACGTACTTTTTTTGATCACACTATACCTGAAAAGCGTTTAAACTTTAAAAACTCTTCTATGCCATTAGGTACAATTTTCATTAATCATACCTTCTTCCACTCCGAAACCCTTTTTGTTTGTGGCCCTGCTCGCAGAGCCTCCAAATTAAGCAAAAACCGGAATAATTCGTCCTTACTTCCCTTGAATATCCAATATCTGTGTGGTCTTGAATTTGGTTCAAGAACCCTCTAATTGCTTTTTATTTGTTATTTTGGACCTGGAAATGAGAAATGCATTCATATTTTTGTAATACAAACTGCTCAGATATTTTTTTTCAACATACATTAAAATATTTACATTTTTAAATACAACTCCCCTGCAAAATTTTGGCGGAATTTTTTCCAAAATTTGTCATTTCCCGGGGAAAAGATTCCCATTTTCGAAGTTCATTTAGAATATGGGAAAAAGGAAAAAATTATCCGAGAAGTTTTCATTTAGCTGATAAGTAAATAAAACTAAAACCAAAAAAAATACACTTCTTTTTGCTTTGAATTTATCAGACATGTCACAGAACCCAAATCCGATTGAAAGTGGTTTCAATACCAAATTGGTTTTTCAATGTGCGATAATTGAAACATTTCTTCCAAATAAAATCTCTTTTTACTTTTAAAGCATAAATAAGTTTTTTTGATAGTTTGTTATTTGCTTTTTTTTAAATGTATTTTGTGTCTTTACTTGGATTAGCCTTGTTGCTTACTTTGGTGTGCGTAATACTGCCACATTATAAATAAAGACTAAAGGCTCAGCATTCCTTAGCAATAAACGAAATCGATCGGAATCTAAAGTAGATAAAACAAAATTTGATCGGAATGGTTAATACGGCTGTTTAGATTGAACTGTTCGGTTTTTTAATTAATCATAAATTTTATGTAATTCCTAATTTGTCACTCTGATGACTTTGATAAAATCTAAATTCTACTCCTTTAGTAAACCGTGTATTTTTTGGGAGTATTTACTTTAATAGCATTACTTAAAACCGTTAACGGTTCAACTAAACTTTGTTTTCGCCATCTTCCTTTTCGCTTCTTGTAAAAAAGTTATTGTCTTTTATACATAGAAAGAACACACCCGCATATTAAGGTAAAAATCTTTATTAATAAAATACATTTCACAAAATTATAACAATTGTGTTTTTTATTCAAATTTCTTTTATCTCCAACACACCCCAACATTTTGGTCCATTCGAGCCGAATTCTGAGAATTTATTTAGAGGATATTAATATTATTTTTTTCTTCAAAGGATCATCACCTTTATTCATCATACAACACTTATTTTCTACACTCTCTTTAGAAAATTTCTATTTGATTAAAGGTGCGTAATTGTTTCATTTTAAAATATTTTTAAAAGTGAATAAAAGAAAAAGTGTAAAAGGTAGAAAAAGTGCATGTACATATGTGTATATTTACTGAATACATACATTGGCAATTGTTTGTGAATATTTTTTTACCTATTGTGATTGATCGTGTAACAACCCTTCTGTTTTTGTTTTTGAGATTAAATCAACCGCAGACAAAAAAAAATATAATAAAATATTTTTATATTAAAATAGAATATTTAGTTGGTGAATATTAAATTAATTAAATAGATAAACAATAAGTTGATAAAATAATTACTAAGTGTAATAAAGTGCATATATACATACAAACGTATATATTTGTTATACACTTACAATCAACTAGTTTTTTCTTTTTTTATTATAACTGTTGTTGTCGTAAAAACCGACTGTAACCCAACAGTCAATTCGACTACGGTTAGTCGACAAAAGTTTTGGTGATATTTTGCGGTAAAAAGTTTTAATTTTTCTTGGACTATTTGTGAATGATTTTCGTAATTAGGTTTGTTAGTGCATTTAATTAATTTTTTATTGAAAAATTTTCTATTTTCAAACAAATCGTAATTGATTAAAATAATTATATTTAAGTGAGAAATTAAAACATTTTTGCCTGAGATAACAACAAGAATTTTCACGTGGATTAATTGTTAAAGAAAGAAAATGTCAAAATCACCACTAAATAAATTTATAAGAGTATCGGATGCGCTTATTAAATTTGAATCAAATTTTTGCGAGTTTCGTGACGAAATGCTAACCATTTACACTCTAGAGATTCAGGGTGTCGAATTAAAGAGTTTATGGGAAAAAGGTAAGTCTTCGTATAAGGCTTGTTTGGACTTTTTTGAGGACAGTGCTAAGGTGGAGCCTACTGATGTAGAGGTAGCTTCGTCTTAGTATCAGTCCACATATGTAGCGTATTTGAAATGTTCGGCTGCTATAAATGAAAAAGTTCATAAGTTCCAAGCGGCCCCAAAGGCGGGTTGTTCCACTTCGATGAATTCCAATACGGGTAGTTTTGACCATAATTTGTCCTTGCCTCCTTGTGATGGGAAAACATTTGAAGGTGATTATATTGCTTGGCCCGCATTTAGGGATTTATTTACTGCAATATATATTAATAGTTCGCGCCTTAGTAATGTTGAACGGCTTTGTCATTTGATACGTAAGACCGCCGGTGAAGCGAATGAGATAGTGTCGAAGTGTCCTTTGAGTAATGAAGGGTTTGACGTGGCGTGGCAAAATTTGAAAAAGGCATATGAGAACCCTCGTATGTTGGTTAACAACCAATTAAAATTGTTATTTAACCTTCCTTCGGTAGATAAGGAATCTAGTGCCGGGCTTAAAACTCTTCAGCGCGGAGTTAATAATTGTCTTACTTCGCGTTCAGTATATCAGGTCGCAACGGATAATTGGGATCCGATTTTAATTTTTATGTGCATTCAGCGTTTGCCTACGTCTACGGTTAGTCTCTGGGAACAGGGTGTTCGTAAGAAATCGGTCTTGTCTACTTGGGAAGAGGTTGGTGCTTTTCTGACGGAAAGAATTCAGATTCTAGAGTGTGTTCGTGATCTTAAGGATTCACAGCCATCTGTAAAATCTTCTGGACAGATGGTTAGGGCTCAAGTTGTGAATTCAGCTTCACCTTCAGGCCATTTTTTGAGGACTTGTAAACGTTTTAGAAATCTTTCGATTTCGGAAAGATTTTCAACTGTGAAAAAATTTCACTGTTGTGTGAATTGCTTGTCACGGGAACACGAGGTGAAGAATTGTAAAAGTGCCTTTAATTGTATGACGTGTAATAAAAGGCATCATTCGTTACTGCATCGTAATGAAACAAGTTTAGAGATTTCGGCTAGGGATAATTCAGCACCGGCTTCGGGTACCATCGCACAGAGTGCTAATGTGAACTCTTCCCTACCTTCTACATCGAGTGGAATATATCATGATGGCAACTCTAATCGACAGGTTTTTCGTGTCTCTCAGAATAGAAAGGTGCTTCTGGGAAGAGCTATGGTGAATATTATTCATCAGGGTATGACATACCCCGCTCGCGCTCTTATTGACCCTGCTTCAGAATCTTCTTTTATCTCTGAACATTTACGGAATCGGTTGAAACTATCTGCACATTCGACGAATGTCAAAGTTTCAGGTATTAACCAAACGATTTCTGCTGCAAGAAAGGTTTGCGCTTTGAAAATTGGTTCTGCTTTAGATAAATCTATTCTATTGGAAACCATGGCCCTGATATTACCTAATATATCATGTAATTTGCCCTCTTTCCTATTGGGATCGAGTCTTCGGGATAATTTTTTGGATCTACAACTAGCTGACCCCCGGTTTTATCAATCCAGATCGGTTGAATTACTTTTAGGGGCGGATTTATATCCTCAGCTAATTTTGAGCGGAATTCGTCGTGATGTTTTAAGGGTATTGCTGACTCAGAATACCGTATTTGGATGGATCGTTACGGGATCTATTCGAGAATCACGTGTGCAAGTGTATGCGACTACTGTAGGGATTTCTGCAGGGGACGACTTGAATAAAAATCTGCTTCGCTTTTGGGAACTTGAGGAAACCCCTAAAACGAAAATATTATCACCGGCTGATGAATTTTGTGGGGACAATTTTAGGAGAACTACGCGACGCGACTCCGACGGCAGATATGTAGTGACGCTACCCTTTAGGTCGGAATTTCTTCATTCTATTAATTTAGGCTTTTCAAGACAGGGTGTTATGGCACAATTCTTGAGAAATAAGTGCTCACTTTTGCGGAAGCCCAATGTTAAGGCATTATATGATAGTGTTGTTAAGGAGTCCTTCATTCTCATCACCCGGTATTTAAGCCGGATAGTAATACTACGAAATTGCGTGTCGTATTTAATGCATCAAATAGAACCTCTAATGGAAGTAGTTTAAATGATGGTCTTTATGTGCGACCCATTTTGCAATCAGATTTAGTTCTACTTAATCTGCGTTGGAGGCTATTTCGATTTGTTTTTAATTGCGATATTACTCAGATATATAGACAAATTCGGTTGGATTCTGCTCATACGCCATATCAGCGTATATTTTTTCGATCTTCTCTGGCAGAAGAGGTGAAGACGTATGAATTGCAGACTGTAACTTTCGGTGTTAACTGTGCTCCTTATCTGGCGATACGGACACTGTTACAGCTCGCAGAAGACTCAGAGACGGAGTACCCTCTTGCGGCTAATATATTGCGCTAGGATATGTACGTTGACGACGTATTGACAGGGGCTCATGATGTTTCGTCTGTATTGAAGGCACGAAATCAGCTTATATCTGCTTTGTCTTCAGCTAAATTTGAGTTAAGAAAATGGACTTCGAGCGACATTGAAGTTCTAAAAGGCCTTGCTTCGGAATATCTCGTGGATTCTAAACTTTTAGTATTTGTTGAATCTAGTAACTCGAAAACATTGGGTATTCAGTGGAATGCTCAATTGGACTCCTTTTACTTTCGTGTAGAGTCTATAGCCGAGAGGGCACGTTACACGAAAAAGGAAGTGTTGTCTATAATCGCCAAATTGTTTGATCCTGTAGGATGGATAGGTCCGGTAATCATTACTGCTAAAATAATTATGCAGAGTATCTGGCGAGATAATTTTGACTGGGATGATTTTTTAGTCCCTTCCTCGGACAGGGAATGGAGAAAATTTGTCAACTTTTATACGGAAATAAATGAAATCCGGATACCCAGATGGGTGCACTATGCACCTGGGACATTAGTGGAACTTCATGTTTTTTCTGATACCTCAGAAAAAGCATACGCGGGAGTGATTTATGTTCGTGTCGAAGCATGTGACCAAATCTATACTTATTTGCTCTCTTGCAAAACTAAAGTGGCTCCAATAAAATCGATTTCCCTACCTCGCTTGGAACTTTGCGGTGCAGTTTTTTGGCCTCAGAGCTGTTAAAAGCCGTTATTGAAGCGATTGATATTCCGATAAGGCAAGTGTATTATTGGACAGATTCCACTATTGTTCTGTGTTGGTTGAGAAAAACACCGGATAGCTGAACAACGTTTGTGGCTAATAGGGTTTGTCGGATTTAGGAGAATGTAGGGAAGCATAGTTGGTATCATATTGGATCGGAAGAAAATCCAGCGGATTTAGGCAGTCGGGGACTTTCGCCCTCAGATCTGGCTAAGAGTGAACTCTGGTGGCACGGACCCACGTGGCTTCGTGAGCCTAAGTCTCAGTGGAAGATTCATGATCTCTCCTCGTTGGACACAGATGTCGAAGCTAGAGCTGTTAGAGCACACACCTCTTTTTTTCGAATTATGAGGATACTCTTGACCGGTTTTCTAAACTTGACTGCGCTCTTAGGGTAATTGCTTACATGTTTCGATTTTTGTTATGACACATGCTTCGCTTAAAAGGCAAACAATCTTTTGATTCTTCTACCATTTCAAGTGATGAGATTACAAAGGTTCGATTGCGTTTAGCAATTTTGGCTCAGAAGGTTCATTTTGTGGATAAATATAAATCTCTTTTAGCAGGAGAAAACATTTCAACGAAAAGTTCGCTTAGTTCACTTAATCCCTTTTTAGATGATAAAGGAGTAATGAGACTAAATGGTCGTTTGGTAAAGTCACCATCTTTGTCTTACACGGAGAAACATTCGATTATTTTACCTTATTCGTGTCGGTTTACTGTTCTTTTAGGGGAATTCGTGCATTTAATTTCTATTCATGGCGGCAATCAGTTGATGTTGAGGATTATGCGCATTGAATATTGGGTGCCTCGACTTAAGGTTCTAGTACGGACTATAATAAATCGTTGTAAGCGTTGTGTATTAGATAAAAAACGCTCATGTTCTCAGATAATGGCAGCTTTACCTCCGGAACGCACTACTTTAGAGCGACCTTTTACTACTACGGGTGTCGATTTTGCAGGTTCCTTTAATCTGAAAAGTTTTACTGGTAGATCCTGCCGGATAACGAAGGGCTCTGTGTGTATCTTCGTTTGTTTTTCCACTAAAGCAGTCCATTTAGAAGCAACGACTGATTTAACGTCAGATTCTTTTTTGGCGGCATTACATCGGTTTATTGCTAGACGTGGTTGTCCACTGACAATATTTTCTGATAATGGAACCAATTTTGTAGGAGCTTCTCGTGAGATTGAGAGAGATTTTCGTACTTTTCTGACGGAGAGCCAGGCTCGACTGTGCTCTACTTTTGCCGTTCAGGGCCTTTCATGGCGGTTTATCCCGTCAGGTGCGCCTCATATGGGTGGCTTATGGGAAGCTGCTGGTAAAAGCTTTAAACTTCATTTTAGAAAGAAGGCTTAATCGGTAAAATATACCTTCGAAGAGCGCGGATAGAGGCTTGCTTGAATTCTCGACCCTTATGTCCCATGTCTGACAATCCTAACGAGCCTGTGGCCCTGACTCCTGGTCATTTTTTAATAGGCGGTCCAATATTGGCACCACCGGAACCATCTATTTATGAGTCACCTATAGGTTTAGTGAATCGATATCGCAAAATCTAGGCATTTTCCCATGATTTCTGTCGACGATGGAAAGAGGAATATCTTCATAACTAAACGCTATAAATGGAAATTTCCTGACAGGGACATAGCCGTAAACGACTTGGTTGCTATTCGTCATGAACAGTTATCTCCAACTTCCTGGAAATTAGGTCGCGTAATTAGGACGTATCCAGGAAGTGATGATCATGTGCGCGTCGCCGACGTTCGCACAGAAAACGGGGTTGTGGAACGACCAATCATAAAACTGGTCTTTTTGACCAATTAACTTGTAATTACCATGTATTAACCCTCCTTATTTCGTAGTATTAGGGCCACCTTGACAACCATTTATGAAGATGCCCTGCTAGATGATTATGAGGAGCCGATGGAGGTAGCAGATCCGATAACTGAAGCACCCTGCACCATACCTTCGACAACGGCTTCCATGGCAGTGGAAACGCAGCCACCTGAATCCCTTCCCATAGTGGATGAACCTGTCGCTGTGGTACCGGCATCAACGGATCCTGCAACAACAAGATCCTCCAGCTTAGTGGACAGCTCTGGCCCGAAAAATGATTTGCCGGCAAATAAAGGGATAGGCTCCAGTGCGCTCAACTGCAGCCTCTGCAAAAAATCTCACCCTTTATGAGCGTGCTTTCGGTTTCGGCAGCTTGTTCATGAGAAGAAATTGCGTCACGTGCTGATTTGGGGCCATTGCTCACGTTGTTTGGCCAGCAATCACACGTTAAATGACTGTCGAAGCGTCCGAAAGGGCAACAAATGTCAGGGAGATAATAATACCCTGCTGCATTCCCCGAAGCGCATT
This sequence comes from Cistogaster globosa, assembly GCA_937654795.1. Classification (NCBI taxonomy): domain Eukaryota; kingdom Metazoa; phylum Arthropoda; class Insecta; order Diptera; family Tachinidae; genus Cistogaster; species Cistogaster globosa. Next base: position 43,400,171 of record OW569404.1, on the reverse strand, counting down.
GAAGAAAAGGGCACCAAAAAGAAGAAGAAATCGAAGAACATTGTGCCGTCACATATGGTCAGTGTAACCTCGTTACCACTGCACCATGTGGTGAATTTCTCGCCGACCTTGCAGGCGAAACTTATTCAAGGGGACCGGCGGATACAGGTTCGTGCGGTAATAGACCTCTGCTGTAGCTTCAGCTACATCAGCGAACAGCTGATTAAAAAATTAAATACTCCTGTTATAGTATGTTTCCACGGCACCTGCTTCGCTCTCTATTCTTGCTTCACACTCCAATTATGAGCGAATCTACTTGCTTCGCCATACAAAATGATGAGAGCGAAGCTGGTAGATTCATATTGAATCTACTTACGAAGCATGAAAAATTTATGTCTTCTCTAATTTTTATCGCAAGTTTGTCTGAACTAGCTGTATAAAATGTAAACAAAAAGAGAAAAACAATGTTTAAAGTGGTGTGTGGATATGTGTAATATAAAACACAATTAATTTCATTAAAATTTCAAATGTAATAAATTACAAACAAACAAAATTAAAAAGAAAAATAAAGTTTTTGAACAAATTATTTGAGAGTTATTTCAGTTTTTGTGCAGATGTCCAATCAAAGCATGTGTCGTGTAAACAGCGTGCTTCGCAATCATGATTCGAAGAGCGAAGCAAGTGCTTCATTTTGCCGTGTGAACATGCTATTACGGGGTCCTATTGCCGTATAACCATTCGATCGTTGTATGATCCCTTAAAAAGAATTTCCCTGACAGCAAAAGTTTCAAAAATGCGGGGTATAAGAACCCCAATGGAGAATGTGTCAGAGGTTGTGCGGAAGCATTTTCCCGGCTTGCAGTTGGCGGATCCGACCTTTTACCACTCAGGTCAGGTCGCGCTGGTTCTCGGTCCAGAGCTAAGTTCCCAAATCATTACGGGAAAAATTTATTCTTGTCCGGGCTGTCCACTAGCTCAGTACACAATTTTTGGGTGGGTTATATCTGGCCAATCGCCTATATAACTCAATCCTAATTGTACAACGATAATCAGTTCATGGGTCTGCACAAAACCATCCCTTAGTTGGGTTCAGTTTATGGATCTGTTGTAGAAACCATATGTTTTTGAATTTGGAAAAAATACAATAAAAAAAGAACATTCATTGATTAAATTACTTCTCATGTTTATTGCATCTAACTTTGTTATTGCAAGGCGGCCGGCAATGTTTAGGTTGAACTGTTCGGTTTTTTAATTAATCATAAATTTTATGTAATTCCTAATTTGTCACTCTGGTGACTTTGATAAAATCTAGATTCTACTCCTTTAGTAAACCGTGTATTTTTTGGGAGTATTTACTTAAAACCGTTAACGGTTCAACTAAACTTTGTTTTCGCCATCTTCCTTTTCGCATCTTGTAAAAAGTTATTGTCTTTTATACATAGAAAAAACACACCGGCATATTAAGGTAAAAATCTTTATTAATAAAATACATTTCACAAAATTAGAACAATTGTGTTTTTTATTCAAATTTATTTTTCTGCCCAACACACCCCAACAACGGCTTTAAAATCATCCCGATCGGAATGTGTGAAATGCCTGATAATCTCAAATTTTGTTTATTAATGTACAATGTCGAATGCCGTGCTCCCAAAATAAAATTATTCGATATCAACAGCAACGAGAATAAAGTTTTTGCCAAAAATGTTTAAAAAAAAACCAAAACCATTTTAGAGATTTTAATAAGATTTATTCATACGATTCATGTTCATGTAGTTTTTATGAATACACTTACCAACTAAAGTTTTTAAATAAGATAACAGTGTGAATAATAAAGACAAGAAGCAAAGCTTTTTGTTTTTGTTTTTCATAATTCCATTTTAAAACTTATTACAGTTTTTACTAAAAAACCTAAAGAAAATTTAATAAAAACTTCTATGTTTTTTTTAACGCGTGATTAACTAAGAAATAGGCAAATCTAAAACAACAGGTTTAGTTAAAAAAACAAATTTTAGTTCTGTAGGTGACTGCAATGCTTAAAGGAAAAGATGTAGGGGATCATCAACAAAATTTTAATTAATGTACATTATATTTTAAGACCTTTCGACCTCTTTTCTTTTTTTTAAAGATTTTTCTAATCGATTTTTTAACTCTTGTTGCCAAACTCATCAAAAACAAAATATATTGCAATGTTTTTCTTTTATTATAATTGCAAAAATAATTAAAAATAATGTTCTTGTAATTGAACTACTAAATGTGTTCTTTTAATTTTTGGTAGCTATTTAAGCTTTTAATCTTTAAATATACTAGGGGCGTTTTCATTTCATTATCTTTTTTTCTTGTATTTTAATAATTTTATATAAGTATAAGAATAAATATTTTTCAGATATTTACATTAAGATTGTTTTCTTTTCGTTTATTTAAAATATATTTTAAGAAACACTAATTTTTTTTTTCTTTTTCTGACTTCACAATAATATTTTTCTATAGAATTAAGTTGTATTAATAATAATAAATGTGTAGTAAATGTTTGTTTGCTGTTGAAATTTTTCATCTGAAATAGTTAACAATGTTTTTGTTTTAATCAATGTACATACCAAACTTAACCAGTCTTCCCAACATCAATTTGTTTTTTCAGGGCGATAGTCAATTTATGTGAACTGCGTTTGAAAATCCTAATTCCTTATATCTTGTTATTTTAATTTACTTTATACACAATTGAATATATATATACATATATATATATATATATATATATATATATATATATATATATATATATATATATATATATATATATATTTATTAATAACATATATACTAATAATCTGCATTCAATTGAATTAAATTTTCTATAATCTTCATTTAGCAAATGAGTGGCTTTAATAAAAAAAATTATAATAAAATAAAATTAAAAGCATAATATTCCCAATTTGAAAGTAACATTTAGTAGTATAATTAGTATAAACTTAAATAACAAATCTTAATTTATTAGTTTATGTTTTTGTTTTTAGTTTCAATCTTGGTGTGCCAAAAAGTGCTCGTATCATACTAATGTTCTTTCCTTATTTTATCATAATAGTTGAGTGCAAGATGGACATACATACAAACATACATATAAGTAGATGATACAATCCTTTTCCATTATTTTTTTGATTTAAGATTATAAATAAATGAAAACAAAAAAATTAGAATAATAAAAATAAATATTAAAGTGAGAATCAAAATAAACTATTAATTATTCACATTTTAATTTAAATGGAATCCCTTCTCTTTTGTCGCTGTTAATAAACGTTCTTTCATAATCTCCTCGGTCTGATAATCAGGTAACTTCAAATAATGGACACAAGTGTTTACAGATGGATAACTGCCATCGCCAGCATCAACTTTGCGTACCACAGTTAGGCGTGGATGTAAATTAGCCAATCCTCCAGGTGGCAAACTGCTGCAACCAGTTGTAAACTGTAGGAATGCTTTGCGCTCCGAACCGTTCATACTCATTAACACATTAACGAAACGCAAAAAACCAGGACTGAAAATTGATTGAAAAAAATTATTAAGACTTTTTTAAAATAATGGAATTATATTTACTTCATATTCTAAATGTTTTCAAATTTTTGTTATTAATAATAAATAATAAACTAATTGTTTAAGCTTTGGATAAAAAAAAATCCCTGAAGATGATATTCGAAGAATATAATGAATAATTATTTTATTATTATTTATTAATAATAAAATTATTAAAAAATAATCATCCCAATTCTTTTTAGCGTCGTCGTCTTGGTTTTTATAAACGATAAAAAAATAAAATAAAATAAATCCAAACCATTTCGAAAAATTAGTAGAAAAGGTGGAAGAAATCTATCCTAGTAATTTAAAGAAGTTGTGGGATAGTTTTGCTGTCATTGGCCCTCCAAGAAGACCTCAGAATGTGTGGATGTGAAGAATATACCCTTGTAAAGAAAATTATATGATAACGAACTAATATGCAGGAATGCTGACTTATTCAACTTAAAATAGTTTTAGAATTTGTTGCAGCAAAAATGTCTAGCAAAAATAGATTGAAATATTTTATTTGTATCAAACCCTAGCCTTGATGCATAATGCGCCATGATCTTATCTGAGTTCAATTTTTAATTTTAAAAAATTTACAATTTTAATCATTTTGTCTGCGATCTCATAGAAACTTATTTTAGATTAGCATCTACTTATTTAAATAAATGAAATAAAAACGATGTGTAACACTTTGAAACAAAGAATAGAAAAAAGATTTTAAAATAGAATAGAATGCTACTGCATTTTTCAAAGGAGGTATTAAAACTCCTTTGAAAAATGCAGTAGCACATTAAAAAAAAAAAAGTGCTACAAATATTTTCCTACCGTCCTCAAAATACTAAATGAATAAAATTGGAACAATTTACTTACCTGTCCTTTGAATAACCTAATTTTGGCTCTGTGTAATTAATGAGATCTTCTCTGGTCCATTGTGGATGTTGTTCGCCACATATCATCATACGAGCTTCGGCTGGACTAAATGCTGCCAACTTTTGTAGTGGAAAAACTTCACAGAAACCACGATGGAATGCATCTAATTGTTTTGCGATTCCATCTTGCAATGAAAAGCTTATTAAGGACTCGCAGTATTCCTCTAAATTGCTAATTGTTACATCTATTTCAACACCGTTCGGCACTAACTCAGCATAATCGTAGCCATAAACAGACGAACTTGGTAAATATGTAAAGGTTAGAGCTAAATCTTCAAGATTAACTTCAATGCCATTTTTACTATGTAGTTTGAGATTAGAAATTGCTGCTTGACGTTGTTCAGTTGTTAAACTCATATCTGCTTCAATAGCCTGTTTACGGGCTAGAAGATCTTGTAACTCTTTGATAAACTCGTAGCGCATAGGATCGATTTCGGCAAGATTTTCATAGGACAATATTCCATCGTACCATCTGGTCTCAGATCGATAATCGGTACCAAGTAACTTGGAACAAGTATCTGCTAATTCAGAATCTTCGGACATAATCGAAGATGCCATTAAATCTTCGGAAGCAGTATTGGAACTTTTATGCGGTGTAGAACTCGATAGGATTTTGTTGTGGCACAACAATTGAAGGAAAGAGTCTGACAAAGGCAAGTCTACCAGACGCATATCTTGCAGAACTTTTGCAATGAATACGCCTAAAAACCAGAAGTGTTTAGATGCCTTTTCGCACATTTCAGAGTCTTGAGGCAAAGGTGCTGGAAATAGTCCAGCTTCTCGTCGATTAACATAATAGCCGATTGGTTTAATAGATTCCTTTGATGGTGATGATTTTTCTTGGTTTTCTTCAACTTTTTCAATCAACTCGCTTCTGGGTGTTGGATTATCATCACATAACCACATGCACAAGTCAGATCTTTGCAGTTCTGAAGCTACCTAAAAAAATACTAAAGTGCTACTGTGAAAACTCAAAAAATAATATTTATTTAACTTACAAGAGCAAAAAATTCTAAGGTTGGCCCAAGTCCTGTACCTTCTTCTCCCATAAAGCCAACTTCTAGAACTGATTTACGATTACAATGAACTTTCATAACTTGCATGGCCCATTGCAGCAAGTTTTCATCACGAGGAACTTTGACTCTTTCATGTTTGAGTCTTCCTACACGAAATTCGTGTTGATCGTCACGTCTTGGACTCAAACCTGGCATTCGTTGTCTTTCTAGCGTAGCATCTCTCTGAGACTGTAGGCAAACAATGCTGCGAGATGCTCCAAATGCTGTACAGTTAAAATAAAGTTGTCTTGTTTCAAATGGAAACAGGAACGGGCATGCCTGGTTAAGATCTTCACACCAAAGTGGCAATGAATTGCTTGACAATACCAATGGGTCTTGTATCTGTTGTTGAAGTTTATTCGTGATTTTTTTACTCATGAAAATTTCATTCGGCAGTATCGTAGTGTTGCTACTATTGATACCATCGTTCAATTCAGATGCTCCCTTTATTGTTTGATTTAAGGTATTCAATTGACTCAGTAGTTGCAATACATCTTCTAAAGTACAATTAACGTTTTCTGATGTAATAAACTCACCGCGAACTGGAGAATTGGGGGACAATGTAGATGCACCACTTTTTGAAGATATAACAGGAGTGTTGTTGCCTTCATCAGCGTCAGTTGCATCCTGGTTATGGGTGGTTTGAAATTCGCGGTACACAATGGTGTATGTAGGTTCCCACGCTTTTCGGAACTTATCTGCTTTGTTTAATTGAGAAGCTTGCAAAAGTTCTTGAACAGCACGGAAAATGGTCCAATCGCTATTGGTCAACTCGATTTCAACATCAGGAACTCCACCAATTCCAGGTCCGCGCAAAGAAAGAGCCAGGATTGGTTGTTGTATTGTTTCCTGTTCGTTTGTGCGACTTGCTTCAGCATTCGTTCCAGGGACAGGTATTTCTAATTCTGATGTCTGATTGACATTTGAACGGCCCGGTCTGGGATCAAATGCTGGTATCAACGCGGAGAATTGACGTTTTAAAACGAACTCATCATCCCAAGACTTGCGTTTGGCAACACCAGCCAAACGATTTTCAAATGTTTCGTCATCCATAAAGGTTAAGAGATTGCGTGAGACCATTACTTGCAACAATGTGTTTCCAACCTCCTCGTATTCATCTTCATTTTCTTCGTCATCGTTGTCCTCGTCCATATCATCGTCATCATCCATATCTCCTAGAAGGGCTGGAGCACGACAGGTTTCAAGAAAGTCTTCTAGAGAAACCTGTTCGCTATCACTAGAAGTTGAGGTTAGGCTCATAGTAAGTGCTGGGTTTATCGAAGCTTGACCTTGTTGACCAGTCGAGGCATTACCTGAGCTAGAATTTGCATTCGAACCTGCAGTATTTGCTGCATTATTAGAAGACAAACTTGGATAACTCTGTGCAGTGCTAAGAAGCCCAGAATGAAAATTTGAAGAAAGCGCAAGTTTTACTAAACTCGTCACTGAATTTGGACCACGTGGAAAAAAAGAATTTGATCCTCCTCCAGAATGTTGATTATTTCGTTCATTTGAACTTGCATTGGCAGAATTCATAATTTGATTGTTTTGTAAATTTGTTCCTTGAGATGTACGTCTTCGCGCCATGGCGGCAAATGTTTCTAACAAACCGGTATGTGTCGATGTTTCTGATTGCGATTGGGTCTCTGAAGTTGAAGTGGTAGTCAAATTTGGTACACTGACGCTCATTTGATTTGAAACTGACACAGATACTACGCTTTCATTATTTTCGCTATTTTTGGCAGATGCTTGAGACTCATTTACAGAATCTGCGCCGACGCCAGATTTTTCGTTATAAACGCCACTTTCAATGTGCGAATCCGTTACACCACAACTCTTTTCAGCAACTGTGGTTTCATTACTACTGGTGATATTAACGATAGTTGGGCAGTCAACGCTTAGGTTACTTATGTTTTCACTTATGTCACTAGACCTAGGGTTAGTAGACTTTACGCAAGCCGCGGCAAGTAAATTGGTTCCTGGTAATGACAGAATGTCGGAAGCCAAAATATTATTTGTATTATTTCGTAACATATCTACGCCATCACGCATTTTATCTATCATTTCAAGAGCTTCTGACGAGAATTGTGAAACACGTTGACTAGCTGACGAACTAGAACGTAAATTTACTAAAAGACCTTTACCAATACCTCCACTTGCTGCCGAATTGTTGGCATTCATTTTATTGTTGGCTTCGCACGAAGATGATGTTGAAGCGCCACCTGAACTAGAACCTGACGAGTTCACGTTACCAAATATTGCAGCCACAGCGTTTTTACTATTTGTGTTATAAGTTCCAAAGCCTGTAGCGGCACTAGCGATGGTAGCCAGTCCACTAAGTGGCGGATTATCGCTCAAAGCCAAGTTTTCTGTAATCGTAGCAAGGTCGGATGCTACATTCGCATTTATTGCTTGCATTGAATTGTTTATTGTTGATAGGTCTGTAATGTTATCACGTTCTCTAAGCAAAGTTGAAGCATTGCCTACTAGCACTCCTCCAGCACCTTGAGTTCCCTGGTTTTCATCACCTGAAACACCTGATCCCGAGCCACCAGCCAGCATTTGAGACTTAACCGAAGAAAATACATCTTCAGTTATTGCTTCTACTGTTTGTTTCCAAGCTAAATTATCTGCTGACGCCGCTTGATCAGGTGGTCCTTCAGAGTTTCTATTGATTTCAGTTGCCTCTGGTAGTGAAGGTGTTGAACTTGATTTTCTTGAATTTAGGGAAATACCTTTTTTACTGCTGCTATTAGTTGCACTAGGAGCTAATGCTGTTCCGCCTTCAAACATGGAAATATTTTCACTATTGGCCAATTTTAAATCGTATTTTCCTTCGGCTCCCATACGATATGAATTGCGTACACCATGATCCCATTTAACGTCAATCCAACCATTATGTATCTCTCCGGTTACGGTACCTTCGCAGCATCCATCTTGATCATCCCAGCGCCAGTCGACACCTCGGACAACTCGAGCTCCTGTGGTAATATGTTTCAATTGTGCTCGTATTTGACGTCTCTCTCGACGTATCTTCGCCTCCGCTTCTTTTGAACCCTTCCCAATATCTTCACACACGCTTACTACTCGACCATAAATTTCAAAACCACTTAAACTTAAATAATGTGTCTGGCCAGAAGCGTTGCGGCCATTTTGTTGAATTCGAATATGACGGAAACCTTGATTTTCATCAGGTGCACATACAATTGGCCAAGTAGATGTACTACCAGGTTCTACAAGACTCTTGTCATCAGCATGTGTTACTAAAGTAGTCCAATTTACACCATCCTTAGATCCTTGCAACATCCAATTGCGCAAGGCCGAACGTCCATAACCACGAGCGTGTCGTAAAGTATACGCGTTTGGAATAACATATACACCCAAATCGATAGCGAACCACGCTTTCTTGTTATCTTTTGTATGACAATTAACAGAAATACTGTCACGAGAAAGAACATCTTCTAACTTTCCATATGGCAGAGTTTTTCCTTCTGAACTTGTAATCTGTACTAGACCATATTGGGCAGGATTTACCCATTCACAAGTTTTTCCATTCGAACCAATGAAGTAAATTAAACCCTCTTCGTCAAAATCATAATGATGTTTAAATACCATGCCTTGTTTGTGTTCCCGCAATTTCTTTAAATATAAAAATGTGCTACGATCCATGTCATACCACTGTTTGGCAACCATTTTAAGCAAATATTTAGATAGCTGACCAACAGTGGCTAACGGTTCCATTTTAAGGGTTCTGCCGGTGCGATCGAAAAGTGTTGTTTCACAAGCTGCTCTTTCTAAGCGAAATCTTAAACGTTTGGTAAGAATTTGTAAGCCATATCCAGGACCTGGGGCATCATAAAGAAATACTGGAAGCTTCTCTGTGCTTTCTAGCACTGAAACTAATTTTTGCACTAAAATAGAAGCAGTTTTGTTAGATTTTGCATTAGAATCATTACGTTCCAGAATGCATTGTTTAAATATAGCAACACGTTGTTTTTGTAGTTTATTGATTTTTCTTCGAGACAAACCATTATCCCAATAGTTCTTAGAAAGTACAGCTACCAAGGCTTGTACTAAACCAGACGAGTGCATTTCATAAGCACTAACTACTCCATCTTCTTGCAAAAGTTGGGACAATTCATTTAATGCTCCGCGTAATTTATCTTGCCAAATGGTTTGACCAGGCAAACGCTGCTCTTCCAGAGCAATTTCAATTCTTTTTACTATACTAGTTAATTTGGCTACAGCTCCCCGTGGAACTGCCTGTGCAGCCTTGAAGTATTTGTTGTAAATATCACGAGCCATATTTTTTACCTGAGTCTTTTGAACTTCAGTTTTGGATTTGATTTTCTTTTTCTTATTTGTCGACCAACCAGTAGCGAAATCTGGTCCCAAAGTTGTTTCTGCTGTAAATGTGTGCTTTGTGCCACGATTACTTTCAAATATAAAGCCTGGCAAATCATCTTGTAATATTGTAACCTGATGGCCTTCTGTGTTATGAATTTGCAACTGATTCGGTTTTTGCGATTGCAATACCCAGTTGCCAACAACTAAACGCAATATGCTAACCGTTGGCAAAATGGGTTGTGATGGTGTACAGGGTCGAACAGCTGAACGTGCACGTAAAAGTTTTTCTAAGAATTCGCCACGATTTTCTAAAATCATAATAAAGTTTTCAGACATTTAAAAATTAATATTCGTATAAAAATATTATTGTATTTAATATTTTATAATAGACCGTTCTCTCTATAATTATAATTTTTTTAAATTAAATTAGAAAATTCATCCACAAAAAAATTTTGCAGGTTCATCAATTAACAAAACAGTAAGTCAGTCTACTTCTCTTCTACCAAAAGCGTCACTGGATACAAAGGCAAAGGCATTAAGATTTAGTTGGGTAACGATCTAACATATATATGTCTCTGTTTCTTAGTGCAGAATTTGCAACAACAAAAAAAAAAAAAATAAATACATAAAAAACGCTATAACCTTTAACTCTACACTAACATTAAATTCAATTTAATCTTATCCTAATGTAACATAAAACTATTAATCAGTAAGTGAGAGTTGAACTCACAAAGCAGGGTTCCGCACTATGTATGGGTCACCCTTATTTTTAATTCTATCGTTTTATTATTAATTGTTAAAAATTTAAGGCATCTGCTTATTACGGTTTAAAATATAAGACTATAGATGTCATAAACTGAACTTGTACATCGGTACTCTACAATGGTGTACTTTGCATTTTTCATAATTGCAGTTATAGCGGACAAAGTGCTGCCATATACGATTTTATTTTTTGCTTGAGCGGCCATTATAATACAACTTAAGGAGTATGGCATACTGATAGATAGACATTACAGCGATAGTAACAGAGTTACGTTTAGGTTGGGCATTCTCAAGAAAGTTAAACAAAAAATAAGTTAAAATCTTACAAAAATCTGTTTATTTTAAATGAAATTTATATTTCTTCGTGAAAATCTTTATTTTCAGATTTTTTGCAAGACTTCCAATAATTTCTTTCTTTTCTAAACCAGTTTTTATCAAATATTTTGAAACATTATTTTTCCTAGATTTTGAAGATTGCAACATTAAATTTGATAATTGAAAAAAGGCTAAATATAATTTCCTACAAAAAGAAGCACAATCAGTTCTTCTAAAAGATCGATTTAATCAATGTGTGAACCCAGGAGCTGGATCGCCCTATTTTCGAAATTTTCGATTTTATCCTGATGTAAACCAAAATCAGGTTTGTTTTTAATTATTTTCAGCGTTTTTTTCCGAAGATCCTACTCAATACAAAAGATAAGATATCACACTTATTGTTATGTAGATCGTCATTCGTAATGTTACGTGCCAGGAAAGAAAGAAAAAACATTTGCGAAAATAGTAGTTACGCTTTTTTGGTAAAATACTTGACAAGTCTGACCGTACCTTCAATTAATAAGCCTGAAATGTATACCTTTACTTTGATCTATTATAACAAAAGAAAAAAATATTAAAGAGAACGTTATGTAGGCTAGCTTCTCTTCGACACAAAAAAAAAAAAAAAACATGTTAAAATAATTTAGTTTGTATGATGTTGTGTTGCCAAAAATCAAAAACCTTTGCAAATAACATAAATAATTATAATACTAATTTCATTATTTTATTAGTGTTAGTTTAAGTTTAAATTGCAAAAACTACTTTTAATATTAATTTAAGCCATTAAATTGTTAATAATATATTTAATAAACAAAAATCGAAAACAGTAGAAAAGTTGTTAAAAAACAAAGAAAAAATAATAATAAAATAAAAAGAAGCAAAAACTACATAATGAAAACAAACAATACCAATTAAACAAATAAAACCAAATAAAGATCTCACCTTCACTATTAGATGAATCCATGCCACGTCCCCTTCCTAAGATATAATAAAGATAGGTATTGTACAGGATAAATAAAATAAATTTAATCCATAAAAAAAGGAAAATGAAGTAAAAAGAAAAATTTTAAATAAATTAAACCAATGAAAGTCTATCTATAACAAGTACAAGCAGGAGCACAGCCGACAGTTTTTCGCTTTGTTTTTTCTTTTTTTTTTTTACTATTCTTTATAGCTCCATTTTATCTTCTTTTTTTATTTGAGTAACCAGTTTTTATATACAGTATTGTTCGAAACCTAAGGATTTTTTTGTAAAGGTATAAGTCTTCTATTTTCTTTTTTGCTTCATTTATTTAAAATAACATATATAATTCTTATTGCATTATGAACCTTAATTCTAATAACAACAACGAAAATTTAATTTGAATAGTAAGAAGTAAGAAAAAATAAAAACAAAATCATTTCCATATATTGCTGTTCGAAACTTAAGCAACTTTCAGTACTTCGTATAATACCCTTTATTTTTTATTACTTCCGAACATCGCTTTGGCATAGATTCTATGAGGTTCGTAATTGTTACTGCTGGTATTGCTTCCTACTCGGATATCAGGCAATTTATCAGCTCATGCTTATTGCTAAAACGGCTAGTTCCGAGCCTGCGCTTCAAAATTCCGAAAAGGTTCTCTATGGGACTTAAGTCTGGAGATTGTGCGGGCCAATCCAAAACTTGAATCCCTTAGCAGACAACCAGTCCTTGACCAACATTGACGAGTATTTGGGGTCATTGTCATGCTGAAAAACCCAACGAAGTGGCATTTCCCATTTAGCATAATGAAGGATGTGATTCGCTTAAATTGTTCCTTTAAATGAATAAATCTGTTTTTGTTGATATTTCAATAAAGATAAAGGGGCCAACTCCACTTCCCGAGAAACAGGTCGACACCATAACATTTCCGCCTCCATGTTTTATTGTGGGTTTACAATAATGCGGATGTAGTCGCTTTCCTCTTGGTCTCCGAACGTGCAAACTCCATCTGAATTTAACAAGCAAAATTTAGACTCATCGCTAAATAAAACTGTTTTCCAATTTACCACAGTCCAATTTGCTTAACCTTTTGCAAATTCCAACCTGCAGTTTAAGAAAAGTATTTTAAATTAACGCATTTGTTGCAACAATTAGAAAAGCTCTTTTTTAAATGTTTCTTCGTCAGTATAGGTTTCTTTGACGGCATAAAGCTCCTCGAATTATTCTTTAATAATCTCTTTCTTAACGTGCTTGAACTAATTCTGAGATTAAGATCACTTACAACATTTTTGGAAAGAAAAAACGTTTCTTTTTAATCAAACAGACGTTTCTTTTATCCGCTCATAGTAGTTTTCCGAGGGCGCCCGCCAGTATTAACTTTCTCCACCGTTCCAGTAGCTTTATACTTTTTTTTAAGACTCGAAACTATTGATTTGTTTATGTACAACATTTTAGCTATAGAAATTATAGAATAGAAGTTCAACAATTTTTAATTTAAAAGATGATTCGTAACGGGTACGCGCCATAGCTCCTGTTTTAGTATTTTGATCCAAATGCAAAAAAAAAAAAAACAGGACTAAAAATTATATTTTTTTGTTTTCAAACAAAACGGCACTGAAATAACTTTTAAAATTTTTATTTGTTTTTGATGTTGTTATGCAAAAAAAACGCAACAAAGCAAGAGTTGCTTAGGTTTCGAACAGTAATATATGGAGTTAATTTTGTCTTTATTTTCTATTACTTCTTACAAGTAATGGAATAAAATTTTTGTTGTTGTTATTAAAAAGTGGGTACATAATGTAATAAGAAATATATTTGTTATTTTAAATAAATTAAACAGAAAAGAAAATAGAAGACTTTAAAAATTTTGTAAAAATGGTTGCTTAGGTTTCGAACAATACTGTATGAGCGGTAAGCAAAATAAATTGTTTTTAAAAGTGACTTAAGTGAACAAAATCTGTGACTAATACTAAAAAGAAACATGTAAGAGTGCTATATTTGACAATGCCGAATCTTATATACCCTTCATCATTTAAGTAAAATTAGTTCAATAAATTGAGATCTTAAAAAATATGTTGCCCAATCGTACCCTTCTATGAAAAGTTCAGAGGACATTAGCTCGAAAAATACGGACAAGTGCCAATTTTGTTCATTTACAAGTTTTTTTAATTTTTTAATTCTCTATCGCCCCATATGTTTGTTTTCTTGATTTGAGTTACTTAACTAAACTAAATTTTCTCCAAATGATATGGAAAACTTAGGAAGGCGTAGTGTTTTGCCCGCTGCATTAAGACATTGTCCGATCTTGCTGATTTTCAATAGCAAAATTTGCGAAACTATGTCTGAACTATTGACGTATTTAAATTTTCTTTAGCTTATCTAGTGGCTTGGCAAAGTTGATTTCAACCCGAACACGGACAGACATACGGAATTAGGTATGTATAATGATATTATTGTTTTAATTTTTACACACACCTTAAAAATACTTACGGTTCTATATTAAAAGTCGGATATTACTAGAAAAGAGGTATGGATTTTTACGTAAAAATTACTGCTTTTGTCCCAATATTGCATTTGTTGTAGACTTGCACGCATTTGTTATAGATATACTTTGAAACCAAGCAAACCAAATAAACATAAAAGTTAAATAAAAAACAACCCATTTAACATATTTCTAGTAATTAAATTATTAAATGTTTTGCACAAAACCATATTTAAAATATAAAATTGTATTATTTAAGACCAATTCAAAGCATTCGCATTTCATATTTGTACACTTTACAATCGTATTCCCATTGTTGTATCGACTGAAATATTGCAAGGGGTTATAAAATATATTTTACTGACAACTAATTTAAAGGTTCATTCAAAAAATTCGGTTTTTGTGTTAGAACGCTTCAAGCACAATAAACAGATAGTGATCGACTTATAGCACAATTTGGGAAAAACATAAAGCAGAAGACTACTAAGGGAATTTTTGCGAGAAATCTTTCAAATTTAAGCGTATGTTACTTGTAAATCGCCATTTTGATTTAGTCAGATGTTCATTTTTAATCGCCAGTGCAAGGAAAACATATTCAACTGACAACATAAAAGCTACTTTTAAATTTAATCATATAAAATTATTTTCTACTCTTTCTCCTGGTTATTACCTTTTTAAAGCTGCCTTTAGGCGAAATGGTTTGTCACTTGAAAATTTCTTGGCTTGTAAAGATGGCAACTTTGACATATGACTTATAATTTTTGAGTTTACACACATATAAAAATTACTTCAGACATAACCTATGAAGTAAATCATTGTTAACAGCTGTTTATCCACAAACAATGTTATTAAAGGAAATTGTTCCTTAAGTTTATAAAAAATTCAAAAAGAACAAAATAGAAACAAAGGATTTTACAACTGTATTATCCAGCATTGTGTCAATAATAGCTGAATTTATTTTATTTAACTATTTTTTCACTTCTTTATTTTATTCTTATTGCACATTTTTTGTTTGTTGATATTGCCACAGCTGATGCTAAGAAAGATGACAACTTGGTTCTGTTTTCACCTATTTTACTGCTTTTCACATTGTTGGTGATTTAAAAACGCTAAAACTGACGAAAGTTGCACCTCTTAAAGTCAAATTCTTTGTCATATACAAATAGAACACGCTCTAAATGAAAATTTGTCATATGACTTTTATATATGTATTTAGCATAAGAAATGTTTTAAGCCGTTTACACGATACATATGTATTTTGTTATGGAAAATCTAAGAAGTCATATGTAAAAAATATTTCGTCTAAAGGCAGCTTAACACGATCTTGCTAGTTCGTAATCAATTTTATTGCTCAAGCGCTGCAGTGACTACAGTTGTGCATCAGCGCGCCAAAAGCATGTTTGCCATTTTGCTGTCAGAGAGTGGATTGACCTCATCACACCAATTTAATGACCCTTAGGACCTCTTTGCCTCGAACACACTATTTTTTAATATGTTCCTGAATGACTTGAGCATGCTAGCTCCTACGTTTATCTTCGAACCATTTGTAAACAACCCTACAACTTCATAAAGCTTATCAAGTCCTATTCACGAAGCCCTGCTTGGAATTTTCAATAAGGATATCCCAAGTAAAACAAGCTCAGGGATATTACAACCAGTTGACAACCTCAATACCGTGGCGGATCAAAATACAAAACAACGATAATGCGTTTGTTATAAACCGTGAGCAAACGCGACACCCATGCTGTCGATGGCGTTGTCATACCTAAACCTTTTTCTTAAAAATATTAATTCATTGAATCATTCTAACCGCCAATATCGTGAATATGATCGATCATTTCCAAAATAATTGTATCATGTGAAAGTTTTGAAATTCATTTACTCAAATGAATCATTCATTTTTAAATTAATTCGCGAATAATTGATGCACTGAATTAATTCTTTTCACACAAAAAACGAATTGAATGAAGTTTTAGTCAATTTGAATGAATTTGGTTAAAATGAATTGCAATCATTTACAATTCAAATGAATTTTCCAATGGAATGAATTGCAATTAATTTCAAACGTATACTGTCTTAAAGATGTAAACATTACTGTAAACCAACTTTAGTTTAATTTCTATAGGTTTGTTGCTTTGCTACAACTTAAGACAGCCAAAATGAATTTCTTTCCCCAGCTGATAGATTGTTTTTAAAATAATAAACATTATTAAACCTAATTGTTTTTTTTAATAGCAAGTGCTTTTTAAAAGTTTTCTTTAAGACGTATTGAATAACCCTCGTACTTCGTAGCAGTCGTGAATACAATATGAAGGCTTGCTTTAAATTGGCTATATTGTTTTATAATATTTTATTATTTTATTAATTTTTATAAATAAATAAATATAAATAAATATAACGAACGAAACTATGCAAAATAACTGTTAAAAAAATACATTGATTGAAAATACATTCACAAATATGTAATTAACCTTATTACGGTTGTCGTTGTGGTGTCGAAAATCGTACGTTTTTGTAAAATGGTATTACGCACGTTGTTTAGTTAAATATATTATTAAAAAAATAAATCTATTACAAAAATCGGTATTATGTATGTTGCAATCGAGTGTTAATTTTTTCAAATATTGTCGTTGAAATTTATGTACACGACAAATGGTTTTTTTTTTTGTAAACTTTTAAAATGAACGCTAACAAAAGAAAGTTTTCTTTTAAATTTTTACGTTATGCTTATTTAAATTTATTTTTTGCATTTTGTTCTCCATTTTTTTGCTCCTCTTGCACTTGTTTTCTATACTGAATTTTTAATAAGTTCGTTTATTCTAATTAAGTCATATCTTTTGAACTCATTAAAAACTCATAAAAATTCATGAAATTTAAAGATTTGATAGAAAATAATACATATCAAAGGAAGAAAAATTAATTAAAGATCATAGAGAACATCTTCTAAAGCTAACGTCTGATGAAACAGAATTAACAAAAGCGTAAAATTAAATTAGAATAACTGAAAGGCAGTTTATACTAGTAATTAAAGTGCATTTTGATTAACTACCCAGCAAAAAAAAAAGACATGCAAAAGAAGTGGGTATTTCATAAGTTCTACTTAAAATGAACTGGTTCAATTAAGGGGAAATGCATGATTTTAACATCAGCTTGTCATTGGCATAGGTTAAAAAAGATTGGCATTTAAACGAATGCTTAAAAAACAAGTAAACATTCGATGACAATAAGTCGTATTTTCATTAATATTTGTTTTTTAAAATTTCTTTTTTTTTTTGTGAAGTTTCATGAGCTTTTCATGAGTTTAAAAGTTACAACTTTACTAAAATAACAAATTTATTAAAAATGCATGATAGAAAAGAGGTGCAAGAGAAGCAATAAAAATACCAATGTATTTTAAAGTACTTCATTTATTTTTTGCTGGGTATGTAATTTAAATTTTTTTCTTACTTTTATATATGTTTTCATATTTTATTTTCGATGTAGGAGCTTGTCATTTTTTTATAATTATTTTTAACTTTAAATTTATCACATAGAAAGCTACTGCAAAAAATTAATAATATTTTATTTTTTGATCTATTACAAAATATTTAACGGTTGAATATGTTACATAATACCAAAAAAGTAACTTAAGACAACGACTACGACTCTCCTCGAATGTCGTTTTTGACAACCGTAATAAGACCGAATTACTTTTAAAAGATTTGCAGAATTGAGAAACGAGTTAAAAGATGTACAATACACGATTAAAATGTGATTACTGACAAACTGAAAAAAAAATTTAAGTGATTTCGAAGCTAGTCTTAATTTTTTTATTAAAACAATAAAGTAACAGATATATTACGAATAAATTAAAGAACAACTAATAAATAAGTTCCCGATTATAACAAATAATGGTTGCATTGAATGATGCTATTTCAATTTCCAATATCTAACATTTATTTATTAAATTGTTCATTATCTAAAGAAGAAACGCTTAACATTTTCAACATACCTGAACTGTCGTTGCCATTTTCAGGACTACCGCTCGAATACATCGTGGCCAATTTTCCGTCGAGTATAAAACGAAACCAGCCATTTGAACCATTCGATAGTTCTAATGCAGCTGAATCAGACCATACGTATAAGCAATCGCGACCTCTACAAATACTCCACTCATGCCAATGGTATGCTTTACATTGTACTATCTCTTTGGCGTCATCCATAGAATCATCTAAAAAAAAACGGTTTAAAATTTAGTTTCGTTTAGTAGAAATATTTTCCGTTGATTAAAGAAAGTGTTGTATTGCATTTCACATAATATTACCATGCGTCTTGAAATCTCTGAATAGTTTGTTAATCGCAAAAAATAAGGTGATTTAAAATAGTTATAAATATAAATGCAAATTGGCAGAATTACTTTTACTTTAAAGATACATGAATCAGCACGTTTTTTTATATATTTCCAGCTTCGTTGCAGTTAAAGCAACGGCACCATCGACTTGGACCCATGTGAGCGAGCTGTGGAATATATATATATATATATATATGGTTATTTAACGAACCTATCAGGTGGTGGCAGTGGCGAGATCATTAATTTTTGCCGTCGCTGGAAACATCAAACTCCAATACAAATAATCCGTCTAAATTTTTGCTAACAAGATATATTTAAATAAGAATAAAACGATTATCGTCGAGCTTTGTAGAGGAAATTTAAGAGATTCGAATGAAGTTTATTAAAAGGTTTAGCTTATCAATGATACTTGTGTTGTGTTCCTTGTTTTATTAGACTATTTGCAATAGTCTAGACAACTTAGACCAAACTTTACACCGCTGGGTAACTAGTAGTGGTGCTGTGATACCGGCAATTAATGCGGAAGTTCTACATGTTTGCCGAGTAAGAGGTTGCTGTGCTAACACCATAAACATTAGTTTTAAATTATATATACACATATGGTCAAATAATAAGTACGGCCTGAAATAATTTTTTAAAGGCTCGTAACCGAAAATTTAAATTAAATAAAATTAAAATAAATACCTACTATTACATTAGAAATAAAATTAATACTAAGCCAATAATAATAGTCAAGAGTTAAATGCAGTTTTATTCAAAAAGTAAGCAATTATTAAAAAACATTAAACAAAATAATAAGTACATTTAGTTAAAATGAACAAAACAGTAAAAATTTCAAGTTTTTTCTGCTTAATTAAGTGATTTTAAAAGAGTTTCGTTGTTGACTCTTTTTGGCATGCTGGCAATAAGCTCCCTACAAGTCTCTACTGGTATTTCATACCAAGTATTTTAGCATTTGTTTTAACTCTCCCCAAAGATTTTCAATGGGGTTTAAGGCTTAGGTTTCAAACAATACTGTATATACAGTGCGAGACAAATGTGTGTGAATGTTTGTTTTATATTTTTATTTTACCACATACATATTTAAAGTTCAATAATTTATGAAAACATTTCTTTGCTGTAAAAACAATATTTATTAGTATATTATTAAAAAGAATATATAAAACAAATGTTTTTTTTACGCTTCAGATATTAAAAATTTATTAATTTTACTCATTTACACATTTTTAACGTGTTGTACAAAAAGTTCCTTTAGTACTTTGTATAACCGCTTTTAGCTTTTATAACAGCATGTATTCTAGACGGTATGCTTTCAACCAATTTGTGACACTCTTCTTGGGTTATAGTTTCCCAGACTTCATGGCAACGCTCCCAGCGTTCAGTTCTGTTCTTAAAATTCCCCATAAATATTTTACCGGATTCATTCGGCGATTGATGAGGCCAATCCAGCAGTGATATTGGCCTTTCCTTAAAAGTCAAGTGTTATTTTATCCTTATGTTTGGGATCGTTATCTTGCTGCATCACGGTGTTTTCAATGTTTCTGTAGTATAAGCTACACTTGTGTGGCTAAGTGCTACCCTAATACATTTATAATGTAACGAGTATCAACGGTACTCGTTATTGTGCCAAGCTAATGTCATGGCTTTTTTTCCCTCTATTCATTCTTCTTTAACTTGTGCCCAACACGTTCAGTCGTAATAAAACTTAATTATAATTTAATATTAAAACAACGTTTTTTATTTAAAAAGAATACTTGACCCTCCTGGTCAACACTACATGGTGGCAGCGGTAAACATTTAATTAAAGTGAAGAAGATTTTACAATTGTGAAAAAACAAAGTTTTTTTCATCACGTTTTTTGTAAAAAAAAAAAAATTTTTTTGAGGTTAGGTGAAAATAAATTAATTTACATCAATTTATGCCTCAAAAAGCAGACAAAACTGATAAAATGGAGAACATTTTTGATTGATTTGTTATTTTACATAATAGGGGAGAAAAGTGAGGAAGTCTCATTACAATTTGGATCCGCACCAACGAACGTGGCGGATGCCTTAAACAAATTTGACAACTACTTCAACCCAAGAAAAAACATCATATTTGAACGCTTCAAATTCAACTCAAGGGTTCAAAAGCAAGGCGAATCTGTGGATGATTTCATTACTGACCTACATGCCCGGATCGTTAAAGGTAGCAATAGATACAAGCTGAAATTCAAATTAAACAAACAAAAGTCATCAAAGACGACAAAAACGTGTGTAACGTTCAAAAGGCAAGTGGCGGCATGCACGTACGTAACCAAGGTGGAAAAAAATTTTCAAATTCAAATGGTAATGGTAATTATGATAAAAATAAATGTAATTATTGTGGATTTAAACCACACAATAGAAAAGATTGCCCTGCCAGGGAAAAAAATTGCAACATTTGCAGCTTACGTGGACACTTTGCGAGTGTATGTAAAAAGAAAAATGAAATTAAAGCAAAACCAAGTAAAAAGGTAAATTCGGTTGAATCCGCAAATTTAAAATCAAATTCTGAAAATCGGGAAAATTTTGACTATATGATCAGGACGGTGAATTAATTTTTCACGGGAAATAATAGCAAATGTGTAGATTCGTGGTACATTCAGTGCGAAGTAGCCGAATTGAGAAATAGTTTAAACTTTCTTATAGATACTGGGGCAGACTGTGTCTGCATCCCAAAAGATTCGATTTCGAACCATCATAATCTAACCATCATAAATGCAGATACAGGCTTAAAGGGACCGGATGGTAGTTCGTTGAACGTTCTAGGAATTGCTAAAGCAACTTTAGCTTATCGTGGGAAACAATGTAAAGTAGACGTTTACATTGTTGAGGGGCTTAGTACTCCTATTTTAGGGCGAAATGCTATCGTAAAATTAAATATTCTTCAGCCTCCAGCTCTCGAAAATTTTTTAGTTTCAAAAAGTGAAAGTGAGAATATGTCATTTAAGTTAGTGGAAAATTTTCCAGGCTTTTTCGTGAAATCGGGGAGTTTAAAGGTGAAATTAACATAAAATTAAAAAATAATGTTACTCCTTTTGTACAAACAATACCAAGAAAGGTTCCAATCCCTTTATTACCAAAATTGAAATCGGAAATTGATAGATTAATAGATCTGGACATAATTGAACGTATGGACGATGTTACTGAGTGGGTCAGTCCCATAGTAGTTGTTCCAAAACCAAACAATGAAATAAGACTGTGTGTTGACTACACCCAGCTTAATAAAGCGGTTATTAGGCCATATTATCCTATGCCGAAAATTGAGCTCTCCTTAGCTAACATTAAGGAAGCTAAAATTTTTTCAAAAATCGACGCAAACAAAGGATTTTATCAAATAAAATTATGTCGTGAAAGTCAATTACTGACTTATTTTATATGTCCATTCGGTCGGTTTATTTTTAAAAGATTACCTTTTGGCATTTCTTGCGCTCCAGAATATTTTTTCTCAAAGTTTAATAAAGTCCTAGAAGGAATAAACAACTGCATTTCGCATGTTGATGATATTCTAATTTTTGGGAGAAATCGTAATGAACATGATGCCGCTCTCGAAAAAGTTTTAGCTCGCCTTGACAAAGAAGGTATAACTATTAACAAAGAGAAGTCATGTTTTGGTGTAGACCAAGTTACTTACTTAGGTTATGTTCTTTCAGCAAATGGTGTTTCTATTGATCCAGAAAGAATCAAGGCAATTGTTGACTTTCCCAAACCAGAAAATAAAACAGAAGTCCAACGTTTCCTCGGTATGGTTAATTTTGTTGCAAAGTTTATCCCAAATAGGTCTAAAATATTAGGACCTATCAATGTCTTAACGGGAAAGGTAGATTTTGTTTGGGATAAGGTACAAGAAAAAGCTTTTTTGGAAATTAAAAACAGTTTGACACAAACTCCAACTTTAGCCTTTTATGTTGATAAAAAAATGTGAAAATGTTCACGAAGGTCTTCTTAACTATCGTTCAACCCCTTTAGCAAACGGATTTTCGCCCGCGGAATTAATGATGGGTCGCAAAATCAAATCTTTGGTTCCAATATTGCCAAGTCTGTTAGAACCAGAGAATAATCAGAAAATATTAGACAAGGAACGTCAAATTAAAGAAAAACAGATTCAAAATTATAATACAAGACACAGAACTAGAGATCTGCCGGAATTAAAAAAAGGGGATGGGGTGTGGATAGTCGATTTACAAAAATATGGTAGGGTTTTAAAAAAACTAGACGAACCACGATCATATCTGGTTAAGGCGGATAGAGAGACGTACAGGCAAAACAGATGGCATCTAATCTCAGTGCCAAATATCGGTACTGGTAATTCCGACAATTCAGACGAATTTTATAATCCAAATGAGAATTGTATAGTTGAAAATAATTTCAACAACAATGCTAGCGAGGATCAACCCGATTTGCCTTATACTCCAAAGGAACTACCTTCTGAAGAAACTCCAGAAGTTGGTCCCTCAACAAGAGTTGGTAGACATAGAACTACACCAACTTGGTTTAAAGATTATGTAGTTTAAGAGATTGATTTATAAAATTAAAATACAATTTAAAAAAAAAAAGTTTATTATATTTGTTACATATAAAAACACATTCATTTAAAATTAAATAATAATGAGAATACAAAAAAAAAAAAAAAAAATAATAATAATAATATTGTACAAACATCTTTATTTAAAATCAAAAATATCAAAACAATTGTAAAACTGAAAAAATTATATTGTAAAAATACTTTAATTTAGTTATTAAAATTATAAAAACAATGTTAAATGAATTTCAAAAAAAAAAAAAAAAAATAAAAAAAATAAAAATAATAATAATAAAAATAAGTATAATTATTACTTATTATATTTAAAAAAGGGGATGTAGTATAAGCTACACTTGTGTGGCTAAGTGCTACCCTAATACATTTATAATGTAACGAGTATCAACGGTACTCGTTATTGTGCCAAGCTAATGTCATGGCTTTTTTTCCCTCTATTCATTCTTCTTTAACTTGTGCCCAACACGTTCAGTCGTAATAAAACTTAATTATAATTTAATATTAAAACAACGTTTTTTATTTAAAAAGAATACTTGACCCTCCTGGTCAACACTACAATTTCGACCCCACTTTTCTAGTCTGGTAAAACAGGATGAATTATTGATTTCAATATACATTTCCGAGTTCATGTTACCATCAATTTAATGAAGTTTTCCTACACCTTCCGCACAAAAAAATCCCCAAAAGAGCAGTTTTACACCACCAAATTTCATAGTCGGCATAACATCACGGTCGGTTAGTGCAGCATTTGGTTTCTTGTAAACAAATTTAGGTCCATCAGAACCAAGATATTAATTTTTGATTCATCTGTCCATACTACTTTATTCCAATCATCAGTTGTCCAATTTTTATATTTTTTTGCAAAAGCAAGTCGCAGTGTCTTTCAGTTAATTTTGGCTTTTTTCCCTAAGAGCTGTACGTTTAGAAATTTTGATTTGGTAGCAAGAAGATAGTTTATGTTGCACCTCATGTGGACTTTTTGCATCCCCTGATGCAACTAGACGCAGTACTGCACGTTTATCTCTTACCGTTACAATTGAATTTTATCCATAATGAGGACTTGCAAAAGTTATTCCTGATTTTTTCGCTATGTTTCCAACAGTTTTAAAAGAAATATAAAATTTTTCTGTAAAAGTTTCCATTTTTCAACTCTTCAATAACAAACTTATCTTCCACATTTGCACTATTCTACAGAAAATTGTAAAAAGGAAAGTATCATTTGAAAATTAAAGAATAAAATCGTTGTAGATGCAATACACTTTAAACTTTATTTTTCTTAAATATTTCAAACAAGTTTAACAAAACTTTTATTTAGTGCGACAAAACTGTGTAAATTGCCTTTTAACAAAACATTCGCGTGACATTAAAGAACCGTTAAATTTCTTAAAAATTTTGAGGCATACCATACTAAACTAATCTTTAGCACTATATTTTTGTAGATATAGTTGCCATATCGCTAATAGATAAATCAAGAACAAAAATAAAAAATAAATTTAACTTTATTTACACATATTTGTTCTCTTTTAAAGGGTCCTCATATAAATACTGCATGGTATCGCAATTTATGGCTGAACATCGAGAAGGAACGTGAATAAGTTAGCTAGTGCTATAAACAATTGCTTCCGAACAGCATCAGGTTGATAAATTACATTTGAGGCACGATATCAAAGTTCTCCGTATATTAAAAAAAAAAAACGCAGCTGGTTTGCCATCAAGCCTATTACAATTTTATGTGATGGGCTGCATGACAAATTTTAGGGACATTATGAACATCAAAGTAGTTGCTCCCAATCTGCTTTTGCGCAAATTGTCAGCCTTTTGATTAAACACGATATCAGGTTGACAGAAAAAGCTTGTCCCGCAAATAATAGTCTCAACTTTATGTTCTTTTGCTCCAGAAATTGTATTTTATTCAAAACGGGATTACAACATTTGCTGTTTATAAACAAAAAAGTTTAACCCAATTTGATACAGTTCAATAAACACATTTACCAATTGACGGCGGCAAAGCTAGCTGCTTTTGCGACAGCAAATTTTCTTGCGACTACAAAGCACTGCAGATCTCTTATTTGTACTGATAGCCTAAGTGCAATTGGGGCATTAACTAAAAATCTCTTCGGAATATGAAGCCATTATCTAACATTACAAATTGGAAATCAACAAGTATTCATTTTATGGGTGCCTTTTCACATTGGAAATGAATGCGCTGACGCAGCAGCCAAAAAAGCACAAAATATGTTACATATTACATATTTTCCGGTAAGGCCTAAATACAACGTCAACATAACAAAAAGAGATTGCGTTATGCTAAGTCATCTTCAAGTTGGGAAAGCTAAGTATAATATTCAACACTACTATAATGGCATGGAACAGGCTAAGTGTACTTTCTGTGATTTTACTCTTTCAGATGCACATATTTTAACTTAGTATGAAATATTCAAATTAGACGAGTGCTTGGACAAATCCATTGATTGTACTGCGAACAATTATCTAGCATTCATAAAAATAATTTGCAAAAACTTCTGGAATGCTCGGATGTGGTCTTGCTACCCGGCGTCTTTTCATGTAGTTTATTAAATAAATAAAAAAATAAAATTTTTATGTCCCAATTTATGAAATTTATAAGTTCAATTATAAATTTCCTATTGCAGGAGAGTAAGGAAAAAGATAAAATAAAAATAACTTTTCAGCACTTGAAATTAGTTCAGTTTTGTCAGAAATTCTTTACGTGGTTTTATTGTTCTATATCTTTAATTTCTTAATTTTTAAATAAAAGAGTTTTATATTTTTAGTAAATAATTTTTTTAATCAGGCTTAAGTTCGAATTTTGCAATTCCCATCATTTACAAAAGGATTTTTATTATAAATATATTTTTATTTTTTAATTGAGTTAAAGAGTAATTCAAAATAAATCTGGGAAATGATTTGTCGTACCATGTATAGGTCACCTTTTATATATACATACACAGCAAAATATACTTCTGAAAGTATATGACGCTACTGCTATAACATTTCTTATTTTTTTTTATTTGCTATTTTAGCGACTTAACAATACATATCCTGCGTGAACTTATAGTCTCAGTCTACTACTGTTCAAAAGATAAGGTAATACATGTGAAAAACATGTTGCAATCGGGTTATAGCACAAATTTTAAGCGCCTACCTATAACGGTTTAAAAGGTAAGGTTATGTTCGTCAAACACCCTTTAATTTCTAAGTTTCATTATATTAATTTAATTCAATTCATTTTTATAGCAGCCTTAGTTGTAGGTGCTTGTGAATTCTAAATGGCTGCTATGATTAAAAAACTGAAGCCATATAAGTGAAAATCACTTATTTAGTTTTATTTTTATACACACATAATTTTACTGACACTGTGCAACAGTGTTAAAAAAAAAAAAATATTTTTATAAATACGTCACTTTCGGAACACGCTGTTACTGCGGCTAAAGGAACACACCTCGTGTGTAGATTTGAAGACTCTAACTGTTGCGAATCCAGAGATAGAGTTTACGTGACGAAAACAATAGGGTTACTTTTTTACACTTTGTGTGCGGAACCTTCATAATAATAAATTTCATATTGATTGTGTATTAATAAAGTGGCTAAAGTTATTTATTTACTCAATCCAGCTGTTTTTTTTTGTGTATTAAACATAAGGTAACTTTTAAAAACATTATACACATATAAAAAACGAAAATTTTAATCAAAATAGAAGCAATGGAGCATTTTCTAACCATAATATCTTCAATTTCCTTATAGGAAAAAAAAATATTAAAAAAATTTTTAATACAGAAAATACCAACAAAATTGGAATTGGGAGGTACCACGCCCACTGTTCCAAATCAGATAATTCTTTGCGCACCTATTCACTTTAATACATCGGTTTTAAATATAAAACTAGGGTTGGGAGGTACCTTGGATTAAAACATCTAGCATACTTTTCTGCTTTGCAATGCATATGTATGTGTTCCTATTATAGTTCCACATGATTATAAATATTTATTTTGTATGGAATGTGCCATGCCTACTTGCAATTTAAGAAAATATATACCATCCTTTACCATTTTTTTTCGAAAAGCAAACAACGGCATTATTAAGCGTTTTCGGATGGTTATTTTGCAATTTTTTTTAATCGGATATTTGCTGTGCATATTGAGATATTTTATGGGAGTCTTTTTATATATTTTATTCTATTTCTCATTACGAATGCTTTGTTTACTTTTAATTGAAACTGAGCAAATTGCACTTCTATTATTGCTTAGGGTTTTCTTCGTGCAAAAACACAAACGAAGTAAAGTAAAGCAAATTGCAAATATACACAGGGATATACGTGGGTGCTGTAACTAGTTTGGCCTAAGTTCTTATTCCAGCCGTTAATGTTTGTCACTTTATGATATCTTCGGTCACAGGTTGAAAACTCTTACCTTGCAAGAAAAACGTTACGTTGGGATACGTTTTATTTTAATTTTTTTATAAAAATACTTTCAATAGCTTTGATTTGTTTACATCATCCCACAATAAGTATCTCCAACTAGTATTGTTTGTTTTTTGTTTACTTCTAACACGGTTTAGCAACGGGGTAAAAACTTTTTTGTTTTTGTACAAAAAACATGTTAAGAGTTGTCGACCTGTGACCGACGTTATATCACAGTACTTTCCCTCGCCGGTAATATTTTACAGCAATTATTTTTTATTACCTCTTAGCTACTAAAAGATAGTAACACATACATATAATGAATAGGCATTATTGCCTGTTTCCTTAGTAACTAATAAAAGTTGAAAGCAGCATTTACGTATGCTTAACATTTATGTAACAGTAATGAGGCCCAAGGTAACATGGTTTCATTTTCCAATATTAAACCATATAAATAAACAAATCATAACTTCTTATATATAAACAAAAATGAAAAAAAAAAAACGTTAAAGATATTATTATCTTTTATTTTATTACTTTCTGTATGTCCGTAGTTCACTTCAAGTCCTTAAATGTAATTTTCTGAAAAATTTAAAGTTTTAAAATTGTACGAAACACAGTGTGCCTCCATTAAATCGAAACCTGAACGGCAACAAATACCTTTCTGAAAAAAAAAAAAAAAAAACGGCGATTTGCAGCACAAATCTCTAAAGATCGTAATAATGAAGTAGATTTCCTAATTCTTGCTGCATCTGCGTCTGCTCGTAAATGTAACCAATATGATTTAGTAGTGGTTTCAAAAGACGTCGTTAGTACTCCAACTAGAGCTTAAAAAATACGGAAAATAACAACAAGAACAACTTTTCAAAAGAGCAATATTGCAATATAAAATATGACAATAAGATGAGAAATTACATGTTGTAAATATAAATGTACACCAGACAGCGTAATAGTTACTAAGACATTAGCGAATGTTCCATTGGAAATGTCACTGAAGCAAATGATACAGGACCGCCAAATCAATCATCAGCATTCTTTGCGTCGTGTATACACAACTTAAGGTAGATAGATGCGAAGAATGCTGATGATGGATTTGGCGGTCCTGAAAATGCGGCATTACATTCTGCCAGCGTCTAATTTTTCTTGTTTTCTTTGAAAACGTCCGCATACATTTGTAAATAATTTTTCTTTCTAAAGATTTTTAGAAATTAAATTAATAAATGAACCTATACAACTTCTAGTAAGGCATATAGTAAGGCATATAGCTTTCTGATTTTATCGAACATGTAAACTCGTTAGATCATCTGAGAGAGGGGTATGCCACAGAAGGTATCATTTAAGCATTGTCCCCTTCTTTACCAATTCATCAGCAAAATGATTGCCGAGGTCGGTCCCATGTCCCCTCTCCAATTTAGGGTGACTGTCGATATATCCGCTATCCCGTTTAGAGATGCCCGGCATTCGGAGAAAGTTCAGATATGGTAAACACGCCTTTAAAGGACATAATCGCGGCTTTACTGTCGTTACAGGAAAAGATATCTCTTTTGGATATGTTATAGTACCTTAACCAGCACGCCACCTTTCTGATAGCAGATATTTTTTTTTATTAAATCTTCATTTACATAACTGAGCCCAAAGGGCCTTGTATAGTTAATAAAAACTACTAACAATAGAAAAAATACTATTAAAATATCTATAATTAAAAATAAACTTTGGAGTCTGAAAATCATTCTTACCGAAAATTGCTCACTGTAGACTCCACCTCCAACTCTCGTACATCTCTTGGAGCCATCCGTGTATATGCAGAGTGCTCGAGACGGGAGAGAGTTGCTCTTCGTCAGGTCAAAGAGAAATCTCATTGGAAAGAAGGGTTTTGGAGTGCAATAACCAACAAGATCAGAAATAACATCTTTGATCCGCAGTACGCTGGCATGTCCCCATGATCTTCGGTTCAACTCCCCTATGACGTTTAATCTGCCCGCCGATGTCAACGCCACCCATTTGACCAGATGGCCAATTGACCAAAGCGGCTTTAAAAAAATTGATCTAATATCCCCAGTCGCTTAGAACGTCATACCGCACAGCACCTTCTCCAAAATGGAGACGTTCGCCTAATTGTATAGTGTCTTCCACCAGACAATAGCTCCATAAAATAAGATTGGCCTGATGACCGCTTTAAAAAGCCAATTAACACTATTTGGGTTGATTCCCCAAGTTATACCAATTGCCCTCCAGTATACATACATAGCCGTAATGGCTTTTGACGCTCTAGCCTTGATCTTCACTTTCTAGTACTATCCAAGATAATGCCCAAAATTTCGAACAGTTGGACAGATTAAGTGGAACTCCGTTCAATCTAGGTAGACCAAAGGAAGTAAGTTTGTGTTTTCTAGAGAAAAGAAAAAAGGTTTGCTTTATTCGGATTAGCACTCAGCCCGCTCCGCAGCCCCAGGTGCAGATCACACTGAGCGCTGTTTCCAACCTCTGCGACACCTTGTCGGCGTGAATCCCAGACACTACAGCCACGTCATCCGCGTAGTCAACCTAACATTCCGCAACAGCGTGTACAGAACTCCAGCCTGTGGCGTGCCCTTTACCGACACTCTAGTGACCTTTTCCGTGCCAGAAGTGGACGTTATTTACCTACAACTAAGAAAGCGTGTTACGAACCCGATAATCAACCAGTCAACTCCCATCTCCATTGAAGAGCCTGAGTGTGGCAATCGGGTCGATATTACTAAAGGCACCCTCGATGTCCATAAAGCTACCATAGTATAGTTGTTATGCTCCAGTGAATTCTCTATACAACCCATAAGCAAGTGTAAAGCCGTCTCAACCGATCTTCCCCTTGCGCAGGCTATGGATCTCTATAAGTCCCTCCGGGGTTTTGAACAAAAAGGATGTCTAAAATCCTTTGCCTCTGTATGCGATGTCCTTCCTCCATTGGGGATAAATATTACGCCGTACCATATCCATT
This sequence comes from Cistogaster globosa, assembly GCA_937654795.1. Taxonomy (NCBI): domain Eukaryota; kingdom Metazoa; phylum Arthropoda; class Insecta; order Diptera; family Tachinidae; genus Cistogaster; species Cistogaster globosa. The sequence goes on along the minus strand of OW569404.1, from coordinate 43,369,505 downwards.
GATTCCGAAAAAAAGTACCAGAAGAGGCAGGCCCTGTATAGTGGTAAAAGCTGTGTAGTGATCAGATCTAAATTATTCTGAAGATCGGCAGGAAAAATTCCATCCGGGCCCAGAGTCTTAAATAGATGAAACTCTTGATAGCCCAGGGTATTCTCTTTGTATCTATCCCTACAGAATTTTCATAGGATCATATTGCACTTCCAGGGTCTCTGAAGAGCCCTCTATCCCATTGCAGAAGACCCTCCATTCCTGTCTTTGAACACCAAATAAATACCTTTAAGTATAATAGATTATAGCATTCTGATCACAAACATTTTTTTAAATCTATGTATATCATTCTACATTCTGAGAAAAGATAGGACACTATTATAACTTATTTTGTTTTCGTGTAAGTAAAAGATTTGCCGGCTGGAGTGTTACGTGACTTTAAATATCAGACATCAAGTTTTACACCTATCTCGCTTAAAACTTATAAATTAATAAAATATTGGTTCATCTACAAAAGGGTTAAAGTTTTCTCATTTTTTGCATAGTTCTTTTTGAAGCTTCTGCTATTTAATAAAAACAACTGTTTTTTCCAAGTGTAATTAGTAATGAAATAGTTTGCATAAATATCATTATCATTAGTAAAAAAATTATAGCTGCAATTATAATTGAAATAAAATCATTAACATTAAGTAGTAGTTCAAATTTTTTGTCATTGCCATTGTTTCAAATTTTAGTGGTAAATTAAAACTAACACAAATTAATTAATTAATTTCGGCGTAATTTTATTTTTATTCGAACTTCAAAAATGTTTTAAGAAAGAAAAATTAACAAGAAAATTTATTATTTTTTCATTATAATATACTTTAATTGTGCTTGATTCCTTCAAATATAAATATTTCATGATCATATAGCTCATAAGTGTATTCTACCAAAATTTTGTAATGAAAACCTAAGGGTCTTATACCAAAAGCCAAATTAATTAAGGCAAAAGGCCATAAAAAAAAATCAACAATTTTTTTTTTTTTACAAAAACACAGTAACCACTGAGTAACTATTTTTATTTATGTATTTACTCACAATTTACTTTACAAATAAATTTATAAAATATATACATAAAGGCGCCGGTAATCAGACCATATGCGCTCGTATTATTAAAAAAAGATTAAAATAAGAAGGAAAAAAATCAAATATGTATACACAAAAATTTTTAAGAAGATTTTAGAAGATAGATAAATTTAACTTAAGAAAAATTTAATTAAACTTAAATTGATGTTCTTAAAAAGTAATAAACTAGTGGACTAAACATCTTGAATGCTATGGTGCTGTGACATCTCTTGATTTTTTTAATGTTTTCAGAGTTTAAACAATCAAGTAATTCTTCCAGTGGCTCGTCAACTTTTGAAATGGAGCAAAAAGCCAAAAAATGAGAAATGCTGAGGACAACTTTATAATTTGAACAAGATTGGCGGATCGGTTCTATTAAAGTAGTGATTGGAGTTAAAAAGGCATTTGCACACTGACACATTCTGCTCTCGTTAAGTTTTTGTGGTAATTCGTTCTTATTGTGATTGGGTACTGCTGTTGAAGGATTCTTTTAAAAGGATTTCTAATGGCCATGGGAAAACATGAAATATTCCTAAAGCTCTATTTGCCCCATCGTCTGCGCATTCGTTTCCATGAATTCCAATATGGGATGGAATCCATAAAATTTGTATTTGATGAATTTCGTTTTGCAGCCGACGTATATCATCATATACGCCGTTTTGATTTTTTTATCAAAGCTTTGGTTGAACCTAAACTATCAGTGCAAATCAAAGTTTTCCTTCCATGTTCAGTTGCGAGATCAATGGCTTGAGAGCTGTTTTACTATGGCATAAGATGTCAAACCATTTTGAAATGAGCCATCTGTGTAGTAAATTTCGCTAGGAAAGAAGGAAGCTATTTTCTGGGTAAACATTCTCTTAAAGCATGAAGAGTCAGAATTATTTTTTTTTTCAAACAGTTCAGGGTATCGTCTGCTTTTACTAAATTATTTGACCCCGTAGTATTAGATGGTTTTTGTGGAATAGATATATTCCATTTTCTCAAAATAGCGATAATGTTGTTGGTGGCAGATGTCTGACAGTCAAAGAGTTTAGATTTTTCCAGAAGTGTTCATGAGGGCCGTCAGATCCCATATTAACAGAGATTTTTTCTAACATATTCTGAAATTCTGCAAAATTTGCCTCTAATCTCAATTTTTCCAAAGGTACAGTTCGAAGTAGACCAGACGCGGTTCTATAACAGTTGTTAATGGAATATTGTGATGTCACGTAAAATGGTTCATGTTACTAAAGAACTACAGATTTTGAGTGCGGTTTCTATATAAGGTCCTTTATTCCGAGAGCAGATTATTTTTAAAAGATTGTTGTTTCTTTAAATGATTATTCTAGAGCAGATTTCTAGTAAAAACCAAACCCAAAATTCTTATATGATCCAAAAGTGGTAGACATACGTTTCCAATACAAATAGTACTTTCAATGCAATTTCTTTTTCTGCACACGTGAAGAAATTGAGATTTGTGAGTCGGAATCACAGCACCTCTGCTTTTGGCCCATTGATGTATTCAGGTATCCAAATAATTAATGATCAAAGAAACTGCTTCTGGAGAACCTGATGAGACGGCAAAAATATTGTCTGCGTAAATTACAATGTAATCGATTCCAGGCAAATTGTCTATAGCCCTTGCTAAAGAATTGGCATATACAGAGAATAGCACTACGGACAGAGGAGAACCTTGAGGAATTCCATTGTCCAGAGCATACGTACTCGAGTAGAAACCATCTACTTTTGCAGTAATTTTACGATTTGTGAGAAATGATTTTAAAAGTCTCAAAATTTTCACTGGGAAACCCCATTCATTGAGCTCTATTATAACATATGTTGAAGTTACTCGGTCAAACGCCTTTTCAATGTCTTCGGAAAGGACCAGACTGTGTTTACCATTCTTAAGATTTCCCCTTAAAGTTTCTTCAAGTTGGTGGAAAATGGAGTGAACCCCATGCCTTTTTTTAGCATACTGCCAAAAGCGCTTGCAAACATTTTCTATAGAATTTTCGATGAAACATGTGGAAAATTTTCTCAAGCTAGCACTAAACTATAAAGTTCAGAGTCGTGATTTCAAGTTATCAGGTGCATTTTTTGCCATTGTATACGTAATTTTGTCCCGTGCTGGAGTTGATCCTCTTAATGATTTCATTGTTTCATTCAATTCTGAGACATAGGTTCTCCGTGCCATAATCTCGTACTGATGGCTTATTTGTTCTAAATTGTCGATATTAAAATTGTTATCAGAACTAAGTGATGTCCAAAAAAGTGCAAAGCTTCTAACAATGTCCGAAGGCTGGTTTAAGCTATCGTTGTCCAAATGGATCGTAGGAAAATTTTCCATAAGATTTGTCCTGAAGTTATTTAACCTGCCCCAAAGTGTCCGAACGTCCATTAAAGGATTCATGGAATTTAGGAAATTCTTCCAGGTATTTCTCTTTGCGTTTTCCCAGGTATTTCTCTTTGCGTTTTCATTGTCTTAGCGCACAGTTTTTTATATTCTATTACATTTGCCGTATTTCGTGTTCTTTTAAATACCTTCCATGCTGATTAATTTTGATATTTCAGAATTTAACCAAACAGGCTGTTTTTCCTTAGGTTTACGACTGAGTGGGATGGACTGATTTGCTGACTTTCATAAAATGCGTTTTATCTGGGCAGCTTCCGTGTTGATATTTGATGATTTTTTAAATTGATTTAGCGCTAAATCTGCTCTTTTTTTAAAAAGCGACCAGTCAGCGTTTCTGTCAATTAAACGAGGCGAGAATTTTGTATTGAAGTATTCAAAACACTTGCAATTTTAATGGGAAAATGATCCCCAACCTCTGGCATTGGTAAACAATTCCATTTTAAAATTGAGGCAATATCAACAGAGGACATAGAAACGTCCACAGCAGTTAAAGTGTTTCTCGTATTTAGCAAAATCTTCCAAAATTCTCCAGTTGGGTGAATTTGAAGACGAGCCCCATAAAATATTCTGAGAATTAAGGTCTCCTAGCACTAGGTGAATAGCTATACCAGATTTAGCGTAATCATAATCTATATTATTGAGATGAAAAATTGTAAGTCCCGGAAGGTGTAAAAGATTTTTTTTTTTTTTTTTTTTATAAAGAGAAGTAGCACTTCAGGCATTAAAACCTATTTAGTTATTTTTCGTAACCGTGCTACATTCTTTATGAAAGGGATAGATGAGAGATAAGACAGGTGGTGAAAGGAGAGAGAGAGTTATTTATTTTACTTCGCCGGCGAATCTGCTAGGAGAAAGTACCGACGAAGGAGACTGCACGTTTTTTTGTTCATTCTGAATATGTATTTATACCATTAAACAGAAAAAAACATTTTTTTGTATTTTGATTGCCACAGGATTTGAACCCTGAAACAACCAGGTTTGTAGTCAACGTGTTTACCACTTTGACTACAGCAGGTGTAAAAGATGTAAATTTTTGATGACTATATGAGTTTCCTGTAAAACTACAATATTGGGTTTGTGACGTGCGACTAGTAGTTCCAAGGCAAATTTGTTATTTGTGTATCCTTACAGATTCAACTGGAAAATAGAGATGTTTAGATTTATTGTCATGAAGTTATTTTTCAGTTTTGCCCTTTAGGGGCAATTGCATTGTGTTTTTTTTAAGTACATGGAGTTATAAGTACTTTTAATTGTGGAAATTTTTTGTACTTCTGAGTACATGGTGTTTCACAATCAGTGATTTCATTAAGGTTTCTTGGAGGAGTACTTAAACCCATATCATCATTAATATTTTGAATAATCATTTCTTCAGTGACTTCCTGTCGGTAATTGGTTTATGTTTATAAGGAGAAGTTTATGTTTATAATTTGTGCATATGTTGAGCTTTTTTTGTCATTTCCTCTAGTTGGTTTAAGTCTTTTCAGGGTAGGGTCATTATTGAAAATTGCCCATGCTTCACGTGTGGTACATCTTCTGGAAATTCTTATGTAGTTCACCGACTTATGCTTCCAGAATGTGGGACATTCTGAATCGTAGAGCGCATGACTATTTAATTGACAATTCACACAATATTTACCATTACATGCATCATGTACTTCTTTTTCTCCAAATTCACGGCACAATTGATTATTTCTACGCCACTTTTTGGTGTGACCAAGTTTTTGACATTTAAGACACCTCATGGGATTTGGAATGTATTCCGAAACGGAAACTCTTTCCCAGCCAATTTTCAAATTTTCTGGACGATAAATCTGGTCAAAAGTAATAAAAGCAGCTCCTATAACAACAATTTTATCATCTTTTTTGGGTAATTTAGCGTACATCGACTACTTTTTGATCTCTGAGCAACTCTAGTAGTTCTTCCTGTGGAATGTTTATGATTTTTTTAAATAGATGCGACTTTGTACAGTGTTGAATTTTCACCGAAATACAATTAATGTGGGTAGCTGTCAAAAATTTTTCGGCAGTTTTTCTATCCAGCACCTTAATTAATAGGTCACCACTTCTCATCTCCTTGACCTCTAGCCGGTCACAGAAGATGAAGTCTATACCTCTTTCTACCTGAAACACATTATGTGAAGCCAGTGGTTTGCTGAAATATCATCATTTACGGTTGTAGACGCCACTAGATAACGTGGAAGGTTGAGTTGATTATCTGATGTTTCTGGTAATGGGATAAAATCTTCAGCAAGCTCCCGAAACCGGTTGTAATTCGGGGGATGAACCCCGTTCGTATCGAGTTAACACTAGGAAATTTCCGTATGTATGTTCAAAAGTCCAAATAAAAAAAATTAAACGCACGAAAAAAACTCTCAAAAACAAATACTAAAGCAAAGTATCTAGCAACAGAGAAAGACGTCTTTACACGGCGATTGCCTAAAAGAGAATATCATGATATATTTATATTTGAAGGAATCAAACACAATTAAAGCAGCGTTTTACAAAATATGTATATAAAATTAAACTTAGGCCAGAGTGAAATAAATACGCATGTTAAAAACTGAACAGCCTGTGTTTACCACTTCGTTATGCTCATATGGATGGCTAACAAAAAGTACAAAAACTTATTTAATATTTTACATCAAGTGTGGATAGATTTTAATGGGAAAGAGAACAAAATGTACTTAATAATCGGAAATGTAACGCCACCGGTGGTGGTATTATTATTTCCCTCAAAAGCTTAGAGTTTTTGGCGCATATAAATGTTTTTTCACGAAATAATAAACGTAAAAGGAGTAGCAATGGCATCGCAATCGGGAACCAAAAATACTCTGCTGCTACTACTCAGTTACCCCTTCATTTTATGAGTTAGAAAATAACGTGTTATTAGAAGAATACGGACGGCAAACAGCCCAACAACACAACAGTAGTACCGAGATTCAAAACGTCCATATGTTTAAAAGAAAACACAGATTAAAACCCAAAAAAACCAAAAAAAATCTAATAGAGCAGACTATCTTTCAAAATTTGTTATATGACGATGTTAAAGAAACCCTTAAGTGTTAAAAACTTTTTTAAGAGTTTAGAAATTAAAAGATTTTAATTTCTCAAAGAAAAATTCAGAAAGCAAAATTGTGTACAAATGCATGCCCTTGCACTCACTCACCTTTATCAATTCGCCTCTGTATATTATTTTTTATTTTCGGGCAGAAATGTTAAATCTTGATTAAGAGTTATGTAAACTATAACAGGGTTTTCAAACCAAGTATGAAAATATTTTTAAGTTAAGCAGCAATATATTCGGCTTTTAACTGTCGAGTTGCTTAGTACGTAGCGAAAAGAAAAAAGGTGAATTGTTATTAAAAAAAACTGTGTTTTTATTTTGTGATATGGGCAGCAAAGTACTGGCGTCCCGCAACGAAGTAGCTCCTACCCTTTAAAGATTTACGAGTCGTTTTTCTTTAAGAGTGGAGACACCATTTAAAACGAAAATGGAGACGATAGTTTCGGTTATGTGTTAACTCGAAAATGTGGTCCTGCCATTTTACGAAGTTCCACCTAAGAGAGAAAACATCGCTGAGAACCGGTCGCAGTCCTGGAAGCAGTGAAACTCGAAGGGAACTCTATAGTAATATAATGGCAAACAATGGTACAAAGTTTAATGCTAGACCTTTCATAGACCGTTCTTGCGTTGTCAATGAGGTTTCCCATGCCATGCTATGCGGCATACTATCATGTCCTCTATGTTGATACAGATCATCGTGTTATCGATAATTGTTAAAAACGTTTTTTAGTGCGATAAAAGGAAGAGGTTACAGCTGAGCCAATTTACAAACTTTTTATTTGACAAGTTTTGGTTATTTAAATTAATAAGTAAATAAATTTACCTGTTGTTTGACTTTGTTGCTGACCTGGTGTCGAAGTGCACGTACCACCGCTACCACTACAAGCAACGACAATCGATTGTTCATCTGTTGCGACTGTCGTCGATACAGCAGTTATAGTTGGGTTTGTTACTTTGGCTGTTTCGTTTTCATTATCCGGCTCAATAAGCGCTTGAACTTTAGAAAATACTCCCAAGCGTGCAAAATGATCTAAGAACTCATCCTGAGTTTTATTCATAAGCTCTTCAATTATTGTAAGTACAACCAAATGTCCATCGTCGTCGTCCTGTGAAACAGACAAAAATACAAGCAAAATTAAAGAAAAAAAAAAAACAAACATTAAAAAACTATTTCTTGCAAAGGAAAATCAAAAATTAATATAAAATTATTTCTTACATTAAACACGAAAGGAATTAAAGCAAATCAAGCAGTCAAAGGAAACTATGAAAACATATTTTCACATTCATACAAGAAAATTAAAAAAAAAACTGAAAATTAATTAAATTTGTGTTGTTTCTAAGACAAATTTTTTAAATTGGCATTAATAGCATGAAGTTACGTTTCAAATTAATCAATATTTGACGCATCCCTGTTACCGATAAAAACAAACATCCTAGGAGCACTTTAACTTTTAATCCGTACATTTGGTTAAATATTTCAATTTAATAATAAGCTAGTTAAATACATTAGGTTTTTAATATAGCGACGTTGATAAGAATAGGAAAACATAAGAAGTTGAACCTTAGCTTTTAGTCATTAATAAGAGTATTTGATATTTTTCTCTTAAGGATAGATTAAAAAGGGGTTTACATTTGTCTCAAGATCATGGCTTTTTGCTTAGTACTCAGGAGTAATTTTGTTTTCGCCATGTCCAAATTGGGCCAAATATCCCATTAGTAGTCCTCTCTACTCCTTCCACCCATACAAGTTCGTTGAAAACTCTGCTGCACTCAGCATCGCTGTGGTTCGGCATGCAGCACAGTTTGAATTTATATTTGCCCATCAGCTATTTCACGTCAAAGCTTTGAGCGGGCATGCCTGTCAATGTAAAGCCAATTGATCAAAGCAAACACTTTGAAAATTTGGAAAGAACGGCCATAAGGGATTTGTTAATCCATCATAGAACGTTTTATTAAAGTCCACAGAGCAAGAAAAAAATTTCTATCCAAATGTGCAGCTAGGTATTCAGTCTCCCTTACCAGTTTAAACTCTACTACTATGCCTTACTTCGTCAAACATTAAGCTAATGTAAACGTAACTTCGTAATGTACTTGAAACAAAAATAAAGCACTACGTGAAAAAATTCTGCATATAAATCATTATTTTAAATGTGAAAACCCGAATCAGTCTGTGTGTGTGTGTGTGTGTTTGTGTATAGTTGAATACTTACGTTGAAGGATCTAGGAAATTAAAAAAAAAAATTAACTTTCAAAATAGCTTCTATTGTATTGCTTCGAGTGGACCAATTTCTAATTTAAGTTATCAAATTTTACCTGAATCAGTGTTAGGAGACCAAAAAAAAAAAAAAAAAAAAACAATACGATGTCATATACATATGTATGAATGTATTGTCTGAATGTAAAAAAGGTTTTAAAAAAAGACAGGCATAATACAAGCAAAGTTTTGTTTTAATTGGCCAGTAAAACAACAAAAAATTTCTATTAATGCAATGCAATGCAACGTATTTTTGTTATTAAAACTCCCATAGCAAATGACTCATTCAACATTATTTCTTTAAATGGATTTATTTTTTGGATAGAATATTAACAGTAAATGCAATAATCATGATATTGTAAACCTAAACACAGAGCAATCGTTTGTTACCCTATAATCTGTTTTTGGCTCCAAGGGCACAATAAAGCGTGGATCCGCTTGCCCTGTTGTTGCACGAGCAGGCTTTAACATGCCATTGCATAAATACGGTCTTTGCGTCGGCCAACTGTAGCTTATCTATATATACACATAGTATAGTAATATAATTATGTTTGATTTAGATTTAAATTGTTCAAAATAAAATAAATAAAATAAGAACAAAAGTGTATCAAGATGTATGGAATGATTGTTTGTATGTATTTATAGTTTTTGATTTTCCTTTTTTCAAGTACATGAACTGAATAATAATTGTGTACGAATGGTCTTAAGTATTATTACCTCGTTATCCAATACACTGGCCACAACTTCCACTAGCAGAGTGCCTAAATTACCACTTGTGTTAATAGTAACAAGTACTGGTTGCTCCACATTGCTTGAATGTTGTTGAGCTTCACAAAGTCCTTTAAGGACAGTAGGTTGTGCATATTGAACCATTTTCTTAATAAGTCCCAAGCTTGCGCGTCGCACACTGCTAAGCATGGTGCCTTGAAAAGTACGACAAAACATGGGCAAAAATAATTTTAAATATACTGGTGCCATTTCTGGATCACCACGTGGTTCAATTGTTGTATTATCATCATTGCCATCTTTGTTTACCAGACTATGTCCAGCTGCCATCCATTCGCCTGGGGATTGTAGTATAGCTGCAACTTCACGATGACCATCGTCATTTCGTTCTCTGGCCTTATCCAAAGGTGTTTTGCCATCTTCGTCACGCAGATCTGGGTAAGCTCCATATTTCAATAAGACCTTTGCTATACCTGGTCGTCCAAAACAAGCAGCATAGTGAAGAGAAGAGCTTCGCTGACCTTTATTGACATCAGCACCTTTTTCGCACAGATATTCAACCATCTCAAGAGTACCAAAGGCAGACGCCCAATTTAAAAGAGTTTGACCAACATCGTCCATACAATTTACGTCGATTCCACCAGATTCAATGGCTTCTTGCAGTGCTTCAGTATCTTTAGAGCGAATGCAATCGATAAGTTGTCGATGTGTTCTTTCAACAGCAGAATCGTTACGACGAGCACGTGTGGTTAACTGGCCTTGTCCGCCGGCAGCACCTACTCTATTCAAAGCCTGCCGACCTTCAAAAAGTAATAAAAGCAGTAAGTCTGCCAATCTCATACAATCTAGTACACAACGCTCGTCGCCCTTTAACGCCCTTTCTATTGCATCTGGTAGCTGAGAACGTAGCAAGTCATGTGTTATTGATGATGATCCACGGCATAGAGTGGACAATAGCGAAATAGTTGTAGATATCGATTGGGATGAACGACTGGAATCAGTATTTTGGGACTTTTGAATGGATGCAGCTGCTGGTGCTGCCACAGTTTCGTTTTGAGTTCCAGATGATGGTAGCGCGCCGGCAGTCGGTGTTGTTCCGCCTGTTGTATTTATAGCTGAACTCCCTACAGATCCTGCAGCATTACTTAAGCGTTTAAGCAATTCATTAACTAGACCGTATTCTGCAAGTGGTGCTGGGTCAACCCATTTGCGAGTAAAGCGATCAGCAACCGACGCAAAACATTTCAATGCTCCGTCAGATACCATGGGATCTTCATGCTGTAGTAAAGTACTTAGACTCTCTACACAATTCTGTATACAGGGTGTATTAGGTTCGACTTTAGTACAAAGGCGTGACACTACGGCCATGGCAGAGTGCAATGTATCCTTGTGCACTTGTGAACCACAATCACGTATGAACGATAACACACAATTAAGACCGCCACCGTCAAATACGGCACCAGCTTCGCGAGTACATATCAATTCTAACACTTTAATGCATTGTTCGGCTAAGTCACGTGATGTTCGTGACGACAAATCTGCAACAACAAGACGATTACAAATTGCTTTAATGGCACCATCGATAGCTACAATGCGACGGGTACACTCAGCAGATACATCCAAATAATATGTAATGGCACGAGCTGTAACTTCAAGCACATTTTCTGGTGCCAATTCATCAAGAAATATTTTGCAAAGTGCTGGTAAAAATGTACGTGGTGGACAGCTGCAAGAAATTTTGTAAAAATACACAATTTAAAAAAAATTATTAATCTTAGTTACCTTTCGAAACACCTGTCTACATTATCAGACATTAACAGAAGCATACAAAGTTGCTCCAAAGCAATCAACTGCATATCTCGTTCGTCGCCCTGGCCCATTGAGAGCCATTCCAAAAGAGTTTCTGGATCAACGTCGCCCATCTAAAAATAATTCACAACAAATAAGTTTTAATTTAATAATTTAAAAAGTAAACATTAAAAAAACCAAGAAAATACATAAATATTTTAGTCTTAAAAATTTACCACGTAAGTATTTATACATATTTATCTATTTTCAACATAAAACTTAATTAGCAGCTTGTTCACTAAAGACACATTTTTTCAGAAGATAAACTCAATTGAACAGCTAATTATTTGTGTGTCAGCTTTTTTGCTTACAAATATCAAAACAGATATTGCGATTAGCTGATTAAAAAAAATGTGGCCTTATACCCTGACTCAGTAAGCTTCCCAGAAGAAAAAAGTGAGCAAAACTAAGGCAAACACAATATTGCACTAACGCATTTGCAGCAATTTTATACCGTTGTACCGCTTTTGGTATTAAGTTGGAATACAACTTTTTCTGTAGACTAAATCTGTTTCAAAGATGAAAAGTTGCTTACAATTTTTTATAAAAAAGGTCATTTGCATCCCTGTTTGCAATACGTCACATGTGATAAGAGTTGATCGATCAAATAACCAAAATCTGCGAAAAGTAGCAACCAACGGTTTGTGCAAACACTAATCAAAAATGATCTTCAAATGCCCTCGATAATTTTCAGCTAAGACCACTACTAAAATTAAAAAAAAAACAAAAAACAATTACAACCAAAATGTAGGAGCGCAATCAATGTCTTTAAAAAATTAGATAAACAGCCCTTAAAAGTTTAAAACAAACTAATTTTTTTAGATAAACACGATAAGAGCGCTTTCGTTATTTTCAATTAAGAATGAAAGATATTAATTATTTATTGTTCCAAAAATTCATTATACATATGTCACTTAAACTACATTTCTTATTACATATTTCTTAACGTTATAAAACTTTTCTAAGACTAATTCGCACTTAATTAATTACATTACAGATATTCTGTATACAGTCATTTTATGCTTACATTTCCAAAAAAAGGATAAAAAGGAAATCACTCATTTCTTTAATTTTTACTTAAAACTAATAATTTAAACTACCCTACAAACTAAATAACACTTAAATTTTAAAAAACAATAAAATAATATCTATCAGAAAGTCCTCCTTAAACTACTGTGCGGTGTTGTACACCATATCATTTATGTCAAGGATTTTCACCCTACTGTGATAAAATAAGAGGCCTGCATCCCCAAAGAGAAGACCTCCAGCATTCAAAGCCAAAAGGCTAACTGGGGAATGGTACTTATTTCTAAGAAAATTCTCCAGATCAGGGGCCCGGTGAAAGCATTCCCCTACCAAACCATTATTTAAAGAAGATGATTTGTCAAGAAACCTGAGTGCAGATCTCATAAGAAAAACATCAATCCTCTCAAAGTCTATACTACTATAGATTTTTCTACAAGACGGTCTTCGAAAAATGCCGTTAGGTCCGATTCTTGGCTGTAGCCGACGGCAAGGGCAGAGAATTCGTCTCTTCCATATCCTAAGCCTTTCCATCTGGTGGGAAGATATCCTAAACCAGACTGGAAAAGCATAAGAAATAGGTCTTATAATCTGCCGGTAAATAAGCAGCCTGATCTTCGTAGTTAAACCACCCCTGCGGCGCAAAATTCTATGATACAAGAAATAAACCTTCTTAGCACGTTCTAATATGAAATCGAGATGTCTATAGAATTCAAAATTCTCATGAAATACTACCCCCAAATACTTCATTCTATCAGAGATCCTGATGGGTTCGCCAGCAATGCTTAAGTTTGGCACAAAACTTCTTGCATTTGGATAGAGATTACCACGTCTACCCTTAATTATTACTCCATCGGTCTTCTGGATTTTTAATTTTAGGCCCCATTTCATAAAGTATTCGTGAAGAATGTTCAGGTAATTGTTGACCCTGTTATTAAAATGTTTTGCCCTAGGACCACTAGCAGCAATTAATATATCATCAGCATACATGAGCAAAAGGTCTACTTCAGGGGGCTTCGGAATATCGGAGGTAAAAATATTGTACAAAACCGGCCCCAATAAGGAGCCTTGTGGAACACCTGCCTCCACTGCTCTAACATCTGATAATTCTGTTCCTACTGTTTAATGTAAAATGTCTTCAATTTGTGACTTTATTAATTCGCCTTTTTATTACTGTGTTTGAATCTAAATTATACTCCAGTTTTATCAACTTTGTATTTTCGGAGTATTACTTTGGATTCTAACGAGTAAAACCGCTAACGGTTTAATTAAACTTGTGTCGCCATCTTTCAATTTCTAAAAATATTCATTCGTTTAGAGCAATTTGAACGAGAACAAACCCCAATTGTTGAAAAAAGGTAATATTAACAAATAAAACAAATTAATTCAAAATTTTTAAAACAAGTTTTTTTATTTATCTTTTTTATTCTTTACACACGAACATTTTGGTCCTTCGAGCCGGATCTTGGGAAGTAATATTCTATTGGAGAATAACCACCCTTATCTTGTTTCTTTTTAAGGATCTACAACTCCACTTTAAAACATCAAATTTCATCGTAATTTTTTGGAAAATTCATTTTAAATAAAGGTGCGTAATTTCATTTTAAATAAGTGAATTTTAATTAAAGTGGAAGTGGATCAATAATTTACAAAAGTGTAAGGAATAGGATAAATAAAACATACATATATACGACTTGTTTTATTTGTTTGCCTTTTTATATCAACATACATACATACCTACGTATGTGCGGTGGTTGATCGTCTTACAGTTCACTTTTTTGACGTTTGTTTTGATTTATTTTCTTTTGCTACGCAATAAATCGACGGTGTGTTTTTTTTCTATTAAAATAGTGAAAATAATTATTATAAAAGTAAAAATAATTTAAAGCCTACGAAATATAAAAAGAAAAAATAATATATAAAGTGTATAAAATTAATTCTATAAGCATTAAAAATAAATATCAAGTGCATGAAATAGTGGTGTGTTTTTTGTAAGTAATAATAAAGATAAGATAAGATACATACATATACGTACATTAACATTACATCGGTGCTTTTTCTTGAATTTACAAATTGCACCCTATTGTCGGTCGGTTTGACTATCATTTATTTTGTTTTAAATTGATAATATTGTTTTGTGTTTAATTATTAATTATATTTAAATTAAAAATATTTCTTTTTTGGTTAAATATAATTTGATTGAAATTTCAGGATAATTATTGATTTATTTCAATAAGTGTTAAAATTAAATTTTTTGTTTTGATTTGCCGAAAAAAAAGAAATAATGTCTATTACAGCACTTGATAGATTTATTAGAGCTTCGGATGCTCTTATAGAGTTTGAAGCTTTCTTTAATGATATAAAAGATGAAGAACACACAGTCGATACATTAGAGCTTCATGGCGAAGAGTTAAGACTTTTGTGGAACAAAGTTAAGTTGACACAGGAGGAGTGTTTAGATTTTTTTAAAAAGTTGTAAGGATACAAAATTGGATCAGGGTGATGCTATAACGGCAAAGTATCGCGCTACATATACGGCCTATTTTACGTGTTTAGAAAAAGTTAATAGAAAGAAACGCGAGTTTGAATCGGAAATTAAATGTAATAGTTCCCAGATGGCACATCCGTGCAGTGCTGATGTTTCAGGTCACACTTTGTCGTTACCACCTTGCGACGTTGACACGTTTGAAGGGGATTACCTTTCTTGGCCCACCTTTAGGGATTTATTTACTGCGTTATATGTGAATAGTGCGCGTCTTAGTAATATTGAGCGGATATGCCATTTGCGGCGAAAAACCAGTGGCGAGGCAAAAGAGATCGTCTCTAAATGCCCACTTTCGAATGAGGGTTTTGATATAGCGTGGAAAAATCTCAGGGAGGCTTATGAAAATCCTCGTATGTTGGTTAACAACCAACTTAAAGTTCTTTTCAACCTTCAAGTTTTAGATAAGGAGACTTCTGTAAATCTTAAGTCTTTACAAAGGGGCATAAATAGCTGCCTGTCTGCCTTGTCCATTTATGATGTGTCGACCGAGAATTGGGATCCAATTATTGTTTTTGTTTGTGTGCAGAGACTTCCAGATATTACTGTTACTTTGTGGGAACAAAGTATTAAGGACAAATTTGTTTTGTCTAAATGGAAGGATTTAGATGCCTTTCTGACAGAAAGGATTCAGACATTAGAATGTTTACGCGATACCAGGGACTCCGCACATGAAAAGAAGAAAGTTGTACAGAAGGTAAAGGCACATTATGCGAGTTCATCAACGTCAAATAATTATGTTCTTTGTAAAAATCAAAGCCATTTTTTGCGAGATTGCAAACGATTTAAAAATCTTTCGATTTCGGAAAGATTTTCAACAGTTAAAAAATTTCATTGTTGCGTTAATTGTTTATCGCGCGCACATGAAGTTAAAGATTGTAAGAGTATTCATAATTGTTCAAGTTGCAATAGGAGACATCATACCCTGTTACACAGAAATGCATCTCCTTCGGAGGATTCTGTTAGGATTTCTTCTAGCTCGGCTGCGAGTTCAGGCGTTCATTTTACGCAGGATAAACCTGGGCCCATAGAGCCAGCACAGCCATCTACCTCTCGCGGTATAGTATCTTCGGCTCCTGTAAATCGTCAAGTATATCATGTTTCTCAGAGTCGGACTGTTTTATTAGGGACGGCAATGGTGAATATACGTCACCAGGGTATTACGTACCCAGCTCGCGCCCTGATTGATCCCGCTTCAGAAACATCCTTTATTTCTGAGCGATTGCAGAACTGTTTAAAAATTTCTGCGCATTCTACGAATGCCAAAATTTCAGGTGTAAACCAAACAGAATCTGCCACTATTCGGAAACTCTGTTATATTGAAATAGGTTCTCCTTTGGATTCTTCGATTTGTTTGACGACAACGGCACTTGTTTTACCAAAAATCTCCAGTAATCTACCATCCTTTATAGTAAAGGATGAACTTCGCAGGAGCTTGCCAAATATACGTTTGGCAGATCCTAAATTCTTTGATTGTAGGCCTGTCGATCTGTTACTAGGTGCGGATTTGTATCCTTTGATTATCACAGGTGAAATTCAGCGGAACATTTTAGGGTCGTTAATAGCTCAAAAAACGGTATTTGGGTGGCTTATTACGGGGCCTCTACGTCAATCTTCGTTGCAAGTTTATTCAACTAGAGTAGAATTTTCTGAGGAGGATAATTTGAACAGAAATTTACTTAGATTTTGGGAATTAGAGGAACCACCAAAAAAGAGAATAATGTCGCCTGAAGATATGATTTGTGAAAAGAATTTTAAAAGTACCACTCGTAGGGATCCAGAGGGTCGTTATGTTGTAACACTTCCATTCAGAGCGGATTTTCCTGAAAAAATTTCTTTAGGTTCATCTAAAGGGAATGTTATGTCACAGTTTTTAAGAAACGAGTCTTCTGTTACGAAAACCTCTAGTAAAGAAAATGTATGACGACGTTGTGGGCGATTACTTATCTTTAGGTCATATGAAACCTGTAACAAATAATTACCCTGATATGGTTTGTTATTTACCGCATCATCCGGTGATAAAATTAGATCGCAAAACTACGAAATTAAGGGTAGTGTTTAATGCATCTAATAAAACTTCTAGCGGCAATAGCCTAAACGACTGTCTTTATGTGGGACCCACATTACAAGCGGATCTAGTCTTGCTTATACTACGTTGGCGACTTTTTAAGTTTGTTTTTAACTGTGACATAACTCAAATGTATCGGCAAATTAGATTGGATGGGGCACATACTCCATTTCAGCGTATTTTTTTTCGAAATTATCCTTCTGAGGAAATTAAGGAGTATGAATTGCAGACAGTGACCTTTGGGATCAATTGTGCACCGTACCTTGCCATTCGTACATTACTACAATTGTCTGACGACATTAAAAATGAGTGATTGTGGTTGCGAAAATGATCATGCAAAGGGTTTGGCAGGATAATATAGAGTGGGACGACTTACTAAGGCCAACGACAAAGGCGGAATGGGGAAGATTTGTTGCTTCATACCAAGATGGGTTCATTATGAACCTGGGTCTGCCGTTGAGCTTCATGTTTTTTCTGATGCCTCAGAGAAGGCATATGCGGGGGTGATATATATACGTATTGAAAAACCTAACGGCGATATAATTATTAATTTGTTAACCTGTAAGACCAAGGTTGCTCCCATTAAGTCAGTTTCTTTACCTCGTTTGGAACTTTGTGCTGCAGTTTTAGCATCTGATCTTTTAAAAACTGTATTAGGCGAAATTGACGTGCCACTTCGTCAGATTTATTGTTGGACTGATTCTACGATCGTCCTTTCCTGGCTTAGAAAGGACGCTTGTTCCTGGACAACTTTTGTTTCCAACAGAGTTTGTAAAATTCAGGAAATTGTTGGCAGTCATAATTGGCACCATGTTAAATCAGAGGATAATCCTGCTGATTTAGCGAGTCGAGGCAAATCGCCCTCAGACTTAGCACATTGTGATCTTTGGTGGTATGGGCCACATTGGCTTCAGAAAAATAAATCTGAATGGAATCAGAGAAATTTGACTATAATTGATACTGATCTGGAGGCACGTGCTGTAAAATCTCATGCTTCATTCTTTGATGATTATGATGATATTTTGGAGAGATTTTGATTCTTTTGATCGTGCCCTTAGAGTAATTGCATACGTATTTAGGTTTTTTGATAATTTGGCACATAAAATTCGCTATTCATATGGGTCAGTTAGCATCTCTAGCGAAGAAGTAAAACGGGTGAAAATTCGTTTGGCCATTATTGCCCAAAAGGTACATTTTTCTGATGATTATAAGTGTCTGGATAAAGAAAGAGTTATGCGACTTAATGGACGATTAGCAAAATCTCCATCTTTAGTATATACGGAACGACATCCGATTTTGTTGCCATATTCTTGTCGTTTTACATTTCTTTTGACTCAGTTTGTTCATTTAATTTCAATTCATGGAGGGAATCAGTTAATGCTAAGGATTTTACGAATCGAATATTGGATTCCAAGATTGAAAACATTGGTCCGCACAGTTGTCAACCGTTGTAAGCGTTGTATTCTTGATCGTAAGCGCTCATGTAGACAGATAATGGCTGCCTTGCCACCAGAGAGGACGGTCTTAGATCGACCATTCACGACTACTGGTGTGGACTTTGCAGGTCCATTTGATATAAAAAGTTCGAGCGTTAGATCAGGTCAAGTTTTAAAGGCATATGTCTTAATTTTTGTATGCTTTTCTACGAAGGCAATACATTTGGAAGCAGTATCAGATTTGACCACGGATAGGTTTTTGGCTGCTTTTAATCGCTTTATATCCAGAAGAGGTTGTCCGAATACAATATTTTCCGATAATGGTACAAATTTTGTTGGCGCTTCACGAGAATTAGAAAGGGATTTTAGGACGTTTTTATTAGAGAGTCAAGCTAGAATGTGTTCTATTTTTAATGTTACTGGTTTGTCATGGCGGTTTATTCCCGCTGGTGCTCCCCATATGGGAGGTTTGTGGGAAGCAGGAGTCAAAAGTTTTAAACTCTACTTTCGCAAAGAAGCTCAAGGGGTCAAATATACGTTTGAGGAACTTTCAACAGTTTTGGCTAGAATAGAAGCTTGTCTTAATTCTCGGCCGCTTTGCCCAATGAGTGATAACCCTAATGAGCCAGTGGCTCTTACACCAGGTCATTTTTTGATAGGTTCACCAATTTTATCTCCTCCTGAACCGTCAATTTACGAAACGCCTATTAGTCTCGTTAATCGCTACAGGAAAGTTAAAGCATTTACTCATCACTTCTGCCTTCGGTGGAAGGATGAATATTTGTCAAGTTTGCATAAACGGTACAAGTGGAAGTTTCCTGAAAGGGACGTATCTGTAGGTGACTTAGTCGCGATTCGCCATGAACAGCTTTCTCCAACGTCTTGGAAATTAGGTCGTGTTGTTAAGACATATCCTGGAAGTGATGATCACATTCGCGTTGCGGACATACGGACGGAAAATGGGATTGTAAGACGACCTATCACCAAACTGGTCATTTTGACCAACTAAAATTTATTATATATTCGATATTAACCTTCATTATTTCCTAGTACTATGGACGCCTTACCTACATTTTTTGAAGACGCTTTACTTGAAGATTACGAGGAAGCGATGGAGGTATCCGACGCAAGTGCGGTGGCAGCGACGACTCCGTCTTTGGATGCGGCTCCCGAGCCAGTTTCTTTAAAACCAGCAGAGACGGCTTCAAAGGTGGATTCGCCGGTTGTTCGTATTTTGAATGATGACAAGGTTAAAACATCGAGTCCAGTAGACAGCGCTGGCTGTAAAGCTGCTTCTAAAGCCACTTCTGGAACAAAGCCCAATGCACCATATTGCGTCCTCTGCAAGAAAAATCACCCATTGAGAGGTTGTTTCCGGTTTCGTAACTTAGCTCACGAAAAAAAGTTGCGACACGTTTTAGTATTTGGCTATTGTTCACGTTGTTTATCAAACAACCATTTGTTAAAAGACTGTCAAAGTACCGGAAAATGTTTCAAATGTCAGGGAAATCACAACACCCTTTTGCACTCCCATACACGCAAAGTGTCTAAATCCGCCGACGGAAAACAAAAGAAAAAAAAACCTGCTTCGTCACATGCTTCTGCAACCGTTGCAACTCCATTGCCACTTCGTCATATGACTACCCTTTCGCCGACCCTTCAGGCTAAGCTGGTAATAGAGAGTCAAAAGTATCAGATTCGCGCAATATTAGATCTGTGTTGTAGCATTAGCTACATAAGTGAAGACTTGGTTAGGAAGTTAGGGATACCTATTTCCAATTCATATTGCCGAATCCTGATCACGTCTATTTATGACTCGTCGAAACAAATTTCTATTACAGCAAAAGTAAAGAAAATTCACGGAATTAAAACCCCTATGATGGACGTGGCGGAGATTGTGCGGGACCACTTTCCAGGATTTCAGTACGCGGATCCGACATTTTACCATTCTGGTCAGGTGGCTTTAGTTTTCGGTCCTGAGGTTTGCTCCCAAGTGCTCACAGGAAGAAGTTTTTCGAGCCCGGGTTGTCTACTGGCGCAATACACCATCTTCGGCTGGGTAATATCCGGCCAATCGCTTTTATAAGCGAAAAATTTATAATTATCAGTTTATGGATCTGTCAAAACCATCCCGCAAGGGTTCAGTTTATGGGTCTGTGGTAAAAACCATTGCTACGTAATTACAATTATCAGTTTATGGATCTGTCAAAACCATCCCGTAAGGGTTCAGTTTATGGGTCTGTGGTAAAAACCATTGCTACGCAATTCAGTTTTTTGGGTCTGTCGTAAAAACCATAAAATTTTAACTTTATGTTGAAAATATAATTTTATGTAATAAAATATTTTTAATTTACTTAATTCTTGCTTTTAAATTGCCTCTAACGGTGTTAGTGCAAGGTGGACGGCAATGTTTAATGTAAAATGTCTTCAATTTGTGACTTTATTAATTCGCCTTTTTATTACTGTGTTTGAATCTAAATTATACTCCAGTTTTATCAACTTTGTATTTTCGGAGTATTAATTTGGATTCTAACGAGTAAAACCGCTAACGGTTTAATTAAACTTGTGTCGCCATCTTTCAATTTCTAAAAATATTCATTCGTTTAGAGCAATTTGAACGAGAACAAACCCCAATTGTTGAAAAAAGGTAATATTAACAAATAAAACAAATTAATTCAAAATTTTTAAAACAAGTTCTTTTATTTATCTTTTTTATTCTTTACACACGAACACCTACTTTCACTTTAAAAGAACGATCCTTCAGAAAATCAGCTATCATCCTACAAGTAGAGCGTTCAAAAGCTAAGTTCATCATTTTGTAAACTGTTCCCAGTTGCCAAGCAGTGTCAAAAGCCTTTGAAAAGTCAAGACTTATCGCAATCGTTGGATACCTATTATTTAAGCCCCTGGTTACGAAGTCTGTAAACACCATTAGGGCGTGAGATGTTGAATGGCCTCCCTTAAAGCCAAACTGACAGTCTTTAAATACACCACCATTTGAAATTTTATCCCGTAATTTTGATAACAAGAACCATTCCATTAGTTTTCCAAACGATGAAAGATATTTCTAACAATGAATAAGATGAAGATTATGCTGCATCGATGCCAGTGACTGCAACTATATACAGCTCTGTGAAAAATAATAGCAGTGCTATGACATGGATTCGATTTTGTTTTATTGCATCCCAGTAAAAGATAATGGATGTCATTCTTAGAGAAGGACATCTTATTTACATCCAAAAAAAAAGCTAATATACATTTTGTAGGGTTTGTAAGCTATTTTTTCATTGTTTTTTGAAATAACATGTTGATATACTTCTTAGATTTACATTTTTCCTTGCATAATGACAACATTTTTGATTAAAACTTAAGTTTTTTTTCAGTATTTAGAAAGCGGATAAGAAATAGTTCAATACTTTTAAAAACCAACGACATGCCTTCAATGACATGCCTATGTAAAATTCACCCGATTTTGCACCACTTCGTTAGTAGTTGATGCCGTGTTTTCATCACATTTTTTTCCTCACTTTTTTTACTGGGATAGACTGTACACTAAAACTGAATACAAAAATATTCATATGGCATCCCTAAATATGTATTACAACAATGACGAAATATATTTTTTTCTCTGTATTCATTTTTGAAAATAACAGTTATTTAATTAAAAATACTTGCTTTTTGGTCGTGCATAATATTAATATCAAAGTACAAAATCTCGAATTTAATTTTTAGTAAAAATTTGTTGTTTAATACATCTAAAAATGGGTTGGGGTAAACACTGCAACCCAATCGCCAGAAATTAATTAAAAACTTCTATCAGAAGTTAAATCATACAGATTTATCCAAAATGTAGTGGAATGTTCACCAACAGTTATTGCAAATTGTAAAAAATGGAAACCGAAGCAAGAAACACGTGGACGCAAACCAAAAATTCTTTAAATTGACTCTTTGCGTATTAAGCGCATGGTGAATGCTAACCTTCTTGTGACATCAACAAAGATAAAGCAGGACTTGGAGCTTGAAGTAGACACGTCAACAATTCGTCGACATCTCATTAAACAAAATCTATTTGGGAGAAAAATCCAAAAAAAGTGCCATTGCTGAATTCAAGACAGGTGCACAATCGAATGAAGTTTGCTAGAACTCAAAGTGATTGGCCTCAGTCTAAATAACGCAACATTCTTTGGACAGATGAGTCAAAAGTGGTTCTTTTTGGTACGCCAGGTACTAGGACATTTGTAAGAAGACCCAAGAACAAGGAATACGATCCAAAACTTGTTTTGAAGACTGTCAACTGGGGGTGCTTTTCATACGATGGTACACGACCCATACATTGGATAAAAGGCAACATGGACCCTTCTATATGTGAAAATTTTAAAAACAGTAATGTTACCTTACGCAGAATTTAATATGCCGCTGAAATGGGTCTTCAAGCAGGACAACGACCCAATACACACAAGCAAAATGGCAAAAAATGGTTTTCCGACAATTAAGTTGAGGTTTTGTAATGGCCAGCGCAGTCCCGAGATTTGAACCCCATTGAAAATCTTTTGGCGGATGTTAAAAAGGCTGTTTTTTAAGATGAACCTGGAAATGTACAGAAACTGTGGACGTCAGTGAAGTCAGCTTAGGAAAATATCCCCATTGAGAGGAGCAGATCTTTAGTTGACTCCATGACACGTCGTTGCGCCGCTGCTTTAGCTAACAAAGGATATTCCACAAAATATTAAGGTATTCAACAAAACATGTTAAAAAATAATGAATTTGATTACATTATTTTATTTTAACTGCTACTATTTTTTTTCGCACAGTAAAATTCGAACTCCCTAATAATTTTACGTTTTATTTTCTGAAGTAGAAAATTTCTTTTAAGTTTTTATTTTACTTCCAAAATTCGATGTGAAAATAATAATATACAGGCGCAAAATGTTTTCTTTTATGAATAAAAAATCCTTGTTTTAATGAAAGTAACAATTTTTCATGTGGTACTACTATTATTTTTCACGGAGCTGAACATATTGCTGGTCTCATGTAGAAATTCCCTAACTCGAACTTTTACGATATTAAGTTTTTTGTGATTCCAATATATTTCATACAAATACCCCTCGTCACAAAATTTGAATGCAATAGTATCAAAAGATAATGGTTTTACAAGCAAATTTGCATTTTAAATATAACATTGTGATAATCAAGTTTCTACTATTTTGAACTTCTTCTGCAAGATCACAATTACGCGAGAGAGCGATATAATTGGGTAAATCTTCTTTTACGTGATTTTACACCATACAAATAATTTCCTTAAGGACATCTCAAAGTCATTATATAGATAAAATGCAGAATACTGAGGAGTTAAAATTCCTAAACTGTTCTACATTATCAAATAATTTGCAAGAATTTTGGATATTTAAAAGCTTTTGACAAGATATGACCTGCGTTTTCCCTATTAAAAAAAAATACAATCATGTTAATATTTCAATAGCATATTTCCAGCATTTCCGTCGGGATCCTGATAAATGTCGACATATAAAATGCATATAAGAACAAAGTACGAAAATCGGTTGATAAGAATATGTTTACGTTTTAGTTTTTTTTAGAGAGCGCCACAGGAAATAAACAAAATTATTGATACAAATAGCATTTTTGAGTTTTACTTCCCAAGTTAAAAAATCTAGAGTATTTACAATGAAAACAAAAACTAAATACATATGTGATTCTTCTTATTAATTGAGCTATACCAATATCTGAGTAGATAGTAAAAGTAATTTTTTTTATTTATTTAGTTTATTGAAGTAATATTCAAAATACTTTATATTACAATAATAAAACTAGTTTTCTTTACATTTTCTTTTTTAAGGCTCTGAGTAGTGTTCTTAATAAAAACACACAATTTCTTTTGAATATATTAGTATTACTTTCATTTTTTATACAGTATGGCAGCTGATTAAAAATGTGTAGTCCTTTATATAGTAGACATCTCTTCGTTGTGTTGTTTATAGCCCTGTGTATTCTAAAATTAATTGCATTGCGAAGATTATATAAAATATTCTGGTGCGTTGCCTGTTTTCATCTTATGTATAAAAGTAAAAGTATTAAGTTGAAGCCTCTGTTTTATATTCAGCCATTTTAGTGTGTCCAGCATGAATTGTATTGGCGTAAGCCTATTGCACTTTATTATCGACCGCATAGCCCTGTTTTAAAGTTTTTGCATTCTTTCTATTTGTAAGTTTGTGCAGAATGTATATAGTATGGTTGAACCGAATTCAAAATTAGGTTTTATTATGGTATTATATATATTAATCGCTGTCAATATGCATACCCTATTTCTTTTGCCAATTTTCTTGCATATATAGTCTTTGTGTTCTTTTAAATTAATTTTCATGTCTATTATAAATCCTAAATATTTAATTTTTCGACCTTTTCTATTACCGTATTATTAATTTTTAAAACAATACTATCGTCTATATTTATTTCCATTATCTTCATTTTATTTTCGTTAAGTTTAAGTTTATTCATTTTAAACCAATTTTTAACATTTTTGATATCTTGTGTTAGATTTGTGACACTGTTCGTCTGATTCTGATTCGCTAAATATAAGAGTATCATCTGCGTATAATATTTCGCAATTTTTAATTATATTGGGCATATCATTAATATAAATAATAAATAATAGAGCACCCAATATTGATATCTGTGGTACTCCATATCCATTATTGCTTGTTGCAGATTTGAAATTGTTAACTTTCGTTATCTGTATTCTATTTTTCAGGTACGATTTACCCCAATTTAACTCTCTTTTCTGTATTCCGTAAAAAAACAATTTTTGCAGTAATAATTCTCTATCTATGGTTTCAAATGCTCTTTTAAAATCTAGAAACATGGCCATAACTTTCTTATTTTTTAAAGTTTTTTCCACCTATTTATAACCAAATTCACAGCTGGTTGTTTTACAATTTTTTTGAATAACTTTCTCGCATATTTTTAGTATATTTATTGACCGTAATTATTCGCACTTATTTGTCTTTGCTATTTTTTTCAATTGGAGTTACCATAGAGGTTTTCCAATTTTCAGTAAAAACTCCAGTATCCAGAGATTTATTAATGATATTTAAAAGTTTATCACCAAATAAGTTCCAATTTTCCAATATCAAATTAATATTAACATTATTATAGTCCGATTTCTTCTTGATGCTTTTTTTACACGTATTCTTTAATTCTGTTACATTTATTTAACGAAATTCAAATTTAGTATTTCTTATATTTATATGATTAATATATTGCACATTTTCTATATTATTTTTGATTTCTTTAATACTTTTAAGAAAATATTCGTTAAATTGGTTTGCTATTTCATGATTGTTCTTATATTCTACATTGGTAAATATCACATTTTGTATCACAGATTTGGGTTCCTTTAGCACTAAATTTTTTATATTCCTTCATATTTGTCCTTGGTCTTTGGTATTAGTAATTTTTTTGTTTATATATGCATTTTTTTCATTTTCAACATTTCCGACATTAACAAGAAAAAGAGGTTAGAGTTCGCAAAACTCCACATTAATCAGCCTCAAACCTTCTGGAACAGCGTGATATTTAGCGATGAGTCAAAGTTTAAAATTTTTGGCTCAAATGGTCCAAAAGAAATTTGGCGAAAAGCAAACAAAGAGCTTCAAGAAAATAATCTTATTAAGACTGTTAAGTACGGTGGCGGCAAGGTTATGGTCTGGGGGTGCATGGCGGCATCTGGAGTGGGAAATCTTGTCTTTATAGATGATAAAATGGACAAGCACTCTTATTTAAATATTTTAAAAGAAAATTTATTTCCAAGTGTTGTGAATCTGGGCTTAGATGGGAAATTCTTGTTTCAACAAGATAATGACCCAAAACATTCTTCATATCTTGTGCAGGAATGGCTTATATACCACTGCAAACAGTTGAAAACCCCTCCGCAATCGCCCGACACGAATCCTATAGAGCATATTTGGCATCTACTGGAAAAAAAGATACGGAAACATAACATTACATCCAAAGAATCGCTTAAAGCAGCGCTTCGCGTAGAGTGGAAAACATTACTCCTGACTCCTAGTAAAAAGTATGAGTCGAATAAATAGAAAATTTTCATTTGTGTGCCTAAACTTTTCTTACATAGACTTTGTTTTTTAGTTTTATAGCGTTGTATAGTAAAAATAATAAGATATGAATTATGTTTTATGTTAAATCGTAAATAAACACATCTATCTTTAATACGGAATCATTATTATTTTATCAAGTTAAGCAGATCCAAGATAATTGAGCAATTACTCTTGAAAATCATGATGTGCCTAAACTTTATACATTCACTGTATATAAAGACAGGCACTTTTTAGTTCCTGAGAAAAGGACCAAAGTCCTTTTGTTAAGTGATTAACAGAGCTGTGTTATCGTAAAAGAATGTAGCTTGTATTTACATTTTAAAATTTAATTTCACACACGGATAGATCGATGGTTACTGTGTTTTTTTTGTACATATAATAAAATTTTTGAGTTAAATTGTATTTTTGCTTTATTGATTCAATGTAGTTCTCATTTAATGAATTTGGCATTTGATATAAGACTCTTTGGTTTTTAATACAAAATTTGGTTAGAATCCACTGATAAGCTATATGAGCAGTAGCGAAATGGCCATAAGGATTTGCTTTCAGGTTTTTTAATCTATACATACATTTAATAAAACAGTAACGTGGTCATTTGTGAACATGAGAATTTTTTTTTTAATTTTTTGTTGCTGTAGATAGTAATCGATATGAAATACAAAACACCTATTTTTGAAATTTTTGTCTGACTGTCTGTGTTTGAATCGCATAAGAAGTGCTAGATAGATTTAAATAAAATTATTAAATAGTCATTTCGAAGAGAAAAAGATACAAATGTGAAACCGTCCAATTTTGCTGGTTAATAGTACTTAAACAGTTGTCAGCTTAAGTATTTTATTTTTGTAGGTGGAAAATTTTCAATACTGTTTACAGATTTTTACATTGATTATTTAAAAATTAGACAATAACGAAGTCGTGAGCACTAGAAGTAATGTTTGATGGAATTCAGCACAATTAAAGTAAATTAAATTTTATTATTTCTTAAAAAAAAGAGTATTTTTTGCATCACATTTAAATACGTTCTACATAATTAGACAAAATTTGCTAATCCTAAAAAATATATAAAAATTATAGTTCTTTTAATAATAGAAGTTTTATTTTGGCGTGCATCTTTATTGTAGACAATGAGTCACTTAAGCACCCATTTCTTTTTTTCTTGTTTTTTTTTTAATAGCACATAGTTTTGTCAGGTATTCTTGTAAATAAATCGTACGATTATGTAGACTAGCGAATCACGACTTTTCCGAAACAATAAGGATAGTTAGTTAGTTAGTTAGGAGTGGCAGCCTCTCGCGACGAAGCTCACTTGAGCACAAACGAATGGCCCGTTGTGATACCACAAAGAAGGCGGCATGACTCCTATTACCCAGCCGAGAACCATGAGGATTCACGGATGAATTTCGCTATGTCCCTTATAGAGTGGGATGATAGCTCCGTCAGAGTTCTAAAGAAAGGAGAGCCCAGAATTCTTAGTCTTCTTCGAGCCAGGGATGGACAGTGGCACAGGAGGTGCAGTACGGTCTCTTCCTCATCCTCCGAGCCACAACTGAGGCAGAAATCATTAAAAGGCAGACCAAGTCTTTCCGCATGCCTACCTATTAGACAGTGTCCAGTAAGTACAGAGACCGTGATACTTATGGATTTTCTGTCCAGTCTGAGCAGCTGCCTGGTTCGCTTGAGGTTCAGTGTAGTCCACAGTTGTCTGGAGACACAGCAGGAACTTTCATCTACCCATAATTTGCGAGCCAAATTTAGATAGTGGTTCTTTATGGCCATTTTCACCGTTGCCAGAGGAATTCCAACGTCTGGTAGCGGGGAGACATTAGGAAGCAATGTGCCCCGTTTAGCGAGATCATCGGCCTTACAGTTACCCTGGATATCCCTGTGACCAGGGACCCAAACCAGGTCAATCTGTGATCGCTCCGATAAAGTGTTCAGTAATGAGCGACAACTCAGGACTAGCTTAGATGTACTATATGCACCAGCAAGCGCCCTGATTGCCGCCTGACTGTCCGAAAATATCCGAATAGCATGACCAGAAAGATCGTCCCTGAGCGCTATTTCGGATGTTTTCAGAATGGCCATTACCTCGGCTTGAAAGACGCTGCAGTAGTCAGGGAGACTGAGGGACAGTCTTAGTCCAAGATAATTGGAGAAGATTCCGACACCGACTCTGTCGTCCAGTTTCGAGCCATCGGTGTAGATGTCAACAGTACCACCCACGACCACTTCGTTACGGACCCAAATCTCTCTATTTGGAATATGGATCCAAAACCCGTGGTCCAGAGCGGGAGTAGAAGAGATGTAGTCCACCATTGATGGCAGTGGAACATCCCGATCGATAATCTTAGAGTGCCCTATGTCCAGCCTGAGCCAGCGTGAGAGGGCATTAAGTCTGGCTGCACAGCATTTAGCCTGTTGCAATGCCAGAAGTTTGGTGGGTAACCAGTGGAGAAGAGCAAACAGAGCCTTTGTCGAAGTAGTTCGAAGAGCCCCAGTAATCAAAATGGCGGCTGTTCTCCTGACTTTGTCAAGTGGCTTTTGGTTGACCAATCTCTCAAGAGCGGGCAACCAAAACACCGCACCATAGAGAATATTTGGCTCTATAACTGCCTTGTAGAGCCAGGAGATGATTCGAGGCTGAAGGCCCCATCTTGGTCCTAGAGCTCTCTGACAGAGATAGAGCGCACAGGTCGCCTTCCGAGCTCTTTCGGCAATGTTTGCCTTCCATTGAAGTTTGGGGTCAAGTATCACCCCAAGGTATTTCACACTTTTATCTACACTAAGCACAATGCCATTCAGCCTAGGTGCAGTAAAATTCGGGATCTTGTATCTCCGTGTGAAGAGCATAACCTCCGTTTTGCCGGGGTTAACAGCAAGATCAAAATCGCAGCACCATTGAGACAGAACATTAAGCGAATAGTTCACCCGTTCTGTGAGTGTTGTCAGGTACTTCCCAGAGACTGCGATAGCAATGTCATCAGCATAAGCTATCACCCTATTACCCGTTTGGTCCAGTCGCCGTAGCAGCGTGTTGACTGCCAGATTCCAGATGAGGGGAGACAAACAAACAATAAGGATAACAAGTATTAAACCTTACTCTTGATTTTAATTGAGGAAATAAGTAAAACATCAATAAAATCAGGAATCGAAAAAAAAATGAAAAAAGCAAATTTTTATCAACTTTTATTTAACTTATTTTTAGGATAACCTTGAAATTAAATAAAAAGAACACTGATTTAACTTCTTGGATAATACTGAAAAACATCAGATGTTGCAAAAACGATAATATCATAATTTAGTATCCCAACACCTTGAATGGTGCCTTCGTATTAAATCGAAAATTTAATTTTGTTTGCTGTCACCTATGAATGGTGGTATTTTTTCCTTTGGTAGGTATGATCTCATAGATATATTTAAAGCTTTTGTCCGTGTTAAATCAAATGCAATGGGCGTTGACAATATTTCCATTAAATGTCAGAATCTTATATCCTACCCATCCCTTGAAAAACACCTGTTGCACATATTCAATACCATTATTATCACTTTTACCTTTCCTATTGCCTGGAAGACTGCTAAGGTTATGCCCATACGCAAGCATGTTGTTATTAGTATATTTGCTTTCGGCCCATTAGATTTCTTTCCTGCCTTGCCAAGAAATTTGAGCATCTTATTAAAATTAACAGATACTTGTATGACAATAAACTTACTTGTCCTTGTCATTTTGGCTTTCGGAAGAACCATAGCACTACTAAGCTCCTGCTATCCTTGACTGCTATTATTAGAAAGTGCCCTAATAACCAGGGGATGAGTATAGATGGATGGACTTTTCTAAGGCTTTCGACACAATTATTCATAACAAGCCTTGTTCATTCACAGCTTTAATCCCACTTTAAGTTCAACAAAACCTCTTGTGACTTAGTTTTTTTTTACCTTACTGGCAGACTGAATGTAATAATGAAATTAAAAAGAAATGCATAAATTGTATGCGTATTAACCAAAAATTGAATTTGGGGCTAGATGAAAATCACTACACAGGCATAAAGCAATGTCCAGTTTACCAAAATAAACTTAACAGCAAGAAAAGATTATTAGGACTAAGCGGTTAGCAACTAAAATATATTCAGGGAATATACACAAATGTTCAAGGCTTGTTAAACAATTTTAACCAAATAGAGATTATGGCGGAAAGTGAAAGACCTGATTTTATAATTTTGTCAGAAACACATATCACACACGACATAGAAGACAATGAAATATCACTACATGGATATAAACACATAATAAATTTTTCAAATTCAAAAAAAACAGGAGGAGTATGTGTATACATTAAAAATCATTGGAAAATACAACCAATTTTAGAGAGGGCTGAAAGCTTTAAATACTGGGTAAGCGCTTATAATGTTAAATATAAAAATGCACAATTTATGATAGTGGCTGTTTACAGATCACCAAGCTGCAGTGAAAGAAAGTTTTGTGATATACTTGAAGAAATAATAGAGGAAATTTGTGAAAATACATACGAGATATTAATAGCGGGAGATTTTAATATAGACTGGTTAAAAGATGATGTTTACAAAAAAAGAATTGAACGTACGTTAAATGATAACTATTTGAAACAAATTGTCGAGAACTACACAAGAGTTACGCAAAGATCACAAACATTAATTGATTATATTATAACTAATATGCACAATATATCGGTAAAAAACAGTAATAAAATAAAAATTTCAGATCACGAAGCAATTGAAATAAGTATTAAATATGAACACGAGCCAAACATAAAACAATTTAACGAAATAGAATGTTTTAAATACAGAAAGCAGGTGTTTCGAAATGAAATTTTAGAGACAATGAATATAGATGAAAACATTGATATAAATAATAATGTAAACTTCTTTGACAAATGCATAGAAGAAGCAATAAAACAATTTACTATAAAAAAGAAAATAAATGCCATAAGCAGTTACAATTGGTTTAATAATGAATTAAGAATGCTAAAACAAGATAAAATTTTAAAGTATAGTATAGCCAAAATCGTAAATACAAGTATTGCATGGACAAATTATAGAGCAATAAGAAATGTTTATAAGAATAAAATAAATGATGAAAAAAATAAGTACATTAATAGAAGAATAAAAGTTGCCAACGATCAAAAACGGATGTGGAGAGAAATTAAAGATCTAGTTTTGAAGAAACATCGCGCTGTGATAGAATCTGTGATATTTAACCAAATAGAATATAAAGAAAACTGTGATATAGCTTGTCAATTTAATAATTACTTTGTAGATAGCATTATAAACATCAGAAATAGTATAGAATATGTGCAATATGTGAACCGAGTACCGATGATAAATAAAACGTTTAAATTTCGTGCAATTAATATGCTAGAGTTAAAAAGTATATGTAAGAATTTAAAGAATAAACCGGATTTCAATAAAGTATCAATAAAAGTTATTATGGATAATTGGGACATAATTGGAAAGACAATATTATATATAATAAACAAATCGCTTGAAACAGGTATATTTCCCAATAGTTGGAAGAAAACTATGATAACGCCAATAGAAAAAGTAGTTAAAACTAACAAATGCGAAGAGTTCCGACCGATTAACACATTAAAAACATGTGAAAAAATAATTGAAAAAGTTGTGAAAGAGCAGTTGGAACAATATATGGAGAAAAATAATTTATTTTCGAAATATCAATCCGGTTTTCGTAAGACGTTTTCGTGTGAAACAGCTGTGAATTATGTTATAAATAGATGGAAAAAAATAGATAAGAATAACAAAATTTTAGCAATATTTTTAGATTTCAAAAGAGCATTTGAAACCATAGACAGAGAAATATTATTAAATAAACTGTATAATTATGGAGTAAAAGGCACAGAACAAAAATGGTTTGCTTCATATTTGGAGAATAGAAAACAATCAACTGTAGTAAATAATATAAGTTCAAAAGAAGTTAATAATAATTATGGTGTTCCTCAAGGATCAGTTCTAGGAGCACTAATGTTTATTATTTATATAAATGAATTGCCATTGATTCTTGATAACTGTGAAATTGTTCTATATGCCGATGACACACTTATTTTTACGGAAGGTGAAACGGATCAAAAATGCTATGATAATTTAACTCATGATTTAGACAATGTTATTACATGGTTAAAAATGAATAAATTAAAATTAAACGAGAATAAAACAAAAGTTATGGAATTAAATATGAATAATAATATAACAATAAATATAAATAATGAACAAACTTGAAAAAGTGGATTGTATTAAATATCTCGGGTTTTTAATTGATAAAAACTTAAAGTTTAAAGAGCACATAGACTATATATGTAAAAAAATTAGCAAGAAAATTGGCTTTTTCAAAAGATTAAGGAACAAAGTATCAATAATAACGGCTATAAATTTATATAATGTAATGATTAAACCGCATTTTGAGTTTGGCTCATCAATAATATATACATGCTGCACACACCAACAAATAATTAGGCTTCAGAAACTGCAGAACAAGGCAATGCGCGCAATACTGTGATGCAACCGGTATACTCCAGTAGAATATATGTTAAACTGTCTTAAATGGCTAAATATTCACCAAAGATTGAAACTTAATTTACTTTGTTTTATACAGAAAATGAAAATAGGGACAGCACCGCAATATTTATGTGAGCAGTTAGCGTATGTTGGCGAGGTACAACCCTATAATTTAAGAAACATCCAGGATTTTAGAGTACAGCGAGTAACAACCACTACAAGGCAGAGGACACTCTTTTATAAAGGCTTGAATATGTATAATCAACTACCAAACCACATAAAAAACGAGAGAAATATTAATATTTTTAGAAGAAAAATTGCAGAGTTTATAAACACTAATATTCCAATAAATGTATAAAAATTCAGTATATAGGATAATTTAAAGTATGTGACATACTACTAAATAAATAAATAAAAAAAAAAAAAAAAAAAATTTGTTAACAAAGCCTTCTCTTCCAAGCAAATATGTCAAAGTGGTGTGCCGCAGTGCTTCATCCTGGGTTCCCTTCTTTTTATGATGTACACGAATGACTAATTTCGTTTCTCAATTTTCCAACATCCGACTTTTTTCTATATACTGATGATATAAATTTAGTATTCTTTGTTGAAAGGCAATTTCTTGACTTATTAATTGAACGTGTTAATTATTCTTTGAACAGAACTGATTTGTGGATGAGAAAGAATTTTTTACATGATAAAACCTGGGCTATGTGTTTTGGTCTGCAGAATAAGACACTGTTAAAATTAAAAATGCATAACATAGATGTTGAATTGGTTGATCATATGTAATACTCAAGTATTATTCTAAACGAGTAATTTAATTCTGGTAAACACATTAACATTGAAAATCTAAAGTAAGCTTTGTTTTAAAGAAGTATAGTTTGCACCTGTATCTTCCTACTGCTATTAGACATACGGTTAAAATTTTTTCGTCGACTAATCGTACGACTCTGAAAGAAGTTAACAAAAATGTCAACAGAATTGTAAGGTATACTTATAGATTGATGATGTGAGTTGACGTTTCGTTTAAAGTCGAACGATTTTTTCTTGGTTTATCCTTTGCCAAGTATATTAAGTTGAGGCTAATTTTAATGTTTTATTAAGTTATTTTTGATAGAACCGAGATATTTTTACAACAGCTTTGTCATTTTGTATTCAATTCGTGCTCCTCAGATTTTAAGAAATAGAACTCATAAGTCTATTTACGAGCACGAATCTGGAATATACTCGCAAGCATTCTAAAGGGTTTCTCCTTTTTTATACCTAAAGCGAAATTTATTTTCGCGAGTTTTTTGCATCTTGGTAATTTAGTTTTCTTTGTTACAACTGTTGTTTTTTTCTCTTATTTCTATAAGTTTTCTTTTAATTTTTATTATCTTGTACATTTTCTTTTCTGTAAATACTTCTATATGTCATATATGGCCCACATGGGCTCCGTTAAATAAATAAAATAAATTATGTATGTATGTATTACAAAAAATATTGAAAATTTTCTTTCATTCAGAATTTGAATAAAATCCTGTGGTTTTCTTTTATGGATCTTTCAAACAAACGATAAAAAACTCACCGTAAATTAATGCTGTAAGTCTTAGAACTTGCCCGACTCTGTTTATTTGGTTTACCTAAAAAGACGATATAAAAATAATGCATTAATATAAATAAAAGAAGTATTTTATCAAATTTAGTAGGTTTCAGTATTTAGAATGAAGTGATAACAATTAATATAACATATTAATTATTATTTTGAGCAAGGCGTTAGTCCGTTATTATTTGCAGTAAAGAAAACAAACAAAAAAAGCAAACACTGATCGAATGTAATGTTTTTTTTTTTTTTTTGTATCGCGACATCTTTCATTAACTAGATGTGAATAATGTTAAGGAAAGATATTGTTGGCAAGATAGTTATCAATTTATACATATAATCACAGAGATGTTTGTGAAGATAAATAAGTCAGGTTAAATACGTTTAAAAAAAAAATGTGGCATGAGATAAAATTATTCCCCCATACATACAGTACAAATTGTATAGTAAATGCCGGGCTTATTAAAAAAGAGGATTACAGCGATAAAACCCTTTGATCTTGAATTGTCAAACCTATTGAAAAATCAAGGGAACATACAGAGCTATTATACACAGTTTAATTCAAATTGAATTTTTAAATAAGATGGTCACAGTAATAGAAAAAAATTGAAAGTAAGAAAATTGCACTAAGTCAGTTTACAGTTTAGTAGCTCCTTCTTTATATATTTCCTTGATTTCCCTCGAGGACAAAGGGTTTTGCCGCTGTAATCGTATTTGTTAAAAAAGCGCGGAATTTACTTACTATACAATTTGTAAAGTTAAGTCTAGATGTGTAAAGTTAAGTCTAGATCTCTTGGGACTGATGCTATACCTATAAATTTTCTTAAGATTATCTTTCCATATATTTCTCAAATTTCGCAAATTTCTCTTTTTCTAGTTAACTCTATTCTGACCACATCGTTGTTTCCTTCCGCCTGGAAAATTTCCCGTGTTGTTCCAATTCCTAAATGTAAAAACGTTGCTACCTTAGACGATTTAAGACCGATTTCCATTCTTCCGGCGGTTTCCAAAATCGTTGAACATGTATTGAAGAACCAGATTCTTTCCTTTGCTACTACGAAAATTTCACCGTGCCAGTACGCTTTTCGGCGAGGTTATAGTACAACTTCCTTGCTGCTTAATTTGACTGACCTTGTTAGAAAAAATACTAATAAAAACTGTTTTACTTCATTAGTGTCCCTTGACTTGTCTAAAGCTTTTAACTTTGTTAGCTACTCCATACTGGTTTCCAAATTGAGTGAATTTTTCGGTTTTTCGTAATCCGCCTGCAAGTTAATATATTCTTATCTATGTGGCAGATTTCAGTTTGTGGATTTGA